>OU426919.1:9730379-10980379 GCA_911387795.2 Apamea monoglypha | reverse complement strand
ATTGAACTTAAATTTAGTTAAGTTTGTGAACAAGGGAATCGGCGCCAGTGTCAGGTTATATGTTAATCTAAATAGGATTGACATTCAACCTGACACGGATATCGGTACCCATCACGTCTGCAGAGTTTCGCTAGCTAATTTAATTTGTCCCTGTATACCGTACTTACCTCCACATATTTCCCCGATATTGAAGTAAAAAAGCCAGGGATCCAGCCTCACCACCACACAATGTGACCATTGTGCCCGGATTAAATTATATTTCTTAGCGAATATACCAAGATATTGTCCTCGAGGAAATTGTTTATGTGACCACTGAGGCTTTGGACTTGGACCAGAAGGATAATGTGGAGATTAAAATCAGCTTTTTATACAACCGAGATTTTATTCACCAATAGTTTGTTTTCACGCGAGATAATATTTAAAAAAGATTTATTTGCACCTTCAAGCCGACCCCAACATAGTTGGAAAAAGGCTAGGCAGATGAGATGATGATTTGCACCTTCAAGTAAAAACATTTGGTTTACAATAAAAATAGGCCCAAGGTAAGTAGAGTTGTAGCCAATAGCCTCGTTAACAATTGTAGCCGTTGATCAATAACAACAATCAGCGAGCAACACAATCACGTCAATAAATTGCTATGTCAATCAGAAATACAAAATATTGTCAATTTCCCTTTCTAGTCCCTGTTTGGGCAATTTTACAGCGGATATTAGGGGAATCGATTGTTGACAAAAATGTATTGATACAGTCATATTGAATGCTTTTGCATAGCATTTATACACCAGGTTTTCCATGCTTTTTGTGCTTGCTTCTATTGGCTTACTAGCTAGTAAGCGCGGGGCGCAGCTGCGCCCCGCGGTTTCACCCGCATAAGTTTCGATCCCGTGGGAATATCGAGATAAAAAGTATCCTATGTGTTAATCCTGGTTATAAACCATATGTGTGCCAAATTTTATTCAAATCCGTTCAGTAATTCTTGCGTGAAGGAGTAACAAACATCCATCCATCCATCCATCCATCCATACAAACTTTCACGTTTATAATATTAGTAGGATGTATTTTAACTAATTGAATAATTTCCATAATCTACATAGATGAGATTAAGTTATAATAAGTTGAATTTTAGATTGTCTTATACAAAGCAAAATAAACTAACAGTCCTATTATAATAATATTTACATGAATATAAATAAGAAGGGAATAATCATTAGAGATTTACTGTTTTAACGGGTCTGCAGTCTGATTTTAGTACTTTACTTATTGTAAAATAATCGTATCTTCAGAACAAACGTTGCATAGCGCAGTCGGGATATTCCGAAATTAAACTACTCAAAAGAAAATAGTCCTATAGAATTTAGGCCCACCCTAAGTTAATTTAGAATTTTGTCCAAAAATAAATAATTAGGTAAGCACTCATGAAGTAAAGCACAAAACTTTGTTTTTGACATGTTTATGGGTACTTATCAATGTTTCGAGGGTCAATTTTAGCTTCAAATTCAAGTGGGTAGGCAGAAAATGTGAGGGAGGCGCTCGTGGCTAAGTAATTACAGCCGCACGGGTCGATCGATCAGGTTAAGCTACGCTTGCCGCGGTCGGTCCGCGGATGGGTGACCATCTTTACATACCGAAACCCCTTGTTGTCTCGGTAAGCACGTTAAGCCGTTGGTCTCGGCTGTCAGTCGTGGATCTTCGACAGTCGTTACGTGTCGTAAGAAGCCCGAAAGTCTGACAACCAGTCTTACCAAGGAGTACCGTGTTACCCAGTAAACTGGGTTGTGGAGGTCAGATAGGCAGTCACTCCATGTAAAATACTGGTATTCAGCTGCATCTGTTAGACTGGAAGCCAACACCAACATAGTTGGGAAAAGGCTAGGCAGATTGATTGAGGCAGAAAATTTGAAGTGCTTAAAACTCTTGTTGTAAGAATTCTTTCACTTGTGTTCTCAGTCCGATTCAAAGCGTTGACATTGCCCGTCATTCGTTCTGTCACAGCTTTTTTTTTTCGGTGTTATTCGTGATAACTATGCCTGCTTTTCGTCGTCATACCTGGTTTTCTGGGCATGGGAAGACAATATTGATATAGTATGGCATAACCTACATTAAGTTTACAGCAGTCTAGGTAGGCGACATTATTTGGTTGCCGTAAAAGATTTATTTTCTTTAATTAAGACGGTTTAAAACCAAATATAACTCCAATACGAAGGACTTTCTTAACTACAGTGAACTGCGTCAATCAATCAACTCAGCCTATCGCAGTCCATTGCTGGACACAGGCCTCTCCCAGGCTGCGCCACAGCACCCTGTTCTTCGCCTTCCGCATCCAGTTCGTCCCAGCAACCTTAAGGTCGTCCGTTCATCTAGCTGGGGGGCGTCCCATACTACGCTTGCCGATACGCGGTCTCCACTCCAGGACTTGTCTGCTCCACCGGCCATCGGTCCTTTGACAAACATGCCCACCAACTGCGTAACTTTTACTAATTGTGGAGTCCACAAGTTAAGAATAATCTTAGGAGTAGTTATTTGTACTTAGTTATAAGGAAATGTAAAAACGCTTTTTGGTCAATAAACGATTTTTTTTTTTTATGAAAACTAAGTTCATGGTATACGTAGTGTATCAGGAAGGGCTGTTAAAGGAGAAATGAGGTTCTGATTACGTATAGACGGTTGATTCGTTCACAATCGCTGCACGCTACGACGAACAGTATTTCTTTACGTGTTCCGGAATAGATAAATGTATAGGTATATAAGCCTATGGCATTTAGAGGATAAGAAGGGATATTAGAAAATGTATCTTTATATGTTTCAAAGAGTAACTGCAACTACAAAACGATAAAGAAATAACAATTCTATTAAGAAAAACGAGTAGATGATTTTGTGATTTGAATGATTTGTATGATCAATAAACGGCTGAACGGAGTTCGATGTAATTTGTCACTCAGATAGTATGAAATTGAAATGAATGCCGTGATTGCTCAGTGGTTAAGTCAGCGACTTCTCAAGCATGAGGTTATGGGTTCGAAACCGGGTTAGTACATACCGACGTGATTTTTTCAATTCATATGTAGGTACTTTCTAAGTTTATCTTCACTATTTGAGAGCAATAGTGGTGAAAATATTTACAAAAAGAAAAGCACCTGCCTGGTTTCGAACCCACGACCTACAGCTCGTAAGTACTCGGTACCCCTAATTATTTTTGTCGCGATTATCTTACTTTTCTAGTTCTATTAAAAATACTAGTTCATATGATATTCCATACCTGCTTCCTTTTGCACAGACTAGAGTCGTGTCTAAAATACAAAATAGATCAAACGGTGAATGCGACGTGTTTCATTGTGGACGAAAATTGTCACGTGCGAAATATCTACGCTCCCTGCACTTTTATTAGGTGGGTACGACTTTTATATCAAAGAAATCTTGCAACGATTCCGTAGCCCACGCTCAAATCTAGATGTAATTGTGTATTTAAAAAGTCTTGAGGCTCCTGTTTGTCAGGTGACTAGGTACAAATTGATTTGTTATGTATCATGCTAGATTTTTTTTAATTTCGCATCATGTTTCTATAGACTCAGTACATGATTCTGGACCCCATACGTTAAAATAAATCGTCGGTTATTAAAAAAAAAATTAGCTCCATACATTTTAACCGCGTGGGTATTGCGCTTTTGTATCTAAAAGCAGATTTTTTCAAGACCCGACGAAAATAAAGAAATCTTTCTCGGTCACAATCATGTACTAAATCCGTGGTAAAAAAATTAAATAAAACTTGGCAGTGAAATCCCCTTAGAAGACGTTACGGTACGTTGGCCTCTTAACTACCTACAAAATATTGAAAATCGTAATTACATCCAAATGAATGTTTCTGTGGCATGCGATGCGTCTTTTTACCCCATGAGACACATACCTCGTATACAAAGGTTGTAAGCAAATATAAAGGTAAGTGAAATGGCAAACGTGCGATATCGGCGCGTCTCGCCGTCGCGGTGAAGTCGACTCGACGCCTGTTACACGCCACAGAGCACACCCGCGATTTGATTTTATGTGCATGTGTATAGAGCTGCTACAACGATATAGGTACGACAAAAAGCCTTTTAAGTAATAATAGTCTTTTTTTGACAAAAGTGTAAAATGGTTTTCGTTTTGGGAAGTTCAAAAAGACCGATTGTGAAATCAATTTCAATAAGATAATAAGTATTTAAAAGTTAATCTCGTATTGAAAAGGACGTTGTTCAACACAACCAAAATTGTTGTACGACATAGCCGAAAGTCTTTAATAGAAAGGACCAGCTCCAGCTTCAACAGGTTCAGCGCGTTATGAGTAATAACACCTGAGGCCACCTTATAAGATATTTAAGCCCATCAGCAAAACCATAATCGAAAACGAAAGTTTTTGAAGTTTAAGAATGCACTGTTTCTTTAATATGTTTTAGGAAAGACGTAGGGTCTTCCTACCGTTTGGACAGCTTATGTTGTAGACCCTTCGACCAATTCGTATACAAAGTGTTGTCATCTCTATAAAATCTCGTACAAAACTCTGTAGATACTGTTGGTCTCAGTCGCGTGTCAGTCCGGATCAGTTGAGCTACTTAACGCACCGTCGAGATATGCTTTGTGTGACTACTAAACTTGCTTCCGACATCAAGCATCTGAGAGAAGAGCTCGTATGACGCTTTTCAGCCCCCATGAGAGTATGGTTTAGAATGTGAAACGCTTGACTTTCATAAAAAGTTGGACTTCAGTGATTTTGCTGTGCAATATAATCATTGTATCTGGTTCATGTTTATTTTCCAAATAAAGGAGGTTTTATTTTTGAAACCGAATACCCAAATCCCGAATAATTGTATCTCGAATGTGCTCGAATGTTCTTCCGGGTATTCCGGAAGAACATAATCACAAATTCTACCAACGAATTTCGATTCAGTTTCGAACAGACAAATATAACAGTACTAAAATAATCAAGTTTAACTCAATTAACTAATAACTCAACACAAATTATAACAGTAGACCAAGAGAGCTCAATGCGAAGAAAATCCACGCAATCCTTTAACAAATCTTATAATACGATCTATGACGGCGGTGCGCGGACGCAGTGGGGCGGAAGGAGCCGACGACTCACGAAGACGGTGACGTCGACCGAGAAATACCGACTACGTAAGTCGGGGGGCGTAGCGTCGTAGTCTCGTAGCACGGCGTAGACGCGTAGCGCGTAGCTTCACTCGAGAATAATGTGAAAATTATTTTATTGCAGTTTTATTTTGTACTTTACGGTTTGTAATGGGTGTGGGTATGACTAAATAGCAGTGAGGTATGTGCAGCAGCGGTCGTAATTATGAACCTGATTATAGGATGAGTATTTGTATGGGAATAATCTGATTTCTTTATAGACTTAAAACTTTGAAAGTAATAATTTGTAATTCAGTTAGGACTGTATTTCATGTAATGTGAAAATGTATAGATTTATTAATACCACATAAGAATTTTCAAGAATCCAATCAGAACAAAATTATTTAAGGAAATTTCAAAGTTTTAACTACACATTAAATATTAATCGGAATCGAATTACAGCCGTCTTTTTTCGTCTACTTCACTTGGTTTACATAAAAACCGATGAACTGACCGAACATTTTCGTTGCCTGACCAGAATCGAACTCCAACGCCGCTCATCCTTCTAACCACCAAACCTAACAATAATATAATCTGAAAATCGGAATAAATCGCATTTTGTGCGCTATACAGACTTCCTAATTATTAATACTGAAATATGCAAAGTTAGTTGTCTTCAGCGAAACAATTCGACTAGCTGCTGTACAATTATAAAGTCAGATTGAAGTTTTCCATATTCCTTGTGTGTTAATGAAATTTTGGATTTTGTTAATATAAATAAATGTAGATTTTCGTGGATTTGAAATATTATATTTTAGCTTTTGTATGAATCTATTTATTCTATATTATAAAGGCGTCGTTGGAGGTTTGGCTAATAGGTAAAATCATGAGGTAAAGCTCATGAATAATCTAACTGTACGTGGTCATCTGGTATTACTGATGTCGATGTTTTTCCTCTATGCTATAATCATAAGGAACATAATAAACTTTCTTCGAAATCTCTCGCCGGCTGGTCGACACTTCACGTGACCAGAAGGCTGGCTCAATATTTGGCCAAAGAATTAGCATTGCCATTCAACGTGGCAATGTTGCCAGTCTTCTGGGCACGTTTCGACAGCGATGCGGACAAGTACTTCAATGCCTAAGCGTCCTAAAAACTAAAGGATTTTTCGTATATTTAGTTAGTTAGTCATATAATTTAGTACCTAGTATGAATAGTTAGTTGCGTTATATATTGTATAGAATTAGTTAAATGTTAATGACACAAACTTTTTTTTATTTTTCGATGTTTCTTTCTCTTCCCAATGTTTTTATTTTTTATCGATTCAATACAATACACAAAATATATTGTGTGACAATAATACTAACTATTAGGTAGAGTCTGATACGTTAGAAGTCAGAATTTATGCGTTGTATGTGAAGTAAGTGTAAAGAAAAACGGGGATTTTTACATATAGAGGTAAGTAAAGCATCATCCTCTCATTATAAAATCAATCAAAACACATAGGTACCACTCAAATTCTAATCAACAACTTGACATTCAATAACTCATCCTTCGTCCGAAGACAAAAGGTCCGATACACCATAAAAACTCCATCGTCTCCCAATTTGTTGTGAAGCTGTGCCTGCGACTGATCGACGTTGATTAATGTCTGTCCGTCTGTCTGTCGATTAAAAAAACTTTGTGTTTCAGTGGTACAGCCTGGAAGAGGAAAGGAATGGAGAGGCTGGGGCGTTTCCGTAAACAAATCGCTCATTTTTTTCTAGATAAGCTTTATTTGTAAAATCTTTCAATGCTCAAACGTACTGTATTTGACCTAACTAAATCTAAATCATGTGATGACGATAAGTTTAGAATGTTCTGCAAATTGTGTCTTAAAAGATGGGTTCAGTGTAATAGTGAGCTTCGAGTTTCCAGAATTTTCTCTACTAGGAATTTAATCACTAGTTACGAAGTAGCGGTTAGCACGGCCGATTTTGGTGTACCTATCAAAACAAAAAAAACTGCACTTAAAATAAATTACTCATTTTTTAATTCTATTTATCGTTCGAATGTTGTGAAACCATATACATACCTAATGATAAAGTAAAACATGTTAGCAAGAGAGCTAACATTGTCTCTCCGGCTCCACGCCACTCGTGTGCCAGCGACATTTGATTTCGGTGACATCTGGCGGAAGTAATGGATTTTTTCAGTTAGCTGAAGGTGAAAATTTAATCTATGATGATAAGTGACGACCGAAAAAAAGATTTTACGGATATTCTTTGCGGATTTTGTACGAAATTTTGTGACACGGTGTATTTTTTTGGAATCTGCGTATTGCCTTGTCGCTTTCTTTTTTGTGTCGCTAGCACGACTTTCTCTGATCTTGTTGGCCCAAAACTTTGTCACTTCCACGGCGTCATCGGTGGCAGTGCAGACGTAACTTTCACTGCAAGTTTTGGGACACAGAGGGCAGGATAGGAGGTGGAACATAGTTTGCGACATAGCTCCACATTCACACCATGCTGCCGGTCGGTCGAGGTAGCTCCACTTTACCAAGTTTGAGTTACTTCCCACTTGTGTCCGGAGACGGTTGGGGGACTTCGAAGCGGACTGTGAAAAGTTATACCCTGCAGGGAGATGCTCCTTGATTGCTTGGTGAAAAAGAGTGTAAAAAGAATGTGCGTCAGACATTAATATACTTTGTATTACACATGGTTATCACAAATATTTATATTTTTTTTTTTGGAATAATTATTTATTTAACATACATTCACTGATTAATTACTATTTTTACAAGCTAACACTAAAATATATACCTATACAAGTATATAATAAAAAAAAAATATAGAAAAAGGCAGGAGCTCATTGGGATCATTGTTATCACATGATTTTAATATCTAAGAAGTGATGTCATAGTAACCTCAAAAACGAACGTGTTGTATTGAAAAGACGAAATCACAATAAAATACATCTTCTCTAGTCTATCTTACTCTTAGTTTTGACGGCCCCAGAAGTCTTTTTACTTCCTTGTCTTTAAAAATAAAACATACATAAGTACCTTTAAGTACGGCAAGCGACTAAGGTCGATTGAAACGGCGAGAAGGAAAGAAAGAAAGAAAAATGCGTTTATTGGCATTACAATAAAGGAAACATAAAATAAAAAAGCACCTTAAAACTATAAAAAAAAATGTTACGTTTACATTTTTATTCGATACATTGCATTTCAGCGTTTTATATAATAGCTAAAAATTTATATTCTTGTAACATTAGTTCCGATTTTAATTAAAATTTAGCTCAATAATTAACATTTTAAGAAAGTTTTAGTCGACTTTTGTTACTGATTCCAAATGCCTATATAAGTCAGTAAGGCTACTCCTGAAAATCAGTCAGATCAAGTTCAATTATAGAACGTGTCCGCACCGCGCACGGTTCAAGTTTCAGGAGACAGTAAGAAACTAAGTTATAGTTCAATTTGCGGACTATGTTGAGCGCACGCGTCATTGTTATGTAGACCCCCAGGCAGACTGGCGACGAGCATTCTGATCCGATTATGAAAACTAATCGAGATTGAGGCGATTATTATTTATCGAGTGGTTTTTCTTTCTAAGTAATAACCGCCGCACGGGTTGATCGATCAGGTTAAGCTACGCTTGCCGCGGTTGGTCCGTGGATGGGTGACCATCTTCACATATCAAGACCCCTCCGTGCCTCAGAAAGCACGTTAAGCCGTTGGTCCCGGTTGTCATTCGTGGATCTGACCGAAAGTCTGACAACAAGTCTTACCAAGGGGTATCGTATTACCCAGTAGCCGGGTTGTGGAGGTCAGATAGGCAGTCGTTCCATGTAAAATACTGGTATTCAGCTGCATCCGGTTAGACTGGAAGCCGAGCCCAACATAGTTGGAAAAAGGCTAGGCAGTTGATGAGTGGTTTTTCTTTTGTGTTGTGGTTTCTTTGCATTTTACCAAATGATGCAACTGAATGACAGTAAAAACGAAAACAGTCTTTCTTTTTAAGTTACAAAGCAGTCTTTGTAACTTAAGATTTATATTTTATTTATTTTCGGAAGGCTTACAGACTAATAACATTATAATAACAGTAATATATAACAAAATTACTAATTAAAAACCTCCATAGATAAATACAATAAATATTACTCCTTCATAGTCTAAGTTGCATTAATTATTCCCTCAAAGTTGGTTAATTAGATAGTTGGTTGGATAGTTGGTAGTTGGTTGATTTAGATAGTTTTGTATCGTAAAGCTGGTCCATCAAGTGCAGCAGCTGCAGTGCAGTGCTGTAACTGGCTGAAACATTTGTCCATCTTACAAAATGCTTCCAATTTACAAAGTTATTATAAAGAAACAGAAAGCTTTCTAAACCACCGAACACTCGATTATGTTAGCCTTTCATTACCTCGTAAATAAATCGATCTCGTATAACCACATAAATCTTACACACAAAAGTTGTCAAAAACTCTATAAAATCTTTTGTTTGGTATTTCATTGGAACCCAATATCACCTACTTCAGCTATCTATGTATCCGAAAGCTCATCAGAATAGCTGAACTAGGCAACCAAAACTGACAATAGGTAGGTAACCGTCTGTACCAGTTCCTGTACAGGGTAGCGCGTCCACAATATCACAGAAATCAATATACGTATACTATAAAATGCCTCCATTTAACAAGATATTAGAATAAACCCCCAAACTCACAAGAGGCAAGCTCGCCTGTTCTCGGCACTGCGTAATGCGCCCTAACTGCTCAAGTATTTGCTAACTGGTCTTTGATGACTTGTTGGCTGCAACTTGTGCACTATGTCTTGTAGTTTGCTAGATAGGTTGATGGCATCGATTGGTTTTGTACATTGACATTAAGTTACATGACATTAAAAAACCTACATTCAATTGGTATTTTTAAAAGGAAGCTAAAAGACTTCCTGATTAGAAAGGCATATTACTCTGTAAAAGAATTCCTTGAAGAAAAATAATTATTTAATATTTAAATGATTGTTGATACTGAATATAATGTGATGTAAACTGTATGAAAGATTAGTATGATATAATATAAAATGTATGAATAATGATAATTAATATTATAATATGATGAAGAATATACATACTCAACATTACTATACGATAGTGAGTTTATCTCTGTTGAGTATGTATATTCTTATTATTATTATTTTTTAATTTGTAATTATAACCATTTAAATTCTACACGTAGTTCGCAATAAAAAAAATGAATTTGGAATTTTAGCTTGATGCATTTTACATCAAGAAAAAAGTTATTGCATCCTTAATTGAAATATTATGTAATTCCAAAATCGTATATGGAGGATAAAACGACAGGATACAAAATTAAACCTTTTTTAGGATAAAATAGGTTTTATTTTGTGTCCTGTCGTTTTTATCCTCCATATACTCCGTATACAAGGGCAATTTTAGGATCAAAAAAGGTTTTATTATTATCACCTAGCCTTTTAATGTATCATCCTTTCAGATAGTGGCGCCGATTCCGTTGTTCACAAACTAAACTAAATTTAAGTTCAGTGCATCTTTTTCTTTCTATTTCATTAAGAAAAGGACAGAAGATAAATATTAATTTATTCCTGTCAAATTAAGATAATCCATAGACAAATTAGACGTGTTATAAACATGGCTACTAAAAATACGTCAATTTACGTCAGGCGTTGACTAATTTGACAGGACTAAACTAATATTTATCTTCTGTCCTTTTCTTTATGAAATAGAAAGAAAAAGATGCACTGAGCTTAAATTTAGTTTAGTTTGTGAACAAGGGAATCGGCGCCAATGTTAACCTTCCTAACCTGCTTATGCATAACAGTTTCTAAGACTGTAAACTTTTTGGATGCAACAATTCTATAAATCATAGGAATAATCTTGTTCAACCGTAAATCTAATAACCTGCATCTATGCTAGTACATACGTCCATCGCCATTCTAATCATAACCAAACATGCATACTCGTAATCACTCTATCTGCTATGCTATGCTGAGGCACAGGCCTCCGCTCTGTGAGAGGGAGTGGACCATAATTCACCACGCAGGCGCACCAGTGCTGGTTGGTGGATGTCACATATTTTCGAATTAACCAAGTATGGTATAAGCTTATTCTCTAATTTCCCCTAATTTTTAAGAAAATAAAGCATTTTCGATCTTTATTGGATCGTCCTGCTCTACCACGAATTTAATAATCAATAGCCCTTTCTCATTGTTTATGCAAATACGTACATCACACTCCTTAATTGTAACCAAGCTTTCACGAAACCTTCAGGATATAACTCCCAATATCTCCCGAACTTCCTTACCCGATTAGACAGTCCTGAAACAAATCGCAGCCTTCCCCAAGAGGCTCGCATTCAACTCATGCGCAAGGATCCCAAGGTTTTCAGCTCCACTGAAAGTTTCAGCTTCACCGCATAAGGTTCGTATATAAAGGAATGGATGGAGAGAAGTGGCATCAGTACGTGAGGTACCGTGATGTTTGGTGTTTGAGTTTGAAGAAAAATGTGTGAATGAAAAGTGAAATGTATTGTGGTGTATGTTTTCTTAGTTGTTTTGTAAGTTTTCTTAAAAGTGTTTGGTGAATGGTAAGAGGGGAATAGAAATGGTAAGACGAAAATCTGTAAAAAATAAATAAATTTATGGTATTTAAAAAAATACCAGCCAAGTGCGTGTCGAACTCGCACACGATGGGTTCCGTACCACAAGCCCAAAAACGCTGAAAAAAATACGTTTCTTGTATAAAGACCCCCTTTGATTGTAAATAAACAGAGCCTGTGGTTCCGTTGGCACCTTTTGGGTACGGACCCCATTTAGCCTATATCCTTCCATTTTTTAGTCAAGAAGATGAGTGACAGCTTATTTTGTGTGCTAAACTCAACATATGTACAACAATAATCACCTATTTGGGTAATATTTTCTCTTTACCAATCATAACACAGAAAAAAAGGAAAATTTTGAATGAAATAAGAATAGTTCCGTAGAGAAGAAATCTTCAGGACCGACCAAACGCTTCAACTTTAGTTTTACCAAGGTATTTCTTAAGTTATCGATACAATGCATCAAATATACCTACCTCTAATCAATATCCCATCATCCCTTCCATTACATGATCACGAAACTCATTAATTTCACCGTATACCTCCATACCTCTATACCTTTATACCGGTACCTCTATACCGCGGGACAGACGTCCATTCATTGCGGCAGTCACGTAGGGTAATGTATATTCTAATATATTTGAACTGGGAACGACTTTTCGTGCCTACCGGCCCGTGCGGTCTGCGGTCTGTCAAGGGATGGGAAAGTGTCGATGTTTGTGTCCATTATAAAAATCTAAACTCTGTTTTTTTACATGCTAGACTAAAATGACAATTGCTATCAACATTTTTTGTCAACATGACATTATTTAGTATATTAGCTGTTATTGTGGTCTAGCAAATTTAGTTTAAGTGCTTATTAGAATAGAACCTGGATGAGGCGGACACAGTGGCATGGAGAATGGCACTTGAAGAGATATGCCTATGCTCAGCAGTAGGTAAAGTCGGGCTTTTGATGACGATGGTGACTTAGTAGAATTTTATTTCATTTACAGCTTTGAAAAATATATGAAATAGAATATTTGAAGGTAAGGATGCCAGGGCCGCGGGTTGTTTGAAAGAGATACCGTGGTCCCTGGCATAGGCAACTGAAGGAACACGGGTGGGTTTTAGTCAGTAAAAGTCAGACATGCCCTCCTGCTCCGCCCAGAGCGGGAGAATTCATATGATGATTTCCCACCAAGAAAAAAAAAAGGATGGCAAAACATCGGCAATGCTATTAGTGTTGCACTCTTGCGTTGCAAGCATATGCAAAACTATCACCTTCCATGAAATAAATAATTAATTGTATTCTTACGTGATTGTCACAATGCACCGCACACCGTCGCCTAGCGCGGGGCGGCAGGTTTAACATTGTATCGTTTGTATAGAAAATACAATCGCAGATTGTTTGCTATGGCCGTCCCGTGCCACGCGACGGAGCGCGGTGCAGTCTGATAATCGCCTAAGTAGTGTTGCTAGTTTACTTAAGGGAAATTGGCTACAGGTGTTGAGTTCCTTTTGGGATTTTTACTGTTCCCGTTACACCTATGATATCTAATTTTAGAAACAAACATTTTTTCACTTAAATTATCCAATGTATCGATAATTTTTACAACAACTTCACTCCATCCCTAGCACCCCGTATTTACTCCGCACCTCGGCAGTTCATCTTCATTTTTTATCTCTTTCAGCGGAAAAAGGGCAAAAAAGCAGGAAACCGTTCTAGTAATGAGTATAAAAAAAAAACTAAACGAAAGATATACCTTCCCGTTTGGCATCGTAGGGACCTGGCCTCTCTGGCCTACAAAATAGAGGAGTTATGCTTACCTGTGTTTGGTTTAGGAGGAGATATTAAAATGTTTGTTTTAGTTGTGTTTCTTTTGTTTTTTTTTTTGTATTTTGTATGGAAGTAAGTGAGGTTTTTCTATAGATCATGGTGGTTGGACAACATCGAAATGATGTAGAACGCAAATTAATTAGAAACAAGTACCCTTCAGAATTATTAAACGCTTTCTTCGTCAGTAGGACAATGAGTCCACATATCATAACAGCACGCCTGTACTCCAGGAAGCGATAGCAGAGGTGTACTTACTACACCCACATTCACATTCGCCAGTTATGTTTAAGACCTGTAACAGAGCGCGAGTCTATTTTGCCATTAGCAATAATAACACAATAGTAGGTAATAATTATTACGACAGTAAAACGTATGTATATCAAGGAACTCTCGTTTCTAATGAATATCATGCACTGCTTTGGTTCGCAAGGAAGCCGACGGCAACGCATGAAAACTAGAATTTCTATAACAATCCCCTTTCAAGTTCCTTCACGACACTCATAATAGATATCATCATGTAAATGTATAAAATACAGTTATTTATTCATGTACCTAAAACAAAAAAATATGAAGAATATTACATAAAGAAGCTCTTCTAGAGTACAATGGTATATTATTTCAACAGAAATTAAATGAAATCATGTTAAAAAAGTGCTTTGAATCTGTTTACCACATACAAACTTTCCGAACAAAATCACAATTCCTGAAACATTTATTTAAAACGAGCAAAATGTCACACAAAACAGGCAAATCAGGCAATTTCGAGCAGCAAACACATATAATTGAACGAGCCCTGAAATATTCAATGTAAGACAATTGGAGCCGTCCTTCACATCAATTGGTTTCCCTTTTAACTAAATATCTTGTAAATTGGAGGGTAAGGGATGCCAGCCCTTCGTTTGATAGAAACAGGTAGGAATGGGTGAAGATATATTAATTGTAAATTGCGATATATGTTGTTGGAGCAGTGTTGTATTCTTGGTAGCCCAGTGGTAACGGCTGTGACTTACGAGTTGTAGGCCATAGACGTTCGAACTCAGACAGGCGTTATATGTTCCCACTGTGGGGACACAAGCCTTCAGTTCCAGCCAATTCAAGCTTCGAGAGGATGTGGGCTGTAATCTCCCACGCTGGCCCAGTGCGGGTTGGTTAGACGATTTACTTTGTGTAAACTATTTCATCACCACTGCTCTCAAAACGGTGAAGGAAAACATCGTGAGGACACCAGCGTGTCCTAGAATATAAAAATTCGAAGACATGTGACATCTACCAACTCGAACTGGGCCCGCGTGGTGGATTCAGGCCCACTCTCTCTCACCGACAGGAGGCCTGTGTCCCAACAGTGGGAACATTATAGGCTGATTATGCGATATATGTTGGATTTTGTATGCAGGTTTCCAATGTGAAATTTTCGCTCATTTTCCGACGGACGGTTAGTGAATAAAACTACAAAATTACTGTATTTGACAAAAATCAATTATAGTGAAGTCATATTGCTTGCTACAGTGTTATGTTGAATTGTTGAAAACTATAAATTCTTAAAATAGTACCATACTTGCGTTGTGTCTCTATAAAATTAACTCGACACAAAATAATTTGGATAGGTAAGATTAAATATTCATAGACATACATAAACTCACGCCCTCTTCCGCTGCGGGTAGATAGAAACTACAGAATGCCAACTGCTACGATTCTTACATAGGTACTCCTTTTGCCTCGATTACGTTCAAAATCAAACTCAAAGTATTTATTTCAAATAAACCAATTACAGGCACTTTTGAATTGTCAAGGGGTCGGTCAGTCAGAAAAATGAAGCTAGTTGCCCATTCCAAAGCGTAGTAGGTACCTATGGAGAAGAACGGGCAAGAAACTCCATGGACACTCTTTTAAATCAAAATATGGTTACAAAGTATTGGTTAGATCATTCATGTTAAAAATTATGCATGTGAGAACGATGCAGAACGTTAAAAGCGTCCGTAATGAAAAGTTTAAAACAATCCAAATATTAAATTAAATTAAAATAAGCCATGGCAGCAAAGAGATGACCAGTCCCTACTGACGGCGCCCGTTCACGAACATGACGCATGGATTAGCACCATTCAGCTCAACCATTTTGAAGGGAGCCAAATGATCCAACACATGTGCCACCATCAGCGAGACATTTGAGTGAGCTTGACATACTCTCAGCCGCCAGGGCACATTCAAGTCAATGAAAGACGTACCCAGTAAATGGTAGCTTTATAGTATGTACATAGTACTCATGTACATGTGCTATACAATTATACAGTACTAGGAGATCGAAATTATATAATGCAAAAATAGTATTTTACAATCTTCAGCGTCTTTCATACATCAACGGTCATGCACGCACGTTTATAGCGAGTAGTAATCGCACCTGACCTTTCTGAAGAACATCACCAATAAGGTACACTATATCTCCTCATGGGCCGTCCCCTCCCAGCGTGATGTGAGTGGAACTCACATTTGCAAATATTCAAAATCCAGAAAATACCTACATTTAATTTTTTATACAGATTTCATTTGTAACTTTATAGTTAACTTTACGAAACACAACGTTTTCATTAATATCGAGAATCAAATTAAAATCGAAAACCAGACAGCGTTCACAGAGTTGAATTTATAATACCAAAATAGCATACCAATTAATTCTAATTAGTCCAAATTAACAACCTTTATTAATTAGCTAAAATAATTTAAGTTCTAAATTAACATTTCGAACAATTCAAATACACGAACGTTGGCAATAGCAAAACCAATCGAATCACATGCACTCGTCCAATGGCACATAATCTAATAATAACACAATAAACTATATGAAATAATGTTCAAATTAGACGTACATTTTGTCGCGAAATAATAATTATTTTGTACAAAACGTCGAGTTATTTGAGAATTAATTAAATCGTGTAACAGGGCGTGCTTGATTTACGCACGAGTCAGACATACCTGCACGCGTGGCGTCACATGTCCTAATGTGTTACGTTATTTAGGTATATAATATTGGTTGTGATGGTTCGGTATCTTGTTTAGATCTAGGTTTTTTGGTATGTGGGTAGGCAGAAGTTTAGCATACGTAGAATGGCATGCTTTTTGCTCTAGGGTAGAATGATAACTTATAATTTTTGTATCTTGACTATGAGATAAAGGTGCGATATATTTTCAAATAGGTACCATATATGTACATAATTATGTTAGGTAATGATCTTGGTGCGATACCGACTCGTAAAAAAGAAGGTTTCGGCTTCATAAGTTTCACCTAACAAATTAGGGCTAACGAAACGAGATAAAGAATGTAAAGAAAATAGTATAAGAAAAATAATGTTGACTCGCTCGTTAAACTGTTCAAACGCAGAAGTTTCCATATAAGGATACTTTGGCCCAAATTTTTGAAAAATATTTACCTTTTACTTTGTAAACTGGAATGGTCATATTAAGAAACAATTATCATTATGTCATAGGTGATAGTCTATACTTCTTCTCCATCTAATTCCACGTAACGATAGTAACATTTAGGAGCAATCAATCGCCAGGCCCATTACATGCATTTCACTGACCTACAACCCTCATCAACCACTTGAAAACAACAGACAATCAATACTTTCCCATCCCTCAATCAATCACCCACCAATCACGAACATATTACAACAATAACTTCATGTAATAAAGAGCGTTTTCCAATGCCCCCGACATATAGGCGGGGAACGCAAATCGTCGGCTGCACCCAACGACAAGACATTTGTACGCAATGATTTATAGTCGCCTGTTATCGACACGCACAGCCTACCCTTCTCTTGAACGGAGTCGATGGAATAGTGTCATGTGGAAAATAACTTGCGGTGAGCAGTGGATGAAAGATTACAAGTTTTTGACAGTTTTATATAGGCCGGAGTTGAGTTTTATAGTAATACTTGCTGTTTTCGAAAGAAATATCGATGTTTTAAAAAAGACCGAAATAATACCATGGTCGGCACCCTAATTGCGTAACACATTTTCATCACAATTTGAATCATTTTGAAGGACATTGCTTCATATTTTCGAAAAATGTGTCTGCTCTACAACGTAAATAACGCAATGAATGTTGTTGAACTGTCAAAATGAAAGGTATTGCTACTGATAGTGCGTTACGCAATTACCCCGCTGGCCTATGTCCGACAGTGGACTGATAAAGGCTGAGAGGATTGATTTATACCTAGGTAACGAATTGTAGGGAAATATCTAGGGGTCGTCTAAATTCAAATTACACAAAAAAATCTATAATCCATTAAAAATGTGTATGCAACAATATAAGCGTGTAATTTTAAATTAGATTATCTATATCTATACCTATCCAGACGCAAAATAAGTAGAATTAGTCATTTAAACGCGGTTTTTTACTTAATTACCAACAAAATTATCAGTCGAACGAAAAAGCTCACGTAATGTAGACGACTTTTCTCCCAAAAATATATCAAAGATTCAATAAAGCCAATCTAATAACGACTGAAACTATCGACTCTACGCCATCAGTTTCCCGCGTCTAAATCGCAATGTCCGTCAGTGCGTAAAGCCCCCACGCTCACCGCCCGCGATTTTTTGTAAGATTTTCCGCGCGAATGCGCTTACGCTGTGCGCTGCGACTGATTAATCGCGTATTGATTGGAACCGACGGATACAGGGGTTAGTTTTGAAATTGAGCATTTCTCGGAAACTAGGTGAGGTTGGTTTGTGAAGTTTGTGGGTCGGTTTTTGTTGAAAGATCGTGATCTTACTATACCAAAGGGGGGAATGAATACCTAGTCATGTATATGATTAAGTCTATATTCACCTATGTACGGTCGCCAAAGGAGATAACTAACCATGGCCGTCGGATATAGTTGAAGGTTTGTAAGAACCCGATGGATGTTTTAGAAAAGAGACAGTTCATTTAACAAATTAAACTCCATTAGAAAAAAGTATCGGTTTCTTACTAAACTTCAACTATATCCGACGACGCTGGTTACTTATCTCCTTTGGCGACTGTACGTAACACCTGTAATCGCATATAGTAAAACGGAATAATGTTTAGAAGACATTTACAATCATCTACTTGTGAGTGCTTTGCGCCTATTACCTATTTGTATCCTTTGTGATCCGTGAAAAGAAAAAGGGATATCGTTTATCAGTCAAAAACAATCCAATCACAAACCTTTTTTGCGCCCAAATTATCATAGCAAAAACTCCTTATCATTGGTATAACTGGTACAAAAAATCTAACTACACTCACAAATCAACTTTACAGTAAAATAAATCCAAACCTTCCGCTTCCATAACCAGCATTCGAACTAAACAAAATCGAAACAGAACTACACAACTAAAATATTTAACTAAAATTTCATTTAGCCGGAATGCGGCGCCCGTTGACGCGTAAACGCGTCGCCGACACGCGCATCCGCGTCATACGCAACGGTCCCGTCGCGCGGCTGCGAGCACGTGTGAGGGGGCACTTATAGCTAGTCATTTTGTTATAAATAGCTAGAAGAGTTCGTAATGGTGGGATATTTAGTTGTTGCCAATATCGAAATCGATTTAGAATAGGTATGTTACCTAAATGTCTACGGGTCTTGTAATGATTAACATAACATAATTAACCTATAATGTTCCCACTGCTGGGACCCAGGCCTCCTCTCAGTGAGAGGGGAGTGGACGGTAATCCACCACGCGGGCCCAATGCGGGTTGGACCTGATTGATATGGATATTTTTGATTTTTTTATAGAGATAACAACAACTTAACATCACGCCTTGTTTTATCGAAGGGTTAGGCAGATGTGCGCCTATAGTACATCCAAATTTCGCCAGTTACGTTTTTAAGTCCCATGTAATAGGGGGCAAGACTATTGCCATCAACCGAACACAAATCCAGACTCATATATAGAGAGATATTTGCATAAATTCAGAATCTGTTCAAATTAATTAAAAAACGAAATTCTACGACTGCTTAGAAATGAAGACATTCACACGAGGAAACTGAAAAGTATTGGATACACTAGCTATTTAGATTGCTGATGATGTGTAAAAGTAACAGATTGTTCTACCGTTTTTGGACAAGCAATGAGAACAACCTTTTCGCTTCCGACGGATAACTTTCATAGACTTTCATAGATTTCTACATGTAGGTATTTCTTGTCGGATTTCCCAAACATTATGAGGAATAACACAACTCATAAGTAAGCGAGACTACTTCAAAAACTAACGTTAATTACCTCTATCATTACCAAAGACTTCCACCCTTAAATAATTATACAACCTCTAACCTCCTTCAGAACTTACCTCACCCGTATACCTACATATACCTAACACAGGTGCTCATATAACATAGTTCCATCACGTCTTCAGCTTCATTCATGTGTGGTGACGTCAGAGCCACAAACCGCCAATTTGCCTCGCGAACGTGGTCAAAGATGGCGTCGTGTCACAATTTGCTCTAAGCTTGACGATATTTGATGGAGAAATGGATCGGTTACACCATGGTATGTTTTGTTAACTTTAGTTTTAGGAGGAATCTACGTTTGACTACCTTTCTGTAAAAATGTCACCGTGAAAACTTAAGTGAAGGGAGCTTGAAGTGAGCTGACAATAGTGTCAAACCCTAGCATAAGGTGATATGACAACTGCAAGCTCACTTCACCTAGGTTTTCACGGTGAGATTTTTACAGAATAGATCAGCGCTGTTAGACGCGCCGTGTGCTCACAAGGCAAGAAGAAGATACTCTTTTCTCAACCATGGGTGTTTTAAAGGATAGGCAGCAGATGTTTCCTGGTCTTCTTATAACAACAAAGTGCTATTTCGTAGTCATTAGATTAAAGACGAGGACTTTAATTTAATACGCTTTTATTATGTTGTTTTTTCCTTCCCCCGTTCAAAGATCATCGGGAAAAATAGAAATAGACGTCTATGGTTGATATTACAATAAATAGAAAACGACAGAAGTATGTAATAAGTCCTGAGAAACGGCTATTACTTTCGATTATTTTGAAAATGTCTTCTTATTAAGTACGTAGCCTAATTACAGTTATGCAGTTCAAAATAATTATATTATCGATAAAGGAAACGTTAACTTTAACCAGCGATTTATACTCCAATTAATAAACCTCCCGTTAACCGGACTGTGCCACCCGTCGGCAAATCTTCCCCGGGACGTAATGTGGTAAAACTGTGTAGATATTAATACCAACTTACAGTTTAATATATAGCTCGCTGAGGCACAAGTAAGTACCGCATACTGCCAGGATCACGTTTGATGTTAAAATATTAATTAACGGTAGCTACTGAAGTTTAGTTTGTGGCTCTAGTTATATTTGGAAAGTTTTACATATTGCAGTTTCTTGGAAACATGTTTTCAATAGACGTTATGTGGGTAGATATTAGTTTGTAATTCTTATTATTGTTATTAATGTGATGTTGTAGATACAGCCGATCTATTCTGTAACCATCTTACCGTGAAAACGTAGGTGAGCGTGGAGTGAGCTGGAATTCCAACTAATGCTAGGGGTTGACACTATTGACAGCTCACTCTAAGCTCACTTCACCTAACTTTTCACGGTGAGATTTTTACAGAATCAATCGGCTGTCATTCCACGATGTTATAATAGGGATTGACACTATTGACAGTTCACTTAAAGCTCACTTTATCTAAGTTTTCACGGCGTGGTTTTACAGAATACATATAGGACTCGAAAGCTTTTTCTTAGAAACAGAAATGCAATCAAAGTAAATCTGTGCATACGAACCAAAATCAAAGATAGCAAAGTCGGTTAGCTGCTTTCTTAGCACATCGCAAAATTATAATTAGGTAAATACCCTCGACGTCAAGGTATTATGTAAAATACCTATGTTATTTACTGGGTTTGAGCAATTCTTACATTTAAGGATACCTACCCTGTAACGTTTAATTAGCTAAAAATGTCCAGGGTATCTTATAGAAGTGTAGTCTATAAAATAATAATTTATATAAAATGAATAGGGGCTTGTGGCCAAATATATACGAGTATAAATAATAGCCGCACGGTCCGATCTATAAGCCATTGGTCCCGGCTGTCATTCGTAGATCTTTAACAGTCGTTACGCGTCGTCAGAAAGTCTGACAACTAGTCTTACCAAGGGGTATCGTATTACCCAGTCACTGGGTTGTGGAGGTCAGATAGACAGTCGTTCCACGTAACATACTGTAATTCAGATGATGATATAAAATAAATATAAAAAGTCTACAAAATACCCTGGACATTAATTTACCTCTGATCTGGATCTGACCTTTGAAAAAGCAAATGTAAATACATAAAAGGCAGCTGCATAACTTGCATAACTGTTTTGATAATTTGTTTGATTTTAACCTCATTCAAGTTATTGTTTCGCAATTAATAGGCAAAATTAAAATCCCTGAACGATAAATCCATACTAATATTACAATTGCGGGGGTAACTATGTCTGTCTGTTATCGTTTTACGCCTTAACGGCGGGTTTGGATGAAATTTGGCACACATATAGACCATGAGCTGGATTTTGACAAAGGGTATTTTTTAGTACGTTTCCTTGAGATCATTTTCGTTCGCCACTGGGGCGAAGCCACGAGCAAAAGCTAGTATCCTATAAGCTCAATATTCCATACAACAGCACCTACACGTATGATTTGAGCACATTACTCACGAGCGCGGCTCACGTCGACTAGTTGGCGCGATCCCAAACGTTTGCAATCACGCTCTCCACGCCCGGCTGTGCACCCGCGCCCTTATAGCTATTATATCATACAGATGTGCTATAATATACGTTTATAAACTGAACTATATTAACCACTATCACTTAATACAAATTAACAATCGTTTCAAACGTGTACCTACTTAACCTATTTTTGACTTGAACGGGGTTGACTAGACAGGTCCGCTGAAATCTGTGTGGTTTTTCCTCAAAATACCATCTCAGACACTAATCTGCATGGTCCTCAAACGACCTGACAAGATTATGTCTGGACTTTAAAAGAGAATGTGACCTTTGAGTTTGTTTCGATCTTTCTTCTCAGAGTATTCGGATAGGCCACACCAACCTCACCTAGTTTTAAGACATCATTTATATATGACGTGTTAAACTGTTTTTGTTTTTGTTACAGGAATCTAGTCTTTACTAACAATAAAGCTGAAGAGCTTGTTTTTATCACGCTAGTCAGATTTGAAAATTATTTTGCATTTGAGAGCCCAATTCATGAAGAAGGTTATAGGCTATTTAACATCACGCTACGGCCTTAGGAGTCGAAAAAAAAGAAAAAACTGAGAAAGAGAGACAAAAAGAAGAGAGAGGGAGAAGAGAAAGAAAGTTGTTTATTTTATTTTATTTTTTATTTATTTTTTTATTTTTCAGTGGACACTTGTAAATGGCCTTCGAATGCATAATGTTTAAGAAGACTGTTCATATTACCTGTAAGTTTCCCGAATAGAATAAAATAAAATGAAGTAAAAATCGCGGGCGGGCAATAGGATGCGACGCGGCGGGTCGAGGGACGCAAATTTTCATGCGGACGCAGCCGCGGGTAGAAGCTTTGGAAATATGCGGCTGCTCCCTGCTATTGTCTCTGAGTATGAAGCGATGATAACTTATAAGCTTATCCTCGCGGCTTACATAAAGATACCCTTTAGATAGGTGGGTAGGTATGTCACCACAAGATGAATAGGTGCCTACTCAATCAAAATATGTACATTAAAAAAAAACCTCAACCAACCAAACCAACCAATAACTAATACGACGGAGTTATGCCCGAACACATAAAATAAATAACATCCGAATTATGAACTTCCTTTTTTTGAATCCGGTTAAAAATATAAAATTCAACATATTCCCAGAAGCACACAGAAAGTAAATCCATCTGTAATCCCAATGTAATTACATAAATTAAACTTATTCAAAAGCAAAAACATAGAAATACGTAGTACGAATACAATTTGTACCAAAAACATGCAAAAATCTAATTCCAGTTAACTTTATTTGCCCACCAATATTCGCACAACCATCGCTACACCTATTCCAATTTCACACAAAAAAATCAAAATTCAAATCAACTAAAGAGCGACGGTGAACACTGCAACAAGCCAAACTGTTTTCAAAATATTTTTTTTTGTTAGAAAAAAATATTTTTCAAATAAAAACTGGGTATAAATTCGGAGCCAGTGAAATCACATGGGCAGAAAAATCATACGCGGCCGGGGAATGTTGTACCTACGGATATACCCCGTAGTGTAGCTAATACGGGGTTATTTTTAAAGGGTTTCCAGAGGGCAATATGTGAGTGTGTATTTTAGATATTTTTGTGTATCTGTTTTGTTGAGGAAAAGGATGGAAGTTTAAATTGATTTACCGGCCAAAACGTCTGGTTCCCGATACATTGAGAGAGTCTTGTAGACTTTCGCAACTACATATTTGACTCTACAGTTGCGAAAGTCTGCAAGACTTGAGAAAAGGTTTGCTTAAACTTGTAATTATTTTTTACTAGCTGCGCCTCGCGGTTTCACCCGCATACGTTTCGATCCCGTGGGAATATCGGGATAAAAAGTATCCTATATGTTAATCCTGGTTATAAAACATCTGTGTGCCTAACATCCAAATCCGTTCAGTAGTTTTTTGCGTGAAAGAGTAACAATCATCCATCCATCCATCTATCCATCCACCCATCCATCCGTACAAACTTTCACGTTTATAATATTATTATTAATAAATTATCATTAGTAGGAAAGTGGGAATATTAGTAGGAAGTAGGATAAGTAAACATTATTGATGGATTTACTTTTCTAATGACGTCACTAATAATATCTTGGTTTTCGATAACATTTGTGAAACCTCATATAGAAAAGTGTCTAAAGTAATTCTACTTATTTATAGTTGTTCGTTGCAAAACCATTGAAAATCAATCCCAAACTAAGTACCATCGCCAAAACCTATATCTGGCTATTTTGAAAACAAAATCCCGTGCACATGATGACCACAGCTGCGTCCGTAAGTAAAACAAAAGAGGATCCTTTTTAGGTCGTCTAATAATATGCGCTGCAAGCAGGAATAGTCCTTACAGTGGTCAGATATAGATTTTGGCGATAGTACTTCAATAATACCAATAACCCTACACCACTCGGTAGAATCCATTCCAAGCAATTCCGGTATAAATAGGTATTTCTCAGCATTTCCATACAGAGCGGCGCCGGGCGGCTCGCATTGTGAAGCCAACCTACGTGCATCGGCTGCCGAATGAATCGCTGCCTGCATCTGTGACGTAGACGAGGGAACGGCGAGATAAGGGTTAACTGTTTTATTTTGGTTGGTGAAAATCAGAAGGGGTTAGGTGGTAAATGTTCCTTGGTTTTGTTGTAAGTGAAGATTGTGATAAACAGCTGTGTTATTATGGTTGACTGATCAAATATCGTTGTAACTTTTCCGGTCTTCATAACAACACATAGGAAGACACTTTCATAAATTCCTTTCATAAAATCCTCGTATTATTTGACATTGTGTGTATGTTTATATTATGTATGTCTAATTTTGTAATTGATTATGTTTAAAGTGTATTATTTTTATTTGATTATTTTTAATTATTTAATTGTAATGTCTGTCTAATTTTCGTTTCTTGATTTATTTGATTTTGATTTTTGTAATACTTAAGGACTATGGACATTGTCTGAAATAAATAAATTGAATTGAATTGAATAAATCACAAATGATGAAAGGTAGGTGTTTGTTCCCGATTCTTAACAAAGAATACAAAAAGTCTTTTAAACTGTTGAAGTTTTTGACGGAGAAACTGCGAATCCAAACATTTTTCAGTTTTCATAATGTCGACTAAAAGATAACTCAGTTAATTCAAAATCACACCAAAAACGCCTCCTGCATTGTATGAATCGAAATAACTCCGATCATACCTTACACGTCGACCACACATTAAAACGTGGTACGAAAACCAACCATAGGTAAACAAGCTAAGCATTGCAATACAATGTGCCAGTGCCGCCAGTCTTTTGGGCACGTTACCAGTTAACAGCGATAAATATAATAAAAAATAAACGCCTTATTTCAGTTTGTTATGTTAGTCACTAAACTAAACCTAACACACACACACACTCTCGCACGCTGACACGCTTATTTACATATTTTATTTTTGTTTTATTTATTGTGGATTGAGAACAGGTAGTTAGTTGCATAAATAAACTTTCTCATTAGTAAATGTTTAATATCAGGAAAACAATAGGATTCATATAACTTTTCATGGAATTCAGCACACCCTGCCGTATCTACGTACTACATGAGTCTGAAGTCAATCCGTTGACCACGACACGTGTTACGTGGTGTCCTGCGTTCACAAGAGCTACCCATTGTGTTGGCTGCCTGGCTTTTATAGACCGGGGGTAGGTGGATTAAAGTGTAGGCAGTGTTGTGGTTAATTATATTTATGTGGTAGGTTAATATAATTTTAGTTATGTTATGCTAAAAACAGAGGTATCGAAGGAAAAAGGGGAGAGCCTTGCCCAGCAGTGGGACACAACATGAGCTAAAAAAATGTAGGGTATTATGTTTAAATTTTATTAATTAACTACCGACTATCACGAAAACTTAATATAAAAAGCAGCCAATTCGGTCCAGTCGTTCTCAAGTGATGCGTTTACCAGCGGACAGCATTTCATTTTTATTTATACAAGGTGTCATTTTGCATCCTCGTTAAATTCGAGGAGGTAACTATGCTACTGATTCTCGACACGAATCAATAATAAAATAAGTAGGTTTTTTTTTATATAATTTTCCGACGGCATGTGTGGGACACGCATTTTAAAATGCGGCCGGTGTGAGACCGCACTGTAACTGCCATTTTACACACTTATAAGCGCGGCCGCTTATACGATACCATAACGCGATTATGTTCTTTGAAAGTTGTGTGTTCTGAAATACTATCAAACTTAAATAACTAAAAAAACAAGTATGTATTCATTATTTTGTTTATATCTTTCATAACAGCCTCCTGAAATTTGACGAGGATGCAAAACAACAGCTTGTATTGATTGGTAAATCGATTTGGTAAAAATCTTCTTTGGTAGGTTTACTTGATTTTGGTTACTGTAAAAGTAAATGAGAAGTTTATTATAATTATGACTATGTTCTAGGTAGGTACATTATTGCCCTGCCGATGTACCCAAACTGTCAATCTTAGGAAGTCTTTTTCAACGTTTACCTATATAGAATACAAAAAGCTAACTAAGGCGTTTTTTAAACTCCACACTGCATAGCCTTGTTATTAATTATGTAAAGCCAAATTGGACTTTATTATTAGAGATTTTTCTCACAATTATTTATTTGCAGGAAATCTTTTATTTTTTCTTGAGGCTACAAACTAATAGCGAAGCTAATAAATGACCTTGAAAATACTTATTATACCACCACCACCTTATAAACCCCGTTTCTTTGATAACCAAATATTTATTTATCTACCGAATTTTTCTCGAACAATCTAGTGACAATATCAAACCAATTTTTCACTCAAAACCTATTTCCTAAAACCATCACAACCATTCACCTCAATTCTCCGCCATGCCACATCGTAAAAGCAATCGTTTGACCACAGGACATGTGTTTTGTGGAGGCCTGAATTTACAAGAGGCCTCTATTGTACGCGAGGCTTTTGTATAGGCCTCGGAGCAGACGTAACATGCCAACCAGCTGTATAGGTAGGAAACTATTTGAATAGAGAGTGCACGTTTCGAAGCCATTTTGTTTTGTAAAGGTTAGATTTATATTCAATCCTTCTATATTTTGATGTATATAGGTATACATTATGTAGGCATATTCCCCTTGAAACAGAGTCAATATCTCATTTATAAAATGCGGTATTATTGAATTTTAAATGGCTTGAAAAATATAAGAATTCAAAGACGGGTGTGACGTAGGTGTGCATCTAACTTCGAAAAGTTTATGCTTATTGTGAAATGGATTACCGTCGCGACTTCTTCCTAGAGACTCACGTAAAGCTCAGTTGTCTAGTACCAATTACGTTGGCAGTTTCTTTAAACCTATTCAGCAGAATTTTAACCTTCTGAAAACTGCCACGACTGGTAACTCAATTTCTATTTAGTTATAACGTCAAACCTAGGTAGACGTAAAACCACAAATAAACTACCATACTCACTGACCATAACATTATTACCAGCAACATCATAACCTCAAAATTATCAAATGATGACGCATACAAAATGCATGAACCTCTTTAATTGCCTATTCTCCAGTCCGGCACGAGTCAAATTATACATTCACGCCCCAAGCGGACCGCGGTGGACATAACTAGTGTAGCTTGATACAAAGCAAACATTAGTTCAGCCATGCATTATTGTCAAGCACAGGAGCAAACCGTACTGTATAGACCGCACCTTATATCTAAAACACAACCCACTGAAAATAGAACTCTGAAGCCTAGAATTCAAAGTTCAATTTTGGTTGTGTGCACTTTGACATTTATAGTGTTTCCACACTACTCGCTTTTGCACATGCATCGAGCTGGCAAGTTGTACACGCGCCGATGGCTAGAGGCAGCTATGACAAAGATTGGAAGCTACCGTAGTTGGCTTTATTAATAACAGCACGTTTTCCGGTTGTGTGGATCGTTCACGCCCTGTGATGTAGTGGGAAAATGGATGACGTGTGAAGTCAGTATTGAGGAGGTTTCAGATTGATTGGGTTTTATCGCTTGTGGGAAGCAAGAAATAAGTGTGGTTGGTCATACATTTACAATGGGCAAAGCTCATGTGGTCAAACATGACCGGAAAACGACCCTGAAAGACTACTGCCGACAACTTCCGATTTTAGTTTACGTAATTCGGTTAGCACGTTTTATGGAATACCATGCAATTAAATCAATTAGTGTGCAAGCTCTTACTGAAAATATTAAGTACCTAATTTTGTACCAAAAGCGAACGACGTATTCAGGTAATTATATAGACTTAGAAAATTAATTAGAAATAGAAAATTGTTTGTTATCTAGGTAATACATAAGTAGGTACATAGGTTAACTACAAATTAACATGTTCATATGGTGGATTCAAAATTTTACCAACAACTAGATTACAGTAGCGTTAGTTGCCAGCGAGCTCCAAATTAGACAGTTTCCGAAATAAAAAAATAGTTTGATAGAATGTTGGAATGGTACTTAATACAAAATAGTAGTACCTACTTAAACTGCCTTTAACACTCTAAGTAAAATTAAAACCCAAAACCGCCAATCGTTCCTCCATTCTCCCTATCCCTTAATCGAGTCTAATTTTAAAGCTGAACAGCCAGTTTCCTGGTGATTACTTTCCCATCGGCTGACCATCACACCTGCCTACCCTGCAGGCGAGAAGGCGTAACCAGTGAGCTAGACGATTTGTGTATACGCCCATTAGGCCTATTACATAGCCTTTGTACGGCCGTTGACTTTGTGGAGGCTTTTTTTAGATACGGCTGCTGTAAAAGAGTAGATGGGATGTGGAGAATTTGTCAGTTCGGTTGGCGTGGTTCAATAATATTTATATTCTTAATATCCAGGTTTAAAAACAGTGTTTTCTAGAAGGTACCTCGGTTTTTTAAAAACCTAATTTTGCTATGAAAATAATTAGTGTTCCTGAATCCAGTGGACATTTTTTTTTAATTCACGAAATATACCAAAATATAATAAAAATATTTTGTTTTTGGTTTTGTCATTGAGAAAATTAAATAACAAAGTAATTAATTAGTTATCATTCCACCAGATGCTGGGGATTGACACTATTGGCTGAGATTTTTACAGAATACATCGGCTGTAGCGGGGAATTTCAGCTCTCCAATTGTAAAGCTATTTGTGCGCAGGGTAAACTAGATAATGAGTGGTTTAAACATTTTGTCACTAACACTCTATGGATTCTTTGTTCCGAAATAAAAATAATCATTATTATTATTAACAATCAATAGTTTCGGCTAATGAATTCACGTTCAATTTACTTAGTCGATTTCAAATCACGTGTGCAGATCCTTGTTTGTACCTAGTTAGTTTATTTCTCTGGGCAGATTTTTCCAACGCCAGATAATTTTATCGCAGGAATAATTTTAAATTTTTGACAGTTCTTCCATACAAAATCTGTCAAACGTCACTTTATTCCACGAATAAAAAAATATCTTTCGATTGAAAAATCAGCCTATAAATATTGACGTAACAATCTAATGTCAACTTCAACGTTTCCATAAAATAACAACTTGATTCCAAACTCGTTAACTAGAGCACAACAAAATCTTTACCATAACAGAATTAACACGGAGATATCCGCGTTTTCAATACTGAATATTCAACATGTACTAACAGGCAGTATCAACCCGTCAGCGCGCATACATAAATCCAATCAGCGGGTCGAAGAGACCGGAGGCGATGTTTATGCCATGCCGTGTGTTTGTAGCGTGCCGGGTGCAGCGGTGCAATGCGTGGCGGCTGCAGGGTTGGAACGTCATGGGCGAAATATTCGGGAGAAAAATGGTGGGTTGAGATTTTCATGTACTTTTAGATGTGTAATGCGGGCTAATTTAAAACATATAAGCCGTGGTATTATAAGTTGAAATTCGGGTCACAGAGACTTTAACAACGTTTACGTTTTGCATTTATTTAGCACACTTTTTGGTTTCCCCTTAATCATCAAGTCAAAGTGTGCACGAGTATACTAAGCAATGATAAAAGATTAAGACCTGTTTATTATACGTATTATTTGAACTTTAACAATTACCTAACTACATATGTAAAACGATATTAAAAGTAAATTTGACGAAGAAGATATCGTAACTTATATCGATACCTACATCATCATCGTCGTGTGTACCAATCAGGTACACACGATGATATATCAAGCTCTGTATTTCCTGTTTTAGCTGACCTCACATTATATAGGCTTTTCGTACAATCAGAAGTCAGCTTATACTGAAATGTATAGCTTGATTATGTCGTCATGCGTACATATCTAAAGTTTTACCTAGGTCCTCGTATAAAAAAAAAACAGAAGTCAAAAAGCAACATAAAATTCGCACCTAAACTCCTGCCAACCCTAGAACGCGAGGCAGGCAGCGTGGCGAAGTCATTAGCAGTAATGGCTGATCCACTCCCGTCAGGTTTAGTGCGGTTATCCGTATGTACTGCGCTTTACATACCCGGGCACATAGCCATTGTAAGAGGTGCAGCGGAGTGATTGAGATCTGAGGGAGGTGGTATGGGTGTAAGGTGAAGATGGCATTTTCTTGAGGCATTTCTTGATTTTCTTGATAACTTCGTAATCTCTAAATTTTTGAAGTGAAACTTCTTAGGCGGCGATTCGATAATTGGACGAGAATTGACATTGACATTTCAAGGACGCGTCACGTGTAGACACATTTTGAGATAAGAAAGAAGAAAGATATAACTCTCTCTGTCTCTTACACCAAATCTCTCTTAATCTTTATTTCTTTAAAGTTTCACTTCTATCTTCTTCTATTTCACGTGTACGGTGGTGTGTGTAATAATTAGCTGCAGTGTCTTATGGAAAATTTTAATAGGTACGATACAACCTTAATCATTCTTTAGATGTCATTACGCCCATTTTCTTCTACCCATAGGTAGATTGATTAGCCAGTGACCTTTATCAACAGGATTTATTGATGCAAAAAATTCTAACTCTACAAGTTATTCAGTTTTTTTACTATTTAAAAAGCCAACATTCAACGTGATTGGTATTTTTTTGAAAGAAATATATAGTTCTGTTCTAAATTAATTCCGAGGTAGTGGTTGTACCTAATGGAAAACTACAGCATATAAGTAAGTACCTACGAAAGGATAAAATTTCAAAGTTAAAGAAACAAAAACTGCGTTTTCCTACTAGACAGTGTGTGTTTGTTTGTGTGTTTGTGCTTGTGTGAGGTAAACTTACCTCAACCAATCTCAATTGAATCTTGCCCTAATCACTTAAACAATCAACAAACTCTATCCACATAATATTTATGTTGGTATATAGTACTAAATTGTATCCTTTCGTACTTATTTAGCCGTAGTATCTCGTTTTAATTTTCCATTACAGCAGGTTACCTTAATAAAGAATAGAATCAATAATGTTATTCAATTGTTTTGGAATTGTTGTTTTAAAAGCATTATAGGTAGCTGGAGACGATGCAAACTGCGTTTTCGTACTACATATACCTTGTCCATTAGGTAAACCGTTTTTTAACAGACGGAGCTAGTGATTGCAGCAATACACAATACATTGATTGATACAAGTACGGTGTTATAATGTATGTAAGAACCCATAAATGAGATAATTCAAAGGGATAAGGCAGTTTATAAATTTATTTTACTATGTATTTTAATGTTAACTATTACGTAATCTGGAATCGTTACGTTCTAAGACAGCTGACAATGGACAGGGTATAGACAGTATTAAAAGATTCACTGAACCAATCTCAATCGAATCTTGTCCCAATCACTTACAACAATCAACTACCCACATATTTACCTCCACAATATTATACCTTGGTATATTAATTTGCTCCACAATATACCTATAGATATATTATATAAACCGAAAATTGCACCGGGTATAGTGGCCATTACCCGTAATGAGTCCGTATTGAATCCGGTACAATGTGGTGGCAATGCGGACAATTACTGAAATTGGTTTCGTATATGCAAACCTGTGTTCGCAAACAGTATGTTGGAATAATTTTCTTGTGTGTAAAGGTTGATTCGTATTGTTGGAGAGGTTTTTGATGATTTTGGCGTGGATTTTCAGAACTTTGAAATTCGAGACGATGATAACAAATAGGTAAATAATTTAATTTTTTGCAGTCATTCTTATTTATTCAAACAAATCATAGGTAATGGCTGCAAAAATTCAAATCATATCTTAAAAACACACGCATTCTTAACTTGTTACATGTCCCTATCCCAAGTCTTTTAATTATTGAGGTACCTACAGTATAATCAAAAATGGCAATGCGGTCAATTACTGAAATTGGTTTCGTACATGCAAACGTCTGTTGGAATGATTTTCTTGTGTATAAAGGTTGATTCGTACAGGTTATGATTTTAGAGAGGAGTATCAGATCTTTGAATGATTCGGTTTGTAGTGTTTATGATTTATTGCAGCACAATGCGTGGTTTAGGCATTTCATGATTCTTTGCTTGTTACGTTTTCCTGTCTCAAGTATTTTAAATGTTTCTACATACAGCATAATCACAAAAAATACTAATTGATTTATTGATTCATTGACAACGCCATGCTTTAACCACTGAAGATATATTTTTGATATTAATGTGATTTATGGAGCGGATCTTCGAAAATTGTTAGCAGCACAGCCTATTTTGATGAAAAGGGTCTTCATGTAGCAAAACAATTTTCTTTTACGTCCATATCATATTACAAATATACGCTTAAAACTTAACTACAATATAAAAATACCGGCTTCGTACTTGCAAAACAATAGGATTTAAGAGGGTCCAAATCTCCATACGGGTTGAACCCTCCTTAAACTCAGCGGGGGAGAGTTGGGCAACTCGGCCCATAACCGTATTTCACCCGTGTCATAAAAACTAAGAAACATTTTGCCGCAAAAGTATTATAATAAGATTCTGCGATATACTACCTTCGGTTGAAAGCGGTTAAGGAAGTTTTTTTATTTATTTATACTAGGTTTGTCTGGAATCGGAAGGCTTTGCACATTTTTTTTTGTTGATAATATCATCATAAAATTATACCTAATAGGAAGAAGCTACAATTATAAGTCATTACACAAGGAATTCGAAGGGTAATAATAATATGTAAGTCCAATTTATCAAAACGAACTTTACAGCTGAAATGTAATTAAATAAAACTTATCCAATCATATCCATATCAAATACATAACATACAAGAATATAAACTAGCAGAAATCAGAACAAATCAAAACAATACCTACCCAAATCCCTGACTAAAGAAATAAATCTCAAGACATGACACAACATAATAAAAACCCCACTAAACTCGACTAAGAACGAAATTCAATTTGTATCGATGTTCCGTCACATCAAAGCCACCATGGCCAAATAGTTGAGAATTTTCATTTAATCCCCCCACCCCTTCACCCCCATACATGCAAATCTCCCTCTTCACCCCCTTTTACGATCGTTATAAAGAATGTAAGACGGATTCCTTCGGAGTATAGTTCATGAATTATGTCCTTTTTATTCTCCACAGAGTTTTGGTTTTAAAATGTAATGTGAAGGGGATTTTTTTTTGGTCTTTGGGTACTTCAGACGTCTTGTAAAGTTTCGTTGTATTTCTTAATGTAGCATTGAAGGTCAGAAATCAGATTTTGTATACGTATATTCGTAGACGACGATAACGAAATCAATTTACAGATGGCGATGAAATAAATGATTTGACTTTGTGATTGACATTCAGCGATAATATTTTAAAATAGATAATTACTAATATTGAAATAATCTTTAAAATAGATTATGAAGGTACCAATATTGAGAAGACTTGTAGATGACACATATTTGATGAGAGAGTTTTAACTGAAGTAGGTAATTACCCTTAAAATAGATTATTTATTTGATAGTCCAACTTTTTTTTTTTTTTTCGTCCAACTTCAGAAAGACAGTTTTTTAAGAAATCGTAATGTTTCGCTATGTAAGCACTTTAAAGAATTAATAACACGGCCCACCAACACAAATTGCTTTCAAGAAAGTAGAGCTTGAAATTAGGCTAAATGTAGGCTCTAGGCTACGCGCGTAGCAATCCGTAGCCAACGCAGTGTCTACGCTGCTACGACAACGACAATAACTAAGGATCAGAGGGGCGATTCTTGTAATTTTAAGAACATTCACAGTCTGATGATTAAGCACAACTAATATTTAGTTGTTTGAATTACCACTTAGCTCTTTTCCTCTCTCCTAAATTTTTCTGTGCCGACCATATTGATCTTTTACCTTGTATATACCATCTATGTAACACATATGGAATGCAATAAAGATTTGAGTATTGAGTATTGATCTCAGTTTCAATCTGTCAAAAATACTTCTAACTTCCCTACATTTTGACAAGTATTTGACGTTTATTTGTCGCCGAAATGAGACTGCGACTAGATTTTGAACGTTTTTAATTACGGGAATTGGCCTTCAGATTTGTCGTAATGGTGTCAAGATTTAATTTAATTTGATAGACTTTATTACCATTCTTTGAGTTGTGAATCTTTATGTAAGAGATAGTCTTTTACGACCATATTGGAAAATAAATCCTAGGTATTTTCTCAATACGTTGGATATTGTGCTGTACTTTAGTATCTAAAGGTATCATAAGTGTGGTAGGATTATGTTATTGAAAGTACAGAAATCCAATTCTCGTGTATCTTTTAACTAAAGAATACCGTATCTATGTTATTTATTACAACCAAACCGGTAAGCAAATCAATAACCTGCACGTGCGTAAAATCAAGGTAGGTATAACCTGAAAGTTATTTCCAATACAGAATAAAAATCGTATTAAGTTTCCACATATATTCACGGGGTGACATCAATTTGTGAGTCTACATCCAATCATAAATAACGTGCTCATTTACATAAGAACACTTTGTTAGACCTGGCTCTATGTACAATAATGTCGTCTTATATAAGCCAACTATCTTTAAGAAAAGTCGACGCTGTCCTTGTCTAATTTATATAGCTGGACTGTTCTAACATATAGGGAAAATCAACGGAGCGCGCAGATGGGCGGAGCTTCAAACACAACCATTACAAAAAGAGCTTTGAAAATATACAATGTTGCTCCTCTGGCTTCTGTATTCCATGGACGGCGGGAGGTGTAGGGGGTCTTACCAAACTGGATGTACTATATATCGCCTGACTGCACATTGGCTGATTCAGACCACGCCTACATGGAAAATGCATTTCCAAGATTGCTATGCAATGGCGGATGCGAAAAGTTTCGTGTTCGGATTTAGGATTCGAACGTGGTGGTTTTTAGGCTAATGGCTATGGCTTTGCCTATGGATAGCCCGACTGTTTGTAAGATAGCAAAAACGGTCATCTTCTCTATTTTCTATGTGGCCTGAAAATCCTACTCGTTTATCAAAATGGCACAGGTACACAGGTACATTTCTTGTTTCCAGGCTATCGAATGATTTGCCAAACGTATGCATTGTGCAATATGGTTACGTTAGATTTACACCTAACTTGGATAAGATTGTGTGGAATTGAAACCGGCTTTGTTAAAGCTCTCTGTGTTTCCGTTAACTGTTGTGATGTTAGACAGCATTACAAATGTAGATATAAATCAAAAACTTCTATTGTGTAATTAAATAAAAGGTGGTTCAACTAAAAAGTTAAAATACGTTTTACACAATATTGTTCAGAGTACCTAGAACTAATGTCAGTACCTTAATCCGTGGCTACGTCATAATAACTATGAATGAATGAATGATGAGACTACCTACATACATAAACACAGAAGTGACGTTATGTACATATATGTCGTTATATTTGTTGCGTAGTTAGTTATAGTTGTCGCGTTTTATCGCTAATATCTCTCCGCAACAACCCAAACAATAAACTTTGTATTGGAAAATGTTGAAGATCACGATAGATATTGATTCAGGACGTTAAAGGAGTTTATTTCAATTTTTGGAATAAAAAATACTAAAAAATGTAGGTGGGTCCATTACCGCTATTGCCTATATATATATATCTATACTAATAATAAAGCTAAAGAGTTTGTTTGTTTGTACGCGCTAATCTCACAAACAACCAGTCGAATTAAAAAAAAAAAAACTTTTTCATTTGATAGCCGAATTCTTGAGGGAGGCTATAAAGCTAAAAGCGCGGGCAGACGATGTGATGCGATGGGGTGAGTCAGGGAATAAGAAATTTCACTAGGACGAAGTCGCGGGCACAAGCTAAATAACTATCACAAAACTTACACTACGGCTTCGGAGTCAGTCCTGTCAGAGTACGTGAGCTAATGAGACGCATGAGCAACTTCCCAAAAAGCCTTCTAACCTTGACCGTTCCCGTTTTACGAACCCCATCTTGACCGAGAAAGTGACAGAGCGGACAGTTTGTCAGTGGAGAGGATTTGGTTAAAGATAAAGGATGTTAGTGTAGTCGTGGATCGTGTTTTTCTGCCAGATTTTGTGACTATGCAATGAAGTGTTAAAAATACATTATTATAAGGTGTAGGTATGTCAATTACAGGGGTAGATATATTTGTGAAGTTGTGAAATACATAATTTTTTGATCTCAGACACGCGTACCGAAGGACCAGAATTTCACCCACTGTAAAATGAACAACGAATTCATCACTTCAAAATTAATAATCAAAACAATGTACTCGTATATAACATAACGCTATATCAATAAGGGGCTTACTGGCGGGTGTAACGAAGTGTTCACACAAATCGCATCAGGGTAGCGTACTGTGGCTGCACATGTGTTCACCAGCTTATGAACTTAACTGCCCACTGTGGTCGTAGGTGCCTATGTACGAAGGTATTGTTGTAATGTAAATTATAATTACAGTCCGACCGAAAATGTTCATTATTCGGCTGGAATCGATAACACAGTCTGCCTGCTTTGCAATTTCGGCAGAAAACAAAAAAAAAAAAATGGTTGTATGTCGATATGTTTTTTTTTTTGGTAAAATTTAAATAAATCAATCTTTTAAAACACTGAATTTAACCGCTTAAACTTGAATCATACAAGGAAGGTATTATGAAGGTATTGTTGTAATTTTAATTATAATTGAAGAGGCTTGTATTAATAAAAAAAGGTGTGTCACCTAATCCTCCTGCGCAAAAAAATCCTGGTAAAAATAAACTGTTTCTTACTATTGATAATTATTATGTTTACTTTACTTGCCCGCATCTTGTTAAACGTTCCTAATTTGGGTTTCAGAATAATGATTTTACATGACTGCTTTAATCGATTGATCAGCGAGGCTTGAGATAGACTTTGATATCACCTTCCAAGCGTCAACAAGCACATTACACCGTCGGACCTAGCTATCGGACAATTATCTGTGATAGATATACAATAATATTGTTTATTATATGTGATACTCGTAAAGGAGACAGTCTGAGGACTGTCAAATGCGTCTCTAATGTTAGAATATCGCAATTTTTTTATAATTGCCTTGCGAAACAAAGGTCAGTCATTCGTGTAAAACAGCAATGGATTACATTTTTTTTTAATAAACTAATATCGTTATGTAATTGTAGTGCTATTCTGTAAAACTCTCAACGTGAAAACTTAGGTGAAGTGAGCTGTCATTCCACCTGATTCTTGGATTGGCAATGGCGCCGATTCCCTTGTTCACAAACTAAACTAAATTTAAGTGCAGTGCATCTTTTTCTTTCTATTTCATTAAGAAAAGGACAGAAGATAAAATATTAGTTTAGTCCTGTCAAATTAAGATACTCCATAGACAGATTAGACGTGATTAAAAACATAGCGACTAAAAATACGTCAATTTACATCAGGCGCTGAATAATTTGACAGGACTAAACTAATTTTTATCTTCTGTCCTTTTCTTAATGAAATAGAAAGAAAAAAAATCACTGAACTGAAATTTAGTTTAGTCTGTGAACAAGGGAATCGGCGCCACTATCGACTCAATTTTAGCTCACTTCATCTAAGTTGTTCCATGAGATTTTTACAGAATAGCAACACTGTTGTAGTTGATAATCGTAAGTTCATCGTTAACTTGGACAAGGATTTTAAACAGCTGAGTTATCAACATATTTTACAAAAAAAAGCCACAAAGAATCTACCATAACCAGCCTAATCAGATGAATCAAACCGCATATGTCGTATAATACCACAATTTTAATAACAATACTGATCTATAGCACAATGCTCGCCGCCCGGGTTCGTTCGCTCCGATGAGTTTCAATCCCGTACAGCACGTTTTTACCCCCATTCTATTCACTTTCCACCCGACGTAATCTAGGAAATGAAAAGATTTCTTTTTTTTCTTCTTGAGTAAGATTAGTTCCGTGGTCCTTCGAGCCGGGTACTTTTTTCTTTTTTGCTTATTAAATACTTTTTTCTTGTTTTTTTGTAGACTGTAGGAATGTAGGTTAATCTAGGTATGACTTGAGTGCTTTTAGTAATAGTTGGAAGATCTTTTTCTCATTAGAGTGAGTGGATCATTTAAATCTGAATTCATGCTGTACCGGTAAGGATTTATCTGCTTCCGATAAGTTTTTACATTTAATAAGGAGATTAATGAGTTATTGACTTTTGCCCTGTTGCAAGTTTGTTAATATCGTCGTTCGGAAAAGATTCTGATGGATTTTTAACTCGATAAAGTTATACAAGAATTAAATTATACCTATGCTTTGAAAGCTTCATTAGGACTGTCAGATGGGTGTTACGAGAAGTTTACCTAAACTGAATAGTTAATCACAAATAACATCCTTCCGAAAAACTAAATTCATTGGATGAGTGTATGATAATTGCTACAGTGACGTCAGTGACGAACTTTATATTTATAATTTGTTTTATGCTTTGTGCTCATGTAAGTTTTCAGTGTGTTGTGTTCTTTTTTGAGAATTAATATATTTAAACCTAAGACTAGTCTGGATGGAGTCTCTAGGGTTCTGATGGTCAATCTTTCAAAATCACCGTGATGCTTTTATTTTGAATTATTTATTTTGATCTCGCATAAATACTAAACATTCTTTAGGGCAGGACTTTTTATCGTTATTTCTAAATTGGCATTAGAATTTCAATCAGCCTTAGGAGGTCATTATGCAAAAGTAGCAATGTAAAATATTTTAAACCGGCCACGTGTCGTGTCGGAAACGGCCCGGTTTAACAGACGGACGGACGGACGTCATCTATTACACGCACGTATCGGGTTTTATAATCTAAAGTTAGAGGGGATGTAATGACGATGTTAGTAACTTAAAATGTTGGAAATGATTTAGTCTAGCAAGAAGTTAAGTTAGCATTTACTCTGACTGTATGCGCGGTTTGTCATGATATTTAGGTAAGTTTAAATTAATAAAATAAATAGAAACAATAGCATCTCTGGGGCGGTACCACTCATGTGTGAAGTTTTAATTTTTCGAATCGTATTGCATTTCTTATTTGCAAAATTTAAGTGCGCTTTCGTTGCGGATTCAATTCAGTAATACCATCACGCCTGTGATCCCTGAAGGGTTAGACAGAGGTGTACCTATAGTACACGCACATTTCAACAGTTATGTTTAAGTCTAGCTCATTACTTACTTACATATTTGCATCTATTTAAGTGGTAAATGAGAATATGTGCGAAGATACATAATATGTAAATATCCCCTACTTGATTTGATTACTGTGTCCGGGCCCTAGGCAAGATTCATAGGTATCATACTGTCATCACTAATATTTGAACAGCATTATGCAAAAAGTAACAATGTAAATATAATATTTTCAACAAAATTCCAAAAACACATCTTCCCCAAAGTTAGGCATATAAAAATTTTAAAGTTGAAAATAAATCGACAAAGTAGGGTACTTTGGACCCCTCGCCCACATCCGAATAGGCTGGGCCATTGTCATTTAAATGCGGGCCGCACATCCCGACACTTTGCTATGGAAAATTTAAATAATAATCACACTGAATATTATGTAGGTATTATTGTAGGTATTTGTGGGGTTTTCCTCTATCTCCCGTTTACGTAAACGTTAATGTGAAGAAAGATATTGATACTTTTATGATTAGACTGACAATAAGTCTGAATGTTTTTACTTTATTTTGTAATTACACCAATTACACCACAGCATACGCACTTACTTACACACTATTGCTGTTTTTACACGTTTTAGCTTCCCGAATTTTGTAATATAATCTTACGGACGAATGGATGGCTATAACACAGGATTTTCCAAGCATCGGGGTCATTATTCACAAAAATTGAGCGTAGGTAATTGTGATAACATGGTAATGTAACATACATTGCGTTTCTTCTTTTTGCCAAATAAAAATTATTATTATTATAATACAGAAATTCGATTAAACTGAAATATGTAGTTACATCGTTAGAAAATTATGGAAAGTACTATATATTTACCTATGTTTAGATAATGTGAAAAAGTTAAAGATGAAATTTTCAATGAACAAACAACGTTGCTTGACTTTGAAAATTATGAGTCTATTGGTCCTTACAAATATCACGTTATATATTATTGTGAGCGTATCATCATCATCCACAGCCCGACTTCACCAAATGATGGGCATAAGTCTCGCTTTTCTTGTGCCAATGCCTACGCTCCTGTGCCAGCCTCATCCAGGTTTTGCCCTCGATTTCAACAATATCGTCTGCCCATGTGAGCGTATAGTTATAATAATTGAAAAAGTTAATGATTTTCAACGAAACAATTATTTTAAAGCAACTTATTAACCCAACTGCACACTGACATAATCGTAAACGATACTGTATCAAAACTTTTTATCACCATATTAATATTTATGGCACTTTAAAACACAATAAAAATGTACAAAATACACCCCTTCACAAAGCGCTCGAGGGTTCAATTCAAAATATGTATTTTGTATCACTATGACTGATATGACACATTGAAGGCGTTGCGAATTATTATAGTTTATATCAACAACTTTAAATTTCACCCCCAAATTACACCCCCTACTCTTATTGCGCAGAAATAGGGTTGAATTTAGATTACATTTTTATTTTTTTGCTAGTAGAACTTCTGTGTTTGATGCGTATTATATCTTATTGTATTTTTAACACTTCGCCCCCACTGCAGTCGGGAGTAACTTGGGGTAGTTTGCACCCTCGTTGATTAGCGTCCTTAATCTATGGGGGATTTTTGAATGGTGTCATTCAAAAGTGATGCATCGTGAAGAGAATAGAGAGTGTGGAATGTTCTGTTAGTCTATTTGTTACTAACTACATTTAATAGAAAAAAGTGTAACGTGCAAGTTATAATTACTAAAGGAACATGAATTTTAATTGTAGGTAGCCCAAAAGCAATTAAGCTTTATGAATGTTATCAATAAACACTAGCTTCTTTTATTGTGAATCATATCACAATTTTTTTTACCACTATGACAATTATCATAAAGAAAACATTTCACTTAGATACTTGTACTTTACAAGTAGGTACAGATAGGTACATCATTTGTTTACTAAATTATTACCTCGATTTTTTAATAATGATGAAATGCATTGTTGCCTAGACTTAGATTATATTAAAATCCTATATAACATTGCTCTGTTTTTTATGTTTTGTCAAATGTGTATTTTCAACAATATCTTATGTAGTCTACTTAAAGATATAGGTACTTTAAAAATAATTTAACGTTTAGTAAGTTCCCAATTAAATGGTACAAATAATTGTTTAATTAATTTAGGTACTTACTTAAATATTAATAGGTATTTGCATGGCAAAATATGGTGAAATGTGTCATCGCACAAGAATATTTTCTCGCTACCATTTTTGTATTACCAACCGTATTTAAAGCAAAAAAACGATATTGACTTTTAGAATCGAATATGTTTTACTAAGCAGCAGCCTAATTGTGTAACACATTTTCGGCAAATGATTGAGAATAATTGGTTTCGTTGCGATCGCTTTTTGTTTCATTTTACGATTTTCTTAAGCACATATCGTTCACTCTTTAGCGTTACAAACCAACAGCTGTTGCTATTACATGATAGTGGAATTACGCAATACGAAAATCGTAAAATGAAACAAAAAGCGATCGAAACGAAACCAATCTCCATCATTTGCCGAAAATGTGTTACGCAATTAGGATGCTGTATGCATTTTAAAATGTCTGAAACCATGATTAATATAAATCAGAAGAGTAATTGCGTAACACACAGTAGGAATGGCTTTCATTTTGACAGTTCAACAACATTCATTGCGTTTTTATTTTGATGAGCAGACAAGTTTTTTGAACATATAAAGCAATGGATTAACCTTATCCTTCGAAATCAATCAGATTGTGATTAAACGTGTGTTACGAAAGAAGGTTGTCACTGTCCATTCCAAGGTTGCTTGGAAGAGATCGTCGAAAGCGATAAGACTGCCCTTTGTATGTTTTCTAGTGTCGAATGTATTTTTTTTTATATATATTTTCTAGTATACAATAAAGTATATATAAGTAATAAATATGGGTGATAGGAATAAAATAAACTCTATATTCCCTTGTGATCTCAACTCTAAACTGCGTGTCTCCCTCTCTCATAACCTCATCCAGTTATCCAATAATATTTCGTATGTTTACTTAACATCTTAAACTGCTGCTTAATGAACTACTGTTTAAGCCTGTTGTGCAACATGTTCGTTTGTCTGTCTGTCTGTTCAACACTGGGTCTGTACTGTGTTGTGTTGTGTGTAAATACTTTTCAGTGTGGTGCTTGTTTTTAAATTATTACGTGGAGATTAAATGTGTGTATGGACAACGTATTTTAATACTGTTATCTGATGAACATGGTTTACTTATTAAGTGCCATGAGCCTTTTGAAAAGGTCCAGAGAAAATCTTAGTTTATAAAATACGTATCATAGTATAGCAGCAGTTGAAATGCAGAGATAACAGTTAAGAAACGAGATTACGAAGTGTTCTTTCATAAGTAGGTACCCATTGGTACACATTTCTGTCAACTATTACTACCAACAATATTGGTACAGTGTCTAATGCCAAATCATCATTAAAACCAAAACAATGCATTAAAGACCATTAAATGCACTTTTGCTACAGTTAATATATATGCCTTTTATTACAACTATTTATAGCCCTATTTCCTGTTACCCAAAATCGTGCAAAAGCACAATAACACTAAACAACCCTACCGCACTCATTAACCGCTATATTTTCGGTAAAGCCGCTAAATTGCATTCGGATATATCCGCGAGACGCTCGGATATATCCGCGACATTAGGTCGGCAGGAAGCGGTGCGCGCGCGCCGGATGCCGGGGCCCATCTATTGTGATCTGACGTCACTTCCGCCCTGCATGAGGTTTGCTGCATAACTGCAAAGTGAGGAGTAATATACTGGGAGTAACTGGGTTATGTGTGGAAAAGGAATTTGGAATTAAATGCTAGTATGGTGCTTCTTGTAACTTTGAAAATATAATGGGATTTTGTCACTTAGTAAATTATCTATGTATCACGGTTCGGTAGAGTTCTAAGTTTTATGAGACTAAGCAGTTGTAGGTGCAGCTGTTTAGTCTACATTCGGTACTTAATGTCATGAAGACTAAAGAAAATGATGATACAATTCATGACTCGAAAATTAACCATAAAAGTTGTATTTGTTGCTTAAATTTTATTATATGCCAAGAAACTTGAATCGTGTAAATGGGGCTCAACTCATTCTATATTCGAGCCAGGAATTTGGGATAATTTTCAAGATATGGATAAACAAACTGAATGACGTATTTAACAACGTTTAAATTCCATTGCAACCAAAAACTTATTAGAATCTATTTGTTACAAATGGTCACTCAAAAATCAACTTAGAATACATTTCAATAAAGCTAATAATTGATTAAGTAGCATTGGAATTTAATTATCTGAGATTATGAACACTGCTTTCCCGTGGGTCTGCAGTGTTTGTGTACAATATAATTCTTCATAAAATCTGAGTTTAGCAATCATTTGAACAGACTCCATTGCATAGAAAAACATATTTTTAAGTAAGTATAGCCACATTTTCGCAAATCTATACAATCAACCACATTGCCATCGCCTGTCACATCTAACCATCATCAACAAAATTGATTTACAGACGTAACCACACAGTTAACTAAAAATTACCACATCCTATTCATCTAACCGAATCTATTCGACAACTTAACAATACGATCTCATCTTTCGACACGGCTACCGAAAAATTCGATTCATTAAACGAAATTGTAAAAACCGAGAATTCGACACGCACCGACCGTATTCGCACCCACGACAAGTGCAACAATAACGTCATTAGAACAAAAAATAATAATACATAAGACTCTTATGATCATGTACATAAGGCTGAGATTAAATTTGAAGCATAAAATGGTATATTTTGGAGTGTGTATGAATTTAAAAGTAATAATACGTCAGCGGTCCCTCAGTCTTTTGGTTCTAGCGTTGCGTATGTTACGGTTGTATGTTGATTTTGATGGGTAGGTAGATGTGGTTACCATTGTTGGTGACGGTACGAGAAAAATGATAAGCTAGCAAAATATTACTGGCTTAATCAAAGAAAGCCGAATTCTAAAGATATTACATACATTTTCTTATGTTTAATTACTTACTGGAAATAGAAATTGAACGGATTTTGTGTTTGTTTCTCTTAATTGTTACTTTCTTAGCTTAATCCATTCGGAGCTACAGTAACTATATCTACTTGTGTAACAAAATAAATGCATGAAATATAAATTCATGTTAAAATAAAGTTCGCTAGAGAGTTAGAGTCAAGGTGTACATTATATAAACTTGTGTAAATGATCTTTACAGAAGCCTTTTTTCCTAAGGGAATGCTTTCGTTTACCAGATAAGACAAATACACTGGCCTGTAAAACTAAGTACTACACTTTTAAAATTTCAATTTTTTCTATACTATAGAAGTTACAGATAACAAACAAACATAGAAGTTACAGATAAAATAAAAAACGTTTTACAGCAAATTTTATCAGATTTCTTTGAAACTAGTATACTAAACACTAGTAAAATTTTTAACTTAAAAAAAAAGATAAGACAATAAAAATATCATTTTTACCTTAGTGTCAAAAAACTCAATTAACATATATAAGTATGTTGTACATGTTATTTAATTTTTAATAACTGGTATTGCCTCCGCGGGCTCTGACTACACCTTCGAGCCGGTTTGGCATACTAAACACGAGGTTTCGGAGCCGATGTTGGGGAATATTCTCCCATTCTTCAATCAGGGCCTGTTTTAGTGCCCTGAGGGAGGTAGGTGGTGGTCTGCGGCTACTGACTAGCCTCCCTAGCTCATCTCAGGCGTGCTCAATCGGGTTGAAATCAGGACTTGTTGATGGCCAAGCCATCACGCTGATACCAACCTCCTGAATATACTTTTGCACGACCTGAGTCATGTGTGGCTGGGCATTATCATGCATCAGCATCGATCCACTAACCCTGTGCGACCTTCTGAAGATATGCCAGCCCATACATGTACATTGCCTCCACCGTACTTTATTCTTTATGAGAAGCAGTCTTAAAGGTATCGCTCACCAGGCCGCCTATAGACACTTCGCCTTCTGTCATAAGTGTAAAGTGAGAATCGAGACTCATCTGTGAATAAAATTCTTGACCACTCTTCTTCATCCCACTGTATACTTTCACGGGCGCATCGCAGTCTCGCTACTCGATGCTCTCTCTCGAGTTTGGGACCACTCGCATGTCTTCGGGGTTTCAAATTTGCTTCAGCAAGTCTTCTTCTCACTGTACTGTCACTAATGTAGTCCTTTCGGGTCTGAAGAAGCTGTTGCTGGACTTCAACTGCATTAAGGTGGCGATTTCTTAACACAGTGGAAACAATATAACGGTCTTCTCGGGCACTAGTACACCTGGGTCTGCCATGACAAGGTATCCTCAAATGGTTTCCAGTCTCTTCGTACCTTCGCTTCACCTTCTGGACCGTTCGTAACGTCACACCCACTATTCTTACAGTACGACGCATACTGATGCCTAGTTCCAGAAAAGTCATGATCCTAGCACATTCTTCAGGTGAGAGGCATGATAAATAAAATTTATGCGCGGTTGTCTAAACTTAGCTTTAGTAACAACACTCATCGATCGAGAAAAAAATTGAAAACAAAAACAGAAATAAACAAAATTAATGGTATAATTGTAATTCGAAAAGGATTTTTTTTGTTTTTAAAGCTTTTTTTAGCCATTGCTTACAATAAGGTTCTCGACTATGAAGTTTTTATATACAAAATTAAACTCTTTTTCGAGTCCTTTTGATTTCGAAAGTATATCTTGTGTACTTAAAAGGTTATTCCAATTTAAAAAGTGTGATACTTAGTTTTGCAGGTCAGTGTACTATAATTTTATATCGGCGACTGTATTTATTTTATACAATAGGACCTATTATACCAAGATAACACCATTCTACATCCACATACACCGTCACACAACGAAAACAGAGCCCCCAACCCGATGGCTACACTCGCGTGAATTTAAATCTCGCCCCGGGTGTTAGGAAGCCGTGATTTGTGGTTATTTACCACACTTGTTAAGTTTCCATTTTCGCTGACAACTCGTGCGGAACCCGCGACGATTTCGATTCGAATTTCGTTTTTAATTTTCCAGAATAGGTCCCCGGGAATGTATTGTTGTGGGACTAAATAATGGATGCAGATTACATACGCGGATGGGCCCGAATTCGGATGGATTCGAATGTGGTCGGATTTGAATTTTTACTTTTTATGTTTTCATGCTTCGGTGGTTTTGAATGTGACTATTGAAATGGGTCAATTATGTTGGGGGCTACGTGTTACAATTGGCTGAATGTATTATTTTACCGTACAATGAAATGGAAGAGATGCATCATTTAATCAAAAGGCAGATTATTATTATTGATAAGCTTTTCCCACCTTTGGTGCCTTCATACGAAGACAACTCGCAAAGGCCCGTAACGTAAGACTCTTTAAGTAAAGGAAATGAAGCACATAACAACGTTTATCATTGTATGCACTATGCAAGTGCACCAAAGGACTTTATTACTGTTAAAATAAATATATGGTTGTAAGAATCTCTAGCTATAGGTTAGGTAACAAAAAGCACCATGAATATGTCTAAATTTAAGGAAAGTACCAACTAGATACTTTAACAAATGAAGATAAAGCCTTAACAATCGCAGAGATACTCCAATAATAACAACAAATTACGAAAATACTTAAAACTCCTCATTGTTTATCAAACAACATAAATTTCGTTCTATAACCCGTTTATATTAAACCTTATTAATTTGTCAAAACCCCTCAAAATTCAAATTCAAGTAGGTAATCTAATCAGGAAAATCGTGAAATTCGTAGCAAGAAATCTGTTGAATTTTCTCTCGACGGGGCAAGAACCCCTTTTGTCCAAACAAGTCGGTGGCAGGAGCAAATGTCACCGGGTGAAAGGCTGTGACATCCTCATTGAAAATTCAGTTGGTACCCGCGTAGGGATTTCGCGCTGGGAGACGAAAACGCTGCGGTTTTTGAGCGGTTTATGAAGGACATTGCAATAAAGACATTTCAGAGATTAGGAAAAAGATGAAACACATTAATGTTTCATAATAAAAAATAACCGTAGCCGATAATGTTATTCTTGTCGCCTACCGAAAGTTAGAGATATGAGGGACTTGTAGGTAAATACTGTTTAATAATTTATTTGTCGCATCTTTGACTATTTATTGGTTTAGACGCTCAATTGATTTTTGTAATACCGGTGAACGCAGTGACGTCACATATCACGTGAACGGAATCGGTTGGAGGGGTGTCGATTTTTAAGTTATAAAAGCGCGAGTCGCAAGAGAACTTGGCTCGGAACGATACTTCAGATCGGACCTCCAAGTGCTATTATTCAAATAAACCTTTGTGCAAGTATTTGGTACTGTTACTGTGTTACTTGAGACCTACGCCATGGAATCTCTACCTCAAGGCCATACTGATGGGCGAGCTGCGCAGACCTCTCAGTCGTCGACATATTTATGTCGAGTAACTCTCGGTTTTCGAAAAGATGATCTTTTTTTTTTCGGATGGGAAATCGTCAAATGTCCCCCCTCCCGCTCTGGGTGGAGCCTAAGGGAGTGTCAGACTCTTACTGACTAAAACCCACCCATGTTCCTTCCTTTGCCCTTTATGTTCCGGGGTAGCGGTAATCCTTTCGGACAATCCCGTTTATTATATTTTATTTTTTATTATATTTGGTCTTTTGCCAACTGTCACATCGCCATGTTACAAAGCATTGTTTGCTTAGATTACCTGTCACAAAACATGCACTTAGCGACTTTAAAAGATAAATGAAACAGTTTGTGAACACAAAAACATCTAGCTCCAAATAAAATATTTGAAACGCTGCGATTATCTCACCCAGTGCGCACATAAGTAAAATTTGCATAGCGCGCCCCAAGAAACCGGCAGACTTTAAATCTAGTAAATTTACTAAATCTAGACTTGAACTGATTCTACGTTGGGCCCAGACGGCGCTCGGTACCAAAGACTAAACATTTTCAGACTTGATTTTGGAAAGATAAGAAAGAATTTGTTCTTTTCTACGAATTTGAAGATGTTAGAATCACGCAGGAAGATTTCAGCGTCCGTAAAAAATAGTGTGTGCTCTTAGATATGTTTACGACAGTCAAAATAACAGTCGACACTGCTTGGAATATTATAATTTACAGCTCTTGAAATAAAACTGTTAGATACATTCAGACTTTTGGCAATAGTCTTGGATAACGGCAACCGGTAACCGGCATGTCCTAGAACCAAAACAAATTAAGATATGTGACATCCACCAACTGACACTGGGTGGTGAATTACGGCCCAGTCCCTCTCACAGAGAGATCTGTGTCCCAGCAGTGGGAACGTTGTGGGCTGATTATTTTTATGCTTAGATAATGATGAAGACATTTATGATAGCTCTGCAGGGTGTGACTGCTGATTTTTTTTCACGATTACGGTGTTGGTCTTATGGAGAAATTTGTTCAGTATGGTAGTCTGTACCAGTCCCTTAAATTTGACCACACCTTTCTGGTATAGTACTTAGCTAGTTTATTGCCGATACAAAAACCCTTAGGTCGCATTCCACCAAACTTTTATACATAGAATAAGTCCTACACTGAGAATAAATTTTGAATTTTTGACAGTTTTTTCATACTAGGACCGTCAGATGTCATTTTTATTCCCATCTGACTTTGATAAAATCAGCCCTTAGTTAGATAAAAAAAACATATCCAGTTTATTTCCAACAATATTATTCTTTGTAATCCTTTCAGCATTTTACCTGAATATTTGTTCTGTGCGGCGCTACACAAATTGATTCCTGAATTCGATTTGCGTTTGACGAGTGGCTGTACCAATAGTTGTTGCTAGTCTGTTTTGTATTGTCATCGTAAATTCATGAGATTTTCCGTCTTCTGGCAAAGTAATCTTATTGGTTTAGTTGGCATTTTAATTGAATTGTAAGGAGAATTCTTAGTTCGTAGCTTATTTGTTTGTAGTTTTGTAGCTATTATAGTTACCTGCTCGTACAACCATGGTCGTCGTGGTACTATACAGTACATTAATTTTATTCATGCGAGATAGTTTAATTTCTGATTTTGAACATTCTTGCTCTTGCTGAGAAGGTAATAACGGTAACGCAGAGGGGACTACTTAAATGTGTTTCCAAGTACGCCCTTTATGCTACAAAACGTTACTATCATATTTTTGTCAAAGCTATATTTATGTTTTGAGAGAAAGGTCTCAAAACAGTGAGGAAACCGACATGTCATAGAACAAAAAATTCGAGGACATGACATCTACCAACGCGCTCTGGGCCCGCGTGGTAGATTACGGCCCACACCCTCTCACAAAGAGGAAGCCTGTGTCCCAGCAGTGGGAAAATTAGATATTTATGTAAGCTTTTATTAATCTTCAGTTCGTATATTTTTTTTACCATTATAGTACCTTTAACGACTTTTAGCTTCAAAAAGAAGACAGTATTTCAATGTTCTTTAAATGCCACGTACAAACGTACAAATTCAAATTAATTTGTGTATTTTTCATACTCATATTCATATTACCTACCCTCCAAACAAATCCCTATCAAACACCAAAACCGTCACATGAGAGCCACACTTTTGCTTTTCAAAATAGAGTTGAATATCCTTTGTTCTACTTCAAGGGTTGGTTTAGTCCTGACGGTTGTCTGTTCATCGTTTGAGTCTACGAGTGTCTCCCATATCAAAGCTCGTTGTTTTTAAATAACAAAGAATGGCAGTATGTTTGTAACGTATGTTATTTGCTTGCTGAATTTTAATTTTTTCCCCGTTTTTTACATTTTTTTATTTTCTTTTCTCCTGTGTTCGTTTGTTCGGAGATCATTAATTGGGATGAGCTTGAAGTGATGTGAAGTTAATGTTGAAGATTCTTTGTAATTAGCCGACAGTCATGGTGACTACATTGATGTTAGTCGATGAAAGAACCCAGTACGCACTAGATATCACATATAACCCTGAATGGAAATTAAGAAATGAAATAATCCTTTATCAAGAATATTGTGTTACGGGAAAATGCTTCACACTCAAAACGAAGAAGAGGAAATAAGAGGTTGCAGCAAACCGAACAACTTTTTTAATCTTTAGTTTTATGAAACCTCCAAATGAACAACCTACTTTTGCTTTACCAGAGATTTAGAGATAAGAGCAGTTTATTCGATGTTTTATAAGGTAAGTATGTGGCAGAATTATTTCAGAATTTAATTATTTCTTAAACTGAAGATGAATGTATTTTTTTTTGTTTGGGTACATAAAACAATTATGTACAACAAAACCCAAAAAATACTAGTCACAAGTAACCATACTTGCCCAAGGCAAGGGACAATCAAACCGTCGCCAAACGAGATCAAAATAAAAATCAAATTAAGAGGCGCAGTTATTGCATAAAGGGCCCCTGCCTGCCCCTTATTGCGTTAGTCGTGAGGGCCCGGCCTACTAATTATAATCGCCTGTATATCTGTATTTGCTGTGTGAACTTATATGTAATTATGTTTGAAACGGGGTTGGTTTTTATGCACTGGTATGTAATATTTATTTTTTCATGTAAAGTTGGCAAAATGGTCAATTTTCCACCTGATACTTACTTAGCAGGACTTAGAGGGGCTTGTGACTAAGTTATAACAGCTGCACGGGTCGATCGATCAGATTAAGCTACGCTTGCCACGGTTAGTTCTTGGATGGGTGACCATCGTCACATACCAAGACCCCTCCGTGCCTCGGAAAGCACGTTAAGCCGTTGATCCCGGCTGTCATTCGGGGATATTTGACAATCGTTACGGGTCGTCAGTGACAACCAGTCTTACCAAGGCGTAGTAACTGGGTTGTGGAGGTCAGATAGGCAGTCGCTCCATGTAAAATACTGGTGTTCAGCTGCATCCGGTTAGACCGGAAGACGACCCTAGCATACGAGTACTTCGAAAAAGGCTAGGCATATGATGATGACTTAATTAGCATAACATTTCGTTTGTAATGTCCGAAGGGTTAGGCAAAAGTGTACATATAGTACACACAAACCCAACCTCCGGGGGTGTTATTGAGAAATTCCAGATTGAAAAATCCATCTATGGAAAAAATCAATAACGCTTTGTCGCTTTGCCGACCTGGGAATCGAGCCCAGGATTTCATGCTCAACAGTAGCGCTTGCGACCACTACACCAACGAGGCAGTCCTGATCTTAAAGTGTTAGTGTACTAAGTTATTATCATCATAATTTACTAGGGTTATTACTGATAAGGATAACCCTCAAGCCTGCAATACACCACGGGCATAGCTGATTATGTATAGCTTAGCATATAATCAATGTATTTTTAGTGGATTAGGATATAATTATGATTCTAACGACTTTCTTTCACATTTTATAGACTTAATTTTATTTCATTTAATAAAAAAATACTTTTGATATGATTTTAATATTGACTGCTACCGCCATCTAGTGATAATAATAATTACTATAACTACAAAGCTTAAAAATAAGCTTGGTACTACTGTTTTTCCAAATTTTCATTAATGTCAAAGCCAGAAAAGTGCACTTCTATCATAATTCTTGAAATTTATATTAGAAGAAAGAAAATAATAAAATAAAATACATTTATTTAGCAAAAACTAAAAGGCACATAGTATGCCTGTTACGTATATTTAGGTCATGCTAAATTTTTAAATAAAATTTCCAAGAAATCACACTAAATGAATAGGTACTGAAACAATTATAACACAATCAAACCCCGATCAAAAATCTATTAATACTACACATCCCCAAGCTATAAAGGTTCACTATCAAAAAATGAAATCAAGTTTGGAGAAGCAGACCGCACACAAATTGTATTACCAAAAACGCAATGCGGCCCCATTGAAATATAATGAATTTATACAGAAATTTGATGGTTTATAGACTACACAATGAAATAACATGGCTGGAAGGGAATGGAAATATTATGGAATTATGAATCTGTTGTTGATGTTCTATTAAAGGTGTAATTGTGACAATAGAAAACCCTTATACACTGTCCGTTAGGTAAACCGTTTTTTGACAGATGGAACTAGTGATTGCAGCAACACACAATACATTGATTGACACACGTACGGCATTATAATGTATGTAAGAAGCCATAATCAAGATAATTCAATAAGATAAGGCAGTTTATATATTTATTTTAGTACGCATTTTAAAGTTAACTTTTACGTAATCTGGAATATGTACGTTTTAAGTGTCAAAAAACGGTTAACCTAATGGACAGGGTATAAGTCATTGTACAGACGCCAGCACATCAAGCTACTACAATCTGTCAAATTTCTTTAATACATTTTCAACGTTATCGCTAAAGCATTAAGGTTCAAGGTTGATTGGGAAAATTTGACAGTTTCGGGTAGCTTGACCTGCTGGCGTCTGTACTCATCGTTATTAAAAACTTTCATTATAGGAGCAACCCTGAAATCATGAAAAAAACAGCTTTCCCCTAAATTTTGTCGAGTTATGCGAACAAAAATGTAAGGAGCAGCTTTATGCTTTATCAAAAAGACAACAAAAGAGAATGTTAGGCTAGCAGAAGACACCACCTATGACCTTTAAAACCCCGCGAAGAGATGACACACATATATTTAAAAAGATTAGATATATAATTTTACTATAAAATTATTTTAAGTTTTTCATTCGTTTAAGTTTATATTCCTAAGAAGGCTATATTAACCTATAATCTTAAGTTCTCACTCGCTTGTTATTTTACGGGTCACAGGAATGAGGAATAATACCCTACTGTAATACAGTATCAACTAGTACAGGGGGTGTTGTGACTGTTACTGGCGGCCTTATATATTTTAATGTCAACAGTACACTTAAGCTAATAAATTGTGTGTAAATAAATAAATAAATAAATGAAATAAAGGTGACTCTATAAGTACTAACACGTTTCTATTCCTATTTAAAAAATAAAACTGTAAGATAGGATCTCAGACCAATAAAAAGATTATGTGTACATACTTACAAGAAAAAATATTATAAAAACAAGCAAGGAACTCGCAAGTCCTTCCAGCAAACTCCCACAGATGGGCAGAGTTGCCCAGTGGGTGGTACAGGGTGGCAAAGACAATGTGGAACTAGCAGTAGTAATCAGTTTAGTGAACAATTTGCGTCTCCAGCGATGCGTGGTATATGCCCGCGTAATCTGCCCGGGCCGACCATCTGCATGTATGAAATGTATTGTTTTTTTAAAAGCCATAGTTTGTATGATTGCTTTATAGTTTCGAATGGAGCTGAAAGGTTTTCTGTGTTCGTTATTTTCTGTTGTTTGTTGATGGAGTCATGTTTCCGTGTATCGATTTGAGAATTGATGGGAATGAAGTATAGTTTTGTTAGAATCCATTTGACTTGGATTAAGAAAAGAAAAAGAATGCACCTCAACGTGTATTCCGTTCAAGATCAGAAAGAATTAATATATAATTTTGTACTAGGTACCTATTTCTTAATTTTGTTTAAGCACTAACCCTGATGATTTACGAATCATCAGGGTTAGTGCTCGTTCACAATGATAATTAGGTACGCCTAATTATCATTGTGAACGTAGCCACTCTGTTTCTCTTTAGTTCTAAATAAACGTGGTTTCTAATGTGTTCTTGTAACACACATCTCGAATGACTTAATTAAGAGCCACTATACAGGAAAAATGTATGTAATGAATTACGATTTTAGACGTTTTTTCGACTTTGAATTTGATGAAGAATTTGTTGTGCCGTACAGACGCCAGCAAATCAAGCTACTACAATCTGTCAAATTTCTTTATTAGATTTTCAACTTTATTGCTAAACCGTTAAGGTTCAAGGTTGATTGGGAAAATTTGGCAGTTTCGGGTAGCTTGACCTGCTGGCGTCTGTACATTTTGACCGCGTAGATATTGCACTTTTCTATGAAACAGCATTTTTTTTTTTTTGATAACTTACAAAAAAGTGTACGCTCCACAATCATATACTAGAGCCTAGAATCATTAACTGAATTTATGGTAACAGTTCGCGTACTGGTTATTTCTTTTCCTATATAATAAAACTCTTTAAATGTATAGATAGATATTCATAAAAAACAATGTCACTAAATGCTCACAATTTAACCAAATATCATAATAATACAAATAACCAACACTGCCAAAAAATAAGCAATGTCATACCTCATTATTGCCAACAAAATCCCGATTGAGTCGTCATACCAGCACGATTGTGACCAATCGCGTTGATCCGTGGCGCGTGGCCGTCGCGTGGCCGGAGTGTGGCGCGACTGTTGCGCGTCTGTCGCAGGCGCAACATCGTTAATTATTGCGAATAAGATGAGACGCGTTTTCCTAGTGTTTGAGAAATTGTTGTGTAATTGGTCGCGTTTTGTAAAAGTTGGGTGGCCTGGGATTGAATGAGGTTGTTGATTTAATGGAATATGTAATGGATTCGTGTCAGAGCCATCAGGTGCTTAAATGTTAACGTTTATTTATGAATGGGTGAGTTGTCTGTATTTAAACATGCTTCTCATTGATGATCCAGCTATGACACTTGGTTCTATCCTACTATCATTTGCACCATACTTCAAAAATACTGAATCTCGGAGGGCTGAATGCATCTAGAGGTCTTCCAAAACATTGTTACCGAGTCCACTAGGATTTGGGAACAGGTTAACCTAATTCACAAAAGGAATACAAACAGCTTTTGTCAGTCCTGGGGGTCTACTACGAAGTGCAAAGTGCGAATGATCGGATCGGACCGACACATGGCCGAACCGAATATTATTGAAAAATGCGAAAAAAGTTCGGATCGGCTCAGTTGGGTCGGGACCATATTCAATATTCGAAAGAGTGTAGGAGTGTAGGATCGGGGCCGACGGAACCAAATAGTAACTTCGTAGCAGGAAACGGCCGAAAATTCGGCCGATACCACTTCGGAGTAGACCCCCAGTACCCAGGCGGTAAGAAAATAAACCAGAAAAGTGCTATCGACAAGGCCTGGCCTAGTGGGCCGTATCTTCTATACTAATAAAAAAGCTAGAGTTTTTTGTACGCGCTAATCTCTGGAACTGCCAGACGGATTTGAAATTTTCTTTTTGCATATGATAACCCAACTTTTAAGGACGTTATAGGTCATCACGCTATGACCCTCAGGAGCCGAGCTAAAAGAAAAAAAAGTCAGTAAACGAAGTAATAGGGCGGGCGAGAGGATGCGACGCGGTGGGTCGGGGCCGAAATCTCACGTGGACGAAATCGCTGGCAGAAGTTAGTGAGTTGTAATCTAAAAATATTTTTTTTTAAATTGTTTAGTGGAATTACGTCTTATGCCTCCTTAATTGTATGATGCCACTATGTGGGGCATGGTGACCTGTAATGCAGGTTTTTTCTAAAACCTACTTCAGGCACCAGCTCTTACAATGTGAATTTATATAGTTCAAAAACTGTAAAGTGCCACGAAAACATTGTGAGAGAAATAAATAAATAATCTAAAATAATCTAATCATATTTTCTCATACCGCTTCGCAGTTCACTTTTCAGGTAGGTACGGCACTTACACTTTTTCTTCTTTTAAGCTAATCAATTGTAACAACACAAAAGCAGGACATTAAATCTGGACATTCTTAATCCAATAAAAAATCCCTATTCTCACATAAAATCCTAACATTAATAACAACAATGATTTTATTATACGTGTGAAATGTCATATAATGTCGCCACGCGACTTTTAATGGGTTAATATGTGACATAAAAAACCCTGCGAGTCCGACTGGGTGACATTGATATCATAATCAAAATATGAAATGATATTTCTGGGGTCGATTGTACCCTTGAGAGGGATTAGTCAGCCCCAGTGTTTGTTTGTTTGTAATCATATTTTATTAAAATTGATAGTTTATTTGATTCTGTTTGTTATAGGATTACATGTGTATTTTTGAAGTTGTTTGTTAACTTCATAAGTTATTATAATAAAATCATTAAACAATGAAGCGTTTTATTTATTGTTTTGTTAGTATTCATTGAAGCGATATTTTCTATAGATTTAATTAGGTAAATCAAAAATAGTTCTGATACAGCCGATCTATTCTGTAAAAATCTCACTTTGAAAATTTAGGTGAAGTTAACTCAAGATAACTTCACCTAGTGAGCTGTCAATTATGATAGTATCAATCCATAGTCAGCAGTGCGATTCTGTAACCATCTCACCGTGAAAACTTAGGTGAAGTGAGCGTGGAGTGAGCTGTCATTCCAACTAATGCTAGGGATTGACACTACTGACAGCTCACTCTAAGCTCACTTCACCTATCTTTTCACGGTGAGATTTTTACAGAATCGATCGGCAGGTGGGATGACAGCTCACTTCACCTAAGTTATCCCGATGAGATTATTGGATTTAGAATTTTAAGTTTTTTTTTTGTTTTCTCCGCACGTTTTCTCATATCACATAATATGACATTGGCAGAATTGTCGACATCGGCACCATTGCCACAGAGGAAAATAGAATAGAATAGAGATTTTTATAGAATAGCCCTAAAAATCTAAAACTATTTATAAGTAACTCCGAGATTTTATCTTCCACAACTACTAGGTGAGTTAAATATAAGTCATCGACACGAGATGTAGAAGAAGACGACTAGGTAAGTTACCTATATTGTATTTGTTTCATGGATTATTATCATTTCAGACGAAAGACGTCCATTGCTAGATACAGGCCTCCCCCAAGCGTTGCCACATGGATCGATCCAGTGTTTCCCGTGCTTATGGCTTTTATGGATGAACAAACTCAAAAATAGCTCAACCGCATTCAACAACTGTTCCACAAAACGGATCTTAAAACTACTGTCAGAACCAGACTTTAAGCCTTCTTTTTCCCAGGAAAACTCCGCATACAATACGTAGTACCCATCGTCACCCATTGTAAGGCCAGTCTACACCAGACCAGTACGTTCGCACGAAAATAACCGATAAAAAACGAACAGCGCCACGTGCCGACGCATTATACGATAACCGTCGGGGGCGGTATTAGGAATTGGGGACAACCCTAATTTTATTTTGTGTTAGAAATTTCGATATTCAACTTTGAGAATAGGGTTATAAGGTTGATATTTGATTGGCGTTGTGGGATAAGTCGTTGCGAAGTTAGTTGAAAGGAAATGTGACTTTGTGATGAGTGATAGAAGGTTGGATTTCCCTTGTGGAGTGATTATAAGTTTTCATTACAGGGTTGTCAGAAGATTTCTCTATTTATTGGTGGGAAAGGCCGCGTGTCAGATCTAACACCAGTTTTAATATTTTAGGTCGCGTGTTTGCCACGCGCTTGGCTTTGATAAAAAACTGGACGAGCGTAATTCGCGTTTTATTGTCGCATTCTTCTTGTTAAATGTTATGGCGATTTTTGTCGTATTGTGCGATTTTTTTGCGGTGGAACGTTGGTCCGTTATGTCATTAGTCGCAAATTGAGTGATCTCGAATGGACGATGAATGAGTTGTAATGAGTTAAATTTTAACTACATAGTTTCATTGCCAGTATTTTAAAACGGGGGGTAAAATTACTTTAATTGGCCGAGGCTTGTCAAGTAAAAGTAGCTTGTTGTAAATATACTAACCGCAAATAGGTATCTCACACATTCTGTTCTGAAATGGTTAACTTAACCAAACTTAAGCTATATATATAAACTATACCTACTAATGCCAATTTGTTTTACAACCAATGTAAAATGAGAGCAGTGGTGGCCCAGTGGTAACGGCCGCGACTTCCGAGTTGTAGGTTGTAGGTTCGAACCCTTTAAGCTTTACTTTGTGTAAATTATTTCAACACCACTGCTCTCAAAACGGTGAAGGAAAACATAGTGAGGAAACCGGCATGTCCTAGAACCAAAAATTACCCACTCTTTCGGTAGACAGGAGGCTTGTGTCCCAGCAGTGGGAGCATTACCGGCTGATTATTTTAATGGAAAATATTACGCTGGCTGACCCAACACACGGAACAGTCAATCACTGTACTTTCTAAAGATTAAAATATTTGTTCAATTGGATTTTCTTGAAAAATAATTGATAGTAGAACGTTAGTACGTCGTAGTAGTAAGTTTCTGTATTTAGATTAGAATCAAAATAAAAAAGGCTAAAGGTTTGCACACCACATTTTTTTAATAGCAATAACTTAAGGATGCTGTAAGTAGCGCCATCTATCGTCTAAGAAAGTAGGTACGAGGAAAGAGTTTGGAAAAGTTTATAAACAATTTTAAATGATAATTAACTTTGCTATTATGGCTGGTTTGCTATTATTTTATTTAAGAGGGAAGTATGTACCATGGTATCCCGCGAAATTCAAAATTTCTTACGTTTTTTACAATTTTTAGTTCAGTGTCATTTTGAATGTTTTATTTTATTTTATTTATTCAGAGACAATAAACAGCTACAATATGTGTTGGTACAGAGGAAAGAAAAAACATAATATTAGCAATATTGCAGCCCAGTACATTATCCGCATATTAACCTACCTATTACCTATTTTTTCTGTTCTGTTTTTCTTGTCTGTTTATATATGTGTGTACATAAATGGTAAATAAATAAATAAAATAAATAAATAACAACAGAAAACATGACAAGGAGTGCCACTAGATAGGTAATAAATAATTAGATCACATTAATAATAAATAATTATAGAAATATCAATTAGTAATCACTAAATGATTAAATAAATGAAATATTAATTACTTTATGCAAAATAGAAATTACAATTAATGTTGACCAAAATATGATTCGCGGGCGTAAAAAATATGACTTTACAGTATTATAATCATTATATAATACATAGGCTACCTAGCCCATTCCCCTAAAATATGGTTTGGTTTGTTTTCAGATAGGTATAATATTCAAGGAATTGTACCTTTAGTCCAAGAAAACAAGCTGTCTTACGGAAAATATAAACGTAGGTAGTAGGTTGTTATTGCAAATAACTAACCACTTCTGCAAACTGAATTTCAATAAACCCTTTATTGCACAGTGGCCAGGAAAGTGATTATAGACATTCAGTTTAAAATCTGATTCCAGCACAATATTTGTAGGTACGTTATTAAACTTTGAAATACTATTTATTAATTAATTAGTATTTTTTATTTTATTTACTTAGCTTTCCAAAATTGTTAGTTATTTGTAGAGAGTTAGAGACTAGTAAGAATCTTATTAATTTTTACAAATCATTACGATGCCTAACAACAAAACTTCTCTTTCTTCAAGCCACATTTTTCGCAACACATAATGCCATCTACCGCCTGTATTCCGCACTGCTACCAAGGGGTGGCACGCTCCGAAAGGGCCTATTTCCGTCCACGTGCCGACAACAATACGAGACGGCGACGATATCGAGACAATATCATACACGTCATCGCTACGTCATAATAATATCCCGGATTATTTACATTGACGACAGGAAATTGCCTTTTTTAGCCCTCAGTCTATTGTGTGGGCATTTTTTTATTGATAGATTATTTTGTTGTAAATTGAAAGAAGCAGTTTAGATCATTTGTTGTGTGCATTATGAAAGAAAAGTAATATTTTATGTTATTAGAGAAACAACAAATAGTTACATTATGAAAGGTGGAGACGACAATAATTTTACGACACTAAATTAAATTTGGTATCTTATGACTTTCCCAGTCTACTAAAACTTACGTCTTTCGAATTACATCTTCCCACTTATGTCCGTCTCTGGACACAAGTGGGAAGATGTAAGTCGAACCTGGTAAAGTGGGCAACCTTGCGGGAAAGGCAGTAGGGTGTAACTAAGGAGCTATGTCGCAAACCATGCAGTAAAATGTCTCTGCGCTGCCACTGACGACGCCGTGGAAATGGCAAAGTTTTGGGCCAACAACATATAAAATTCAGTCGTGCCAGCGACACGAAGAAGAACAAAAAAAACTGTCAACTATATCAAATAGTTTAGTCACTATAGTTAGTCAAAGATTAGAAAATCTCGTCGGCCCATTACTAGGGTAGCTAGATTTTTTTTTTTTTTAAAACACTATAATTACTGTTAGGAATAAATTGATAGTTTCATAATACTCATATTATGCATTAGTATTGCCAGTATTTTAATGTATTGTCGTATTTACCGTACCCACATTGTCTAAAATATAATTTTGTAGGATTACAAAAGTGAAACCAAATATTACATGCACTGTAAAAATATAATGTATTTACAATTTCGCTTAACACTAAATCAATAACCTCATCCTTTTCACAAGCACAAATAAAACTAGGTAAAACTAAAAAATAATTAAAATAAACTATGTTCAATTTCTTCATTCTGTATCTGACAGCTTGATGCAGTCCTGAAAAGAAAATAATAACGTTTTAATAATACCTACCTAAGGAAAAATTCTCACGAATTTTATGTCTACTAAATTGGTAAATGATGGGCAGCATATACACAAGCATCTGACCCTGCAATTGTTAATCTATTTGCCAACCGCGGTGTTTCTCGGATTATTTTCAGGGCTGGTCAGTGCCCCATATTCAGCAAACTTACGATGTGAAAAGAAATGACTTCAAGTAATATCTCTTACACTGAAACAAGCTCCAACCAATATGGACATTTGGTGGCACGACCAACCGTTCGAACAGTTGCGGCAAGCATCTTTCTGGTTGAAAAATTTTGCTGCCAGAATGGTGTCGACTTGCGTTCGGAATAATTATGCTGCCTAAGGTTTGAGGGCTCGACGAATGCAGTTATTCCGTTTATCCACCCCAAAAAATCCAACTGAAGGTGAATTCGCGGAAACGCATGTCCAAGAATCCACCCTAAGCCTATAAATACCTCAAACTCAAAGTATTTATTTCAATTATTAAACCAATTACAGGCAGTTTTGAATTTGTCAAGGGGTCGGTCGGTCAGAAAACCGTTACCGTTTATCTAACCAGCACTCTAATCGCGTAACACACTATCGATCTCAATCTAAATCATTTTGAAGGATATTGCTGATCCATTGCTTCATATGTTCAAAAATGTGTCTGCTCAACAATGTAGGTAAATAACGCAATGAATGTTGTTGAACTGTCAAAATGAAACCCATTGCTACTGATAGTGTATTACACAATCACCCCGTAGGTCTAGTGTGAATTTTCTGACATACCTTTCCATGTATCCACCTCGGGGTGGATTTTTTGGGGGTGGATAAACGGAATAACCCGAGGAATGTCATAGGAAAGCGGGATATTTACCAAAATCCTGGTCTTGACTTAGTCATTGCAACCTTCACTGATGTTCCGAATACTCTCCAGGGTTATAGCGCCGGTGTCTGGTGATGGGATTTTATTATTTGAGAGAGTAATTATAACTATTTAAGCAAAAAAATGAATTGCTGCTGACCATGGGTCCTGTAAAGATATTGCAAGCCTGTGCAATGAATGCTCGTGAGAACCTAGCGTGAGAAGTCACCACGATTGGCACACTGATTTGTGATCAGGTTATGATATGACATGACCTGTAGGAACGCTACTGCCCATCAAAGTTTTTATAAAATCTTGGTTTGGCACCCACAGAGGAAATAACCTTCAGCCTAACACCTAATTTAAATCATCAAAATAATACAGGTTTTCGCCATTGAAAACTGAATCCTTAAATCAAAGATGGACATAAAAATGTGTAGTTTTCGATCATTCTAGCGATTTTAAAACTAGGTTCCAGATTTCAATGGGTGCACTATTCAGTATATCGCATAAAATTAAGAAGGTAACTTACCTCAAACTCTCCAATAAAGATGTCAGAGTCATCTGAAGGTGGTGCCTGGTCGATGTTGTCGACAGCTGTGATTTGAGGACCTAGAGAAAACGACAATATTGTCTGCTATGATTGTAAATCGATAACAAGTATAAAATAAAATAAGCAGGGCATGCTCCTAGATAAAGAATTTCCATATCGTATCCACCTTTGTCAATATCAAATTGTTGAGTCAAAAATATACAATCATAGGCGTTAAATACTTTTGCTGCGGTAATCGAACCTACCCATAGAACAAAATAAATTGATGAACGCGCTCCTGCACGTCTTTATTAGATACTAATAATGCTAAACGAGACTAGCAACGCCATCTATTGACAATCTTAGTACTAAACGCATTTTAACATGAAATTACTGTTTTATTTGTTCTTAGTAAATAAAATTAAAAACAAAATAATAGCCTACAAGAATTAGGTATTATAGTACAATGTATTGCGTAAAAATTATTGTGTTTCTTACCCAATGGTATACATTCCATCGGTTCAAACAGGTCCAAGGAGATGAGGTCCAGAGGAGGAGACGGCGCTGGAGGTGGCAGGGCACAAGTTGATGATATTCGAGTACCTGAAGAAAGTAAAATCTTTGGTTATCATGATGCCCGGACATTAAAAATATTCCACTTATCGACTTATTTTTTACAAATGAACTTTTGTGTATTACTTGGTTGGGTTGTCTTTAAAGCATCGCTCTTGCGCGACAAGACTGCCCATTGTATCACTCTTTGTAAAATTTACTTAGTTATGTTCTGTGATTTATATGGTGTACATAATAAAGAGTATTCTATTCTATTCTATTACAAGAGTAGGAAAACGTCCATTTAAGCTTGTTATTTAGACCTATCTAAAGCTTTTGACCATGTTTCTTATGATCAACTCTGATATAAGCTTAAGGTTACCTAGCTTAATTTACCTGGTGAGACAATTGGTTTCCTAAAGTTTTAGAATCATAGTCAGGTAAACTATGTAAGGTCGGCTGGCATTTTATCGGATCCATACGCACTACAATGCGGAGTACGACAGGGTGGATTGTCATCTCCAGTTTTGTTTAATCTGTATATAAATGCGCTAATCGTTGAGCTCAGACGACATGGTGCTGCTGAGACCAACGATCGGTGGACTTAGGCAATTGGTTAACGTGTGTGAGACGTACGCGGCTGGTAATGACATCAAATAATAATGTCAAACAAAGTGAGCTCATGGTATTTAAAGCAGGTACGGTCAGGACTTTGAACGGAACACCCATGATAATGGTCACCTGTTTTAAATATCTTGGGCACATAGTGACTGATCTCCTACGTGACTATATATATATATGGACAGGGAGCATAGGGGCGCTGTCGAGCAGAGTTCTTTTACTCCTGCGGATTCACTTTTCTTTTAAACTAAAGTAATAATCTTTGTTAAGGGAATTTTATATTAACCGACTATAGAACAAGTTGTTTATTTTTAGATCACCACGTATAGGTTTATTCTGTATGTTTTTACCATAGTGGTTGCTTGCGCAAGTTTTCGTAATATAAATTTTTACTATCATGTTTCCGAACGCATCTCACATTTTAAAATGCAAAATTCCTATTCGACCACAATTTGAGCTAACTATATTTCCTTTCCTCCTATCCCGTTCCCATGCAACACAGAGAGAAGAAATGTTCACCGCAACGACAACCAATCACTGCACAGCGCTGTGATTAGAGAAAAGTGTCGCCATATTGTGTTAAAAAAAATACTTCCGCAAACCGCACCGCATGCAAACCGCAAACCGCTCCGCTACCGCGCCGCGCCGCAAAATAATACAAGCCGCTAATATATCTAAAACTCTCTATTATCCGTGTTGGCTGACACACGTGTGACATAAACAGACCAAGTGAAGTGCACAGCAGTGAAAAGGAAGAAATCAGCTGCATCCAGAAGACTCCCAAGTAAGTCCTTCATTCCCTTTTCCTACCCTGGTCAGCTCATTACTGTGTGTCGTCAATAGCTCACCCCTCTTAAATTACATTCCCGCAACGCTCCTTCGAAGCCGCATGTAGATACTTAATTCACCAGTGGTTTCTACTCACCAGTCCTCAGTCCATCATCGAATTCCCCGCCGGAGTCCAAGTGTCGCGGCGGCTCGGCGCGCGGCGCGGCGGACGGGCCGGCGCGGGGCTCGTCACGTGACGTGCACGGGGCCACGTTCACTTCACCTACTGATTACAATAATATCATATTTATTATAATCATCATCATAATTACAAATGGCGGCTATACACGCTACGGTATTCCGGAAAGGTTTACGTATGCTACGGACACAGGTCTCCTCTCTGTAGAGGGAGTGTGTCATAATCCACCACGCGGGCCCAGTGCGGGTTACATGTCCCCGATTTTTCAATGTTTTCCATCACCATTTTGCATGCCTCTCTGGGTCGAACCTATTACTTACGACTCGTGATTAAGGTAATTTTCTACTGGGCGGTTCAAGTACAACATTTCTAATAGTTACTTAAAATGTCCAACGGTAAAAAAAATCTAATAACTAACTGTTTCAAAATTTTCAATTTTCAAAATGTCCCAACAGTTTCAAAATTACAATTTTCAAACTGTTCAACGGTTTCAAAATGTGTCCCATTCACAAAATGTCCAATTCTTAAAGTACCCTTGCAAATTAATCCCTATTTTTGTCCATAAATAAGTGAATAAGACTTACAATCAGCAGATAAGGCGGTGTGGTAAGCATGGTGCGGTTCCTCCACGGTAAGATGCAGTCTTCCACTGGGTTGTATCCTGGGCACCACGGTCGCTACTACGGGCACTCTGATCTGAACAGCGCCGTTGGGTTCCAGTCTTGGTTTTATGGGGCCATGCTGGAATAGAAGGATTTTGTTAGGCAAGATATTTTTCTATATCATAAGATCCAAAAAGTATGCAGAAAGACTTTATTTTAATTGGCGTTATTTTAGGTCAAAAAAAGTAGTTGAGGCAAAACAAAATAACTAATACTAGTAAAGTGTTTAAAAATAATAACAAAGACAATTCTCAAAATGTACAAAAAAATCAAAAGTATGAAATTGTGATTGCGCGCTATAAAATGTACGGTAAGTGTCGCTGTGTGAAAGATGATATTATGGTTAGGAAGGGGATGACTACCGAAATGACACATATTAGAGTAAGTATGGAAGAAAAATACATGTTGCGCCGACCCCAAGTAAATAGGGGTAAGAACAGGAGAATGATGATGAATATAAAGTGCCAAAATTACCTGTGCACCATCTTCATCTTCATTATTTACAACGATTTTGCCACCAACTCGCAAATCTTCAGCTGTTGCAGGTACTAACATCTATCATGGAAATAAAGAAATTAAATAAATACAGAAATCAAGTAAGTTGGTAAGTATAATATTGGGCATAGTTTTACATTAATGTACACACGGCTACACATCAAGCTATACACTTCCAGTTTGAGCTGACCTCGCATCGTATAGGCTTTTCGTACAATCAGAAGTCAGCTTATACTGGTTATGTATAGCTTGATGTGTAGCCGTGCGTACAGGGTGACTGGGACATCAATGCGCAACCTGTTACCATGGATTCAGTACCTACGTTATTACTGAACCCCCCCCCCCCGCGTTGAAATATTTCGTCGGTTATTAAAAAAAATGCTGTTCTTTACATTTTGACTGCGTAGGTATTAATTATTTCACTTTTCATAACTTAACCGTTTCTTCGATGACGGACTTAGAGAGGCCTAGAACAAGCCTGGAAGCAAGTTTCCCCGCCTAAGAAACCACAGTGAACCAAAAGCAAATTGCATGTATGTACCTGTTTCCCACCCGGAAGCTTCGTATCAACAACTTTCACCAAAACAGGAGTTCCATTCTTAGGCTTCAGTAAAGCAAACGGGGTCTGTCTGGTAGCCAACGCCACCCCCATATGGTAAGTCTTTATGGGGTCCACAACCACTCCATTGCTCATAGAACCCCAAGGACCCTCGTTCCAAATGTCACCCGGTTCCTGGAAAGACTTGGAAATGTCCCAGATGTCTGGAAGGTGGGTTGTGGGTTTGGTGGACCAGTCTGATGTTGAAGGGCCTGCTACTGATGGTAGGTATGGTCCGACTGAGGAGGTTACTTCACAATGATCTGCTTGGGGTCTGAAAAGTAATCATTTAACATCTTTAATGTCTCAACGTAATATAACAGCATGCCTCCCCGGAGACTTAGGCAGAAGTGTACCTTTTGTACACTCACATTTTGCCTGTTATGTTTAAGTACCATGTGGGGTGAGCTTATTGTTATCAACCGAGCACAAATTCAGGCTGCTACTGAGAAATTCCAGACGGAAAACCGAATCGAAACCAGAAGGCCAATTCTCGTAATTTAAAACGTTCAAAATGTTGCCTCATCTCGGCGACAAACAAATGTCAAAAACATGAAAAAATGTAGGGAAATTAGAGGTATTTTTGACAGATTGAGACAGAGATCAGACTGTGAACGTTCTTAAAATTACGAGAATTGCCCCTCAGGACTTCATGTTCAGCAGTAGCGCTGAAGCGAAAAGCAGCCAAAACCTATAGTATTACTTAGTTACGGCTGTTTAAAATGTGGCACCGTTTACTTTCACAAAAAAATCGCGGCGGAGACTAGACCACAATATATAATTATTCATAATATGAATGCATCTATCATGTAGGTATAAGATATTATCAAGCAACAGTCTGTTAAAACCTCATTAGCAGTAACATATTTTTACTATAACATCAAGGTTTAAAGTTTCTACCTAAGGAAGAAACTTATTAGATGCAGCGTGAATAATGTTGGAACTCGTTAAAAGTTTGCATATTACTTGAGAATCTGTGAGTGCAGCTTTTTAGTAGATAAAACGGTTACATTTTTATTTACTAAAATATTTGATATTCTTCCTTCTTCTAGTAGTAGGTACTTTAAAAAATCTAATTAAAACTTCTCATTTGAATAAGTTTGGTTTTGGGAGATTAGACGCAACTATAAGGATCTCCAGGTAGGGACTCAGTAACGGTCGCGACTTACCAAATTGTAAGTCGTGGGTTCAAACCCACACAGGTGCTTTACTTTGTGTAAATTATTTCATCACCACTGCTCTCAAAACGGTGAAGGAAAACATCGCGAGGAAACTGGCATGTCCTAGAACCGAAAATTTTAAGACATGCGACTTCTACCAATCCGCATTGGGCCCGCGTGGTGGATTACGGCCCACTCCCTCTGACCGAGAGGAGGCCTGTATACAAGTGCAGCAGTGGGAACATTATATGCTAATTATGTTTAAGGATCACCCAAAACCAAGCTAGCGGCTGCAGCCGTAGAAATACTTGGTTCTACTCCTTGTCCTTCGAGGTGTCAACCCATTACGTTTTTAGCACCTACTTATCTAAAAAGTTTTTCGCATTTTGCAAAGGTACGTTGTACCTATTATAGAAAGTTTAATACCGGCTACAGCACCCTACTTGCGTAACACGCTATCAAACACTATGGATCATTTTTAAGGATATTGCTAAACCATTGCTTCGTATGTTCGAAACAATTATTGTCTGCTCAGCAACGTAAATAACGCAATGAATGTTGTTGAACTGTCAAAATGAAAGCCATTGCTACTGGCCCGCTTATCAGTGAAACGTAGGTAACATGAACATCGCGCGTTGAAACAAATAAGCATAGTTACTGGGTTGTACAGACGCCAGCACATTGAGCTACTACAATCTGTCAAATTTCTTTATTAGATTTTCATCTTTATCGCTAAAGCATTAAGGTTCAAGGTTGATTGGGAAAATTTGACAGTTTCGGGTAGCTTGACCTGCTGGCATCTGTACACTACAGGGTGGTGGGACATCCGACGCGCAACCGGTTACCATGGATTCAGTACATGATTTTGAATCCCCTGCGTTGAAATGATTATATATAGTTATTTTAAAAAAAATAGCTGTTCCGTACATTTTGACCGCGTAGGTCTATGATGTCTAATGAAACAGCTGATATCTCCCGACTAAATTTTTCTTCGCTAAGGGTTAAAATCATGTGCTGAATTTGTGGTTACAGTTCGCGCGTCGCCACCCTGTGTGTCGAATTTCATGGACGGTTCATTTTGTGTTACAATTCATGTAACGTTTAACCAATCTGTACCTATAAGGTAGAAAATACCCGAAGCAATGGTAATGGTAGGTAACATGACTGATATAACTGACCTTGTAGTATCAGGCTGTGTGTCTGTTGAAGATCGAGGACCGCGCGGAGTGGTTGATCGAGCACGGACGGACACTGTGGGACAGGTGGACGTGTCCTCTGGATGCGCCTGGATAATAATAATAATAAAAGTTTATTTGGAACAAGTATCAGGACACAAAATTACAATAGGAAACGAAGATAGCTACAAAAGTTAGAACTGTGGCGCAGCTATCAACGCCCAGGTCAAAAATATGGTACATATTATGTTCCAGACTAGTAAATAAAAATAAAAAAATAGAGAGAAAATTGTTAAAATAAAGGTACTAACTATCTATTGTTGTGTGTGTGTGTGAGTGAGGGTGTGCGTGTGTGAGTGAGGGTGTGTGTGTGAGTGAGGGTGTGTGTGTGAGTGAGGGTGTGTGTGTGAGGGTGTGTGTGTGAGTGAGGGTGTGTGTGTGTATTGCGGGGTATGCGAGTATTGAGCGTGAGTGAGGAGGGGGTGATGTTTATGTAACAAGATTTATGTTACAGGAATGTAAGTGTTATGTTACCACACATTTTTCTGTTGCTTCGTAGGAGTATGATTTAAGCAATTCTGACAGTTTTTTCCTAACTAAAGTTCTTGTTAAAGGATAAAGAATGAGTCTATTTATGTTATTGTAGAGTTTAGGGCTAAAGTAGTTAAAGTGGCGTCTTACTAATGCCAATCTGGAGAAAGGTATCTTGAAAACTATGTCGGAACGTCGCTTTTTAGAGAGGTATAAAGAAACGCTTCAATGTTATAGTTGGTATAAGCCTTTCACTCGACGGGATTTCTCATCTACAAAACTGACAATCTGCTATACAAACTTTCACCTCCTATTTATCCCATTCCGGGGACGAAATTTCAGCATCTTCTCATCATTTGATTTTATTTTTAGTCTGCGTCTTTCCTTTTCGCCCATCCACTTTTGTCACTGCCCTATATCATACGATTAAGCTGGACTAAATATACTCATTCTATACGAAATGACAGTTGTTTTTTTGTGCCGATTCGAGCGTCTCAGGAACTAAAATTGATACACGCAAATGACCGTCGTCTTGTTTTGGTATTTCTCTGATGATTTAGCTCTAAATCGTGGAATAAAACATTTTTAAGTACTTTGTGTTTAATACGAGATATTTAGAACATTTTTAACCTCAGAGTATGCGCATCCTGTAAAACTCGCTATCAAAAATATTAGTTCCACGGACGCTCACGTTACTGTCAGCGCCAAAATGGCGAAAATCAAATGTCTCCATTTTGTCATCGATAGTATGAAGTCCAGCGTACTTGTTTATTATAGGTGAGTGACTTTTGTACTTAACATTTTTCTAGCCAAATACTCCTCAGTCAGGAGTATCATGAATATATTAATAAATTTGTTCCATGCAGAAATCGGACTGAAACTTAACAATGAAAATATGAAAAACGAGTAGGAAGTTCTTACCTTGTTTTTATGGCAGACCAAGTTGGACTGTTGGTTGAACCCCTTCAAGCAGATGTTGCAGCGGTAAGGACGCTCGTTGGTGTGTGTGAACAGATGGTTGCGAAGATTGCCTGATAAAAAGAGAGATTATCATTAAATGATAAGTGATTTTATTTTGTAAGTAGGTTTGTACAAACACTTTTACACGTCAATCATATTTTAAAACTAGATGAGGTCGCCGTTTCCTACCTGACTAGTCTGATAAGAAAGGCCGAAACAAACTCAGAGGTCACAGTCTCTTTTAAAGTCCAGACATAATCTCTTAGTCAGATCATATGAAGACCGTGTAGATCGATGTCTCAGATGGTCTTTTGAGGAAAGAACCACACAGATTGAGAGGACTTGTCCAGTCAGTGCACACATTACTATTGAGCTTATTCTGTGATCTCTAAAGATGCTTTTTGGGTGCGGTACAGCTAATAGTAAGGTGGTTAGTAGCAGTTAGATGAAGAGTAGTCAAGAATCGAGTTATATGAACTTTGATCGGAGAGGCCCATGTCCAGCAGTCGACTGCTATAGATATACACAGACGATTAATGGTTATGGTTATGATGCGCTTACATGGGCCACTAAAGTATAGTATAAGAATTGTCGAAAATTACCCTTGTATGACCCTTGTAAGCAACGTTTATGGCCTAATGATACAAAGGGAGATCATGACAATATGGATATTAGTGTCATGTTTGATTCCAGATGGAAAATAAAGGAAAGGACAATGAAAGGTAACCTTTTTGATGGAATCCTTTGGGACAGATGTGGCACTTGTATGGCTTCTCATCGGAATGGGTCTTGCGGTGGGAGATCAGGGTGGACACACGGTTGAAGGTTTTGTTGCATACCTGGGTAGTAAGAAATAAAGGATAAGGACTATTTATTACCATATTGATAGCAAGGTCAGGATCTTCTCGAGTGTCTGCATAAAACTCTAGTCAAACTGTGGCAAATCCTGCGCAGGATGGAAGAATTGGTTCCCACCGATTGTGCCAACCAACTCGACCGATCTCGATCTCGAACTCGAACAATCGCGCGTCCCGCTCATGATTGACCTCAGTTTGACCAGCTTTGCGAGAATACAAGCTGCATGCTATACCTCGCAAGCATAAGGCCTCTCAGCAGAATGTATGGCGCGGTGCTGGCTCAGAGTGGACAGTTGTCTGAAGCTCTTGCCACAGGCGGCGCAGTGGAAGTTCCTCTCGTCTGTGTGTGTCGGTAGGTGACGCATCAACGTGTACTGGTGTTGGAACTCGCGACTACCTGGAAGGAAAGACGGTACGGTTGGTGGACATACATATCCCCCCAACCTGGGGGATAGGTACTCACACAGAGTTCATGGTATTACTTGATGGTTCATGGACGGGGAAAGGGTTCTCACAGATCGTTAGAGATTGCTAAGCAGAACTACGTACTCATTCCGGTACTGTTTAATTCTGCTGGTGTCCTTGTACTGTGTAAGGATTAGTGTTTCTAATTCTAAACATCCCAATGAATCACGAAAGCCAAATATCAAATACTGCTAGAAGAATAAATCTTTCAAATATTTCTAACGTAATCAGCCTATAATGTTCACGCTGGGACACAGGCCGCCTCTCTGTGAGAGGGAGTGGGCTGTAATCTATCACGCGGCCCCAGTGCGGGTTGGTTGATGTCACATGACTTCGAATTTTTTATTCTAGGACATGCCGGTTTCCTCACGATGTTTTCCTTCACCGTTTTGAGAGCAGCGGTGATGAAATTATTTACACAAAGTAAAACGTCTGTCTGGGTCCGAATCCACGACCTACATCTCGTAAGTCGGGGCCGGGCAACCACTTATATTAGACAAAATATTATAATTTATTTTCAAATCGGGTAATATTGGTATTCACAAATACTTACAGATACCACACTCCCACAGTTTGACTGTCCGTCCATGTCTCTTCACGTACTTTACGTAATGAAACCTGGAGCGAGGGTCTGCCTTGTCCACCTTGCACGTGTTCTGACCCTTGCCCTTTTCCGTGCCTGATTAAAAAGAAGAAAGTTATCTTAGGGAGGTCGTCATATTTTCAGGAAAAAGTCTTATTTTTAGCAAATATAATTTTGAGAGCTTTATTGATATTTTAAATTATTATAATTTAGTAATTATGACAATTGCCGTGTATTGAATTTTGATCAAAATAAACGTAAAACAGTAAAGAAATTATGAATTACGCAGGCTGCCTTGAAAGAATAATTTTAAAAAACCAACAATATACCCAATAATATATGTAAGTAAGTAAACTGAATGGTTAAAAAAACATCTTATAACATTAGGAGAGGTATTTACCTTTTTAAGCTGGTGTTAATAATGTTATAAGCTCACAAAAGCCGAATTTAAATATACGTGGTAATGGATTACTGCCATTTCATGGATTACCACGAATATTTGTTTTAAAGATCGTGTGTATCCTAGTGACACGATAAGATAAGATAAGATAAGATATTTTATTTGCATAAAACACGGTATACAGGTTGTTATTAAACATTTTAGATCAGCATGTTTTGCTTAATGATAAAGCATGCAAACTTACTTACAACTATAATACTACAATTTGACATAGAATACAATTAATTATTTAAATTTCAAAAAGTCATTAATACTATAAAAATTATTATTATTAAGCCATTCATACAATTCGGTTTTAAATTTCTTAAAATTTAATGCTTTTAACATATTTGGTAATTTATTATAAATTTTTACACACATAGCAGAAGTATTTTTATTATATTTAGCTGATCTGGGCAGCTCATCCAGCACTAGCCTGTATTGGTCACGCCGACTTCTCGAGTTTATTTCTCCTGCTGTTTTGAAAATTTCTTTATATTTCCGAACAAACATACATGTTTCATAAATGTATAATGCGCGCGATTCATTTTACGAGTAACGCAAATAGTTTTGCTACGCCAAGAAGACTAGACGAATATGAGTGATTAAAAAATACGTGAGCTGCGAGAGATTATATAATGTAGTAAAAAGAAATTGCTAAAATTATTTATGACCAGAATGACGTTACCTGGTCCAGAACTAGCCGAGCTTGAACCAGCAGATGTAGAAGACACGACGTGAGGCTCTCCGAACATATTCTTTTTACTGAACGTAATTCCATTTCTGTTGGTAGGCTGCAGAACCGCACTTGACGTGTCAGCTTCCTGTGGGAAGACAAGAATGGATGGTGTTAATAATATGATGATACTTGTGGATAGGATTGATGCGTTTTTGTTACGATAAAAGCAAGTCCACGTCGCGCCCTTGGCAATTTTTAGGAAAACGATCGATAACGTCTAACATAATAAAAATAATATTTGCGTGTGAAGTGGAGTGATAAGAACATGCAGTTTCAGAAGGCACAGAAGGAGGAGGAGGAATGTTGGTTTTGACTGTGTGTACGTGGATCACTGTTATGTCGCCTCTCATGGGATGTAGCAACGGTCACCAACAGTTATTTTTTGTATTGTTTTCCTTGTTTTTGTTTAGTGTCTGTGCCTACTAATATAGTCGTAAGTTTTACTAACAATCTTGTTGAGTTTTTGTTACTTGAATAAAGAAAGTTCTATTCCATTCTATAAAAATGTCGTCTAACACTCCATGTGCCTTATAAACGAGCGGCCGTTAATAATATATTAACTGTTAGCGGTAACAGTGAATAGGTTATTTGCGAGCAAGTAATTGGTTAGTTGAATATCGTGTTTTGGCTGAAAATTACGATAAAATACAATAGGCAACAAAAATATTTACTCAACATAAAATTACTTCACTTTACCCTATGACTTATCTTTTCCCCATGACACGAGCTTTCATGCAAAGCTCGTAGAAAAACGAAGGACACGTAATAAAGGTTTGGCTATGAATCCTGTCGGTATTACCAACATTTTTAGGTACTTGCCTTCATCTCACTCTTAAGCGCGGCATCCAAGTCCTTGCCAAAGGTAGTCTGGCCAGTGGTGCCAAACCCTGGCTCGGAAACCAGGGACGCGATATTGCCATCCTCCTCCGTCCACGCAAACCTGGCCTGTTGCTGCTCCAAGCCATCGGAGAAGAAGCCGTCACGGAATATCGAACGGTGGACGTCGAGCTGATGGTAAGGAGGATTATGAAGCAGGTTATATTGATTGCTACGTTAGTCTATCTGTCGCAAGTGCGACTGTCGAGTCCTGGTCCTGGGTTAGATCCCTGGGTCAAGCATTGGGTTTAATTTGATGGTTATGGGTATAAAAATCGGACTTAAGCTACGGTTTCCAGGAAGAGCGGTGCCCGCCACATTACGGCCGCCTGTCATGAATATGATGGCTGCGGAGTTTGACTTTACGGTGTCAAAAAACGCTCTCTAGGACAACACAACTTACAAATAGCGTTTTAGTGACGTCATTCGCCGATAAATTTTGAACGCTACACCACTCTTCTAAAAAAACGTAGTTTTAGGCACATAATACTTATGACAAAGCTGGCAAAATATGTCTGGACTACCAAACCTCTGTCTAGCGTCTACCCCATTGGGAAAGACAGACGTGATACGTGTTACCCCCCGACGAGCCTAAACATTGGGGAAGCATAAAACTTTTCTTTTCGTGTTTTAATTGAATGGACAATGCGTGAAAACTCGAAGAGAACGTGACGATTTGAGACGCCGACACATCACTTTTTGACCAATGGCGTTGCAGGAAACACACTCATTTACAAATCCCTATTACTCGTACGGTACGGCCTTACGAACAACCCAGCCACTATAGCGTATATGTAAAGAGGCTCTCATGACATGCTTGGTGGGAATTTTCTTCATATACAGTTGTGACAATAGGTAACTTGTTTTGTTTATTTACTTGCAAAGATATGTCAATTAGACGTTATAATTTGGCAGACATTTCCCTGGCAGTTAAAATGACAATTCCTCACCTGACAATCAAACTGTCTTGCAACGAAATGAAACTGACGAGGTCTTCATCACAACAAAACATGGTAAATTATTGCTCTTCTCACTAAATAAGATACTTAACACATTTTTCTACGTACATCGTTTCTGCCGGAATTCGATAGCAGCGGTTCGCCATTGAATCCTAATTCCTTCCTGTCAAACTTATCATTCAGACACACTTCACGTATGCTGAAACAACGAAATTAACATAACACAAAAATAAAACAAACGTGAAACAAATCGGTATGGCCGTGTTTCAACTATTTATCTAAAAAAAAACGAAGATCGCACCTTATAATCTCATCACCCGGCCGCATGAAACCACTCTCCGGTATTTCTTCTTTTATTTCTTCATCGGAAAACATCATTTATTTTTGCAATATTCAATTATTTTTCAGACAAAAAACAACACGACGTCAACGTCAAACAGTCTGTTTTTTCTCAACGAGGTTTTTGTTTCTATGACGATCAGTGTTCTTCATTTGAAAGTTATATTCTTTTGAAATTATTTTTTTATAAGTTGCGAGTGGCATTTTCGGGCTGTCAGTTGCAATGCGACCTCCTTTGAACTTTTTGAGGTGGGTGCCCTATTTATTAGTATTGCTTTTGTCCCGTGGGTTTGCTTGCATATTTATTTCAAATAGGTAGGTAGTGATTATTCCTTATAATAATTTTTAAATAATTATTTTCATAGTAAAACTTAATATTGTTTTAATTTATTTTTACATGACTTTACATCCGATGTAAATAATACACATTTACCTAATAGTACATTGGTATTAGCAGGTAGATGGATAACTATCAAAATTTATTTCAGCCTATTGTCCTACGATTTTCCATTCGCCATTCTGAAAGCATCTGGTTCACAAAAATGTGAGTGAATAAAATTATTCAGTGTATTGTCAAGTGGTTTGTTACAACGTCTAAGTGGTCTGCTCATTTCGTTGCGGAGCCCACTCGAATGCTTGAAGAATACTTCAGAGCCAACTTAATGTTCATGAGATGAAAACATATCTTTTGAGTCAGGAATAATTTTCAGTCTGCTTCAAGAGGCGAAATATTGACTGTACCTATTTTCGCAAACTTAAAATATGTCAGCACATTATTATATTTTCATTCCAGTAAGTTATCTTGATAAAGGGGTACTCAGGTACCCTCCTTAATACTAGACATACCTACTGGTTTTCACCCACAGTTCCACTAAATTGTTCGATTCAGGGCTGATTTTTCCAACGCCAGATAATTTTATTCGAGGAATAATTTTGAATTTTTGACAGTTCTTCCATACAAAAACTGCCAGACGTCTATTTTATTCCACGAATAAAAATGATCGGTCGATTGAAAAATGAGCCCTTAAAATAAAACCGGCCAAAGGCTGGGGAAGGGTTCCGTACCACCGAACGTTTTATTTTTATTATTTGTTGTTATAACGGCAATGGAAAAACACACTCCGTGAAAATTCCAACTGTCTTACTATTATGTTTCATGAGATACAGCCCGCTGACAGACAGATGGACGGACAGACGGACGACTAATATTCGTCGGCATAGAATCCGAGGTCAAATAATTACCTTCTGAGCCAGTCTGGTTAAAACCATGGAGATGAACGTGAGAAGATCTTTATTGCGTATCAAATCAATATTATACCTACGCGAATAGATATACGGTGGATGTGATTGCTTTACAAACGTTAAGACCCTCACAGACGGTAGGAAATGAAACCGACAGTCACAGGAATGTCTTTGATTGTAACACCATGTGATTTGATTGAAATATCTTCCACGTGTCTGACTGTCTACTTACCCACTTAGAAATCTATCACCCTTCCTAGATTAAACAGGAAATGTATAGATAAAGTAGGCAGCTGTTATAGCAGGCTTCTCAAGTAGGTACGGTCGTTTTATGATGTAAATTGTAATATACAAACTTACCTTTACCAAGAGGTCTACGTGTGTGTGTGTGGTGTAGAAACAAAACGCGTAAAACAAAAAAAAAAGTGCAGCAAGCAAGCAGACGACGTAATTTTTTAAATTTTAGGGTGTTACAAGGATATTTTGGCGCCTGAATGACATTAACGACGACGTCATTGAGGTCACAGAAATTGTATTGATAGAAGATGGCGGCGTTAGTTCCAATTTTGGCCACGCGTCAAAATAGCCTTGTAGCGTTGTATCGACTTTAACTACGGTACCTTTATGTGTCGTTTATTGACTTAGATACAAAAATAATGTAATGTTTTAATTTTGAATATAAACACAGTATAAAAAAAATACTTTTAATTCTTTATTACAAAAACATAAAATGAAGTTACTATTTAGTTTATAAAACAAGTAGCGCCACCTGTTGTCAAAAGGTAGTACCTAAAACTGCATCATCTATGAATTTTATGAACAACAGTAGAAGGTATGGTTCCTACAGCAAGTAAGAAAACTTACAACAGCGCCATCTAGATTCACCGCCTTGAACTAATAGCGAGAGTACAACGCCTGCTAACCACGGTTCCCACTTTTATGATCATTCTAGTAATTCCCCTTAGATGGCGCAAACAATAATTTAATAATTTACAAGTAACTACCAAATAAAATAAATGCTATGTATTCTATACCGTTGCTGAGAAGTGTGTAAGTACCTATTTTTTACTTCAGAATAAAATATATAGGAGGAATTGAATTAATCATTCTCTTTCTTGAACTTTTCGATTTTATCTAAGTTAAAGTAGGAGTAACTACTAATGTCCTACTTACTCCTACTTTAACTTAGATAAGTATCTACTTAAGTGCATTGTCTTGTGTTATTACATAACTAGTAGTAGATCTAAGAACAGTGCTATCCTACGAAGTTGTAGCACAGTTAGGTTAGGTAGATGAGAATGTAGAGGAGAGAAGGATTTAGTGAAAATCTTTATTTCCCAAAAATACAGATAATTGTAAGTACATTATGTTTACAATTTTTGATTTTATGCTAGAGAACATTTACATAAAACATTTGGATGCTGCAGAAATCTGTACACAATAGATTAAACTCTGTCTTCCTTAGGATGTTTTGGTAGTGAAGAAATTTTTTACAAGGAAACTTTCTTCCTCTTTGTCTACAATTAAAATAATTACAAACCAGGTACAAAAGAAAAACCTACACGGCAGCTTCATAGCAACTATGTATCTCGTTTAGTCACACGCTCAAACATATCTCATTCTTATTAAAACATCGAGGAGTCCACTCGATCTTAGTCTATTTGACGGAACGCCTTGCCAATACCCGTTCTTGATGCATAACATAGATAATATTATGCACAATCATTCCTGTACGGTATTTGCACATGAATGCTTTTATTTACAATGGAGTTCGCTGTATTAATCGCATGTTAAAGATGTCATTGTATGTCATAAGACGGGTGCCATGTTTATAATTGCAATCGTAGGTGGTCATTTAATGCAGTTCTTGCAATCTTGCCTACGTATTTCTTCTGATTTGATAACGCGAGTAACAGTATCATCGAGAATTTGAAGTTGAGTGTTACCTGTCAAACTCACTTTAAAACTTTTTTGCAAATTGTTTTTTTTTTTCGCGGCCTTTACCTTAAGTGGCAGCTTGGCCAATGGGACCTGGCAAGGCGCAATGATGACAGGTTGAGTACCTAAGGCAGGTACCGAGTCGCCTCCAAGGACTGGAAGATGAATCGTCGGTGTTTTTCTGGCGGCGAGATGGGCAGACGTCATTGTTATCTGGATGAAGCTGGCACAGAAGGGTGGGTGAGTAGTGTGTATAGGCACAGGCCTATGCTCTATGTGGGTGAAGTCAGGCTTTGGATGATGATGAATGTTATTATGTAGAGTTTGACAAGTTCATCATTCTCCTGCCCTTATCCCAATTTATTTGGGGTCAGTGCAACATGTCTTTTTCTTCCATGCTCCTCTATTAGCCGCCATCTCGACAGTCACCCCCTTTCTGACCACAGTCCATCGTTCATTCACACAGTCCATCCATCGTTTCTTTGGTCTTCCCCTACTCTTATACCCATCGACATTCATACTCAAAACTCTCCTCACGACATTTTCCTCATTCCTCCGTAACCCATGCCCATACCATGACAACCGGTTACCACACAACTTTTCAGTTACCGGTGCCACTTTCATACTTCCTCATAAATACTCATTTCTTATTCTATCCATTCGTGTAACACCACACATCCCTCTTAGCATTCTCATCTCAACTGCATGCAATTGCCTTTCATTCATCCCTTTTGTGGCCCAATATTCTGATCTATACAAGACAGCAGGTCTAACCATGGTTTTGTATATTATATATATAGAGTTTGACAAGTTATCAACTTATAATTATCAATAAGAAAAACCTACATCCTAATTGTGAAACACGCGCCTTTCTCCATTCGAGAGGAAGTGGGCTATATTATTCCACACGGGCCTAATGCGGGTTGGTAGATGTGACTTTTTATTTCTAGGACATGGCGGTCTCCTTAATCACGATTCGGAGAATTTTGAAGGACCTGAACAACCTAATCCATTGCGTCATATGTTTGAAAAATTCGTCGGCTCGACAACGTAGATAGCGCAATAAATGTTGTTGAATTGTCCAAATGAATATAGCATTACCACTGCTCGTGTGTTACACGATTAAACCGCGGGTGTAAGTAGGCACTTACATTAGATATTGGGCTGTCAACAAGGGATGCGATTTGCCTCAAGAGCTGGCTAGTATTTTTATTCGATTATCATTCGTCAAGCAGTAGATAGAATAGTATCGTGTACCGTACACTTGGGAACCTATGTATACCTATAACAACAGCAAATTGCGTTAACTGAGCTGATTGAATCTATGATTTGCTTCATACTGGGTTCCCAAGTACCTGCCAATCTCATTGAATCAAAGTGTGACCATTAAACTTCAATCTCAACGAGCAATGACAATCTCTTCATACTTATCATAATACGGCAATAGTTTCAGAAAACATTTCCCATACAAGTTCCAATCGTTTGACAAATCAGAGCTAAGTTGAACAAAATGGCCGTTGATGACGTCACGGACCAATAATGCCTGTGATTGGTTCGCACGTGACGTTCGGTTACGTCAGTACACTTCAGTGCACGAAAAAAGCCACAGTGCAAAGTAACATATATAACAGAAAAAATATTTTTCATTTATCATTTTGGAAGAGCAGTACCTATCCCTGTGGTATCGGCCTTGACTTCGAGTAGGAGGTCGTAAGTTCGAACCCAGGCAGGCGCTTTACTTTTTTTAAATTATTTCATCACCACTGCTCTCAAAACGGCGAAGGAAAACATCGTGAGGAAACCGGCATGTCCTAGAACCAAAAATTCGAAGACATGTGACATCTACCAACCGGCACTGGGCCCGTGTGGTAGATTACAGTCTCTCGAAGAGAGAAGGCCTGTGTCCAAGCAGCGGAAACATTACAGGCTGATGATATGATATTATAAATATTTCCCTTACTTCATAGTTATTTTGCCTCAAAAGGTCTGTTGAAATTACAATTATTATTAACAAAATTGTGTAAGTAAGAGGTGCATCGATGACTAACAACCCACGATGATAGATTGTCACGAAACCCGTGTTACAGAAGTGCATATAATTAACAGATTGTGGTGAACGAACGCAGTAAATTATGTCAGTCTCAAACACCGTTACTACTTGTAATGGACTTAATTAAATCCTTAAGCAGATTTACGAGCTTCGTGAGAAGATAGGCTCTGACACGTTTTAGATTATTTCTAGATAGTGGATACTTATCTCAATTAATATTAACTTACTGATTTTAGACGGTGAACGAAAACATCGTGTGGAAACCGACATGTCCTGAAACACGAGGAAGAACATAGAACAGTAAACTAGCATTTTCAGTGAGTGTTCCTCTCAGGGACGAGCTGGTACAAATTCGTACCGTGTGTGGTACACATGTGTACCAGCTTGTCCTAATCAAGTTAAACCCATAGAAATACCTCATCATCATAATCATTTCAGCCAAAAATCCCCCACTACTGGATAAACCGGTTGAAGTGGAGGTGCTTGCGGGAGCACAAGCACCTCCACTTCGACCGTTTATAAAAACCGACCGATTTTTAGAAATACTCATTTATTGCAATATATTCCCTAGTGTTACCGTCTGTCTGCATTGCAGTGTACAGCGTATATTGTACGGCTCTGAGAAAGCGTCACATCCATTATGCGCGGCTGACAATAATTCCGTATCGCACTACGACAAGACATTTGCTGGATTTGTCTCCGCTTGTCAATCTGGATGATGTTATGTGATAGGTGGTGAGGATTTTGTCGTGTCCATTTATGTTAAAGCTCGATATTAAAGAGTTATAATGTTGCAGAAAACTGCTTCTTCGCGTGTGAACTTATAATAGAATAGAATACTCTTTATTTTGTATACAATAAATATTACACAGTCATTTAAATGTAGAAATTTTACAAGGGGTGACACAATGGGCGGTCTTATAGCTAAAAGCAATCTTTTAAAGACAACTGTAAGTAAGTATCAAGTTTCAGCGGGATTGTCCGAAAGGGTTACCGCTACCCCGGAACATAAAGGGCAAAGGAAGGAACATGGGTGGGTTTTAGTCAGTAAGAGTCTGACACTCCCTTCCACTCCACCCAGAGCGGGAGGGTCATATATGATGATATCCCATCCGAGAAAAAAAAAAAAAAATGTATCAAGTTGATATGTAGGTATTAATTAAAAATTGTTATTTCTATTGCCATTTTCGTTAATGTGTGTGTGTTAAAAGTTAATGAGGTCTTCTGTATCTACTCATCGGCATTAATAGGCACCTACAATAATCTAGACCATTTGAAAATCAAAGAAAAGTTTGTTCGAACTTGAGGGTCGAGCGCAGAACGCGAAGTATTTTTAACTGAATAACTAAATAAAGATATTTTGAAGAATTTGTGGGAGGCATTTGCCTAGTAGTGGGATAGATGACAACTATTTTTTTATTTCTGTGTTTAAACAAGCAAAACAAAGGACTCAACTTTTGTTTAATAAATTCCTTCATGTTTTTCTACTACTATAAAGCATTTTATTTTACCTAATTAAGAATTTGAAAAAGACCCTGTCGCCTTCCTACATAAACCCTCCACCTGATCCAATCTAGTTAGTTAAACGCTAGCGATATGATTACGATCCTGTCTCACAATGGTGTCACGTCAGCATAACAGCCTCAATCATCGCGAAGAACACGTGCTGACATGTTCTAGCAAATTGTTTAGAAGTATTTTGTAATGGTTCGATACAAGTATGTGATGGTATCGTTATTTTATACAAAGGTGGTTTAACAATATGATCGTCCATTATCAGTTCGTAGCTGAAGGACTCAGCGGATCGATTCTGTAAAAATCTCACCGTTAAAAGTTAGGTGAAGTGAGCTTAGAGTGAGCTGTCTATAGTGTCAATCCCTAGCATTAGTTGGAATGACAGCTCACTCCACGCTCACTTCACCTAAGTTTTCACGGTGAGATGGCTACAGAATCGCACTGCTGTTACTGATTACAGCGATGATTTTGATTTTTTTGCAGTTACCTAGGTACTGTTGCCTACTGGTTTGATTGGTGGCTGATCGGTCAGTCAGTCTATCAGTCACAACATTAGATTTTCATATCAGGGACAGACTCTAGTCGACCTTCTCCTTCTTTTGCAGACATATTCAGAGGGGGTTTGAAAAAATTTCGTCGCCATAATCAGCACGTTAATTGCGTAACACACTAACAATCACAATCTGAATCATTTTGAAGGTTATTGCTAATCCATTGCTTCATATGTTCGAAAAATGTGTCTGCTCAACAACGGAAATAACGCATCGAATGTTGATGAACTGTCAAAATGAAAGCCTTTGTTACTGTTGTTGTGTAATGCAATTACCCCGGAGTTCGTAGCTGAAGTGTCTGTTAATCATTACGTTTTGATTGGTTGTTGATCGGTCAATCAGTCTATCAGTCATTTACAGATCATGGGCAGTCTCTAGTCTCTCTTCTCCTTCTTATGCAGGCCAGCATTTTTTTTAATTTTCTAGTTTATCGTTACTGTGGGAAAGTATACCCTTATAGAGGTATGAGGAACAGGGTGTAAAGTTCACTCATCCTCCATAGAAAAGGGAGGATCATCCGACCAGACAGGTGTTGTGTCTGGCGGGCAATTGCCCAACGATTGATGTTGAGAAATTGTATCTATGCTAATTGCGCGGTAAACTCTGCTTGCGAGATGCAGGATTTGCGTGACGTCAGTATGACGCGTTGTTCGCATGTGGCGTTGTAGATACCACTACACCCTGTTAACAATAACGTTCGCACAAGTTTCAACACAATGGTCTCACGATAGTTCAAAACAGCTTCAATCATTGCGAATAAGACGTGCCTCCATGTTCTAGCAAATTGTTTGGAAGCATTTTGTAATGGTTCGCCGTACAAGTATGTGATGCCGTCGTTATACAGTTTTGTTTTATTGAGAGGTGATCGTAGCTGTATTAGAAAAAGTAGTGTCACGAGCTCACATGGCCTTATAAGTAGTGACTTGACGTGAGTGAGTGCACTCACAGCTTTCATAACCTCCCGGTTATGAAGGTTAAACTTTTATAATACTTTTAAACCTTTGTCTATTGTTATATCATACATAATCAGTCTATAATGTTCCCACTGCTGGGACACAGGCCTCCTCTCTGCGAGAGGGAGTGGGCCGTAATCCACCACGCGGGCCGTGCGGGTTGGTAGATGTCACGTATTCGAATTTCTGGTTCTAGCACATGCCGGTTTCTTCACGATGTTTTCCTTCACCGTTTTGAGAGCAGTGGTGATGAAATAATTTACACAAAGTAAAGCGCCTGTCAGGATTCGAACCATATAAATGTAAAAAAAAACATGTTCGAACCTATGACCTACACGTAAGTCGCGGTCATTATCACTAGGCCACCTTGCTCTGACATATGATTGGTTATCTGTATTAAATTTTCGTCATTTACGCAATTAATAACAACTTCAGTTTAAAATATGGTTTAGCAGTAGATTTACTGATCAGAGACATAATAAGGCTTTTATCCACCCGGGGTATACAGGTTGCCTTGGACATCGATCCGCGGCCTGTTACCATGGATTCAGTACATGATTCTTAACCCGTTACGTTAACGCCGGCTGCCGCTGAAAACCAGCGCTGGGGCTCTGTCTCGTAAAGAGTCTTAGCATTATGCTGAGCGATGGCCGTTTTGCGTGAATGTGACGCATGCTTACCCCCAACTTGTTACTTTTTTTTTTGTGTTTATGTTCTTTTTTATGCGTCATGTTTGCCTCAAATAAACGTATTTTCTTTCTTTCTTTCAAACTCCAATGCGTTCAAATTATTGGTCGGTTATTAAAAAAAAAAATGCTGTTCCATACATTTTGACCGCACAGGTGTCGCACTTTTATATGCAACCGCAATTTTTTTTTGATACCTAACCTACGAATAATTTCTATGCTAGGGAGTGTAGAATCATGTGCTGAATTCATGGTTACAGTTTGCACGTCGATGTTCCCTGCTACAAATCAACATGTACAGGTATATGTACAGACGCCAGCACATCAAGCTACTACAATCTGTCAAATTTCTTTAATAGATTTTTAACTTTATCGCTAAAATATTAAGGTTCAAGGTTGATTGGGAAAATTTGACAGTTTCGGGTAGCTTGACCTGCTGGCGTCTGTACATTTAATTCAGCTTTTAGCTTAGTTAAGTGCTTTCTTTAGTCCTCTATCTTCGTCATTATAACTATTCTCTAATTCTTCCTACAAAAAAAAAAAAATTCGAAAAAAATGGTATTAAAACTAGCGGGTGCCCCTCTGAACTGGGCACGCAATACTAATTATTATCTAGGTCAAATGGTACAGCAAATTGAAATGCAATTCTTTCTCCGATAGGTAAGTTCGCGACCACACATGAGATTCACGATACACTCTGATTTCCTCCTCACGAACCAATTCCAAAAAAACCATACCTACCTACACCAATAACATTAGCATAAAATTCTACACAAAAATAATTAACCATCAATTCGAGCTCAACTGACTATCAAATTACTGACGATACCATCATGAAACAATCAGGCAACGTTTAAATACTTTTCGTGTTTAAAACAAATATACTTTCTACTCACGAAACGTAAGTAAAGAGTTAGTCTTAGTGAATTATTAATTTTATTTGTTCAAACGTCCAATCTTTGTAACAAGCATACGATTACATATGAACCGACTCTGTGCAGGTTATTAAACATTATTCTAAGCGCGAGTTTTACAGACAATTTAGTAGAACAAATTATAAGGAGCGGTGTAAGTGGAGAGCGGACTGTGATTTTAGTTCACGTATTACTCGTATTGTCACCAACGTAAGGCAAGGGACTTGGTGTAACAGCCTTTTTACTTTATTTACCCTGCTCTTACGCGATCCACCTTGCAGATGAACATGTCGGAAGTACAAGTTTCTGAAAGTCAAATATGAAACATAATGCCAAATCTCGTTCAGCGGGATTGTCCGAAAGGGTTACCGCTACCCCGGAACATAAAGGGCGAAGGTAGGAACATGGGTGGGTTTTAGTCAGTTAGAGTCTCGACACTCCCTTCCGCTCCACCCAGAGCGGGAGGGGTCATTTAATGATTTCCCACCAAAAAAAAAAAAAATGCCAAATCTCGTGTCAGCTTATGTAGTCGATTGTTTTCATTCTTTCAACTCGTTTCAACTACACAGATTATGAGCAATAATTTATCTACGCTATCAACCAATAACAACAGACAACATGTCATTTGACAACAGATGTACTGATTAGAAACTGTATACCTAATGTATTACACTAATCAGGCGCCGTATTATGTTGTATTAATGCCACCATTTTTCCAGTGTGAGAGATAGAGAGACAAAGCTATAGAAGGCCTATAGCACCATCTCGTTTTCGCAGTGGAATAATGATGATGTATATGTATGTAATAATACTTTATAGTAAGGCCAGGCCTACACCAGAATACCTAGACAAGTATTGCAAACGCTTTCAAAGCGTTTCAATCCAATACATCTTTGACTTCTCCATCAATGTTATCGCTGATAGAATATCACTTTATCTAGGCCCTCACGAACATATAAGTTTAGGCACACTCAAAGAGGTGATCGTAATCCAACATAAAAGAGTATACAACTCCTAACAACAGCAAAAGCCCTTTAAAAAGTTCGTCAGTTCTCACGACAATCCGCTCCCTCTCATCACTCACACCATTCCACAGTCTACGGTGCGCATACACAGCTCAGCGGGGCGCGATCTCTGACAGTAACAGACACACGGTTAACCTTTAGATTGAGATGTGAACCACAATATAATAGCTTCGGAGTGTACATCATCGTGTATGTATGGCTGGTCGTGACAATGGTCAGCTTCTTCTTTAATAGGATGTGCTTTGCCGAGTTGAAGGTAGGTACTGGATGATTTAGTTTATCGTGACAAAAGCAAATAACTCTTGGCATTTTTCTAAATGTTTAATTGTGTTAAAGTATGGTAAACCCTAGGTGATCTGCCAGATTCCCATCAGCATTGCTATTCTTTAACCATCTCACCGTGAACACTTAAGTGAAGTCAGCTTGAAGTGGACGTCATTCCACCAGCCGATCGATTCTGTAAAAATCTCACCGTGAAAAGTTAGGTGAAGTGAGCTGTCAATAGTGTCAATCCTATAGCATTATTTGGAATGACAGCTCACTCCACTTTCACTTCACCTAAGTTTTCACGGTGAGATGGTTACAGAATCGCACTACTGATACCAGGTTTTGACGTTATTGACCGGTCAGTTCACCTAAGTTTTCACGGTGAGATGGTTACGGAATAGACTAGCAGGGCCCCAATTCTGTATTATTCCCCGCCAAATCTTACCACGTGCAAACCACGTCAATATCGTGTCTGATTAACGGGAAGGAATCGAAATGCCAACCGTACGGACATGTCTTTTGACAGTTCAAACCACGCCATTGTGTCATAGAGAATTCGTTCGTAGCAGATGTCGTGATTAACTGAGGAATTGACGTGGTAAGGAATCGTTAAGTGGTTATAGTGAATTAGAGCCCAGTTGAGATTCGGTGACTGCCTAATCTTTTCACCACAACTACCCCCAAGTATCGTATGAAAATCAAAAGAAGAAGTGGCAAGATAGGGACGAGATGACTTAAACTATTATCCATGCTTCTCTTGTGTTCTGCTGGCTAGAGAAAAGCCTGTAAATTAAAGCTTTAGATTGATAGTGAACCACAATATAGCTTCGGAGTGTTCATCATCGTATATGTATGACGGGTCGTGACAATAGTCAGCTCCGACATGGCTATCTGCTCTCCATGGAACTGGTACCGAAAAGGGAACTAACGTGAACTGTTCTGGGTTGGACAGGTGTGTGACGTCTTCCAGTCGATCTATTGTGTAAAACTCTCACTGTGAAAATTTAGATGAAGTTAGCTGTCAGTAGTGTCAATCCGTAGCCCCAGGTGGAATGACAGTTCACTTCAGACTCACTTCAACTCAGTTTTTATGGTGAGATTTTTACAGAATATATACTGGCTGTACCTAAGTTTTTTTCGCCACTTTCATATGGAGCCTTATCGGATTACACTTATGACTCTGTGGTTAGGTGGATCTGCTGGAGGCTGCTGTTATATATAATTTACAAGAATTATATTTTAAAAGAATGTGTGTTTTTTTTGGTGTTCAATACAGTGGCGGGGCGTGGGCTTTTGGTTGTGGTGCTGCCTGTAAGCCTTTAATTTTCCGGGTTCTCTAGGCTGGCAATGTCTCAGTCAGCAAAACAAATGAATTTGCTTGAGGCTGAGATTCTCAGTTATCATCTGCACTGAAGAATAATAAAGTGTAGCCTTGTCTAAGCTGCTGCCGTTTATTTTCCAGATGTTCATAACAGATAAATCTCCTCAGTGTATTTTTTTTCTGTATCGCTCCATTTTTTGTTTAATAAAATAAACTAAGTCGGTACCTACTTCCACTAAATCATGAGTAAAATACCTGTTCTCTTAACGGAGGCTCACAAAATTGCATACTAAATCAAAACACAACAATAATTCATAAATAACCAAATAAACCCCCTAAATTAAAGCCACAGTCTCATAATTCTTAAAACAACACATTATCGTAATCGAATTTCCGGGAACAAAAACTCTGTATGTCCATTTCTTAAAAATGAAAGTCAAAGTTTATATAAAATCACCAAACAATAAGAAAGCTTGTTTCGAGTTTAAAAAAAAGTTGATCTCGTAAAGGCTTGACCCAAATAATTAGACCAACCTGCGCTTATAAATCATCTGACGAGAAATATTTATGAAGAAACACAATCGGGTGGCTTGTGGGCTTGTGGTCCAGTAGTAGGCGGAAGCGATGCTGTGATATTTTAATATGAACATTGAAATGGAGACTCGTTTTTGTTATCTTAAATGAATAAATGAAAACATGTTTAGAAAGAAAGAAATGCATTAATCGTGTTGTACTAAGTAAGAAAGCGGCCCCGTTGCTAAACAGACTCAGTGGCAGCCCCAACAGCATTCTACGCGCTATAGCCGGGAGACATAACAGCCCGTTGATGAGGTCACTTGTCAACTGTACATTGTCGTTGATAGTAGATAAGTACTAAAATAGGTTAAGACTATTGTTACTAACCCAATGGATGTACAGACACCATCACATCAAGCTACTGCAATCTGTCAAATTTCTTTAATAGATTTTCAACTTTATCGCTAAAGCATTAAGGTTTAAGGTTGATTGGGAAAATTTGACAGTTTCGGATAGCTTGACCTGCTGGCGTCTGTACTAAAATAGGTTAAGGTTATTGTTACTAACCCAATGGGATCTTTGTTATCCTGAAAATAAATAAATGATAATGAAACTTTTGTGGTCCTTCCACGTAAGTCCTCATACATACGAGCGACACGCATCAACGGCAGAGGCAACTGCAGCCGTCGACAACAAGTCGTTCGTGTACTTATGAGGCCTCTTACAGTCCACTAGCGCCGCCAATCGAAAAAATGTCATAACTCGTAAATTTTTAATAATGTTGTTCCTATGCTTTATTTAAATAGGAATTAAGTATTTACATTATATAAGCTAAAATTTAAAATAATGATATGTACATGAAAAAAAAAAATAAGCAAAATAATCATAGGGCATCAAAAAATTCGTCCGCATCGCTGTCAACAGGAACAGTGCCCAAAAGGCTGGCAGCATTGCCACGTTGTATGGCGATGCTAATTCTTTGGCCAAGAAACAGGCCAGCCCTCTGGTCACGTGAAGAGTCGATTAACCGCTTGGCGATATCTCGAAAAACCAAGTGGGCACTCGGACCCCATGGCCCTAGTGTTTCAACCCCAAACGGCTCGAACATATAACTCCCAATCAGGTTGGAATATTTTCGCCGTTTGAGGTTTTCTGCACCAGCAGCAGCCGCTCCAGCACAGCCCACCGTGCTAGGAAGATGGGAAAATAGAATAGAAAATACAAAATATGTTCTATTATTACTGTGGAAAAGGCAATAACGTAATTGTATAACACCTTATCAACACTTGAAATATAGCTGTTTAGCTAAATCGTGCATTCAAAACATAAACGGCCGTTTTTGTTACAAGTAGTCATTCGCAACTGTTTAACCACATATTTTTAACGTTTACACGTCACTTAACTTTAATAATCGAATATAAATAAACGCCTATTGTTTTATTTATAAACGATGATTTATAGTTTTAGAAAATAAATACAGCTCAATTTACAAGTTTAAAGGAACTCTGACATGAAGGTATGTATGTACCTAGTACCAAAATATTTAAAAAAAATCGCATATTGGACTATGCGATTTTTTTTGCTATGCCATCCAAATTATTACTATTTCAGAGAATATTTAAGCTGAAGTATCGCTTCGCTTCTCACTACAACTGTACGACAACCTTTCCAAAGCAGGTGTCGTTAATTTAAACCGCACAATGTATATGCATTATAAATAATCACTTCATATTATACCTGGCAACACCGACGACGTCTTTACTGCTAACGGTTCTCCCAATTGTCTCTATTTATGGCAATTTACGCTGAGAAATTAAGTGTCCATTCATGCTGTTGTATTGGGTATAATAATTACTATCGCTTCTGAAACATCTTCAACCGAATGTATTTTATTCAATACTTTTTACAAGGTAAAGGAAAATACTTTATTATATCTACGTATAGATTTACATTTTATTAGCATTTCAGTATGTTGCTGTAAGTACAACTTCAAGTAAAGGCTTCTTCATACACAAAAAAAAATATGAGCATCGGTTCGTTCAGGTCACTGTGTCCAGGATTAACATGAAATTAAAAGAACACATTAAAACCTGAAAATTGTTTCTTAAATAGCCTGAAGCAAAATTAATCACCCCTCAATAAATTAATTTACACAACTTAATCATACTTAACCAAAATTACAACTACAAACAAATGCTGCGTCACACAGCTAAATCACGATTTTCGCAGTAAATAAATAACAGTCAGTAGAGCATTTCACGATTTACAAGACATTTATAGGCTCTTAGAAATAATTAGAGTAAACTTAATAGCCGCGAAATAACGCCTCTTGAGGTTTCTTGAGCCCTGACAAATAAAACTCAGTGGATATCTAGGTATCCACTGTTGATTATACTGGTGCAGGTAATTGTTGGCTTAGCCTAGCAGTTTATACTTTGTGAGTTTTCTTTTAAAATTATGTAAGAATGATTAATTTAATCATTCGGTCAGTCGTAATTTTTTACTCTCAAAATAATATCAGACATTTATGTCTGATATTATTTTCATCATTGAATAATGTCCACAGCGGGAATTCCCGTATTTTTATGAACGTGCGCATTTTAATGTCAGTCTCAATCTGTCAAAAACACCTCTAATTTACCTACATTTTTGACAGTGATTGTCGCTGTGATCTGAGGACAATTCTCGTAATTTTAAAGTCTGATCTCAGTCCCGATCTGTCAAAAATACCTCTAATTTCCCTACATTTTTGACATGTTTTTGACATTTGTTTGTCGCCGAGATGGAACTGCGACTAGATTTTGAACGTTTTAGATTACGAGAATTGGCCTTCTGATCTCAGTTTTAATCTGCCAAAAATACCTCTAATTAGAGATGAGATTGCGACTAGATTTTGAACGTTTTTAATTACGAGAATTGGCCTTGAGATTGCGATTAGGTTATGAAGGTCAATACCTGTATTTAAAAAATACAGGAATCGATCGCACTATATCTTTGAAGCCAACATCTTAGTACTCAATCAATAGGCCAAACAAACTTTTGGCTGAGCGATTGGAGTTCGCTGCTGCCAATTATGACACGAATTTCGTAATAAAGTTATATTATTATGGTAGTTTTACGTTACGTGTGAGCTTTTGTTATAATTATGCTGGGTTTTAAGTACTTACATTTATGGGTATAATTGTCGATGGTTATAAGAGTAGGGGAAGAAACGATGGATGGACTGTGTGTTAAAAAGGGGGTGACTACCGAGATGACGACTAATAGAAAAGTATTGATGAAAAAGACATGTTGCGCTGACCCCAAATAAATTTAGCTATGGGCAGGAGAATGAATAATAGGTTCTACATATTATTAAGTTCTACCTTTAAGTCCCCTTACCCTAATAAACAGACATTGCCTGTCTATAGATTCATACAAATCAATAAGAATCGCGTTCTGAATGGAGTTGTTCCACTTTTCCGTTTGGGCAAGTGTCAATGGCGACACATAGACCTGTCAGTTGCAGATATAAATTATATCGCTAACTGCTCTGAAACTAATTGACGGAGTGTGGCGGTATTTGATCTTAATGTGTTCATTATTTTGTGTTTTATGGGTTTATCATTTGCATGTAAATTGAGTTAATATCAATGTCTTTAATCCTGCTTTGACATTTACGCACGTATAGAAAAGTTAGCTCGAATTATCTTTAAAAAAAAAACGGAGTTACCGACATAGCTTGCAGAGCAAATTGAAGTGGCAGTGGGCTGGCCATGTCTGTCGAAAGACCGATGGCTAGTGGAGCAGACGAGTCCTGGAGTACAGACCGCGTATCGGAGAGCGTAGTATGGGACGCCGCCCAGCTAGATCGATCTTCGACCTTAAGAAAGTGACTGGGACAGATTTCATGCAGAAGGCGGAGGACGGGGTGTTGTGGCGCAGCCTGGGAGAGGCCTTTGTCTAGCAATTGACTGCGATAGGGTAAGTTGATTGTTTGATTGAAAAAAAAGTTAGTCTCATTTCCAGTTCTGGGTGTCATCTAGCATCGGAAGTTAAAATAAGGAGACTTACAGGATAAACAATGATGATAATTGAGTAAAACTCCTGCATTGCGCAAGCAGAGTTTGCCGTGCAACTGGCATACAACGTCCTGACATCAATCGTCGGGCAGTAGCCGACAAGACTCGGCCATCTAGTCAGAGGATCCTCTATTTTCTATGAAGAATTAGTGTATTTTACACCCTGATCCTCATAAGTACCTCTTTATGATGTCATGTTTTATAATTTTCCTGAAAGTGTGCCTAACAACAATAAAATTAAGACAATGTATATACCTACCGTAAATAAATTTAATCATTATGTCTCCCTTTCGTAATAAACCTAGGTTACATTACATAATTCCGCGCTTTCCATACACTTGCAACAATTTAGCTGAACGCAATGCTGCGACTGCTGCGAGCGATCATAAAGTTGATGGTGCATTAAAAAGCGGCTCCAACCGGAATATTTGTTTTAAAGACGATAAATAAACGTAACGATGTCGATAACAAGTCAAAATTACGACACCACTGTTGTGTGCTCACACCCTAAATCAAATGAATTTAGAGTGGGGAAGGTTTAGACGGGGCAATTCCAATTCGCAAAGTATGGGAATGATTTTGTAGTAATAAACACCCTTATAGCAGCATTCACTTTAGCCTTACCTACCCGGGCATAAAAATTAAATGCATTTTGTGTAATATATTATCATGCCTTTAACAGCCACCATCATCATTTTGCCGAGAAACTTTCACTGCTAGAATAACCCCATCGAACCCACCACGATTGCCAATATACAACATGTCCCGAAGTTAACGCACACGATCAAACACCCCAATTAGAATTTTATGTTGTAATCATAAATACACACACAGAATTTTAATATTATGTATAAAACATTGTTTATTTATTAAATTAGTTATACCTATTGTGGGAGAAAATTGTGATTAAATTACCTACGCACGTACACAGTCGCACATTTTGGTTTGTTTTTTGACTATACAGCGAAAGTGTGACTGTAATTTATGCAGTTTTCATTATTTTTGGGACGGAAAAGAAACCAAAATTACCCTTGATTACTCAGAAATGTTGCCTAAATTAAAAAAATGTTTGTTATGATCTTTGGAAGAAATACTTTGACAGAATTTCATTAGAAAAAGGAATATGGTATAAGACCATACAATGTCAGTGTAACCTGGCTTATAAATAATTTAAGCAGGAAATTAGTGGTTACAGCTCACAGACTCAGATCTGGACATATTCCATGTAACAAATTCGTTTTCTTTATGAAAAAAAATACCTCTCCCAACTTAGCTCTGAAGAAAGAAAGAAGACAGAAGAAGAAAGTTGTTCGACTTTATGGCCCTGACATATTAATCTCGTTAGTTTGATGTGTACTTGTATTAGGTTACGATGGGACTGACTTACGCTGTGCGTTATAAAAGTCCCTAAAACATAAAGAATAAAAAAAAAAAATTTTGGGGAAAAAACTTACCTATATAAAAATGACAGAAATCGATTCAGTCATTGGTTCTGAATAAACTACTTTCATAATGTGCATTAATTCAGTTACACCTTGTATAAATGAACTTCCGGGTCACTCCTAGTAGTTAGCCCCGCTTCTTTTGTAACTGGCTAAAATAGCCACATTATGAGCTAACCTTTTATCTGGGCTCATATGAAGAAGATCTGGTACTGAATACCATTATAAATGGTGAAACAACTCTCCTACACTGATCCCCGCTGTGATGGGCGGAAGCTACTGTGACTTGGCAAAACGTGATGACCGCGACCCTTTCACGTCGAAAATAAACATTTACACACCACCTGCCTATGCCTTCAAATTGTTGTAAGTAATCCATAGTGCCCTACATAAACATTCATGTTTTCTTTCGAATAACAAATCATGTCGAAAATAATCGCTTTGTTTTACGAAAGTCACGAATCGCATCGTGTCTGGTCTCTGGACTATAGCTACCGGCACAACGTGAACACAGCAAGTAAAGCGCTGACTAATGATTGACACCTTTACCCAATAGCTTTTACCGCTACTTTAAGTGGACTTAAGAATCATTATGGAACTCTTGACTTCAAACTCTGCCAGTATCCCAGGCAGAGTTTGAAGTCAAGGGTTCCATAACGAGATATCATCACCACTGCTCTCAAAACGGTGAAGGAAAACATCGTGAGGAAACTTGTCCTAGAACTAAAAATTCGAAGACATGTGACATCTACCAACCCGCACTGGGCCCGATTACAGCCCCCTCCTTCTCACAGAGAGGGGCCCGATTACGGCCCCGTCCCTCTCACAGAGAGGAGGCCTGTGTCAGCACTGGGAACACTACAGGCTGAGTATGCAGTATCCCAGAAATTTTACTATCAAACGTCCCTACTTTTGGATATAGATTAGAATAAATCTTGTTTTTTTTTTAAATAAAACTTTGCCCCACACTACTAATTACTCCAGTATCGTGGGTGCGTTTACAAACATTTAAACTCACATACACAGCCAGACCCGGAACAACTACCTGTAGGCAATACAAATATTTGTTCCGTGCGGGAATCGAACCCGCGACACGCAGTGCAGCAGTCGATCGCTCAGCCACTGCGTATTGACTGGTAGAGAATGATTAAGGCATTAAGTCTGTCTTTGTACCTTTTTGTGTGAAAAGTTTAAATAAATAAATAATTTTGAAGGATATTGCTAATCCATTGCTTCATAATTATGTTCGAAAAATTTGTCTGCTTAACAACGTTAATACCGCAATGAATATTGTTGAACTGTCAAAATGAACGCCATTTGATAGTGTGTTACGCAATTACCCCGCTGATACTGTAGGTAGGATACTACAAATTAAATTAAAATGTTCGATGTAATATTTATTTTTGTGGATAATAAACAAATTTTCTTTCTTTCTTTTTTTGGGTAAAATAAGTCTCATAAATTCTAGCCGTTCTTTTGCAGCAAACAATAACGAATTATCATCCAATTCAAGACACCAATATACCGCTACAATTAAACCAAAAATCAAGTCAGTACAACCGACCCAATTACGTCCCACCTCACAAGTCCCATCACACACCGCTACACCACATCCTTACTAGGACAAGAAGTAATTGAATTTTCATCCCATCGCTTTGAAAAGCATTCCCGACATACCTGCTAACTGTACCTAGGTACTAGACTTTGTTGCAGTCGTTACGGAAAGCATAATTTAATGTCGTACATTGTTGTGCTAAAACGCACAATAGTTAACGATATGACAAAGTCTGGAATCGTGAGGTGTCATTTAAAGGACGTTAATAAATTGTTTTACTCGAGTGTGGCCTATGAAATGTGTTATACAGTTAAGCTTTTCATTGAAGCTGGAGTAACAATTAAGATAACGGCAAAGGATTTTGAAATAATAAGTAATGTATGAGACAGCATATATGTACTATGCAACTACAGTATGTCAGGATAAGACCACTCCAACTTAAATTAATTTCACAATTAGATAAACTCTAAACTCAAATAATTTATTTTAATGAAATCAAATTGAATTGAATTTTTTGAATTGTCAAATAGTCGGTCAGTTAATCAGAAAGTTGAAGCTAGTTGCCCATTCCAAAACGTAGATCTCTATGGAGAAGAACGGAAAAGAAACTCCAAGGACTCTCTTTTAAATAAAGATATTACAAAATCCGGTCAGTGGGTCGTCTTAGGGATGGAGTTATCTTGTTGCTTCTATATGTGAGAACAATGTAAAAAAAAAACAATTCAAAATATAAGATTGAAAATAAGCCCTGTCAGTTAAGAGATGACCAGTCTCAACCGACGGCGCGGCGGCGCCCGTTCACGAACATGACGCGTGGATCAGTACCATCCAGCTCAACAAATAAGATTCTTGGAAGTAAAATATCCATGCAGGAGAGCTGCATGGTCTCCTGCATGGATCTGATGACGAAAACTGCTTGGAAACGGAAAGTTGGTTTGCTGATTTGGAAGTCAGTAGTTACCACACTGGGCTAGTCGTTTTATGATGATGTTGCCATAGTCATCATTATTGGCAAACCTGCTTCAAGCAAACTCTATAGCCCAGGGAGGATGTTGCTGCTATCCGTTTTAAATAAACTTTATAACACCCTTTCAAAAACTCAATGCGTTGGATGGGTGTCATCATCTGCCTCGCGTTTTCCCAACTATGTTGAGGTCGGCTTCTAGTCAAACCGGCAGCCGAGTACCAATATTTTACATGCAGCGACTGCCTATCTGAACTCCATAACCCAGTTACTAGGTAATACGATACCCCTTGGTAAGACTGGTTGTCAGACTTTCGGGCTTCTCACTAACGTAACGACTGTAAAAGATCCACAAATGACAGCCGGGACCGACCGCTTAATGTGCTTTCCGAGGTACAGAGGGGCCTCGGTATGTAAACCCATCCACAGACCAACCGCGGCAAGCGTAGTTTAACCTGATCGATCGACCTGTGCGGCTGTTATTATTTAGCCACGGGCCCCTCCGGAAGCTACGGACACGATACCCCTTGGTAAGACTGGTTGTCAGTCTTTCATCATAATAAATTGTTGCAATGACGATTGTGATTTCTACTTTGATACCTATCTGTAATTCATATGGTGTATATAATAAAGTGTATTCTATTCTATTGTGACGAACTTTATAGATTACTAGCTTCTTCCCGCGACTTTGTACGCGTGAAATGTCATGTTTGCCGACCCACCCCGTCGCTTCGTATCACCTTTTTGCTCGGCTCCTTAGGGTCATAGGGTGATGTTAAATAGCCTATAGCCTTCCTCAAGAATTGGGCTATCAAATGCAAAAATAATTTCTCAAATTCAGTAGTACCAGAGATTAGTGCAATCAAACAAACAAAAAAACAAACTCTACAGATTTATTTTCTCTTCAGATTTTGGATAATCCTCCTCTAAACACACATAACTCTATATATCAAGGCGTTGTATGCAAATAAGTGTGGCGAAAGAGAACTTACGACACATGGATGCCTCACAAATACTTCTGTCTGTCCGTTCATCCTTATTGATGGTAGGTTCGTTTAAAAAATATTAGTGTACACACTCATAAGGTGTGGCGTTGTTTATGTAGTACAGTACGTGTTTGATAGTATTAGATAGGTATTTGCAGTAGTTTGCATTAGTTTTCGAGAAGGGTATCTGCATTCTTTCGTGTCCTATAATTTGCAGGTGCTTTTTCTGTGAAACAAAGGAATAGACAACAAAGAGACAAACATGGACAACAAAGAGACAAACATGGCAACAAAAATATAAACATGGGCAACAAAGAGACAAACATGGACAACAAAGAGACAAACATGGACAGCAAAGAGACAAACATGGACAACAAAGAGACAAACATGGACAACAAAGAGACAAACATGGACACCATTCTTCTGAACCTTATTATACAGGATGGCGGTTTAGTCACCTACATTATTCAAGGGGGCAATTCTCCTCGTCGTACTGAACATCTTTTCCTACTAAGTCTATATCCGATTTGTCATAAAAAAAACTTTTATACGTCGAAATAATCTATCTACTGTTGTACTTATACCTATAGGAATTTGTTTTTTTTTTTCACGAAACGTATATAAGCAAAAGCTGTTCAGTATGACGTGTAGAATCACCCGTTTGACGGATGCAGGTGACTAAATCTCCAACCTGTATAAAGTTTAGACGAATTTTTCATAACTTTCTTGTGAAGCGTCTTTTCCTGAGATTTGGAAACAAATGTCAGTAAAACAAAAGACTCGATTTATTATTTCTTATGTCTTTTACATATCTCGGGCCTCTGGGGTCCCGGACCTTTGGAAGGAGTACTTGGGACCGAAGGCAACTCGCAGAGGCCCTTTAGACAATTTTAAATGATGAGGAGATACCAACCGACGGTTATCCCTGTATGCACAATGCAAGTGCACCCAAGGGCAGCCCCCAGTCGGTGCAGGACTATTGCAGAACATGGAATCAAAACATATTGGGCTTAAATCAAAAACTCGATTTTATTATTAGTGCTTTCAATTTAATGCGAGGATTTCATAAAAATAACCAGAACAGAAATTAATCGTCGTCTAAGACGTGTTATAACAAAATTTCGTAAAGCACATTACCACAAAACATCACGTTAGGCAGAGGTATAGATACGGTACACCCATAGTTCGCCAGTTATGTTCAAGCCTCATGTAATAGGGTGGCGATCAACCGGGCACAAATCCAGACACCAGAGGGGCACCTCTAATTTATATTTTTGACAGTGATTATCGCTGTGATCTGAGGGGCAATTCTCGTAATTTTAAGACGGTTCTCAGTCAGAGGGGCAATTCTCGTAATTTTAAGAACGTTCACAGTCTGACCTCAGTCTTTATCTGTCAAAAATACCTCTAATTTTTGACAAGTTTTTGACATTTGTTTGTCGCCGAGATGAGACTGCGACTAGATTTTGAACGTTTTAAATTACGAGAATTAGCCTTCAGGCTGCCACTGACAAATTCCTAATGGAAAAACCCAATAATAATTTTCCCGACCTGAGAATTGAACCCAGCGGGGTGATTGCGTAGCACACATAAAATTCCAATGGATCGCAATAGGTTTCATTTTGACAGTTCAGGTACATTCATTGTGTTATCTACGTTGTTGACCGGACGATATTTTTAAACCTATGAAGCAATGGATTAGGAATGTCCTTCAAAACCCTCGACTTCTGATTGGAAGTGTATTACGTAATTAGGGTGCTGGACCATTAGCTTGAGATAACGCCACGCCAAACTTTAAATAGAAAGTCATAAAAATTCATGTGTGACTCGAAATCGACGATGTAGCGTCGATTTCGAGTCACTTCTACCCATCTACCAACCCAAAATCCACACCAGCCTTTCAACAACCCTCTACCCTACCCCTCTACCACCCTTTAAACAATAACCTTCCTGTATTCAGCTAACAGTTAATTTCCATGCCACTGTCAATCACCCAGAGAGCGAGGCGGCGGAAATTCTTTGATAGAAGTGTGATTGTGGCGGCGGAGAGGAAATCAACTCAAATCAGTTGGAAGCGCAGCCACCCTTGTTACCTTGTTGTGTGTTGCTATTTTGAGGTGTGAACGGTAATTGTTGAGTTTACTTTTCGCATGGTGGGAGAATTTGTGGGATTTTTTAAAGACGTATATTGTAACAGGATGTTTTGTATTTTAGACTCTTGCAAGATTGGGTTAAGGTGTATATCCTCATCCGAGAGTGAAGTTAGCTTGGTATTTAAAATTAAAGTAATAGTCCTCCAGACCGTATTTCGGTTATCTCTACCGAGACTAGCCTTCGGCGCGGGAGATATTATAGTGCTCTCTCTTTCCTCACTCTCATGTTCCGATGGGACGGCAATCGGACACGACCGGAGAGAGATCAGGTGCAGGACCAATGGCTTGACGTGCTTTTCGAGGCACGGGGGTATTAAACCGCCAACTTCCAAACTCCGGACTGTTACTAAGAAATTCCTAATTGAAAACCCAATAACACATTGTCCGACCTGGGAATGGAACCCTGAACTCCGCGCTCAGCAGTCGCGTTTGCAACCACGAGACCAATAACGCAGCTATTTCCATAACTAACATAACAGCTTTAACAAAACAAGACCTACTGAGTTCGAAAAGCTAATATATTATCTGTTAAGCAGCAGGTAATTTACATACAATATTCAGATTAAACGTACTTGTACTGCAACTGGTTTTAAGTACCTACCTACTGGTTATAAATGGTGATTGTCTGGGATTTATTATTAGTAAATGTCTTTTGTTGCTAAATTATGTTCTAATAATGTCAGGACTGCCTCGTTGGTCTAGCGGTCGCAAGCGCTACTGCTGAGCATGCGGTCGATTCTCGGGTCGGGCAGTGTTATTGGGTTTTGCCATCTAAAATTTCTCAGTAAGCGCGAGTTAGGATCAATTGCTTAACGTGGTTTCCGGGGCACGGAAGGGATTTGATATGTAACAATGGTCACCCATCCACGGAGCAAGCATAGCATAGCTTAACCTGATCAATCGACTCGTGCGGCTGTTATTACTTAGCCGCAAGCCCCTCCTACTAGATTCTTATACAGAAATATTATCCCGATCTGATAAATTAATTGTTAAGTTAAATTATACAGCTGTTGTTCTTCACTACATGCTCAAGTACCATTATACTTTATTTCCTACTGTCTAAATTGCAGGCATCGGCTACCACGTTGATTTTCAATGACAGTGACTGTGTATCAATACACAAATAGAAAATAATACCCGTAGTACAATAATTATCACATATTTCTGAGCCCCAACCTGCAACTCGTAATATAAGGGTCTATTCTGATGTGCCATCGCGGTGACACCACAGCGGCAAAAATGTGGTTGGGTACTAAATTGTATATAGATAAACGTGCATTTGCCCGTACGTATTTGCCGCTTTCAACGGCTTTGGCGAAAGTGTGGTCAATACAGAGGTTCTACTCCGAAGTGGTATCGGCCGAATGTTCGGCCATTTTCTGCTACGAAGTTATTGATTGGTTTGGTCGGTCCCGATCCTACACTCCTACACTCTTTCGAATATTGACTATGGTCCCGACCCAACTGAGCCGATCCCAATTTTTTTCGCTTTTTTCAATAGTATTCGGTTCTGTCATGTGTCGGTCCGATCCGATCATTCGCACTTTGCACTTCGTAGTAGACCCCCTGGCAACCACTATCGGACCTACCATCGGGAACGCCGCTCATCATCAATACATTATAAAAAGAAAAGTCTTGAATCACTGACAACAGACCCAGCCCAAACCCTTGGATATTCTAGAAAGCTAATTCACAGTAATTCAAAATCACAATATTTTATTTCACATAAACCTCCATGGGCACTTATGAAACGTCAGAAGCTAGGTGCACGGTTCCAATTGGTCGTTTCCTATGGAGAAGAAACTCCACGGTTACTCTTTTATACAATTAATTGGAGTTTGCAATGTTTTCAAATTACACTGTTCATAGCTATGGGTTCCCTTTATGATGTAGACAATGAAAAAGTCCGGATCTTTTAAACTTCAAAGGAATAGGGAATAATATAGGGAATATAGGGTGTACGAAGTCGCTGGCAAAGTGGCAGTTTAAAATAAATGAGAATGATGACCACAGCCACAGGTATTTGTGGCTGCAACTTTGCAAATTCAACTGTTCGCCGCCGTGCTGTGGTGTGGTCGTGTCACGTCTGGACAGACCCTAAGGCCACAATTACACTGTATTATGTACTAATCAAATGCACCGTTAATTCAGACGTTTGAAACATGTGATCTGCTCCTTATCATTACGGCCATCTTGTGTACATTATAGCTGGGATTAATTTCCCTTTATGATGTAGACAATGAATCAGTCCGGATCTTTTAAACTTCAAAGGAATAGGGAATAATATAGGGAATATAGGGTGTACGAAGTCGCTGGCAAAGTGGCAGTTTAAAATAAATGAGAATTATGACCACAGCCACAGATATTTGTGGCTGCAACTTTGCAAATTCAACTGTTCGCCGCCGTGCTGTGGTGTGGTCGTGTCACGTCTGGACAGACCCTAAGGCCACAGTTACACTGTATTATGTACTAATCAAATGCACCGTTAATTCAGACGTTTGAAACATGTGATCGGCTCCTTATCATTACGGCCATCTTGTGCACATTATAGCTGGGATTAATATCAGTGGCAGCAACAACGTCATCGTTACGTCATCGGTACTTAATGGTAGTTATCGAGCAGGGTTGCCATACTTAGCGTGTTTATTCTGTAGCGGTACTACCGTACTAGTGCCATTGACATGTACAGACGCCAGCACATCAAGCTACTACAATCTGTCAAATTTCTTGAATAGATTTTCAACTTTATCGCTAAAGCATTAAGGTTCAAGGTTGATTGGGAAAATTTGACAAATTCGGGTACGTTGACCTGCTGGCGTCTGTACATACAATGTTAAGTTGTAACTTTATTTTCGCTTAGCGATTGTCAATTGTTTTTTTTACTCTTTCCATGAGCAGTGATGGCCCAGTGGCAACGCCCGCGACTTACGAGTTGTAGGTCGTAGATTCTAACCCGTACAGGCTCTTTACTTTGTGTAAATTATTTCATCACCACAGCTCTCGAAACGGCGAAGGAAAACATCGTGAGGAAACCGACACGTCCTAGAACCAAAAAATTCGAAGACATGTGACATCTACCAAAACGCACTGGGCCCGCGTGGTGGATTACGGCCCACTCTCTCTCACAGAGAGGAGGCCTGTGTCCCAGCAGTGGGAACATTATAGACTGATTATGCTGCTACTCTGCGCCCTACAAACACGCAACCTACCCACATCAATAACCCTTGAATACTTGGTCCATACACAAATGTATGAGAACAATAAGCAAGTTTTTACCATACACATTACCGCTGCACGCCCGGATAAATCAGGAGTGACTACTTGCCAATGAAATAACGGAGCTCGCCCGAGATGCTGCGTTCACACGAGATAGTACACTCGAATAATCAAGCTGATTACGTTCCACTAATCACTGGCTTGATTGTAATGAGATAAGTCAATAAGATGTAATCAGAATGTAAGTATGCGATTATATATTTTAGTTGTAGAGGATGAGGAAAGTTCTCGTAGTTAAATAAATAATTTGTGAATTATCATTGAAATAATGTTATTATTTTAATTTATGTGCGAACGTGACTTTATTGTTGGTCAAACGATTGAGGTTAATGTTAATGGTTCAATATTTATAGTCTTAAATGAAGTTGACACCTTTTGTAGTGGTATGTGTAGAGTGTAAATGCATTATTATGTGCTATAAACATATTTTATATACCTATATATAAGTATTCTATATACCTGTAGGTAACATGAAGTTTAATGGTTGCTGCTACCATTTTACTGTAGCAACAATATACACAATGCAATTTTTAACACAATAACATCACACCGGGGGGTCTACTCCGAAGTGGTATCGGCCGAATGTTCGGCCGATACCACCGGGCTGCTACTGAGAAATTCCAGATGAAAACCCAATAACACTTGGCCCGACCCGGGAATCGAACCTAGGAGTTCATGCTCATTACGCTTGCGGCCACTGGACCAACGAAGCAGTACTATTTTTAATTGCCATCGAAATTAGACTGCTTTGGTTTAGATTGTTTAGTTGGAGATAGTTTGCTTAGATTTAAATTAAATCTTATGAAACTACTAGCTTCTGCCCGCGACTTCGACCGCGTGAAATTTCTTGCACCCCCGACCCATCCCGTCGCATCGCATCGTCTGTCCGTTCTATTAAGGCCGATTCACATCGGAACGGCAGCGGCCGGCAGCGGACGGCAGCGACGCAAGAATGCACCATAAATGATGTTCGTGTCGCGAGCGGCCGCGGGCGGAAGTGCGTGGCCGCGCGACCTTTTCAAGCGATACTCGTTTTTTAATTCTGTAGATAACGTTCAAAATTATTTCACACTGAAAGTGCTCGCCGTGCTTGCTTCGTTTTCGCGTAGCGTTGTGTCTGACTTTTGCTCGGCTCCTGAGGGTCCTAGCGTGATGCTAGCCTTCCTCAAAAATTGGACTATAAAATGCAAAAATATTTTTTTCAAATCCGACTAGTAGTTCCCGAGATCGCTGGGTTGCCTATCGATCGATCAGCGTTCAAATAAATAAACTCTTCAGCTTTGCCATTTGTATTAGTATAGATTAGTAGATACTATTCAAAAATACTACCTGATAAATACGACACAAGTACCACAGAACAGCACAAGAACAAGCTAGTGAAGTACTTTTTTATAATAAAAAAATGTATGTTTAGGTTAAGGTCAAGGAGGGGTTATCTATGAGCCTGCATCGCTTAAAATAAATAAATAAATAAACGACTCTCCCATACCACTCTCCCATACACAATCAAGTTCGCAACCGTCCAAACGCAGCACTCGCTTAAGTAACCCAGCCCATGATGAGGTAAGCTTAAGTTATTGTTAAGCTAATGCACCGCACATGTGTCCTGGCTTAAGTTAGCAAAGCGGCTTAAGCATTGTCGGCTTTATCGATAACTTGGGAACTGTAAATGTATGTTTTGACAAGATTGTATAATATTTTGATGATGTCCGCGTGTTTATTTATTTTATGTGTGTTTGCTGGATTTTAAAGGGTAAGTTATGGGTAATGTAAAGTGGGTAGCCATTTGTCTAGGAGTTTTCTTGTTTGCAATGTGGTGATAACTATTGATTTGCATACAACGGGATTCCCACGGTTACCTATATAGGCAGGTACCTTTCTTTTCTACAATACATCATCTTTCCTCGTCCTATTGATTTCGTAACTGTCCTTAGTAATTTGTTTGCCTAAAATTTCAATGTTTTTTATTCTCAAAAAGATATTGCTTTGCAATTAATCTTTTCCTTGACGTTTTAGGGTTTTATTCATGAACTTACTAATAACATAACATCACGACTGTAATCCCCGAAGGAATAGGCAGAAGTATACCTATAATAGACTCACATTTCGCCAGTTATGTTCAAGTCCTATTGCCACAAACCGCACACAAATCCAGACGCAGCTACTGAAAAATTCTTGAAAAAAAAAACCCAGTAACACTTTGCTCAACCTGGGAATCGAACCCAGGATCTCAATTCAACAGTAGCAATTACGACCACTAGACCAACGAGGCAGTCAGTTTTACTTTCAGGTAAATAAAATTCTACCTGAAAAAAAAAATACTTCTACAAAAATAAATCCTATCCTACTTCCTATTAATATTATAAACGTGAATGAATATTATAAACGTGAAAGCTTGTATGGATGGATGGATGGATGGATGAATGAGATGGATGTTTGTTACTCTTTCACGCAAAACTTGCTGAACGGATTTGCATGAAATTTGGCACACAGATGGTTTATAACCAGGATTAACACATAGGATACTTTTTCCCTCGGGATCGAAACTTATGCGGGTGAAACCGCGGGGCGCAGCTAGTAAGCCAATAAAAGCAAGCACAAAAAGCATGGAAAACCTGGTGTATAAATGCTATGCAAAAGCATTCAATATGATTGTATCAATACATTTTTGTCAACAATCCATTCCCCTAACATCCGCTGTAAAATTGCCCAAACAGGGACTGAAAGGGAAATTGACAATATTTTGTATTTCTGATTGACATACCAATTTATTGACGTGATTGTGTTGCTCGCTGATTGACGAATGAATCCATTGGCTATATTTGTTGGGTTCCGTTGGAATTTATTCAATGGATTTTGTAACTCGACTTCTCTTTTACTGTGCCCATGAAGTTTATGACGGACTCATGTCGGCCAGAGCACAGGCAATCTTCACAGATTCATGGACGACTCAGGGGGGGTTCTCTAAGTCTGTCGACGAAGATACGGATCCATTTGAAAGTAGTTTATCCGTCGAAACAAGTGCCAAATTCAATTTTTTGCACGGACAACACTTCGAGCGTTGTGACAACTGTCAAATCGTGTTGTCATTGATTCTCCCGACCTAATCTTATGTCAGAAAGTGATACGGAGCAGAAAGCGCCCGTAACTTTGGTCGAAACCACGAATTTCGTACCGACCCCCAGATCCTAAGTGCGTATGCGGTGTGTCCCCACACTCCACAGACAATAGTCCACCCTCCATCTTGCGCCGCATGTCCTGTGGACTTGATGATCTGAGTGCATCAATAAGCGGAGTTTGCGTAGGTGAATTTTGAGTCAAACATGTTTGAAATTTTTGCCAGCGATATGTTAAGAAGATGACGGTCCCTCCAAGTAACGTAACATATCATCACGCTTGTAATGCCCGAAGGGGTAAGCAGAGATGTACCGCAAGTACACCCTCATCTCGCCAGTTATTTTTAAGTCCCATGTATGCCTATTGCTATAGCCCGGAGTGTGGATCACAGATTCAGAATCCGGGCTGCTATTAAGAAATTCCTGATGAAAAATCCAATAAAACAGCCCGATCCGAGAATCGAACCCAGGACCTCATGCTCAGCAGTAGCGCTTGCATTCACTAGACCAGCGTCAAGTCCGTCTATGTGTTTACTCAGGATACAGAATATTATTATCTTAAACATTGTTGCAAGATCAAAAGTGATGTCACATTATACAACATCAATTTTATCCTCAAGAATGCAGTCATCACCTGTACACCGCGGTAGGTGCAACAATTAAAATAATTATATCATAAATTATCGTCGTTTTACGCCAAAACAATAACAAGCGTGACAGCGCAAAATATTCGCAGAAAAACCGGGTGATATCCCAACAAACTAGTATTGTTAATATTGTTATGCTCAAGACCTCGCACGGTTAGCTGTCAGTCCTGACTCCTGTCAATCTAATTACCGATGACAAGCAAAAAGTGCCGTTTAACTTTATAATTGGCATTATTTTCTATAATTTTCTCGCGTCCGATCATTGTACCTCTATCCTATCTGAACACCTGTTTGGAACCTCCAAAGACTACTATAGGGAACCTCTGTGGTCGATTATTTATCAATGGCGCTAGTGTTGCGGTTACATTCATAAATATTGCGCGCGCGGGAAACAAAACAAAATGGCGGCCGGCTCAACGGCGACAACTAGTAACGCAGGGTTGCAAGCATAAAAAAATAATTAATTACAATTATTAATCGCGCCGTAATTTAATTTACTGTGGATTCTCCGATAAGGAAATTACTGTTTTTAATGATGTGAGTCGTCTACATAATTCATGAAGTGAAGATACTTAAGATTTATACAAGAATTTGTTAATTATACGTAACTGTTCGTTAATAAAACCTTTACAATGATCGTTATGGATTATACCGACGAAATTAAATTCAACTTGGAGGTAGAAGATCTGCTGTTACCCTGTACCTACCTATACATCATTTAAAGAAAAAATCTTGTATGATGGATGAAGAAGCTAGACATTACAACACAAATTTTAGTACATAAATGGCAACATCTAGCCATGTTATTAAAACTTAGGTAGGGACCCATTCATTCCTCATATGCGTATCCTATAGTTCATTTTTTAATCCAAGATACTAATCTGACATTTAAGTCTTTTGTGTTTGCGTTTTTTAGTACATACATTTGACATTACACCTGTCAAACTTGTTTAAAAAACGAACTTTAGGATGACAGCTTCTTCAAACGTCCCAAGTATTCCGCCAGTCTACCCTGAAACACAGACATTTTATGATTAGATCATCCAAACCATTTGTTCAACCCTACCACCGTCTAAGCGACCAGCAATTAAAACAAGTTTAAAATCTCGTTTCACTGACAAATTGCAATAAATAAGAATACTTAAATCTAAACTGTCAGTGGTTTAGACATGGTGCTCTCTACTTACACAATTTACACACATTAACGGAGAAAATAACCTCTATCTTATGCCTAATAAAGACCACAATACCCTGGCAAAATATGAAGTAATGATAAACAGGTTTAGCGAAATGTAAATCGCTCTAAGGGAATTAAAAAGTTGATTTCATATGAAACTTTGATACTATGGTGGCAAGCTATAAATGATATGGGAATGTAGTCTGCAATCTATGACCGTTTACTGTGTTCCCATGGTCTATGGGTGACAGAAGGCTGGCTGGTATTAAACTGATAGAAGGTAGGTAGATAAACAAGACTGTATAAATAAACTGACATGACCTGTGACTCACAGTATCATGATATTGTCGAGGACATCTAATTGTACCCGTGCAGCCTTACACGATGGACATCAGCATCAGATGCCGAAGATTCTTCTAAGTTTGCCTTTTTTATGGCTTCTTCTTCATTTTCGTAAAGCAGTGTCAAGGGTCTACCCTTCAGCTCAAAGCTAGAGGTCACTTAAGCTTTCTGTGAGCCAGCAGAATAGGTAGTCATGTGGCATGGGTAATTGTCGCGAGCACCGTCTCTGGGAGTGGCCATATACCTCCTGAGCACCGAAAGAATTACTTTACAATTTTCCAGATCTGAAAATTCAAGGAATTCTTCTTCATTTTCGTAAAGCAGTGTCAAGGGTCTACCCTTCAGCTCAAAACTAGAGGTCACTTAAGCTTTCTGTGAGCCAGCAGAATAGGTAGTCATGTGGCATGGGTAATTGTCGCGAGCACCGTCTCTGGGAGTGGCCATATACCTCCTGAGCACCGAAAGAATTACTTTACAATTTCCCAGATCTGAAAATTCAAGGAGTTTCGTTAAACATAATTTAGTTTTCTGTTTATCCTACCCATGTCATAATACTCTTTTTATTTATATTCTTATTATTGTATATTCTTATTATTGTACCTAAATTTTGCCGACCTTTAGCTTTTTACCAACTTTCTTTTTTTTTTTTCTGTGGTGGAAAATCCTCATGGATGTCCACCGCACGGGGGAGGGCGGAGCAGTCTGTCAGACTCTTACTGACTAAAAACCACCCCAGTGATCTCTTCCCACACTTACGCCGGGGATCACGGGAACTTACGCGCCTTCCACGATCCCCGACAGGAAATGTTAGGCACCTACAATAACATTATAAAATATTCTATTTTATTCTAAAGGAGCGAAAACGAAATGAATAAAAAAATAAAGTTATTTATAGAAAACATATAGCGTTCTATATGTATTATCCAGCTATTGTTTTGACAACATGCCAATCACTGTGCAACTCCTTCCACGGGTTTTACCACTGGGAATGAGCCTGCAGTTCTAAGCTCAGTATTTTCTTAGTGGGGGTTCACTATTATACTTAGTTGCGCATGAGTCATACTTGATTGAAGGAAATGACTTGTTAAATACTGTTCGATAGATTATCCTGCGATTGGTGCTTGGGCAATGTATTTTGTAATGCACATTCATGTTTTTAGAAGCGGAAAACAAAAGAAAGTATTTTGTAGGTACCTAGTTTATGGGTAGTGTAACTAATGGCATAATAATTACATACACCGTTTAGTCTCATGCGATATCTGAAGGACAATTCTCGTAATTTAAAACGATCAAAATCTAGTCGCAGTGTCATCTCAGCGACAAACTAATGTCAAAAACATGTCAAAATGTAAGGAAATTAGAGGTATTTTTGACAGATTGAGACAGGTCAGGCTCTGAACGTTCTTAAAATTACGAGAATTGCCCCTCTGTCACTTCAAAGAGTATTTTTGGATAAAGAGATTTTCTGCGCGATCATTGCGTTCATGTGTTACCTTTTTTCAGTGTTTGTGGAACGCGATGATCACACACTAGGATCTCTCCCAGATAAATAAAAAAATGCCACAGAATTAGAAAGAAATTAAATGCGAGATAAGTTGACAAAAATAATTTATTACAATCCGGAGGTGATGAAATGGGAGCTAAATAGTCGATTGTACAACATTATTTCTAGTTTTGTGGTAAACATCGATTTGCTAAAATGATAGAAAAGCGAGTCGGACGCGCACACGAAGGGTTTAAAAAAAAATACTGTATACGTTTCTTGGGACGCCCTTTAATTTTTAACTTTTTTTTTGTTATTTGTTGTTGCAGTAGTCAAAATAGTATACACTCTGTGAAAATTTCAAGTGAAGTCTACCTATTACGGTTTAAAAGATACAGCCCTGTGATAGACGGACGGACGGACGGACAGCGCAGCCTTAGTAATAGGGTTACTTAGGCATCCTTTGGGAAAAGAAGCCTAAAAAGACATGCTTACGCGATATAAGCTAATTGCTGAAGAGTTGAATGCCAATAAAACAAAAGAACAACAATTTTGTACTACATGACTCGTCCATCACGCAAAAGTTTTACATTATAATGTTGTTATCGAAATAAATAAAGCTTATTTGCATGTAGCATCACGCGATGGCAATCAAGTTATAACAGACGAATAAGTTAGAAAAAACTGTGTCACCTGTGGAAAGAGGAACATTAATTAGAGCGAATATATAAATGTGACCGTCGATATAATTTAGTATAAACAAAGGCTTGAAGCATAATCAGCCTAAAATGTGTCAACTGCTGGGACACAGGCCTCCTTTCTGTGAGAGGGAGTGGGCCATAACCACGCGGGCCCAGTGCGGGTTGATGGATTTAGTATAGTAGTATTTAAAAAAACATAATTTTGAAGAAACGTCACCACATTGACCGGTCCTGTGTTTCTCGCATCCAGCGAATTCCTGCAGCCTTCACAAGTTCAGGATCTTGAAGATGAAACAGAAGCGTATAATAATAGTGCCAGAGTTTACAACTACATAAAACAATTAAAACGGACACAATGGACAACATTAGTATCGTGTGGTTTCTGGCAAAGATTTTTCGTGGAATGTACTCGTAGTAAGTGATTACAAGATCGTAAAGTCCACCCTGAACAGCAAAATCCTTCTGCGTATTCTCAAGGCAGATACTATTATAATTATAATAACCGTTAATATTATAACGATAAACAATAAAACTTGGACAATTTAAAAGAAAGGTATCTCACAAAAAACAATCAAAACATTAGATACAAAAATCAAAGGGAGAATATTATTTTTATTTATTTTTTCTAAAGTAAAACTTGGCATCTTTGACTTAATGTATCCTGTTTGCTTACTGTATCTAAAGATTATTTATTTTTACAAATCCTTAGGCTTAAGTTAACAATAACAATAATATGAAAATATTTGATCAAGAACATTTAAATATTCAACTCCACTGACCTCAACTTAACCTTCAATATTTACCCTAAAGCTAAACACCAGAACAGCATCCAAAGACATTTGCACAACAATACCAATCCCATTATCTCCACGGGACACCTCGTCGACGACAGTGGGAGGTACCAGCGTTCCGTACGGGTCTGATTCAAAACGGATAAGTATGTCCTCAGGCAATGGCTAGCCACCTGTGCCTAGCTTGACATGGCGAGATATTGGTGTTAGTGCCTTTAACGGTAAGAGTTTATGTTGAAAGAAGGGAAGTTGGTGTCTATTAATATATTAATACCTAATAAATAATGGTCTGGAAATATATGGCTTTTTTAATAATCTTTAATTTCTAACGAGTCAGTACATAGCGCTTTACTATGTGTGAATTATTTCATCACCACTGTTTCAAAATCGTGAAGGAAAACATCGTGAGGAAACCGTCCTGTCCTAGAACCAAAAATTCATGTGATATCTACCAACACGCTCTGGGCCCGCGTTGTAGATTACAGCCCACTCCCTCTCGAAGAGAGGAAGCCTGTTTCCCAGCAGTGGGAACATATAGGCCGATAATGCTTTTATGCAATTCGTGAAGGTTAACAGAATTCAAGACAAGCAAATTATAAAATTAAAAAAGAAATCAGCATCACAAAGGCTGAAAAAAATTGTTAACGTTCTATTGCAGGTTGTTGCTCACTCTTTCTTGGCAAACGTCCAATGATCGTCTCCAAAACTGTCTTCAATTCGTTCTACAGAGAGTTTTCCTTCGTTTACTCTTAGTACATTACAAAAAAAAATAATTGCCTCAACTTATTGTCCCGACATTACATTATAGTGTGGGAACACAATAAGCGCACCGACAGCCATGTCATTAACAAAACCATTACACATTATTACATTAACACCAAGACACCAATAACCTTTCTGCCTCATCAATTCAAGTCACATTGTCCGAAAAAAAAACATTCGACGCGGAACTGTATCAAACCGTAAATAAATCAAATTGACCCCGAAATCCGTATGCTTTCGGCAAATTTCGGCCATTATCGGAGCTGCTCGGTGCAAAAAGAGCAATTTGGGTCACGATTTCGAAGGTTTTTTTTCTCTCTGAAGTCCCGTAAGAGCAGTGGGTCTTGTTGATTGTAATTGTTGCACTCATTGTTCTTTTGAAAGATAAAGCCGAAACAAGCTTTTGTGTTTAATTAAAATTTTGTTTCGCTCATGGGAATTTCGCCGGTGCATAATGATATACTTTACGTACTTTTTGAAAGTTCAACGGTACTTATGGCTGAGGTAATGGGCGTTTTAGACCTGTTCTCAACTCTTAACCTCGTAAAGGGAAATTTCAAGGGTTACACAGAGGCGAAATGCCGTTACAATTTAAATTGTCGATGACAGCAGAACCTCGATAGGTGCTTCTTGAAAAAAGAAGTCGTACTTTTTTAATACGAGTAATATCACGGAGTTGGAATCATCATAGACGTCAGGGACAGTACTGTCCATACTCAATAAAAACCTCGATTATATTTTGTATCAGAATTCAATTATTGTTTGCAAGAACAAACACTGCAAAGTATAATTTCAAAACCATTGACGTCCTTGTAATTTTTCCTACTCATCAATTTCCTGCTCCTGCCCTCTCCGTCACGTATTTGGACCACACAACGATATAATCAGGAACCATATCAATACAACCGAAATCAAGGCAGAATAATTGCACGACTAAGCCTTACCAAAACTCGTTCACAATCGCCTCATTATAAAATTTATACAGAAAACATGTTGGAAAGCGATCCATAAGACTTCATTAAAATTCCCGACAAATCATATATCTGGACAAGTAGTGACGTAATTGGGGGCAAGACAGGCGCCCGGGGCAGCGTCAGTGCCCGGGCACCAACCGGGACACTGCGAAACTCTATGAATAAATTAGTGAGCATCTGTGTGGAAATTACCTATCTTTGCTAATAAATCTGAGGGTTGTTAGGATTTTTGATGGCGTAATAATTGACTTACTGAGAAGTACTTACTGGGGGGAAAGCACGTTAAGCCGTTGGTCTCAGCTGTTATTCGTGGATCTTTGACATTCGTTACGGGTTACGGTTTATTTATATAACAAGAAACTAGTCGAAGATTGCCGAGAATCGATGGTCTTAGCCCCAGTTGTAACACAACATTCACTGTAACAACCTCCTCCTTGCATTTTTTTTTTCCGGATGGGAAATCATCAAATGACCCCTCCCGCTCTGGGTGGAGCGGAAGGGAGTGTCAGACTCTTACTGACTAAAACCCATCCATGTTCCTTCCTTTGCCCTTTATGTTCCGGGGTAGCGGTAACCCTTTCGGACAATCCCGCTGACCCGGCAGGCTTCGGCCCTAAGGGGCCCCTCGAATTATGCTGACAACTCTTTGAGGCGCGCGTGGAACACTTACGCGCCGTCCGGCACGGGCCTGGTCCTGATCGGGCGGTGAGCTACCCATTGCTCTCCGCCCGGAGGCCCGCGCCTACGGTGGCCGGGAGTCATCACGCGGCTCCCGACGCCCGGAGCGTCCTTGCATTACAGTAACTTCCAGGTTTGCAGCACTGAAGACTACATGAGTGGGTTGCTGCTTTTATATGAATACAGGCACTTTAATTAGTATTTTTGATTTAGATTGATGTATTTTCTTTTTCTTGTTTTACTAGACAATTTTATTGAAAGTGGTTGAAGCCCCTAGCTAATATGTCACTGAGTCAAAGTCAAGTCAAAGACAATATTATTATACAATTCATCATCTGCCTAGCCTTTTCCCAACTATGTTGGGGTCGGCTTCCAGTCGAACCGGATGCAGCTGAATACCAATATATTATACAATTAATGAATGAAAAATATTCTAAACCATTTTAAAAGAGTAACGGTGGAGTTTCTTGCCCATTCTTCTCCATACTCATCATAACTATCATTTGGAAGGGGCGACTAGAATCAATTTTATTTTACTGTAATTTTTGACGTTCAAAAGTGCCTTTTATGTGCCTATTTGAAATAAATGCTTTGACTTTAATTGGTTGAAACCCCTAGTTAATCTGTCACTGACAAGTTGGCGATCTATCAATCAGGGAAACAGTCTGCTCCATTAATAACATTTTTATGCATAGTTGGTCATTAAGTCAACGCAACTAAACGTAAACAGGAAATTACGCCAATTTATTGACATAGCAATAAGTCTATTAGTCCCAGGTATCTATCAATCAATCAAGCTATTTACCCCACCTACGCTAATTACTATCACTCAAAAACCAATTTACTAATAGGATAATGAGACAACATTACAAATCATTTTTCTATTTACTAAAACAAATTGTTTTCTCTACTACAGAGACGGTAGCCGTTGCAGTCGCTTGAGGCTGCGTACGCGCAAGGCAATTACCGAGCTCAGCCGACCGCGCCCGAAGCCGCCCGAGGCAGACCGACGTGATAGACATTAATTGTTCCTGAGATATTAAAGCTATAGTAATTATCTTAAAGTTATTGTAAATTTTATAATGTGAGAGGGAATTTTAATTCGATGCTACTGTTTGTTTTCATTTAAAATAACTAGGTGTTAATTTCCGTTTTGAGTAATGAAAAAGTCAGAGCTTAAGCGTATTCAGGGCTGTCCTAATGCCAATAGGTAATGTAGGCTACGATTGCATTGAAGACATGACAGTGGTAAATGTCAATGTGTGTGTTCCTCGGCCATGGTTCTTCACGTACAGACGCCAGCAGGTCAAGCTACCCGAAATTGTAAATTTTTTCCAATCAACCTTGAACCTAATGCTTCAGCGATAAAGTTGAAAATCTATTAAAGAAATTTGAGAGATTGTAGTTGCTTGATGTGCTGGCGTCTGTACACTGATGCAGCTTCAGTGGCTGAGGCGCTACCTGTAATAAAAACTAAGAAAGAAAGAAAAATATTTTATTCTGCACAAACAAGACGCACAATTACAAATAATAAAAAAAACTGATGAATTATTAGGTAGGTACTGCATTTTACGACTCGTCAACGTAAAGCGGATTACACACTACAACGCGCCACGCGACGGGGCGCAGATGATGCGTCCGTGCACCCTAATTGCGTAACACACTATCAATATCAATCTCAAACATTTTGAAGGATATTGCTAACCTATTGCTTTATACAGGGTGGCACCATCGACGCGCAACCGCTTACCATGGATTCAGTACTTGATTGTGGACCCCCTGCGTTGTCGGCTTTTTCTTAATTTTTACGTATTTTTCTGAATTTTTTTTTTACTGTAAACTGTATAAAATCAATATTTCTATCTAACCCAATGAGATTTTTATTTAAAAAATAGTAAATTCACTTGTTTTACTTAAAACAAAACTCGAAAGGGCAGCGCGCGGTATCGCGGTAGCGCGCGCGCGCGCCATCCGCGGAGCATTTTGATCGCGTTGTTTGCAATACATTGCGCACTCAAAATTGTCAATTTTTTTAACCGGTCACGTCCGAGATGAATAACTTTCGTAATTTTATTTATGGCATTAGGTGTAACCTTTTCACGACGTTTGCGCGTTAATGTCCCTGCCGCCCTGTATGTTCGAAAAAATTGTCTGCTCATTAATGTCAATAACGTAATGAATGTTGTTGAACTGTCAAATTGAAAGCCATTGCTACTGATAGTATGGAACGCAATTACCCCGCAGGTCCCAGCGCGTGATTTTTTACATACAAATTTAATAAAAACGCGCTTCCGCCCGTGGAATTTGGTTTCGTTTCCTGCTTCCCGTCGCGTGGCGCGTTGTATTTTGCGATGCACCTAACAGTTTCGATACAATTATCATAGTTTTGGAATCGTGTTAAATTGCAAAAGCCTTAGTAATTGGTAATTTACTCATTTAAACCCAGCAGCAGTTCCTAATTAAAGTAAACATCTATCGTCAATTCCTTTTACAATCACATTCACATAATCATAATAATATTCATAATCGCAACACGTACGCGACCACGCAAATAGTCAGAGAGATAGGCATCTAACAATAAAAAACATCTCATAAAAAGTACGATTAAAAATAAAAACGCATCCATAATAGAAAATGTACTATAAAATTACAATTGAAATAAAATGAAAATTGTCCCAGCTTCGCCGACAGAGGGTGTTGTAAAAAACTCATTTTATTTGTCTGAGAGACAGTTATACCGTTTTCATAGTGGACGATTAAGCCCGAGATGCACTTTAAGGTACCGCCTTGAGGCACTATTTTTAGTTTTATAGTGCTTTTTGAACCGGGAGTTGAGGTCATTTTTCTTGAGACATGTTGCGAACTGTGAATATTTTTTGAGTTTCGTTGAAATTCTTTATTACTTGTCTTTAAGTTTAAAATATAGTGGAATAGCGTAATGTATTTGAAGATAACCCGTCGTGAACTAGTCAAAGAGAATTTGATCACAAAACAAACTTAGATACAAAAAAAAACAAAATACTTACTGAATCCTGTTCAAATAGTGACAAGTAATTGAATAATACACACGAAGAGACTACAAATTACCGATAAATTCATGAGTAAATTAATCTGCAAGGTCCTCATATGACCTGACTAACATTATGTTTAGACTTTAAATAGACTTTTTTTTGTCTTTTTCCGCACAGTAGTCGGATCGGAAACACAGTACTTGACTAGCTAAAAAAAAATTTTTTACGTGTAAAACGGTTTTTTTAACCAATTTACAGAAACAAAATATGATTTATCATAATTATTGTATACCTAGCTCCTAGCCTATCACGAACGTATTGTTAAAAGTTATACTACCTACTAATTATCGATAAAATTTTCTTATTCATAGCGTACAAGTGACACAAGCCCCTTTAAGACTCTCGAATAAGAATAAACTTTACGATTCCCCAAGAATTTGTTGAGAATTATAATAACATGTAGCGTTAGCTGTTAAAGCCATTTTATTAGCTTTCCATTTATTATTTTATTTTTATAATAAAGAGTTTGTGTAATACGATAAAACTTAATAGGACATTCTGTAAGCCACATTACTTTAATTGAGCAAGTTTTCAATCATAGATGATCGATTCTACAAAGAGGTGCCTAGCTACAGTTCTTTCACACTTAGCTTATGCCCGCGACTTCGTTTGCATTTCAGTCGTAAGATACATAATGGTGCCGCTTCCCTTGTTTACAATCTAAACTAAATTTAAGTTCAGTGCATCTTTTTCTTTCTATTTCATTAAGAAAAGGACAGAAGATAAATATTAGTTTAGTCCAGTACACAAAGTAACACAATATAATAAATAAATATTTCCCGCACAATCGCGAGGCGTATTAAGTAAGTCCTACAATAAAACTCCTGCGCACTACAAGGTTCCTAGTTTAGTCCCATAACTGAGCTGTAAAACGCCAAAATAACTTACACCATATTGCTGCCCAAAGATAAGATAGCTTAAATAACGTCCAAAACTCGAGAAAATTGTTACAAACATATTGGTCAACTTTTTAAGAGAAAACTAGAAAGCATACATAATCAGTCTAGATAATGTTCCCACTGCTAGGACACAGGCCTCCTCTCAGTGAGAGGGAGTGGGCCGTATTCCATCATGCGAGCCCGGTGCGGGTTGGCAGATGTCGCATGTCTTGAATTTTTGGTTCTAGGACAAGCCGGTTTCCTCACGATTTTTTCCTTGGCTGTTTTGAGAGCAGTGGTGAGGAAATAATTTACACAAACTAAAGTGCCTAAAAACCTACGACCTACAAATCGTAAGTTACCACTAGACTACTACTGCTCTCCATCATCACAAGACAGCATAATCAGCCTATAATGTTCCCACTGCTGGGACACAGGCCTCCTCTCAGTGAGAGGGAATGGGCCTTAATCCAACACGCGGGAACAGTGCGGGTTGGGACAGAAAAGCTCATTAAAAAAAAACAATAAAAAATACTTTACTAATAGACTAGCCAGACCAAGAGACACAAAACACTCAACAAAAGTCTCAACAGTACACAAAGTAACACAATATAATAAAGAAATATTTCCCTTACAATCGCGAGGCGTATTCAATGAGTCCTACAATAAAACTCCTGCGCACTACAATGGTACTGGTAGTCGTCTCCACAATTTATGACTCGTCACTTAGACAATAAATAGTGATTTTCGCATTTCTACAGAAGACACGCATGGACTTAGGATGTAGAGGGTTTTCGTTTGAACGTTCTTAGTACAATGGATAATTATTTTGATGGTTACGGGTTTGAGTAAAACTGGAAGCTGGTTTCGTTGTTGTAGGAATGTAGGTAGGCTTGCCTGGCTATGTAAGTATCAGCAGTTAAACATGACGGTGACAATGCGTTTACTTTGTTCGCGAAAATCGCTTCAGTGCCGTGGTGTTTTGACATAGGTATTCCGGAAAATCACAAATATTTTCTGATCTCGGAAAACAAATCCTCGCAGCGTAGTTATCAACTTATGACAAATTGGGTGGCCTTAGCTTTTTTGGTTTGCATTATCAGATTGCATACAACTAGATAGAATCAAATGCAGATACCGACAATGCAAGTTTTGGCATTAACGTTGCAAATGCTTGCTTCTGTATCCCTTTTTCCTTGTGTCCCGTTGTTGGGCAAAGGCCTCCCTTTATTCCTTCCAAACCTCCCCTTCTTTCCCCCCTACTTTCTTCCAAACGGAAGATTTGTACGCTTAACACCTATTATGTTGCGCTCCATTGCCCGTTGGCAAGTCTTGAGTGTGCGCTTCTGTTGTTCAGTAAGTGACCAACTTTGTGCACCGTAGGTTAGAACGGGCAGGATCCACATGTCGATGAGTTTTCTTTTGAGTGATATAGGAAGACGCTTATCATGTGTTCTTTAAGGGCCCATTGTCAGTAGGTCTTCCAACATTTTGGACATATCTATCTGCATACCTTACTTTTTTTAAATTGATGTTACTGCCCAATTACTATAATCACCTGCTACATCATATGGAGAAATAGAGTTAGCATTTTATCAACCTGTTCCTAAAAATTCCTACAAAAACAATTATCCCATCCCCGCAGCACTTTACGTCCTAGCTCGCAAAGCACGTTTACTATTGTGCAGCATATAAGGCTCGGAGAAGCAACTCGATATTTTTATACGAGGCTAGATGCCTTTGTCGACCGTCTAACTGTTTTGTAGGCACAAGTTCCGTGTCAGCTTTACTGGGAACGAATGGTTGATTTTATTCATTAAGTGACTGGTTGGGACGTTGGTATGGAGGTTTTTTAGTCTTACCATTGAGTATGATGTTGCTGTAATAATAACAGCCGCACGGGTCAGTCGAAGATTAAGCTACGCTTGCCGAGGTCCGTCCGTGGATGGGTGACCATTAATTATATATCGGGACCCCTCCGTGCCTCGGCAAGTACTTTAAACCGTTGGTCCATTGGTAGATCTTTGACAGTCTTTACGAGTTGTCAGAAGCCCTGGCAACCAGTCTCACCAAGGGTTATTGTGTTACCCAATAACTGATTTGTGGAGGTCAGATAGGCAGTCGCTCCATGTGAAATATTTAATATGGTGAAATATCAGCAGCATCCGGTTAGACTGGAAGCCGACCCCAACATAGTTGGGCTAAGGTTCGGCAGATTGGTTTGCGACTGTAGGTGCCTATTTCCTTGAAAATTCCTCAATTTCACTCAAAGTCAGTCAGAAAATGGTTGCTTACAGTACGGCCAACGAGAGAATACGTTATTTACACCCGTCACTTTCATACAAACGTACGAGTACGTGTTTTGCGAATTTGATCTTTATTATCTACTAGAATTGTCACACTGACAACTGTCAGAAACGCGTTCTCCCGACGACGGCCGGACTGTAGTAATGTCATAGTGAATGTAACTCGTAGTAAGACATTCAGTAATTAGAATTGGATAATTGACATAAGATAGGGCCAGCCAGATTCCATTAAAATATTTAAAAAAACGACGGGTTGCACTCCGGGAGTGCCGGCAGAAGTGAAAACTTACCGTCTTACGAATTTTCGATCAGGTCACGTGTCCTGACGCGAGTTTAACATTTTTTACCCATTACAAAAAAAGTGTTCAACGCCGCTAAAGAAGTTTTCACTTCAAAAATCATAAGAGTTAATTTTACAATTTACGTCGTAATATCCTTAATATTAGTAAAAGTGTCGCTTATTCTTTCTTTATAAAAATTCAAGTCTCTTCAGTTTAGACTCTTCTACTCTGTGGTTCAGACGTATGTGTCTTATAATAATTGCAACTCAGTTTAACCAAATTATCGCCTGTATCATTGCCTATTTGCGAGCAGATGTTAAAATTAATAACAGAATCATTTAAGAATAGCAGAAGCAAGACAAAAAAAATCGTACAAATCTATTTTTTGCAACACGATTCAGATCTCTTCAAATATGCACAAGATTCCAACCTTTGTGAATGCAAACTGGACTTGATATCAACTTGATAATGCATATAATGTGCAATAATTTTACTGGAGTAGATGCTCCGACAGAGACCTAGGCTCACAACGTCGTGAAACGGAACAAAGAAATTAGCATCACGAAAAATAGTATGACACTGTCATTTTGTTGATATCGACCACTTATAACTGCATTCAAATTGTTTTGTATGGTTGATTGGATAGGTACAACTACACCATTTTATCAACATTTAAATTCTGCTGCCATTCGGGGCTGTATTTGTATTAAATAAGTTACTGATCTTCAAGGAAAAGGTACCTCCGTCAATATGAAAGGCGTCTATTGAAAAACAAGTTATCATACAAGTAACTTTTATTCATCATTCGTTTAGCCTTTCCCAGGGTCGGCTTCCAGCCTAACCGGATGCAGCTGAATACCAGTATTTTACATGGAGCGACTGCCTATCTGACCTCCACAACCCAGTTACTGGATAATACGATACCCCTTGGTAAGACTGGTTGCCAGGGCTTCTGACAACTCGTAACGACTGTCAAAGATCCACCGAACATGACATGACAGCCGGGACCAACGGCTTAACATACTTTCCGAGGCACGGAGGGGTCTTGGTATGTCAAGGTGGTCACCCAACCACGAACCAACCGCGGCAAGCGTAGCATAGCCTGATCGATCGACCCGTGCGGCAGTTACAAGTAACTTTTAGTAACGTACTTAATCATCTAGGTGCGCTGCGCGGTTCCTGAGATAGCACAGGAAGATTTTATGAAGTTTGGCCTCTGACAGATACATATTCTTGAAGTTCGATCTATGTAGTATCGGTTCAATTCAAGTAATTTAATTCGCAGTCCGCGTTTATTAGAAGCCATATGAGGTACATTAGGATACAATGTGCGTATTAACAATGTAGGCCATTCAGATGCGTTTGTATTAATAGGCCCAGTTATACGTTTTGGTTCGACACGCAATGCTTGTGGAGAATTGGTGAGACTGTGGGCGGTAGAGGAAAGTCAGGTGGAAAGTTGTTTTCAGGGAACGGTATGGAAAGCGTGGGAATTTTGGTAGGGTTGTTAGATGTGATGTTAATTTGCTTACTTATTTCGTGTTTCAGTTTTCTGCTGGAGGCGCTTGCTTCTTTTAGGTGTTTGACATGTTGGTGATTCTAAAATTACTTGTGCATATGAACATCTTGTGAACTATGTGTATTGACTAAATTAACGGACATTTTTACTAGCAGGCATCAGAGCCTGACTAGGCGGCAAATTGTTTTATCATCTGCCTAGCCTTTTCTCAACTATATACATTGGCGACATATACATTGACGACACGGTTGGCGCAGTGGCTATGCGATCGACTGCTGTGCTGCGTGTCGTGGGTTCGATTCCCGCACGGAACAAATATTTGTATTGCCTACAGGTAGTTGTTCCGGGTCTGGCTGTTTGTGTATTTGAGTGTAAATGCTTGTAAACGCACCCACGATACAGGAGTAATTCCTAGTGTATATTGGAGTCCGCTTCCAGTCTAACCGGATGCAGCTAAATACCAGTATTTTACATGAAGCGACTGCCTATCGGACCTGCACAACCCAGTTACTAGTTACAGCAAAAAGCAAAATATTTTTCAGATTTCCATCGAGATATCCCGATACGGTACACTGAGAAACCAACTCATTTGATCAGATACAACCCTTGTTTCTCTATCTGACTATGCGAAATGTTCCAGTTACATGACAGCCCGTTGATGAGGTCACTTGTCACCTGTACATTGTCGTTGTTATTAGTTAAGTACTTACATAGGTTAAGCCTATTGTTACTAACCCAATGGATGTACTAACAAAGGTAAAGGTTACTGTAACTAACCCAATGGGATCTTTGTCATTCTGACAATAAATTAAATATATAACATCACGCCTGTCTATCCCGAACGGTTGGGCAGAGGGGCACCTATAGTATACCCCCATTCCGCCAAGAATATTGTTCCATAATCGTCGTAAGGACGTCAAGAAGAGGAACACTAAGAAGAAGATTTGTTAGCGATTTGGTGAGTAATTTCTTAGCGTTGAAAGATGGCAAACATTAATAAATAATGGTAAGGCCTCCTCTATGTGAGAGACAGTGGGCCGTAATCCACCACGCGGGCCCAGGGGTTTTTTTTATATTATTATGGCCCAAAATTCAGCAATGCGAATACTTACCGTTCGCTGACGTCCTCGGGTGCGCAGATGACAGGGCCTGCGGCCCAATTTGCTCGGAATCCGCCAATCGCTCGCCACACCACCACAGCCTTAATCCATTTTGCCGGTGAGCACTTACGTCTTTAAGTCAAATGCGATTGTTCTGTAATTTATGATCCTCATTTACTTGGAATACTCAACTAGGTAAAATAAGGAAGACACTGCCCTTTAATTGACTAATTAATGATCCGATTGAAGAATTGTATCTGTCCTTAATGATTCCCTTTATTTAAATTGAAAGCCGGACTTCCAATTAATTGAATGGTTAACTTATTAAGCTTAGAACCTGGTTATAAATATTGGTTTATTTAAAATTGATTATGTTTGGTTTTTAATTAAAGACTTGCTCTCGTGATTACGAAATTTAAATAGGAAGTTTAATTAAATTGTGCTGTATATGTGTGGTTTAATTATTTTTAATTACTTGAAGATCTGATGACCTTTGTTGTTCGAGTTTTTTCTCACGGTTTTTGAAGAAAGGTGAAATGAAATATATCTAGACACTGGTGAGACAAATAGCTTACAATAATCTAGAGTATTCATACTACCTAGGTTGGCCTTTTTGCTGATGTCTACGTTTTTAGTGTGCGGTTCTTAATTGGTGACTATTGTCATGGGTTAATTAATTAATTAATACCAGTTGTTTTTACTGTTATAAAGTTTAACTGCAGGAGTGAGGAGATATATCGATGCTGTCATGTTGGCAAAGGATGCGTTAGAAATCTGCGTACTGACTCTAACATGTATGTATGTAGTATTGTACAGTGGCCTTTAAAAAATCAATTGAAATTTTTCCACTTTAGTTATGCAAACGCCAGTTGACATTTTTCCAGTTAAGCTGACACACCACATTATGATTTAAAATTCTAGTTCCAAATGTTTGTACTGTACACTATAACGTTTTTATTAACTAATTCAACCTGTGACTTATCATAAAAAATAATCAAGTAATCCCACAGGACGGCATCGACATCGCGGCAGGCCCAGACGGAGATGGCGGGATGAGCTGGAATCCTTTGATAAAGATCGGTCCTTGGTAGCTCTGGACAGAGAGACGTGGAAGGAGAGTTGGGAGGGCTTTGCCCAGCAGTGGAATATTAAAGGCTAAAAAAAATCCCCCAGGATTTTCTGAATATTTTTTTTATTTTAAATCACAATGTGGCATCACAGCTGAATTGGAAAAATATCAACTAACTTTTTGAGGCCACTGTAGGCCATTGATATTTTTTTTTTTTTCGTATGGTTCGTTTATATATCATCAAATGACCCCTCCCGCTCTGGGTTTTTTTTTCGGGCAAAGGAAGGAACATGGGTGGGTTTTAGTCAGTAAAAGTCTGCTCTTACTGACTAAAACCCACCCATGTTCCTTCCTTTGCCCTTTATGTTCCGGGGTAGCGGTAACCCTTTCGGACAATCCCGCTGAACCGGCAGGCTTCGGCCCTAAGGGGCCCCTCAATCGATACTGTGTCATACTTTTATAGGAAACATAGAAGATTAATCTCTCCTTAGGCGGTGTGGTAAGTAATCCTAATCCTTCCAGTTTTTTGAGAGTGGCGGTAGGAAGGCTGAAGGCCAAAAATACCGCCCCAGGACCCGACGGCTTGCCAGGTAAAGCCTGGGTCCTGGCCTCGAGGGCTCTCGGGCCTCGACTGGAGGCGCTCTTAAGCGCATGTTTGGAGAGAGGCCAGTTCCCGCTTCGTTGGAAGACGGGGAAGCTGGTCCTCATTCGGAAGCCAGGGCGCCCAGCGGACTCTCCGTCCGCATACCGGCCCATCGTGCTGCTCGACGAGGTGGGCAAGCTCTTTGAGAGAGTAATTGTAAACCGCCTCGTCGGGCACTTGGTGAGGACGGGGCCGGATCTTGCGGACAGCCAGTTTGGCTTCCGCAAGGGGCGCTCGACGGTGGACGCCATCATGCGCGTGAGAGCCCTCACGACGGGGGACGCGGTGTCCCGGGATGGGGTCGTCGTGGCGGTGTCACTCGACATCGCCAACGCGTTCAACACCCTGCCCTGGAGCTGCATTGTGGAGGCACTCCGGTATCACCGAGTGCCGCCCTACCTCCGTCGAATAGTCGAGGCGTATCTGACGGACAGAGCCGTCAGCTACCCCGGTCGCGATGGGGAGTGGAACCGGCGAGAGATGTCGTGCGGTGTCCCGCAGGGATCGGTTGTGGGGCCATTCCTGTGGGACATCGGCTACGACTGGGTGCTGCGGGCCGACCTCCCTGATGGCGTCAGCGTGGTTTGCTACGCTGACGACACGCTGGTCCTGGCGCAGGGGAGGTCGCATCAGGCGGCGGCCGACGCGATGACACGCGGGGTTGCAATAGTCGTGGAGAGGATCCGGCAGTTGGGTCTCGAGGTGGCATTGCACAAGTCCGAGGCCATGACGTTTCATGGGCCCCGGAACGCGCCACCACCGGGATCCCAACTAACGGCAGGAGGGGTTCACATCGGCATCGAGACGACGATGAAGTACCTGGGTCTCGTCCTCGACAGCCGGTGGAACTTCGTCGAGCACTTCCGACGTTTGGCCCCCAAACTGGAACGGGCTGGGGCCGCCTTCAAGCGGCTCTTGCCCAACCTGGGGGGGCCAAACGCCTCCTGCCGGAGGCTTTACGCGGGGGTCGTGCGGTCCATGGCCATATACGGGGCCCCGGTGTGGGCGCGTTCACTGCGGCGGCGAGCCGCCCACTACCTGAACGCGCCCCAGAAGGTGGTAGCCGTAAGGCTAATCCGGGGCTACCGCACGATCTCGCGCGAGGCGGCAAGCCTCCTTGCCGGACTGCCGCCATGGGATCTGGAGGCGATGGTCCTCGCGCGCCTGTATGAGTGGCGCGCGGAGGCACTACGCCGGGGGGAAAGTCCGCTCCCGCGGCAAATTGCTGCGGAGCGGACGGACCTCCGGCTCGATCTCATGGCGACATGGAAAGAGCGACTGTCGCAACCCAGCGCAGGGCACGCCGCGATAGCGGCGATAAGACCCCTCTTTGAGGAGTGGCTAGAGAGGCGCCACGGCGCCCTCACCTACCGCCTGACGCAGGTCCTCACCGGACACGGAAGTTTCGGGAGGTTCCTGCACATGATCAGGCGGGAGGAAACGCCCGGGTGTCACCATTGCCAGGATCGCCCAGAGGACACGGTGGAGCACACGGTGGAGGTCTGCCCCGCTTGGGCGGAGCACCGCCGTGTCCTCGTGGAGGCGATCGGCAGCGGCGGCGGCCTCTCGCGCCCGGACCTGGTGCAAGCCATGGTCCGGAGCGAGAGGGAGTGGGAGGCAGTCGCCTCCTTCTGCGAAGCAGTCATGCTAGCGAAGGAGGTGGCGGGACGGATGAGGGAGAGAGCCTCCCGTCCAAGCCGCCGCGGGAGACGCCCCGGGCGTCGGGAGTCGAGAGACGACTACCGGCCACCGTAGGCGCGGGCCTGCGGGCGGAGAGCAATGGGTAGCTCACCGCCCGATCAGGACCAGGCCCGTGCCGGACGGCGCGTAAGTGTTCCACGCGCGCCTCAAAGAGATGTCAGCATAACGAGGGGCCCCTCAGGGCCGAAGCCTGCCGGGGCAGCGGGATTGTCCGAAAGGGTTACCGCTGCCCCGGAACATAAAGGGCGAAGGAAGGAACATGGGTGGGTTTTAGTCAGTAAGAGTCTGACACTCCCTTCCGCTCCACCCAGAGCGGGAGGAGTCATTTGATGATTTCCCATCCCAAAAAAAAAAAAAAAAAATCCTTCCAGTTTAAACATTAGCACCTCAAAGATAATTAAGTAATCAAATCGGTATTAATGCTGGCAACAACACAAGTGTTTGCATGCTTTGAAAACAAGTACGAAATTGTGTTTTCCTTAGCTACCTTTATATATCGACTTAGTTCTTTTATTTGCTTGAAAGAAAGAAAGAAAGAAAATACGTTTATTTGCGGCATCGCCTCGATGGTCTAGTGGTCGCAAGCGCTACTGCTGAGCGTGAGTTCCTAGGTTCGATTCCCAGGTCGGGCAAAGTTTTATTGGGTTTATCCATCAGGAATGTCTCAGTAGCAACCCGGAGTCGATTTGTGCCCGGTTAATTGCAATAGGTTCGCCCTCTTAACTTAAACAAAACAAACAAATCAAAATGTGGGTGTACTATAGTTACACTTCTGTCTAATCATCCTTTTTTACAGGCGTGATGTTATTTTATTTGAAAATAAATCTTAAACATAACAAATCTACGCAGGCAAAACCGCAGGACTCCGTTAGTCTATGATAAATCTGCCTAATCCATCGTCTTTCCAATTCCCATAATAAACCCGCCACCAACAATAGTTGCGAATCAGCCTCTGACCATTACATAACTGCTTACCACATTATGTAAAGCCGGAAATTAAAGCTAGGACTTAATATAAAAGCTAGGCGAGCGACCGACAAATCAGTGTGTGTGTAATTAACATTTAACATGTTGTACAACACATAACAACGCACAACATATCGATAGCAGCACTAGCTATGGTAATGACACAGTATAGGTGAATGGGAGTAGGATAATTTTTGTACGCGGAGGATATGAAAATTCGAACAATTATCCTTTTTGTTTCTTGATTGACAAGAGCTATACGATAAACAGCTCATTTTGAAATAAAAAGTTCAACCGGTCTGTTCTGTTAAAATCTCACCGTGAAAATTTCGGAGAAGTGAGCTAGAAGTGAGTTTATATTCCACCTCATAGGAATTGGTGAGTCAACTGGAGTAGCTGTCACTGTATAATGCATTATTGTAAGGACCATATGGCTGTTTGCTGCAACATCAAGCTAGACCTAACGCTAAATAATGCTCGGTTTCTGAGGTTTTAACCGGAATTCATACGCCCGACAAGTAATCTTGTTTAGCCAGGTTGTTGTGAAAACATTCATAAGGCTTGTCATTGTCGTTAAAGAACTTTCTGCTCCATACTGTACTGTAAGTAAGACTAGCAAAAGCATGGACGGGAGACAGATCAGTTTACATTTCACTGTTGCGTTAACTTAATTTTCTGCTTTATGTTAACTTGTAGCAGGTATAAAGAGGTGTATCTTTGCAAAAGACACAATAGATAATTGCAACGTTGCAAATGGCATGCACATAATGCAAATTAACTCCGGTTTTAATTCATTCAAAATATTTCAGAGTGGTGTCAACTGTACCTACTGTTCTATATTGACTGTGACAGCAGATATCAAGAGGTGCGGCGTTGCAAATGGCACAGTTCATTATGTAAATGAACTCTGGTGTTAATTCACTCAGAAAATTTCAGAGTTGTGTCCACTGTACTTACTGCTCTATGTTGACTGATACTGGTATCAAGACCTGCCGCGTTGCATAAGTTACAGCACATAAACTAAACTCCGGTGTTAATTCACTCAAAATATCTCAGAGATGCGTTAACTTAGCCCACTGCTCTATATTGACTGTGGCACAGGTATCAAGAGGTGCGGCGTTGCAAAAGGCACAGTACATAATGCAACTTAACTCCGGTGTTAATTCGCTAAGCCCCGCCGTATGACAGCCCGCTGGATGCGAAACTACAAAAGATATAGTCGAATGACATGTTGGGAATATGTAGATAAGATGAAATAAGATTTATTTTTGGAATAGGAACCAGTTTTGCTGGTTCATTCTTTTGTTAAGATGTTTAGGAATTGTAATTTGTGGATAATGTAGGGCATTGGACGCAGAAAAATGGAGTTTAGATCATATTTTAAAAAGTATCTGAAATGAAGGTATGATAAAGGAAAATTCTGGAAAATCCTGTACCTACTTATTGACTAATTACTTCTGGTGTAGTGGCATACACAATCTATATAAAATTGGAGGGAAATAAATAGCTTGCCTCAGGCCTGCCATGAAAAAGTACACAAAGCAGAATTCTGATTTTAATGAAATGGTCTAAAGATATAATAAATAAATAATAATACTACGCCCGCCCTTCAGATGCACCTTGCAGGTCGCATCTTAATAACCTTCTCAAGTCCCCTCCCCACTCCACCGACTTCTACTCCTACTCCTTCACAGTGCACGCGGTGCGGCTGTGGAATTCACTACCGCCTGACATTAGGGACTGTCAAACTGTTGCAGTTTTTAAAAGAAGAGTAAAAGAACACTATCTGTCCACTTCATCATAGTAGTGTACGTATTTTTTTTTTTTTGAGTATGATATAATTATTATTATTATTCTAGTGATATTTATTTTAGTAGTATGTATGTATGTATGTTTATTTGTATGTATGTTAGTATATTCCCGCAACTTTTGTTTAGTTTTTAAGAGAAATGTTTATGATTATATGTATTATTTTTTGTCTCCTTTACAATTTCACACGCTGTCTACATCTCTGTATCTATTGTCCTGTCTCTGGTGTGCTGGAAGAGATTTCTTGTGAAATAAGCATCACCTCTGTACTTACCTATTTTTTCTGTTCTGTTTTTCTTGTCTGTTTATATATGTGTGTACATAAATGGTAAATAAATAAATAAATAAAAGAAAAAAAAAAGTTTATTTGTCACAGAAAATAATTCGAATAAAATAAACAAAACAGATCTTCACGAGCACAGAACATAATAGTCTCGTAGTAATATTGGGCGCAGCTGCACTTCGTGACTGTGACAAGAAGGCTTCCACTCAGCAAGATGCTGTGCTATGAGAGACCCACAGCACAGCACACACAATATAGTATCAGCAGAAAAGGCCCAGGAAAACTGAGCGTAAAAACACTTTGCTATCTACCATCATCACATCCTCTGCCTAGCTTTTTCCCAACTATGTTGGGGTCGGCTTCCAGTCTAACCGGATGCAGCTGGTTACCACTTTGGTATCTACCATGTTTCATAAATCAATCTTACAATGTCTTATCCACACAAATCGTGCGTGAGAGCGACGTGCGTGCGACGGGCTATAATAGTCTTGATATTTTCTTTATCTGAGACTTCTCAGTGTTCCCAGTGTCCGTATAGTATTACCAGTTTGCGGATTATTCGCAAATATTACGATACTAGACGTGTTCTGAGTTTTCATGGGCTTTAGGTCGGTACACACGGGCAGGGTCCGGAATTTTCTACCGGGACTTTTTAGGCTGTTTGAGAAAATTTATCAATGTTAGCGTAGTTTTGAGTACATAATCGATGAGAATACTGGGAGAAAGCTCAATAGGTCAATCGCTTTCAGTTTTTAATTAAGCGAAAATACCACGTAATGAACAAGAGTTAAAAAGTTTTTACGTTAATTTATTGTTACAGGAAATAATAATAATATTATTATAACTCATTTTTTATGATGTAGATAATAAAGCGTATTCTATCATCTAATTTGTTTTGGAAGAAGAACCTTCATGTTTTCTTTCTTATACCCTTAAACCGTTTTTTGACAGCTGTATAGGATATACATGATTTTCGACCCTTTCATTATTCGTGCGACTCCGCGCTGCGGTCCTTCCATTCTGATCCTATCCCGGTCCCGGGGCCCGGGAGTTAGTTCTGTCCTTGCCTTTAATCCGCCACTTTGTCCGAGCGCATCACAAAGATACGGTTAAGTGTGCGATTTCATTTGTCCGTTTTATTATCATTTCAAATGCGCCCGCGCATCCTTTGTGTTTGTTTTAGTAACGCATACCGATGTTACTTGCAGAGTTATTTTTACTTTAATAACTATTTATATTTTTGTTTTTTTTTAAACGTATCTGTAATGAAGTTCGATTTAGTTGGCTGATATCTGTGGATGCAAAAGAGTTTTATATGTATAGACGAAGGGATAACAATGGGAGTCAAGTATACTCATAGTCTTGCTCTTGTGGGCGTTGCTGTTACATGAAGGGAAAACTTTCGGAAAATATATGCATGTATCTTCGTAACACAGATATGTAGCCAAGACCCTTAAGACTACAGTTTAGGGAAGAGTTTTGAAAAATCAGTAAGGTTTTCAGATGCTTCAGAGTTTGAAATTATACAAAACATGAGGAAACTGAAGATTACTAAAATTTATGACAGTAAAATAAAATTATTTTATTGTTTTTTTATTTATATGTACTGACGCCAGCACATCAAGCTACTACAATCTGTCAAATTTCTTGAATAGATTTTCAACTTTATCGCTAAAGCATTAGGTTCAAGATTGATTCGGAAAGTTTGACAGTTTCGGGTGGCTTGACCTGCTGGCGTCTGTACATGGATATAAATCAACAGGAAAATAATCATAGGGCATCACACTATTCGTCCGCATCGTTGTCTACAGGAAAAGTGCCCAAAACGCAGCTTTTCCACGTTGTATGCTTACGGCGGTGCTAATTCTTTGGCTCATAATAAACGTACATTGTTATTCACAAACAGGATCAGCCTAGACAAATGTGGAGCATTACAGTCTCAATCTTCTTGCTTATCTGTTAGGATAGAAGTCTCATCTTAATCGTCTTTAGTGCTGCACACACATTTTATGGGAACTACCTACAAGTCATCTTGATGTTTTCTTCTTGTTTTAGAAGTATTGATTTCATTTTCTGAAACTTTATAGAACAGAGTGTACCTACATACATAAACCATGTATATGTAGTGTATAGACTCCGCCTTGGAGTGTAAATGTAGTGCTGTTCCGCAAACGATGGGACACTTAATATCGAGTCCTGCGTGTCCTGTCAGCTTCACGTTACAGGAGCTGATGGACGCTGGTGATGGCGCCAAACAAGTAGCTGAATTCTGGCTACATTTAGATTGCTATCGACACGCTAATAAAAGATAGGATTAGGTATGCATAGGAATTGCAATACAAAAGTTATCCGGCTGTTAACAATGGGGGTTTTAGAAAGAGGATATAAGGGGCTTATGGCTAAATGATAACAGACGCACGGGTCGTTCGAAGCCTAAGCTACGTTAACTGCAGGTAGTTCGTGGATGGGTGACAATCCATTACATATCGAGACCCTTCCGTGCCTCGGAGAGCACGTTAAGCCGTTGGTCCCGGCTGTCATTTGGAGATTCATGACAGTCGTTATGGGGTATCATGTTACCCAGTAACTGGGTTGTGTTGGTAGGCAGTCGCTCCATGGAAAGTACTGGTATTCAGCTGCATCCAGTTAGACTGGAAGCCGAACCTTATCATCATCATCTGCTTAGCCTTTTCCCAACTATGTTGGGATCCCAACTCCCACTGTCAGTGTCATCTCAGTCACTCATATGTACAGTCTGTTTCTAAAGTCCACTCAATGTGCCATAAACGGCCGCACAGGTACTGTATGTTGGTATTATAGAGGTAGGAGGAACAGGGTGTAAAGTTCACTCATACTCGATAGAAAAGGAAGAATCCTCCGACTAGACGGGTGTTGTGTCTGGCGGGCAACTGCCCGATGATTCATGTCGGGCCGTTGTACATATGCTAGTTGCGCGGTAAACTCTGCTTGCGAGATGCAGGATTTTGCGTGACGTCATTATGACGCGTAGTTCGCATGTGGCGTTGTAGCTACCGCTAAAGTATGATGACAGTCATAGGAAGATTCTAATGTAATTCCACTGAATGCGATGCAGGAGTCCTAATTCACTTGATTCCTTACTTCGAAACCACCTCAATTCCTTAGCTAATCACGCCAACCTCGCGTTCGTTTCGTGAGGTTCCGTTTATTCTTTCATAGAGAATACGGCCCCAAGTGGCCTATTTCTGTATCTAAACGGCTTGTATGTACATAGATAAGTTATATTGAGTTCAACTGCAGGTTCAAAGTTTATAAATTGCACTGTACAGTGACGGATTGTCTAGTCGACAGGCTGTCTGCTAAAATATGGTAACCGGTTTGCCAATCTGATTTTACAGCCGGCCGGCGTGACATGATTTGAAGTGCCCAGATTTTACTTTCACCATCTTAATCAAATTGTATTTTTTAATTTACTTATGCTTTGTGTAGGAAGCCTGAAGAGCTTGTGTTTTGAGTTGAATTTAGCTAGTCAGCGGATTCAGAGAAAAGCGGACAGGACTAAACTCATATTTATCTTCTGTCCTTTTCTTAATGAAATAGAAAGAAAAAGATGCACCGAACTTAAATTTAGTTTAGTTTGTTAACGAGGGAATCGGCACCATTATCGAATTCTAACTCTATGAAGTTATAATTGGCATAAATATGAAAATAGAATACTCTTTATTGAACACCATAACAAATTACAATTGAACTATTGAGACTTCATAATTCATCATCATCATACTTTCAGCTGAAAGACGTCCACTACTGGACATAGACCTCGCCCTAGTGAAGAACCTGGTGATGACCTGATGAAGGCCTTCTAGCGCTACGACGCCACTCCAGAACCTTTCGGCCCCATCGGCCATCAGTTCTGCGAGCAATGTGCCCTGCCAGTGGCACTACCTCTTAAGTTTGGCAATTCTTCGGGCTATGTCGGTTACCTTGGTTCTCCTATGGGTCCCTTCATTTCTAATTCGATCACGTAGGAAAAATTGCGACTTACTGTTAGCTATATAATGAGGTACTACGCGCGTCATAGCTAGAGCTAGAAGAAATAAAGTGCAATTACCCACGCTTATTAATTCCAAAACATAGTCTTAATGTAGCGGATCAGAAATAGCCTCTCTATCTATATCCAGTGAAGTGTAATCAGCTGATAATTGCCGAAGAGCGCGTGATGCATCCATCGGAGGCGATTGTACGACGCTGATGACGTCACTTACCTAGTAGGGTCAGCAGATCAAACCAAAATATTGTATGATTTTAGACGTTAGTTGCATTGTTCACATTGATAAAGCTCTCTAATGTAAATGACACATCTTATTCTTGAAAGTGAAATCAAGTTTCGTAGTTCAAATTTTGATCTGAATGGCATAATACGGATGGTTCAATGAAATAGAACCGAAGACTAACTATTTAATAGAAAATTAAAAGGAATGTGTGTTCACGACGACCATATGGCCGATGATTTTTGATTTTATTTTTTTTGATTTCCCATCCGAAAAAAAAAATAGGTATTAGAATCTACAAAGTAGACGATAATATTTTAAACAAGTTTGGTAAAAAAATATGATTCAGATGATAACTAAGTTATAAAAGGGAATATGGGAAAATTTATCCTAATTTCTGAATGAGAAAATTCAGTTTGATTTAAGGGGATTTTCTTCTTATATGCAGACCGTATACAAGCAAGTTCATCTTCAGTAATCAACCAAGAAATATCTCCGTATACCTTATACATAGATTATAAATGAATAAATATCTAATATTGTACAATAATGTGCATTAATCTATCTACATAATGAATTCAGCTCGTTTTAATTGATTTTGATTTACGACTAACTTAGTGAAGAAAACTAATGTTAGATAGTGAAAATCAATAAATTGATTCTGATTAGCAATTGTAATTAATAATTAACCTCTCGTCGGGTAAGTCGTGAGGGAAAGGTAAGGCGTTATGTGTGATGGGTGTGCGTGGTTCTATTTTTACTTTTAGGCTGTGGTTTGATTAGATTAAGAATGCGGACGCCATGTATTTGAGAGATTTGGGAGCCAGTGCACTATTTTACTACAGTCTAAATAAATATGAGCCCGAGGTGCAATGGAAAAAATGTAAGTATTATTTCCGAGCTAGAGACGAAACCTCATTTTCATAGTTAATTTTGCTATGACCACCAAAACAAAAACAGCATACTAATACTTACTGATGGTATTGTAAATAGGTTGATATACAACTGTGATAAGTAAGCATTTCAGGGCTCTAATTCACATTACCATTCAATGCTTCCTTCCTTTGAAACCACGTCAAATCCTTAGCTAAGTACGCCAACTTCTCGTTCATTGTGCCATAGAGAATACGTTACCAGATACAGCATCAAAGAGCAGTAACAGAAACACTTGTACAAGTATGAAGTTAGCAATAATTTATGGCGCATTGCACATTAAAAGTGAGTAAACGCTGATTTTTAATTTGCTAGACTAAAATGACAGCTAAATAACACTAAACAAAGTCATGTTGACAAAAAAAGGTCGATCGCAGCTGCGATTTTAGTCTAGCAAATAAAAAATCGGAGTTTAGTTTATTGTCATTTTTGCTATAACCTCTTAAGACACTTTTAAGCTAAACAAAAATAACTGAATATACTGTTGGTTTACCACTCCAAATTCATATCAAATATTATTTCGTAATAACCGATAAATGATTGCTCAAATGAAAACAAAAATCTTATAACATTTAGTCACGAAGGTGAGCTTGAAATTCCAAATCACTAACTTTTTATGCTCCACTAAATAGTAAATAGTTTTTGTTACACAATTACTAATTACGAATTATTATTCATTATTATAATGCTGGTTATGGGAACATTAGTTTTTCTATACTATTATAGGATGGATCATTATACTTTTAATTAGAAACCCAGCTGTGTGGCTGATTGAAAAATCTTCAATGTTGCATGGCCTTAATACCTTGTTGGGTTGGTCTGTGGTTTTAAAAGTTAAAACTATTTATTATTGTCTAAATATTTATTGTTTATTGTGTTTGTTTAGTGGTGATCTCTTTGAATAAGTTGTCAGTTATTTTGATGTGTTTTTTGTTGTTATGTTGGAGTGAAGTTTATAATAAAATTCGTGTTTTATTTGGGTATTTGAATATGTGCATCTTGGTATGGGATTGTATTAGTTATAATAGAAATTCAACTAACACTTTGTTTCATTTAAATAATGAAAAGGTGGAAACAGTGACATTATGTGATAGCTTTTTATACATCTAAACATTGGCGATTGATACTTGTATGCCTGTATAGTTTTTAACTTTTAGCCGTTATTGTCCCACAGCTGGGCAATGGCCTCCTTACTCTCTTTCCACCTCTCTCTGCCCAGAGCTGCCAAGGAGCAATCTTTATCAAAGGAGTCCAGCTCATCCCGCCATCTCCGTCTGGGCCTGCCGCGATGTCATTTGTATAGTAACGAGCATAAATACCTTAAGCTTTCGCAAAATTAAAAAGATACTTTCTCATAAAATAACGATTGCTTAGAAATTTTTGAGAAAAGACCAATTTCAAAATAGTATGGTTTTGAAGTTTATGTCTTATGGGGAACAGCACGTGGTGGGCCAGTGGCACGGCACCGGCTTACGAGTTGTAGATCCCGAGTTCGAACCCAGGCAGGCGCTTTACTTTGTGTAAATAGTTTCATCACCACCGCTCTCAAAACTGTGAAGAAATCATATCGTGAGGAAATTGGTATGGAAACAAAAATTCGAAGACATGTAACATCTACCAACCCGCGCTAGGCCCGCGTGGTAAATTACAGCCTACTCCCTTTCAACGAGAGGAGGCTTGTATTTCAGTAGCAGGAACATTATAGACTGATTATATAAGCTATTATGAAAAAAAAAAATGCGAAAATCTTTTTTGAATCTTGTGCAATTGTACTGTTTTTAATGTTGCGCTGTTGTAGTGTTGTATTAGGTTTTGTCTTGTCTTGTTTTTGTGTTGTTGTTGTTGTGTTGTATTGTTGTGTGTGTTGTGTTGTGTCTTGTTTTGTTGTTGTTGTGTTGTTTGTTGTTGTTCTTGTGTTGTATTTTTGTTGTTGTTGTTTTGTTGTGTGTTGTTGTATGCTCGTGAATGTACCTACAATATTATAGAAGGCTGAGGTATGTATAATGGAAGGTAATTAACATAGATTCATAGATCTATTAAAAAGACAAACCTCTTTATTAATGCAAAAAATATTCCCCGACGGCAAAAAACCCGCCACCGCAAGCACACATAAATAATAAGTCCGCCATCTATTTCTAATACATTCCAAAGTTTATTCAATAGGGCCGTCAACAAGTAAAAATAAAAGTTGCCATGCGAGCCATTTACAACAATACATTGCGTCTCATCACGCGAACTTTGCAACACAGCATACATAAATAAATAAACGCAGCCCTGAACGGCAGGTGGAGTCACTGATTCCTCGCAGATAATTTGCCTAACTGGTTCTTGGTCTGACACTTTCCTACACTGTGGCACCTTTTGGCCAGCGACAGAAAATTATCGTCCAACATCCTTTGCCTTTTACGTTTGAAAGGATACTGCACAAGTTGGTTCAAAGCCGGCAATGTATGTTGAGATTTTTGGAAGGGTCGTTTTAAAAGAATGACATGAAATGGTCAGTAGCATCATTCTGGGTCCGCCTGATAACACGGCTCCTCATTGCGACATTTAATTATTATGATTATGTATATGATTCAAAGAACAGAGGAGGCAGGTTTTCTTAAACGCCTTTGTCCTGTAACATCGTTGGAAGCTATTACGTTTTCTTTTTTGTAGCGAATTCTTTCCTTGTTGTTTAATAGTGCGTTGGATAGTGCGTAATCTGGAGATCTGCAGATTCAGAGATATGGAAGATTATATTTTCTTGTTGTAGAAAGAGTGTCTTCTTATGGTCAACGCTTAACTTCTCGTATGTTTTAACTGGATGATGGAGGCATTGTTTCAGTGGACCAGCTGGTTTACAAAACTTCACGAAAAAAGCTGCCAAGTGAAGTCGGACTTGCACACGAAGGGTTCCGTGCTATAAGGCAAAAAACGCGGAATACAAAATAAAAAAGTATACAATTAAAGGGGGTCTCCCCTCCCATTTATTTGTATACTTTTTTATTTTGTTGTTATAGCGGCAAGGGAAATACACACTGTTAAAATTTCAACTGTCTACCTATTACGGTTCATGAGATACAACCCGCTGACAGACAGACGGACGGACAGCGGAGAATAAAGCTTAGTAATAGGGTTCGTTAGGCACCCTTTGGGTACGGAACCGTAAAACGGTTACTTTCCATTAATTAAAAACTGTCACCTACGGTATTGGTTAAGATATTCCTGCAATTTGTCTAAATATCAGAAGTCAAAATCGTTAATAGTTTGATTTCATATTATGGTTTTGCTTTCTTTAAAAAACTATATGCTTTCCTGCTACAAAGATAAAAAAAAAACACAAAAAGCCGAAAAAATCGGATTCAGCGCTGTGCTGCGGGTAGCACAACATCATGTCACAGTCAGTCATGACTGACTGACAGCTACATGTCAGTGTAGCTGTCAACTATCTTGTGCTCGTGATTATCTATTTTGTTTTTATTTAGTATTTGAGTTAATATTTTTTTTTATGCACGTGTTTCTGTGACAAATAAACCTAGTTTACTTTCTATTCACTAACAGGACAAAATTTTCACAACAGAATTTAAAAAAAAACCTAAATATCAATTTGATTGTTTTAGCATAATAAATAATTAACGACGATCGGATGGATGAACAATCAAAAAGGAACACGCATACCTCCAAATCTAAAACAATGCTAACAAGAATAATTAACTCAATACCTCCCAAAACATCTCAATCGATATCTAAACGGTAAGCAAACATCACGACTGCACATTAGCGCACGGGGCACAAGGCACAACGGGGCACAAAAACAATCGGCTATAGTTAACTGAGGGCGAGGGCACAATATTAAAGGACAATGGCCAATTAACGCTGTACGCAATTAAATCAGACTGGACCTCAACAAAGAGTCGTTGATGGGATGTTTATGGAGATGATGGTACCATTTTTATATTTTTTGTTGGGAAGGTTTTTAACGCAATTTGTTACAGCAACTATGATTAATATTGTTGAAAATGAAAGAATAAATATTTTGTTATGGTTTCATGGTAATAATTATCTGGATGTCTTGTAGCAAAAGCATTTTATCGCAGAGAATCACTGCTTCTTGAAGATTTTACATTTAGCATGTCGATATCGCCCTCCCTCTCACAGAGAGTATCCCAGCAGTGGGAACATTATAGGCTAATTTTGCTTGATGTCGATGTGGGTCTGTTTCTTAAATCGAATGATGCATACGAATTGTTTTTGTTAAAAACCAAACACTTTAGAAAAAGGATAAAGCGTATAAGGATCATATTTATTTTTAGGATACCTTTGTGGATCCATTACGAAGCTGCAGTTCATTGTTGACGGTAGGTAGTCGTCGACATCATAGAAGAATATCCAAGTCTTCGATAAAACAGCAAGTTTTAACCTTTTTTGGCTTTGATCTGAATACTATGGTAATATACCCTTCGGACCCAAAAATGCAGAATCCTGTATCACCAACTCCATATAATTACCGTCAATAGGTCGATAGTATCCGCCGCCCACACGTCCGCTGAGCGTATTGTTCAGTTCAATCGAGCAAGTTATTATTGAAGATAATACTTTATTTATAACGAACAGGCTTGAGAACAATGCATCGGACGCGTCATGTTGTACATCTACAACAGTGCTCGACTATGTAGTGACGACTGCTCGTATGTACAAGCGTCGACAGTTACTTGCAATTGTGACAGGTTATAAATATAGTCGCCAACAGTAACCTTTGTGTGTCTGCAAGTATACTTGCAGAAGTTATTTTGAAGGACAATCATTAACAGTGCCTAGTGACAGACAAGTAATAAATATGGTTAACGTTTTTTTGTGCACTGTGTTTGTAACTTGCAGTAAGAGATTTTTTTATTAGGAGCCTGTTCTGTCCCACTGCAGGGCTTCCATCTTTCCATTTTTTCTCTCTTTTGAAAATAGATCCCAATCCTTTAGGTAGGACTCTAGCACGTCGTGCCATCTCCTTCTGGGCCTACCGCGTCGCTGGTTCCTGTTGTCCGGAACCCAATATACTCGTATGGATACTTTTGCCCAATTCTGATGCGAAATGCCGCAGATGTGACTTACCCGAGTGCCCGTCCCATTTAGATTTGGCCACTGTGTTGCCTACGTCTGTCGATTTGAGTTTTTTACCGTTACCTTTCGGAAAAACAGACTTGCAAGTAACTTGCAAAAGTGATTAAAGCAAATGTTTTTCCGCTTGCAGGTTGAAAAAGCTACTTGTTGTGTGTGTGCAGGCCGGTTCCGGAAATAAACTTGCACAATTCAACTTGATAGTGAACACGAAGCATTTTAGTAGCAGAACAATACGAGGTTTTCTTTTGTGTTTTAGCGCAATAGCAGGTTTATTTTTGGAGTTCTTTGTAAAGCCGCGGTGAGTAAAACTGTTTTATTTTTAAGCAGAATTTCAAGATGGTTTCAATTATTACACAGACGGGTAAATAATGTTTTCCGTAAAGTATATATTTTATAAGTAGTTTTGTTTATTTTTCACCGAAGCTATTCTTACCGGTGTTCTCAAAAGTTTTCCAAAAAACCTTCTTTTTATAAAATGTAATATGTTTTTCTCTCTTGGTAGGTATAGTAATTTTTATACTTCCCAGAACTTGACTGTTAAGGCTGATTACTCATTCTGTTTTTTTTGCAGGTAATGTTGACAAATCTAGCTATAGTAGCTAGCTTGCCAAACTTCTCATTACAGCGGGGCTATTCTGTAAAAATCCCACTGTGAAATCTTAGGTAAAGTGAGCTTGAAGTGAGCTGTCAATTCCTAGCGTCAGGTGGGATGACAGCTCACTTCAAGCTCAACTTGCCTGATTTTGTGAGATTTTACAGAAACAATCGACAGCCTTATAAAATAGCGAAGTAATTGCGTAACTCACTAACAGTAGCAATGGCTTTGATTTTGCCAGTTCAACAACATTCATTGCGTTACGGACGTTGCTGAGCAGATTTTTTTTCGAACATATGAAGTAATGGATTAACAATCCTTGAAAATGATTCAGGTTGTTATTGATAGTATATTACGCAATTAAGGTGCGGGGGTGGCTTTAAATGGCATCTGTATAACTTCTGTTATAGCTGGAATATTACATGTGCAAGATCTTAATTACATACCTGTATAAATACATTTGTTGCCATTAATTGTATTTGCTATAATTCAATTACGCTCAAACAAAGTCAATTACGCTCATAGAAAGCCCTGTAACAAACCATAGCATACATATTATATGTAGTTGTCCAATGTCCGCGCTAAACACACTATGTAAATAGGTATATGGGAACTTTGTACCTTGTTGGTCGCGTATATTGAAATTCTACTTCAGAAATTCGCTAGAAAATCCTACTTTGTTTCTGAGAGTGAAAACCATAATTCATAGCAGGCATAATCAGTCAACTTAATAAAACTGTGTTGGTAATAAGTTGAGCTTTGATTAGCACCTGATTTATTCCAAACCCAGCCGTAGATGTTAATACAGTGCTGAACCATAATGAACACGTTAAGCAAAGGAAGAAGTTACGAAATGACACGCTAACTCCAGCGGGGTAATTGCGTAACACACTATACTGATAGTGCTACTGAGTAATGTCTTCGATTTTGACAGTTCAACAACATTCATTGCGTTATTTACGTTGTTGAGCAGACAAATTTTTGAAACATATGAAGCAATGGATTAGCAATTTTTGAAAATGATTCCAGATTGTGATTGAAAGGGATATAATAGATACGATAAAACAGTCGTGGTTAACACATACATAATCAGCCTAATGTTCCCACTGCTGGGACACAGGCCTCCTCTCGGTGAGATGGAGCGGGCCGTAATCCACCACGCAGGCCCAGTGCGGGTTGGTAGATGTCACATGTCTTGGAATTTTTGCTTCTAGGACATGCCGGTTTCCTCACGATGTTTTCCTTCACCGTTTTGAGAGCAGTGGTGATGGAATAATTTACACAAAGTAAAGCGCCTGTCGGGTTCGAACCTACGACCTACAATTCGTAAGTCGCGGCCGATACCACTGAGCCACCACTGCTCTACACATGATTGTCCTTAAATCAATGATGATATTCTGTTTTTGCACACTCACTGCAACGTTTAAGCAACCGTAGCTTGTCTAGAAACATTCTTATCTCCACCAAAGGACTTACTAACAGCAACTAACCAGTGTTAATCAATACGCCACAATGTCTGAACAAGTTAATAGTGAGAAAGTTGACCTTTTAAGTAGTTATTTGTGTACAGGGCCCGGATGGGTGTGCAGTGGAGTTTAGATGGTATCTGAGATAAATGTTAACGTTGTTACTTTACTATTTAATTGTACTTATTTAATGAAATGTGAGAAGGTGTTGCTTTTAATGTTAAAGGGATGTTTTTGTGCCTTTCCAAATAGAGTTTCGTCTTTTTGTGATTGTAATTTGAGTGCTATTAAGGCAAAGATACAAGGCGAGGTTTTCCAGGCATGTGGGCCTTTGAAAATAGAGCAGTGGTGGCCCAGTGGTAACAGCCGCGATTTACGAGTTGTAGGTCGTGAGTTCGAACCCAGACAGGCGCTTTACTTTGTGTAAATTATTTCATCACCACTGCTCTCAAAATGGCGAAGGAAAACATCGTGGGGAAATCGGCATGTTCTAAAATCAAAATTCGAAGGCGTGTTATATCTACCAACCCGCACTGGGGCCTATCACCACGCTCCTGCACCAGCTTCATCCAGGTTTTGCCCGCGTTGGCAACAATGTCGTCTGCCCCCGTCTTCCAGTCCTTGGACGCCACTATGTCACAGCCTTACCTTTTACATTATGTAAATGTACCAAAAGGAAAGCTGCCACGCTTAAATGGAATTGCGCTGGACACATCTGCCGCATGTCAGACGATCAATGGGCCAAACTTATGACCCAGTGGGTCCAGACATCGCAGCAGGCCTAGACGGAGATGGTGGGATGTGCTGGACTCCTTTGATAAAGATTGCTCCTTGACAGTTCTGGACAGAGAGAGGTGGAAAGAGAGTAGGTGGAAGAGAGCCAGCAGTGGGACATTAACGGCAAAAATAAAATATCTACCTTTATGCTCAAAGGAAATATTAATCAAGATCCAACATTGCACTATAATACCTACGTAGCATCTAAGGCCTCCTCCAGACTAAGGCCTGAGCCTCCTATTCCTAATCGACATAGAAATAAACGCAGCCAATTATTCAGAATTATCGGACCGCACCAATAAAAAAGTTATATCGATACACAATTACCCATGTTAGATGAGAGCGGAAACGAATAGGTATTACAATCATTATCTAATTTAAAATACCAACAGAGAGTTTATAATTAAATCATTTATTCAACAAACGTAGGTACTAATACTTCTAAGGGTTGTACCATTTCTAGAAAAGGTATGATTATATCGACATTGCGGCTTCCACCGGAAGCTAGATAATATTTAATTGGCGTGAAAACTCAATAATTGGAGATAAAAATCAGCTGCGGAGCAAACCAATTATAGATGGCGGTGTTGTGGCGACCGCGGTCGGTCGTCGCTCACTTGCTAGTGTTGCGCTTTTAATGTGGCCTTTTATCGATATTTTAATTATGGATTTCTGACGAATGCAATGAAAAAATGATGTTAGGTACTTTTGAGATTAAGTACCAATGTTTTGTTAATAGTGTCAACGGCACTAGATAAGAATTATTTAATGAATATTTTATGACTACCAGCTTAACTTATGTTTAAAGTGCACTGCTTTTTAACCTTATGGCCGCTCCCTAACTACTGAGGATACTATTAATTTCCTTTATTGGCTTTTTAACCTTTACGTCGATCAACGGATAACCTTCTGATCAAAGGATTGACAGGGACAACTAATAAATACTATAATTTTAACGCTTTTTAAGGAAATAACTTTTAAAATGACATGCAAGTGTCATCGACATAAAAATCAGACACTTATCGACTACCCGACATCCCTACTTATCGCATGTTTATTTGGCGGCAGTACTAACAAGTCATTAGCCACTATCACCGGCGGCTCTGTTTGTGGCCACCGCGGCTTCGGCGGCAGGTTAATTGTTCTAATTCCACCTCCGTTTCACTGGAACCCTGGTTTTGTTGTTAGGGTGGGTTAGTATTACCTACCCATTTTAATTTTTTTTTAATTAAAACGTTGCTCCACACTAGCAATTTCTCCTGTATCGTGGGTGCGTTTGCAAACATTTAAACTCACATACACAAACACCAGACCCGGAACAACTACTTGTAGGTCATACAAATATTTGTTCCGTGCGGGAATCGAACCCGCGACACGCAGCGCAGCAGTCAATCGTTCAACCACTGCGCCAACCGTGCCGTACCTATAGATACCTACTGTTTACATATATTCCAATTAATGTGACTTCTATAAAAAAAAACTGCGTTCAAGAACTGTCAGTGTCATCGTTGTTCGGAAATATTGACACTGACAGCTCTTGAACGCAGTTTAGATGTGCTGATCGCGTTCAGTTTCAGTGGTGATATCAGCCCTTACTTATTTGATCACTCACTTATCCCTGATGACCACTGCTGACCATAGATAGATTGCTTGCAGGAACAATCACTTCTCCAGTTCCCTGATATAAGACTGAAGCTCTAAGATCAATCCACAGAACAATTTAGCCCTACCTTCCTTATGAAAATGCGATCCAAAATAACCCTTGCCATTTACAACAATAACTATAAAAATATGTGTACTTATCCCAAAAAATTCAAAACAAAAACCAGAGCTCCAATTAATAAGCAGTGAAACAATTTCGGAAAGACCGGTGCTTTGTTACAAAAATCGGTATTTTATCGTAACGTTGTCTGCAGTGACAGTCTTCGTTCAAAGCGCAAAATATTCGCCGTCGTGTATCGATATGATCTCGCAAATGCACCGAATATCGAGCTTACATCTCTAGACGCTACTGTTGGTTCTCGATTGGAAGTTACAAGACTCGCTCTGATTTTAAAAACAGACATAATATTCGAATGCGACTGCCTCGTTGGTCTAGTCGTCCCAAGCGCTTCTGCGGAGCATAAGGTCCTAGATTCGATTCCCGAGTCTGGCAGAGTTTTTCCGTCTAGAATTTTTCATTAGCAGCCCAGAGTCTGGATTTATGCAGACCAGCAGACCCGGGTGTTCGCAATACGCTCGCCCCATATTACATAGGACTTAAACATAACTGGCGAAATGTGGGTCTACTATAGGTTTACCGATGAGGGTGATGTCATGTTATGCATGTTATAACATTCGTATATAGACTTATCCCCATGGCGGTAGATAGAAACTACGCCACGCTGTTGTACGCTTTCGGTCTAATTTTGAAAATGGGGAACGACAGATAAAAGATTATAGATTCACAATCAACCATATCGCAATCCATTGCTGGATATAGGCCTCTCCCAGGCTGCGTCACAACACCTTGTCCTCCGCGTAGTGCGGCTGCGTAGCGTGGGACGCCCCCAGCTAGATGGACCGACGACCTTGAGAAGATGGTTAGGACGGACTGGATGCGGAGATTCACAATAGATATTCTAAAATATCACCAGTGTTTCAGATGCTCGGTGGCCCTTATATTATACTTAGTACACACGGCTACACATCAAGCTATGCATTTCCAGTTTTAGCTGACCTCGTATTGTATAGGTTTTTCGTTCAATCAGAAGGCAGCTTATACTGGTTTTGTATAGCTTGATGTGTAGCCGTGCGTACAAGCTTATTTTTATGTGGTTTTGTTTTCATTTCTCAGTGATGGTAAGTCGCCACCCTGATGGTGTAACGTAAAGATCCACCGAGCATTTGAAACAAACACTCATGGTAATATTTTGGAATATCTATTGTGAATCTCCTTGCAAAAGTTCTAGCAATCAAAAACAGCCTTGTCAGTAGACAAGGCTGTTTGTGATTGCTTGAACTTTTATAGTGTAAAAAGTAAAAGGTTATGCAAATAGAACGGCTATATGTTTCTACCTTTTAAATATAATTTATTGCAGTTGAAAGTTAATGTATTGACCTTACAAATAATTTATTTGGATTAGTTATTAAAAAGTAACATGAAATATTACTCTACGGTGAACTTTTGTCTCTACTCAGCCCTAATTTATGATTCAAATTTAAACCAAATTCGAATGCATAACAAACAAGTATTGGACACAGAACCACAAATCGATTCTCATTCGATTTTTAATCGAGTTTCCGTAGTATCGGATAAAACGTCGCCTAACATTCGAAGCTCGCGTGAACGATGCCATCGACTCGGTCCGGAATCGAATACATTATCTCAAGTGAAAGAATCCGCAGTCGCATAATTTGTACCAATATTCCTTGGAAATACTCGCCGTGTGATATGGTAACCCGAGCGATTTAGATCCTTGAGAAAAACAAAGACTTGCTTTTTGAATTCAAAATTATAATTTGAGGCAGATAGGTTTTATTATTTAAATTATCGGTGCTTTTTATGTTCTGCATCGCGTGAAAGTAGAAAACTAAGATTAGGAAGATTTATATCGTGTAGGCAATGAAATGATCGGAGGAAAAACATGTTTTTTTTTTTTCGAACGAAGGCGCAGTATCAGTGCGAGGGTAGTAACAACCCCATCCGGGAGTTACCAAGAGATGTCTGTAGTTCCCGCTCAAATTCATAGATGGCGCTACGTGTAACACGCCCTACGTGTAACACAGTTTGTGGAATTTTATCCAGTTTCATAGCTTTAGAATTTATGGTTGCGGACGATATGAGCTGTCAATGTGAGAATATAAATTATAATTCAATAATCTAGCCCTAAAATGCTACTGAAAAGAGAACCAAGCCTGAAATAATCTCTAAAATCTAATTACAGAATGCGAGCTGCTGAATACCATCGCGGCTTAAAGGAAACATATAAAAGAACTTTAATACATAAAGCATAATCGGTGCATAAACTCCAATTCGATTTAATATTGTATGTAGAACAGCACTATGCTTTTATGATTTCCTATTCCTCACACTAAGTGCGTTTATTCATACAAAGCCTTAGTGCTTGCCGATTTCAATATCGATTCTTCGTATTCGTAAGAATCGATTCAAGTTTACGATTATGCATTCGATATTCAATCAAGGAATGGACAAAGGGTGTCTACGGGTGGCACTGTTCGGATTTGCTGACAAACTTACGTTTGCGTTTCCGTAATAAGCCTTTTATTGAAATTGTGTCGTGTGTCTTTGTAAATAAGGCTTTCAGATCTTGTTAAAGGGTTTTTTGAGATGTAGATGATAAGTTTGTTTGAAGTTTATTGCGATGTTTCCATAAAGCGCTATGTCAAAGCATCTCCGTTAGATGGGCTATAATGCGATGCATCAAGTACTTCTATGTAGTACAATAACGTTTATATTATAATTGCAAATGTCCATTGTTAGCTAGATGGCCTTTTCCTGGTACATTATCTAGAAGGGCCGTCGATTGATTGTCGTCGACGAGAATTTATTGAGGCTTGGTAGGAATATATTCGTTTATGTAATAAACTCTGGTAACAATCGCCTTATTGTTCGCTGACCTAGTGCTAACGAGCTTTGCTTTGAATCGGTAGAGGTATTGTTGAGTTCCTGATTTCAGTTCTTGGTTGTGTTTGGTTATAAAATTCTCAGTATGGCTAGAGTTTGTCAGAACTCATTTATAGTTGATGATAGTCAAAGAGTTATCATGAGTGGCGGAAGGCTTATATTCTTATGGGACTGAATTTTAATTAAAGACAAGCTGCTGCCCGCGACTTTGTTCGCGTGACACCTTTTGATTTTCTTTATTTGACTAAAATAAAAGTAGTCTAAATTACTCCCTATAACATCAGCTAACTGCCAGTGAAAGTCCCGTCGAAATAGGTCCAGCCTTTTCAAAGGTTATCTGGAACAAACAGACAGAAAAACAAATTTTTTAAAAATTGCTTTTTTGTTATAAGTAGGTACCGTTAATACTTTCATACGTATTTAGTAAAAAAAACTGATATTTTGACATCACAAACAGACACTTAAATTTTATTTATTTGTATTAAGATTTATAGATGTATTCAGTATTATGTTGGGATCAATTCTTAAATTGTTTGGAAACATACGTTATGACCCATACTTACCAAAATAGAACCGGTCCAAAACTAATTTGAATGTTATTCACGTAAAGATAAAGCGTATAATGCTGGACTTCATGAGCGTTCCCTTAAGGCTGACTGGCGCGACGTGACTGTAGTAGAACTATTTCCAAAAAAAATTGTATAGAAATTGTTCTATTAGAGTCGCGTCGCCCCAGTCTGTGGAACCCTTTTTTCGAAATTATCTATTCAAATTGAAAGCTCATTACGCACCGTAAAATTCAAACTTCGAGGTCTGACACGACAATTTCTCCCTTTAACACTGTCAAGGAAAAACAAACAGATCTGAACAAGGATTACTCGACTTTAAACTCGAATAGTGCCTCCAAAGTAGTAGAGATACAATTAATATCGAATTTCAGAATCAAGATCTGTATACCGACTTTATTTCGGTAACAAATGCAGACAAAATAAACTCCCCGAAAGAATTACGCCGTTAAAAAGTCAATACGAAAAAGAAAGGTCATTGCATATAAAATTCATTATTATATCAACACCTGGCTACCTTGAAATCTAATCTTTTATCTGTTACCCAACAGTGATTTCATCTTTACATTTTTTATCTACATTTAAATCGGAATATCATTAAGACACCTTTGTATCGATCTGTAACATCGATACTTTCATCCACTGCCTCTTTTGTTCGGCAAATCGTCGGACTTCTAGACTGAAACCAGCAATGATCAGTGCTATACTAAGTATGTAAAATTAACTCCAAATAATGCTCTTAATTTAAATGGTAATTACAGAGAAGGCAGAACACAATTTGAAAAATATTGTCATGAACACTTGAAAAATGTTAAATATATACAAAACCTCAAAGAACTTTTTAAACCGGTACTCTCATATCAACTGATTAGATTAAGCTCGGTGTAAGATTAATTATAGACGCAATTTAGAAGTATGTATGAGAATTCGGTTAAATTGGAAACGATTCCGATGCAAATTCGATGGTCGTATAAGGTAACGTTAGATAGTTGGTTAAAGAAACTTGAGATAGTCAAATGAAGGACTCCGGGGGGTTTTGTTAATGTTGATTGTTAACCTATTGTCACCTCAGGGTAAAATGACGCAACATGCATAATGTAACGCTAACAAGTGACGACTTGTTAGACTTACTGCTCGTTAGTGTACTACGCTTTGTAGGCGATATTGTAATAGCTGTATAGTAGTTTTATCTCACGAAGCGACCCGCGCTGTACTTGTGGTTAACAAGTGTACAAACACGCGATGAGTTTAGAAAGACATGTGACATCCGCCAACCCGCACTGGGCCCGCGTGGTGGACTATGTCCTACTACCCTCACAGAGAGAAGGCCTGTGTCCCAGCTGTGGGAACATTGTAGGCAGATTTATGCTAAGCAGAAGCAGAAATCTGTATACATTGATTTTGAATTGTCAGTCTCCCTCGTAATGTTAATGCAGAACAACTAAAAGCTTGCTAACAGCCTCCTCAATAAGATACCAACTACTAAATTCTTTCATGTTATTTAGCCGCACAGCCGTTTATTTTATTCTGTAGCTTTAAATTATGGTTACATTTACATTGTCAAACACTTAGTTGAACATTAATCTATTTAAATAATGGACATCTACAAATGTTTCTCCAAAATATATGGGTATCATATACGAGTAACTATCACCTTGTCTTCTTTGTAAAAGCCTTGTACGGACGCCAGCACATCAAGTTACTACAATCTGTCAAATTTCTTTAATAGATTTTCAACTTTATCGCTACAGCATTAGGTTCAAGGTTGATTGGGAAAATTTGACAGTTTCGGGTAGCTTGACCTGCTGGCCTCTGTACAGTATAGTCCCAAAGAATTCTTGAATAACTTTTAACTGTTAAACATTTACGTTTAATTATTACTTACCAAATGTCATTTTGTGAGTTTTCACGCGTGGGAAAATCTTACTTAGGCCCGAGTACGAACGTGCGACGTAAACGCAACGTAAATTCATACGTTTCTGGAATCCAAAATACAATTTATCTTTTAGCGTTTTGGTTTAAATATTTGCGACAAGCACAATAAGTATCACAGATTTTTATAACAATACTAATACTAATAATAAAGCTGAAGAGTTTGTTTGTTAGTTTGATCGCGCTAATCTCTGGAACTATCAGTCGGAAATGAAAAAAATCTTTTTGCATTTCATAGCCTAATCCTTGAGGAAGGCTATAAGCTATTTATATATTTAACATCATGCAAGGAAACTTAGGAGCCGAGCAAAAATAAATAAAGACGGAAAGAACGCAAAGCGAAAACAGAGTACTAGCGCGGGCGGACGATGGGATGCGACGCGTCGGGGGTCGAAATTTCACGCGAACGAAGTCATGGGCAGGAGCTAGTAATTAATAGTCTTAATTTAAGCACCTAAATATTATGTGCGAAACGAGTATTTTCAATTTTGAAATCGCTCGAATTTACGTTACGTTGCTACAAGAATCTTTTGGCGCTCGAATGACGTTGACAGGGTGGCGCTGTTGGTATTTATTTGCGAAGTGCTTGTGAAATGTATTGGGAAAAAAAAGATGGCGACGCTAGTTCCAATTTTGGCCACGCGCCGAAACATCCTCGTACGTATACTGCGCGCGTTTGTCCTAGGCCTACTTTTCACGATATGCAGGCGCATACGAATAGCATATATTAAAAGACCGTGATGTCTCATGTTGGGGGTCATAACTTTTTATTTGGCTCTAATAAGTTTGGGTGAAAGATTGTTAACGAGGTAAATGGACAATCAGATGGTACTCATTACGGTTCTAGGAATGATTATGGACTCAATCTTTGTGTATAATAAAATATACATAGAATTGGAGTCTGTTTGCATTAAAATATATAGTGATGAGATGTTTGGGAAAATTCCAGTTTGTATACCTAGTAGAATTTGAAGACATGTGACATCTACCAACCCTCACTGGACTCATGTGGTACTGGTAGATTACAGGCCACTCCCTCTCGAAGAGAGCAGGCCCGTATCCCAGCAGTAGGAAGATTATACGCTGATTATTTGTTTATGTTATAGTAAAAAGATGAGATGCAAAAAGATTTACAATTCTTCTTGTTTAAAAAAACAATTTTCATGAATACCCATTTAACTGCCTTGTTGTTTTTTTTTTTGTGACTGGTCGGTATTTATATACAGGGTTGCAACAGCGACGCGCAAACTCACATGATTCTAGTTCTAATGTAGAAATTTTTGTGCAATCCATGGTTACAGGTTGAGCGTCGATGTCCCCTGCCACCCTGTATTTTTAATGACATTGATAAAAAGGATACCAGAACGATTTAGCAAACTCGTGGGATGAAATTAGTTTGAAGGCTTAATGAATTTCAAAATTAGGTTTATTTTAAGGTTTAATAAACCACTATCGCTGATCCAAGATGTTTACTACAATAAGATTGAAGAGCTGCGAGCATAAACCTAATTAAATACTAAGTAATAGTAAGATATAAAAAAGCGGTCAAGTGCGAGTGGGACTCGCACACAAATGGTTCCGTACCACTGTAATATATTTAATACTACATATTTTGCAGCGTGTCCCTTTAATTGTATTTAATGTTAAGTTTAATGTTAATTGTAAGTATTTAAATTTTATTAAACTTTATTGTATTTTGTTTATAACCTTATTTTATAGCCATTTGAACTTTTTACGTTCTGAGTTGAGCTGCATGATTACTGATAAATGCTTGCATTGACTGGATAGGCCCACTCAATTTGGGTGGTTCTTCCCTTAAAAGACCATGTCAGACACCAATCTACATGATCTGACTAAGATTATGTCTGGCCTTTTAAAGAGACTGTTACGTTTGTGTTTGTTTCGCCTTTCTTCTCAGAATATTCAGATAGGAAACGCCGACCTTATCTAGTTTTAAAAATATGATTGACGTGTAAAAGTGTTTGTACAAACCTACTTACAGAATTAAATCATTTATCATTTAGCGGTCAGAGTAGCACACACTTTGTGAAAATTCCAAGTACCTATCTACCTATGACGGCTCCCTAATAATAGGGTCTCGTAATACCGTTACCCTTTGGATACGGAACTCTATAAAGTCGTGATAAAATTAACATATTATTCTCTCGCGTTTATACGATTTTTATTATTTCTAAGACGTTTTATAGAGCAAAATGCCTAATTTAAATAACCTGTAAAGTTGATGTTATTTCAAAGAATGGCATTGTAAATATCTGATAAAGATAAAAAGTGTTATGTTCTAAAAATACTTAACGATTTGATCTTTGATAAAAGACGAACATAAAAGTTTTATTTTGTAGAAATGTTAGGATTTAAGCACGCATTTATGCGTTTGATAATAGCGCGGAGATAGCTTTTGCGTAAGATCGTCTCATGAGAAAATACTACATAGCTTCGAAAACCCTGTTTGTAGGACAACTGTGGTTTGCTGTATCATCAAATGAATCGTAATAATGGATTGTGACGTTTCGTAAGAAATAAAGTATGTTTGAGTAAGTTTGGCGCTGGAATTAGACCGCAAGAATCAAATTCCCGGCTCATTAGTCGATTCGCACTTTTTATTTTATTTTATTTTTATATTGAAAGGAACAGCAAACAACAACAGCAACAACAACAACAACAACAACAACAACAACTAACAACAACAGCAACACTAGCAACTTACAACTAATTTAATAAAAACAACTTTAGTAATAATATAACCACAACTCTGTCCACAGGTAAACATAATAGTTCAGAAAACATTTTAAAAAGTTTATGATATTTAACTTTTAACACTTCTATGCGCTACTCGTAGTGTAATTTTTTCTTAAATTCATTGCAAAAATTCAAAATATCTATGCCAATTGCCTAATATATATTTGTGGAATTGTCAACTCGCCCACAAATTAAATGAACTTAGTGCGAGTCGCCTATAAAAAAAAATATTATTATAAAAGTGACCATTTGCCCGTTTCGGGTGAGTATAGTCGTGCGAATCGAATAATAAGTCAAATTCCCGTTTTTCGCTAGATTTCATTCTGCGACTCCGCGACGGTCAAGGCAGATTAAAATGGCGCTAAATTTGATTTGTACGGTCTTATCTCAGCACTGAACTTACACCAACGTGCGGGGTTATTGCGTAACACACTAACAGTAGGAATGACTTTAATTTTGGCAGTTCAACCACATTTATTGCATTATTTACGTTATTAAGCTGACAAATTTTTCGAACATATGAAGCAAAGGGTTAGTTGTATTCTTCAGAATGATTCAGATTCTGATTGATAGTGTGTTACGGATTTAGGGTGCTGGTTCTTTCAAAAATCTATGAACCGATCGATGTTTTCAAATCAGTCGGTAAGGTAGGAATTAGGCAACCGATGCACACCCATTAATTAGTAAATTGTGCCTTTCGTATTATTAAAAAATTGGTTGATTTAGCGTACACAGCCGGGCTGGAAAATTAGATCTCTCTGAAAAACAAAGATGGATGTGACGCATATTTTCCCCTAACTTGATTTTGTTTCAGTGCGGTTAGTGAAAGTACTGAGGTGCAGTTCGGTTAAGTTTGACGACACGGTTGGCGCAGTGGCTGAGCGATCGACTGCTGCGCTGCGTGTCGCGGGTTCGATTCTCGCACGGAACAAATGGAACAAATATTTGTATTGCCTACAGGTAGTTGTTCCGGCTCTGGCTCATTTAAACTCACATACACAAAGTATGTGAGTTTAAATGTTTGTAAACGCATCCACGATACAGGAGTAATTTCTAGAGTGAGGCAAAGTTTAAAAAAAAAGTGCGTTTGAAATCAGTGCTCAGTGTTCTTTTTTGTGATTTTTCTCTGCGACATGTTTGCCGCAAAGAAAAGTATTTTCTTTCTTGTTTAGATAGAAAGAAAAGGGCAGTTAGTTTTTATACATAGTTAGTTTTTATGGAAATTTCTAATAGGTCGTACATGTCTCTCTCCTAAATACATATTCTTCGGTGATGTAATATTTCGTTGTACTGTCTACAATACAACGAAATATGAGGTTGCCTTCCAGAAGGCAACCTCATATAGTCCAGGCCGGCTATAATTTAGCGCGGGTTACATTCGAACGTTCAAGCGAATGTCAAATATTTTCTATTAGAATTTTTGTTTAGAACAGCCAGTGATTATTGAGTGAGAATATGTAAAGACGTCAAGACAATATAATCTTAAAGGAGTCATAAGTTGTTTCATTCCTCCCGTTACCTCAGAGGGCTCCTCAAGCCCTCTACAGTGCCTACAGAGGAGCTTCTGGCTAAGTAATAGCTGCCACAAATCAGTAGGTACATTTTTAAATCAGTAGGTACATTTTTCTGACAGAAAAACTTATCTACATTTTCAACTTTAAAATAGAATAACTTTGTAAAAACCTTAGATAAAATATTCTAAGTACCCGCTGAAGATACCCGTTCAATCTTCTTCAGTGATTGATGACCGAAAGACCGAATGGATGACCGAATGAAATCGATTTAGTGAGCAATGACGGCTATTTGCATATGTATAGAAGGGAGATGAGACTCTTTATAAACTTGGATATACTTGACTTTTGTGTAAAGATTGCTTTTAAAGAGTGGTGCCTAAGAACTGGCTTATTTGAATCGTAAAAGGACAATGTTTTGAATCAGAAATTTATTTATACAGGTTGACTGATCTGAAAACTTCTGGTTTACGAAACAGTCACATTTTTAATAAGAGTTTCTTAGTAAAATTGTGGAAAAACTGGTAGAAACGCAAGTCCGAACTGGGGAAGGGCCTACGTCAAAGCTATAAGTGACATAATTATGTTATTATCTAATGTTAACGTAACGTCTTTTATCGCTAAAATCATCATCTTGGCATCTTCTAGGCACGCTCGTTCCATCATAAACCTCATCCATCGCTTTCCATCAGGCGTGATCGAGGTCAAGAGCGGGCCCATTTAGCAATAAAAAAAAAATAAATAAATAAAAACAAAAAAAATATTAAATTATTTACGACATTTTATGCAAATAAACGATTTTGGTTTGATTGGTTTGAAGGGATAAGTCCTATTTCATTTCATTTAGAAAATAAACTCACCATAAATTCGAAATGAGTCTGAAAAATCATGTATCCATAAAGTCATTCAAGACGACCGCTACTTTATCGTACTTTCAAGGAACAAAATTCCAACACCACAAGATTGGCACCCGGCGCCGTCTGTACACAAAATCAGAGTATTATAAACATAACATGGGAAATAGAGCAAAATAACAGATCTACAATTCATTGTTCAAACGATAGGTTTGAATACACCATAATATTGAAGCGCCGCCGGCGGAGCTATGACGAACTAATGATCGCTTTCTAAGTTCTACGATTTGTATGGATATAACATTACAACAAAAATATATAAAGTCTGTTTTAGAAGGTGCACTTTATGGAATAAGTAGTAGCTGACCCGACAAATGTTGTCCTGTACAACTTTGAATATAAAAAACCGTTAGAAAAAAGGACGTTCAGTTTTTCCCGAAATTGTATATTTTCCGAAAGGTTTTATTTATTTAATACTTCAAGCACACAAATGTACGGACGCCAGCACATCAAGCTACTACAATCTGTCAAATTTCTTTAATAGATTTTCAAGTTTATCGCTAAAGCATTAAGGTTCAAGGTTGATTGGGAAAATTTGACAGTTTCGGGTAGCTTGACCTACTGGCGTCTGTATAGAGGCGGACTTATTGCCACAGGCATTTTCTACCAGTCAACCTTTGGGTGATGCAGAGACAAACATTGGTAGGTGCAATCATGAAAATTGAGGATTAAATATTTTAAATACACGCATAAATTAAAAAAAAAAACAAAAAAATAGCCAAATCAGTCAAGCCGTTCTCATGTGATGTGCTCACCAACGAACAGCATCCACACGCGCGTGATACAGCATCCACACAAATCTTTCGCCCACCATCGATTCACGCGTAATTCAGTCGCGTACGACGTTAGAGCGTTCAAACATGCAATCATAGACAGGTGGTGTGCGTAGACAATGGCCGGCGATGGTCGGCAATGGTCGGCGATGGTCAGCTGTATCACGCGCGTCCGGCAATCACGGCGTATTACTGAGATTACACCAGTGTGGCCTGTTTGTGCTGCCTTTTATTTGTTTATTATATCGAACGGGTATTTAATTTTCACAGAAGGTTTTGTCTTGTAAGATCTAACACTGGAGTAGGACAAATAGGGGATTAGAGATGCACATCACGTGCATAGACAATTGTTAGGAATAGTCAATTGTATCTTTTGTTCTTCTATTTGGAGAATGTTAGGTAGCAAAACTATCGTGTATTTAGGACATGTAGGTATAACCGATGTTATAATCGTGGATGTACTAACACTAGTGTTTAAGTTGTTGTATGTAAGTACTTACAAATTGGATGTTATGGTCTGAGAAATAAATAAATGATTTTGATAATTATCAGCCTATAATGTTCCCATTGTTGGGACATAGGCCTCTCTTCGAGAGGGAGTGGGTTGTAATCTACCACGGGGCCCCAGAGCGGGTTGTTGCTGAAGCGATATCGCAGTTCCTTATAAAACATCCCCTGATCACTCGAAACAGTTTTTTTTTTAATCATTAGAAAAATTCACCGAGACTTGGAAAAACTAGTGTATTGTACATTCGTTTTTCGTGATTTTTTCTCATTCAATGGATGTATTTTTTTCAAATCCTTTGCATTGTAATTTCTGTTATCAAAAAGCACGTTAAACCGTTGGGCCCGGCTGTCACTCGTGGATCTTTGACAGTTGTTACGGGTCGTCAGTAGCCTGAAAGTCTGACAACCAGTCTTACCAAAGGGTATCGTATTACCCAGTAACTGGGTTGTGGAGGTCAGATAGGCAGTCGCTCCATGTAAAATACTGGTATTCAGCTGCATCCGGTTACACTGGAAGCCGACCCCAATATAGTTGGGAAAAGGCTAGGTAGATGATGAACACTTTACTATGCAGGGAAAACCAATATTGTCAACAAACTTATGCAGGGAAAACCAATATTGTCAACAAACTTATGCAGGGAAAACCAATATTGTCAACAAACTTAAAAGCCTACCAGCTAACAGTTACACAATCCCGAATCAATTACCATGAACAACTATTCCACTATGAAATTGTATTAAAGAAAGTGTACAAGAAAACTCGTTGATAATTGCTGACCACACTTATGTACAGTGGACGTTGTAGTTGTCTATCTGCACCGGTACAGTCAACCACACCTCCCTGTTATCAGACATCTCATTTATGTCCTCGACATAAGGGCGGTTTTCGCAGTTCAATTGACGCGGTTGATTGTACTACATAGTAACTAGCGTTTCTTAACCGCAGCATCGGAATGAAACGAGTCGCAGAGACACTTGTCTATTGACAATCTAATTGCAAACTGATATCTGTATAGAGCTGTTGGTTTTTGATGAGCGTGATTTTTTGTGTGTTTATTAAATTGAACTGTGGTTAATGATAATTAATAAATAGTGAGGACTGGGTCCAGAGAGAAGTAACTCAGATCTCAGATATAAAAAAGATAATACGATATGTTTCTAAGATAAATTACTGAAGCATGGACTTCGAATCGATTATTTATTATAGTTAAGATGTCAAGATTTTGCAGATTTCATATTGCTAGAATGACCATAACTTCGCAACGCATGACGAAATATTTCCTGTTTCCGTTGGTATGGAATCCGTTTGGAAAATTCAGCGCGCTTTACATTAGTGATAAAAAGTTAATGCCATGAAGAACAACATCATCATCTGCCTAGCCTTTTCCCAACTATGTTGGGGTCAGCTTCCAGTCTAATCGGATGCAGTTGAATACCAGTATTTTAAATGCCATGAAGAACATCACAAGTTGATAAAATTCCACCATCTTTTTCATATTTTTTTAAAACTTCCCAACCTATTTCTATCATCACATGAGCTTAAAATCACAAACAAAAAGAATACCAATGTATCAACATCTCTATGCAAATACATAATAATTTACAATGTACATGCAAGCTGCGATTATTGTGCGACCGGTCGCGACTGACAAATACAGGATCCTGTTGTTACGCAATTTATTATTTTCCATACAATCCTGTTGGACGGGAGAAAATCACAGAGTAAAACTTTGCGTTGAGGTGTGTCGCGGTTGTTGGACTGCATTTTTTATACTGTGGCTTTGTTTTTTAGCGTTTGATTGCGTGAATGAGATTTTAATGCTTATGTAGGTCGTTAATAGACAATTCGTATACATTAAAATAATAATTGACAAGCCGGTAAGTATTTATTTAATTTTAATTTTGACATTAAATGTAATTAAATCACTGGGTTAAATCGTTTTTCCACATTTACTCATTTGATTTAAATTAAGTACATTTAAACTGGATGTTTAAATGTAATTAATTATTTGATTGAAACTACATACTATAGATACTATTACTACATACTAACTACATACTATTGAACCTACCTAAAGTTTATCTAAGCTGCGAATGACTCGTGGGAAAACTATTTTTCACATTATTCAATTTTATCATCCAGCGTAACACATTAACAGTAATGGCTTTCATTTTGACAGTTCAATAACATTCATTGCGTTATTTACGTTGTTGAGCAGGCAATTTTTTCGAACATATGAAGTAATGGATTAGCTCTGCTTCAAAATGATGCAAATTGTAATTGATAGTGTATTACGCAATTAAGGTGCAGTCATAGTTTGTTGATGTAAATCTAAATCTCTAACTTCAACTAAAAGGGAACTTTCAAGCAACAAAACACGGGGGTATTACCAACTCTATGTAGTTCCAACTAAACATGTCGCCCGCTATAACTCAGTGCAGTAGGAAGACTGGCGCCTCCTTGCTTAGATTATCACGTTGTTTAGACAATCAGCTATTACTTGTAACGAGTGGTCGAGCTTCTGTTACCAATGTTGTGAGCATGTGATGTAAAGAGATTGTTGGTGCAATGTGTGATAAAATTTCTGCTTTACGTGAGCAGAATTTTTATAGGAGTAGCTCATGCTGTGGTAAAAATAAAATATTTGAGAATCTGCAGGGTTTATGAATTGTCAGGATACGTCTAAGCAACGCCTGCGACATCTACTGAAAATAGTGTTCCAGATTGAATGAGTTTTGATTGTGTTATATTATATATAACGGTTCATTTCATGCTCGTCGCCAATGTTATATGTACGAGTATATTGATTTCGAGGTGTAATTAATTAATACACTCGTTATTAATTTGATGAACACACTTTTAATAATGAACCACAAAATACAACAAAGATGGCGTTTTACGAGTACTTCTGAACAGTTCCGGACAGACAGTGTTATCCTCTCACTAAATATTATATAGAATAGATTGGTTGTAGCAGCCGATCGATTTTGTAAAAATCTCACCGTGACAAGTTAGGTGAAGTGAGCTTAGAGTGAGTTGTCAATAGTGTCAATCCCTTAGCATTAGTTGGAATGACAGCTCACTCCACGCTCACTTCACCTAAGTTTTCACTGTGAGATGGTTACAGAATCGCACTGTAGATGGTGTTCTGTAAAAATATTTTCTACTGGTACGAGTTGAAAATTCCAACCTGCGTTCAAATTTTAACAAAAATTGTTGGTGTTGTCAAAACCATCACGCTTCTTGGCAAATCGATTTGTAGTCGCTACTAGCACTATTCAAACGAACGACCAGTGGTCGACTTTGCCCTGGATCGAAAGAGCTGGAAGTCATGGGGAGAGGTCTTTGCCCAGCCGTGGGATGATGTAGGCTAACAGTAACAGTAACTAGCACTATTCGTACTATTTTGTTGTTTACAGACCGCATTGCACCATCATCTTCTTGAGATAACACAATTACAATAACAATGTAATATGCATTTGTAACATAATATTCCATAGTACTGTCTCTTAGCTCATTGTGGAGATTATGCTATATGCAATTAATGTAGCTGTAAATAACAAGACAATAATGTTCGATAATGTCGTCTTTATTATTATGTACGCTTGTGTTTCCCTGCACATCTTAATTTACAAAATAATTGTTACAATGAAAACCTATCAGGATTTCTGGAAAAGCTATATGGTTGCATCTTTTTCTTTCTTTCTTTCTTGTTGTTTCCTACAAAAGTACATACGCGGTCAAAATGCATAGAACAAGCTAATTTTAATAACGGACGAAAAATTTAAATGCAGGGGATCCAGAATCATGTACTGACTTCATGGTAACAGGTTGTGATCAGGCTGCCGCGGCCTGTATATCTTATTTTCCGGCAAAAAAATCAACGACACTTTTTTAGGGTTCGATAGTTGTTTCCATTTTGTGTACGGGATTGGTTAAGTAACTACTGGCATGGCTTACTGGTGAAACCGATGACCTTATGTCCCAGCAAGCAGTGGGAATATTAAGGTCGATTATGATGGCGAGTATGTGTGTACTTACGACTTACAACGAAGGGACTTTCTGCAGAAGTCATATGCGAAGAGGCAAATAAATTACTTAAATATAGAGCAGCGGCTTAGTTTGACGATAATAACAATAATAATAATCAGCCTGTGCTGTCCCACTGCAGGGCAAAGGACTCCCTATCCCTTTTCTACTTTACTCGATCCTGACTAATATATACCAATCTCTCATATACTCGTAGTTAGACAAATATATATATATATATATATACTTCTATTTCTGCCTGCGTTCTGTCTTCTGAAGGATGATTTCCACCAAACGGCTCACATCGCATCGGATCGGAAAGGATACGAACGGATGCGGCGACAGCCGATCGCGTCCGGCAGGATGTCGATGCATACGATCGGCTCTGTACCGTACGTATCCGTTTCTGCGCCTAGTCAAATAGTTTCATTCCTACCGTGTTGACGTGGTCTAATGCCGAAAGGATTCGATCGGATACAACGACAGGCGAACGGAGCCGGTCGAGCATACTTTCGGCTACGAACGCGCGTCGCGGTAGACGCCCGCGGTCAAGCTGCTATGCGCAGCTTGGTAATATAGACTTTAAATATTGTGTACTCATTTAATATCGTTTAAAGATTGTAAAATCCGTTCCGATCCGATACGATCCGTTTGGTGGAAATCATGCTTTTAACAAATTATAAATCGGCGGCCACATAAAGACCTTTTATTGTAATAGCCTTTGGAAGAACCTTATTCAGCAAATCATTTTACAGTCATAATAGCGCAAATTGACTTTCTAATTGAACATTGTTTATTGTTTACAATAAACAGCTCCAATAACTTCAGTCCATTCGCAAAAGACTACCAAGGGAAGTAATAACTATTATTATTTAATTAACGACTCCTCTTTTATATTTATTCCTTCCTAATGTACTAAAACTGGAGATAGACATGGTCATTGGCTATAGAGGATATTTAACATCTTCCTTGATGACCACAATGGAGATTATTCTCAAGAGGATAGGTGGCATCCCTCATCATTTAACGTAAGGACATAGATGACACCTGTCAAAAGTCTGCAAATACCTGCTGGATGAATAGAGTTTAAAGTGACGATAAAAACTTCGACAGGCATACATAAGTATGAGATATTTGAATTTTGCTCGACAAATCCGTTGATGGTGAAACTATGTTTGTAGATGGAACTAATTAATTCTATCTAATAAATACGAATACTTAGGAATTAAGTGGTATTATCATCTCTTTCGATTTATCTACTTGCACTGACAAATATCATCAAGCAAATCGAGTGGTATCATCAACTCTATAAACAAAACTAACAACGGTATTATCATCTCCATATAACACCCAGAAGAGTTATTAAATGGTATTATCATCTCTGTCGGTTTCCCGGCGAGTTGTCGCGCGGTTAGCCGGTTGTACGGGTGAACAGTAGTCCGTTGTTATTACAGGCCACATACCTACATACACGGGTGCGTTGACTCCGTTTAATAGTATATTGCGTACTCGCTGATGTGTATGCAGGTTTACATGCGGGTGGTATAGGTTCTAGGAAAGTGTTTTAATTGAAAATTGTGTGTGAGATCGCCGTGATCGGTATTCTGTCTCGCAGTTTACGGCCGAACAAGTTTCTACAAGCAATCTCGTGTTAGCCGATGTGATTAAAATCACAGGAACAATCGTTTATCTTTTTTCTAACTATGTAGGGGTTAGCTTCCAGTCTAATCGGATCCAGCTGAATACCAGTATTTTACATGGAGCGACTGTCTCTCTTACCGCCACAACCCAGTTTCTGGGTAATACGATACACCTCGATAAGACTGGTTGTCAGGCTTTTGGGCTTCCAGGCAGTAACGACTGGCAAAGCTCTACGAATGACAGGCAATCGTTTATCTTGTTTTGAGATATTCGACAGATGATGATTTTACGAAAACATTGTGGATCTGGTCAGAAATTCCTTTAAACAATTGCCTGCCTAATGAGAATGCAATACAGGCTTATTTCTCGTATCACCTGCACAGATAATGCTGCTTCTTCAGACGAAATAATATCATCCTCTTTTCAGGGTATAAGTGGAGTACATACTAACAATTAAATTAATTAACAAAGAAACGACGTGAGGACTGTGTGAATGATGTTATGGTTAGAAAGGGGGTAACTACCGAGATGGCGGCTAATAGAGAAGTATGGAAGAAAAAGACATGTTGCGTCGACCCCAAATAAATTGGGATAAGGACAGGAGAATGATGAAATGGAGTACTAACAATTCTTCATTCTCTTTAGTGTGCTCGTATCTAAAATAATTATTTTCATCCTCAATTCTGCTAAAATGTGACACAACAGCGATCTAATTCGAAAATTCCTTACCAATCCATCCCAACCCAATCTCACAACGATCTCCACACACCAATTGACTTATTACCTCAACCACCTCCATGTGAGCCCCACGCAATAAGGAAAAGATTGGCACATCTCGGCTCCCGTTGCTCCGGGCGCCCGTCTTACGTAATCACACTTATTATGTATGTATTAAGTTACGGCACAACTTCAGATTAGCACATAAGTGCCCAGTTATGTACCAGCTTATAGTTTTTGTCCCCCGACTTATCGGTAGTCATTTTAATGTTGACTTCCAATTATACTGTCTGAAATGTATGTGTTTTCGATCTAGTGCCGTTTTTGTTGGTGTCGTTTTAGTAGGCGTTTGGTTTGTGGGTATGGACAATTAATTGGTTTTCAATGTTTTTATGTAATATTTGCGATTGTTCGAAGGAAAATTTTTAATATTGTATTTTGGGAAATTGTTATTTTTTGATGATTACTAATGTTGCTCAAAAAAATTGCTAAACTTAAATGGGACTGGGCTGACCTCGTCTGCCGTATACCCAATGAGCTGTGGGCCAAAATAATCAATCGGAGCCCTGACACAGCCAGAAGGCGTCGCGGCAAACCTCGTAGAAGATGGCGGGACAAGCTGGCGAAAACCAACGACCGGTGGTCCTCATTAGCTTTGGATCGAAAGAACTGAAAGTAATGGGGAGAAGCCTTTATGATGTAGACAGTAACAGTATTTTTTGTTTAATTGAAGCTGGATAGCTTAAGAAGCATCAAGAACCAAGAAAAATAACGGTATGGGATGTAAGTAAGCTTGAAAGGGGTCGACATAAGTAGGTTAAAAAGAAATCTGTTTTTGACTCTATAAAGGTATACACATCGTTAGTCTGGTCGGAGGGTATGGGATTTTCTTGAGCTGTTTATGTTGATTTTCTTTTACGCAACACTTGCTTACGCACCTTTCGACTTACGGTTCACTTGTAACCTGACAAAGATACTCAAGTAAACCCTTCTTAACCGACTTCAAAAAAGGAGGAGGTTCTCAATTCGACTGTATTTTTATTTTTTATGTTTGTTAATTATGAAAACTAGATCTATAGGTGTAAAAAGATACATCACATAGCCGTCAACTACGTGCGAATGCGTAATTTTTTTATGCGAAGTTATGCGACTTGCACAAAAATTTGCTGCGAATCGACTTTCATTTGTGGTGTGAAAATTTGGAGTTCGCGGTAGTGCGCAATGTAACGCACGCAAAAGATTTTGCTTATGGGTGCATACAACGGTATAGGGGTCGTGGTGGTATTCAAAGTTGTGATATAACATTAAAAACGTGTTTTCGTAAAAAAAAAAACGTCAGTAAATGTTGGAATTTTGACCTTCAATATCACAGTACAGTACAAAAAAATGATTACAAAGATGGGGACAACCAGTTCCTTTGGGCTTCGTTCAGTGTCTTTTTTTAATAATAATTTACCAAAACATATCTCCACCGCAAAAAATAATAATTCCGAAAAACATACTTTAAAGTAGATCTAACTTGGTCTAGGATATTTATTCACTTAATCAAGATAATATTTACATAATATGCTAACATTTAAAATAATAATATAAATAATAATATACGTATATATGGAAAAATATTCACAAGAATCATATGTCATCAAAAAATTCGTCCGCATCGCTGTCAATAGGAACAGTGCCCAAAAGGTTGGCAGCATTGCCACGTTGTATGACGATGCTAATTCTTTGGCCAAGAAATAGGCAAGCCCTCTGGTCACGTGAAGAATCGATTAACCGCTTGGCGATATCTCGAAAAATCAAGTAAAAAACAAGATCAAATTTATCATATCTGTAACACAAAGAACAATCTCATAGATAATGCATGTTTACATTATTACGGGTATCGGGAGCTGTCGTCTGAATTAAAGCAATCAGTTCTCAATGCGGGTAGTTACACGTAATTCGAGCCTCCGTCGTATAATCACCTGCGTTCGACGTAGAAGATCATTAATATAATAGTATTCTATTATCAGCTTGAATTCGATGGATGCAGGATAGTAAAAAAGGGAGAAGGAATCTTCTATGGGGTATTTTTTGGAGCATTACTTTTTTTGGACTATGAATTTCTCAAACTGTTCAGAACAAGTGCGCTAGTGTTTAAAATCTATAATATTTTAGTCCAGTTGTAAGCCCACCTGCACCAAAAATCATTAAATACAATTATCGCTAAACATATTTAAAACATCATTTGACAACAATAGAATGGTGATTTGAAATCGTTTAACGCTAAACGTATCTTGTGATTTGTATTATAATATGAAGGCTGCTGGAAATAGTATCTATCCAAACAATGCTGAAAGATTTTAAGTCCATAAAATTCAACAAAGACTGAAAATTAAATCAAAATAAGCGGCTAATATTGCTGAAAACAGGCTAGTTTGTAAACTTGCACTTTGTAGTTAAACTTGATGTGATTTAGCTTCCATTCCAGATTACATACGTAACGATTTTCTTATCCACCGCTTAAAATCCAAGTGAAGTTATGTCTACATCCTCATAGATGGCTATCTATGGGTGATTTTCTATTGAAAGCAATTTGCATACAAATGAATTCAGGCAGTTTAACTTTTTAACAGTAACGACTAAGTTAATTGCTGGTTAGATCTTAATTTGGAAGAGATTGGAAGGTAGATTATAAGGCTTTCACGCTTCTCTCGGGGTAATTGGAAAATATGGAGTTTATCAACTTCTAATTATATGGCAAGTATAGTATTATTAAAGGACTACATAAATTTTATTCTTGAACTAGGTTCACGTGGGTCATGTTTTTAACAGAGCAATGCAATTCATTTGAATTTAGTTATGAACGCAGATTACTGACAGTCTTTGTACTGCCTATTTTGACTGTTTCTTGGCTTAGTTGATATAAAATGTACGTAGAAAGACAATTATGTGCAACATGATTCTAAATAAAAATAAATAGGTTAGCTGTTCTCGCCAGCTAGACACCTGAAACACCCCAAGGGGTTTGGCCAAAGCTTTGCCAACTGAGACAGAGTTAAAATGTTTTACAGACAACTAGAATACAGCAATGCAGTTTAGCGACAGGAATTGTGCCTGTTTGACCGTTCACAAGAAGCTCTACTACTTCATAATCTTCAACAATTATTTGAAGCACTATTTCATGGTGCTATCGCATAATAAGCACAATCAGCCTATAATGTACTGCTGGGACACAAGTCTCCTCTCTTCGAGAGGGAGTGGGCTGTAATGTAGATGTATCATGTCTTCGAATTTTTTGGTTCTAGGACATATCGGTTTCACGATGTTTTCCTTCACCGTTTTGAGCTATCGAAATAACTAGAAATCTCGTGAGACGAAACTTTTTGACAAGCAAGACTGGCAGCTCCTATAACGGCTTCGCATAAAACCAGTCAATCACTGCCAAGTCAATTTTCAACTTCTTTATAAAACCAGACACAATGAACCCAAGAATCTATCTCTTTCACAACAAACCATTCACAGAGCAACCGTATTAGCTAAGTGATAACCGGTATCATAAATAAGACGCACGTTAATAGCCTGTAAATATATTGAGGCGTTAAAACAGCCGGGAGCTCGGAGCTAACTAATAGTGAACGTGATTTACGTGTGGTGCGTTAGAAACTTTATATGAATGAAGAGCAATCTGCAAGTGTCGAGAAAGAAGGATTATGGTTGCAAAAGGGCCAGCCCTTCTCTTTACTGGTACAAAAGTGGCGACTTTTGGTACAGAAGTTCAAAAATGTGGAGTAAAGATGGCTGTGATTATGGTAAGAGAGACGACAGAAAGAAAAAAAAAACTTTATTTGCACTTTACGTGATGACTTAGGAATAAAAAAATGCAGCAGAAATACAGCAGAGAGTTTTATGAGCTTTCATTTCGTATAAGAAAATGTTTCCGAGACGCACCGTTTTTGATATAAGTATATGCGAAAAATCTAAAAATGCCTAGCTCCGGCTCACCTCCTAGAAGTCAATACTTTTAGTATGTTCACTTCTTAAGAACCGTAAATAAGTTTCTGAAGGTATCACTTAGGTCCCTGCTCGCGCACTCTAAAACTCCTTTACTGAATGTATTAAAATTTATTTTAATGTTAAAATATATATTTTTGATAGTTTCTCGATGAGCAAATACTTTATCACAAAAAAAAAAAATTGTTTCTGCTTGCCATTGTTATCAAAAGGAAGTGATATAAGATTCGATATATTTAATTTATTCATCGCTATATCGCGATATGGTTCCACTTGCGGTTCAAATACCTCAAGGCGATCGTTTTAGATTATCTCTGTGTAAATACCTGTTGCGATTGTCTAACGGAACCTTTCTTTTTCGCGAATATTTTATCTTACGGTAGTAAACAACAGGCTTTGTTAAACTAAGCTTAGCTGGACGAATTTTGAATTTTAAATGTTGTGGATTATAGTGTCCCAGTCTTCAGATAGATTAGCGTATTTAGTTTATAAATTATTGCCGATGATTGGAAATATTATTATTTTGAATAGCTTCTTCTAAACCTGAAGTCTACTCCCTCCTTCTCCTCAAAGAGAGGAGGCCTTTGTTCTAGCAGTGGAAAGATTATAGGCTGAATATATTTCAAACCGTACTCCATGTCGTTGGAATCTAATAGTATACAACGTCATCAACATCATCATTTCAGCGAAAGATACCCACTGCAGAACACAGGTCTTCCTCAAGCGTCGCCACACCGACTGGTCCTGTACTTCACATATCCAGCAGATTCCTGCGACCTTCACCAGGTATTCGATCTACGTTGTTTGCGGAAAGACAATGGACTTCGTTATAATAATGATCAGTCATGGTTACAATGATGGAACTAGTTCATGGTTTATACCAGTCGTGCTATATCCTTGAAAAGGCTGAAACATTGCTGAGTGCTGGTTACATGTTCAGATAAGTACTTACATCCTGCTAATTCCTTATCATAAATGTATTACAAAAAAGTAACAATGTACGCCGCATGCACACTGTATCTATCCGATGCATCGGAAATTAACACTTTTATTGTACAAAGGGAACTCGTTCTAAGAACAAAAATAGATGGTTATTATGATTTTATAATTGGTAAGGTAACCTGAAGCCAAGCGTTGATAGCTTTAGCAATTAACGTAAATATAAGTTTTAATATAACGCTATTAAAGTACTGAGGAACGTTTCTCTGCACTGTCGTGGAGATGGTTTACTTGAAATGAAAGCAACTTAGACTAGCGGTTTAAATAATTGTGTGGCTAGCTTTTTTTTTATGAGGGCCTTGTCTTTTTCTATGAAGGAGCTTAGATTATAGAATTCTTACAAGTACAATCTTCTACTTACCGAGCTCGTGATTAAATAACTTCACAGATAATTGAATGATATTTGGAGTGATTGGGCGGTCATTCGTGGACCTTTGACAGTCGTTACGGATCGTCAGAAGCCCGAGAGTCTGACAACCAGTCTTACCAAGGGGTATCGTATTACCCAATAACTGGATTGTGGAGGTCAGATAGGCAGTCGCTCCATGTGAAATACTGGTATTCAGCTGCATCCGGTTAGACTGGATACCGACTCCAACATAGTTTGGGAAAAGGTTAGGCAGGTGATGATGATGATTTGGAGTGATTGAACTCTCGAGGATTTTCGAACCTAGTCTGCTGTCTTGCTGCTTTTGCGCAGATTACCACAAAAATGAATTTGTTTGTTAATTGTTACAAGCTTTTTATTAACTTGCTTCATTCGTATGTGTCTGCGGTTCTAATGGTATACATTTTTTGCCCCAGCTTAAACGATGATGCTTGTTTTGATTGTTGTTTTTTTTTTGTTTGTGTTGAATCGTAATATGTTGCAACGGTTTATTTTATTTCTTGTTTTAACTGTTGTTTTTATTTATTTATGTATAGTTGCATGCTGCACTGCTTGACGTCATCACGTCAACGCCGGCTGCCGCTGCTGAAAACCAGCGCTGAGGCTCTGTCTCGTATAGGGTCTTAGCATTATGCTGAGCGATGGCCGTTTTGCGTGAATGTGACGCATGTTTAACCCCAACTTGTTACTTTTTTTTGTGTGTTTATGTTCTTTTTATGCGTCATGTTTGCCGCAAATAAACGTATTTTCTTTCTTTTCTTTATTTATTTCTAAAAGCACACTGAGAAATACCCAAATAAAAAGATCGGTTTAAAAAAGTTTATTTCTCAAAAAAGAACATACATAGTTCACTTAAATATGAGAAACTTAACGAAAAATAACATATTATTGTATTAAACATAGTTGTCGATCGATCTGCCTTACATACAGTGGTATTCATTTATTATTGTTGATAGGCCAAATACAACTTTAATCTATTTTTAAAAATGTTCATCGATGAGGAGTCTCTTATTTCTTTAGGTAACTTATTATAAAGCTGCGCTCCCTCAAACTGTATGGTTCTCCTTCCGTACAAGGTTCTAACTGAAGGCAGTTCTATACTATCCCTATTCCTAGCGTAGTAGTGGTAAGTTTTGCGTTTGAAAGTGATTTGTGAGTGTATTTTTTAGTTAGAATTTTCTTTATTAGTATGCATGTGTGATATGTATACAATAATGTTTTTAGGTTAAATAGTTTAGTTTTAGTGTAAAGTTCTATGTCCAACCCTAATATATCTAACCAAACCTAAACTGCTCCATAACTCCTACCCTGTTTACAAAGTCTGTCACTATCAAAGTCGCTTAAGGCTTATAAAGATAACATAAAACCGAACTACTGCACAACACGAACACGGACATTAGAGAAACAACATAATAATCACAAGGGAAACCCAATGAATGTATATACGTATATATACATTTTATCAATATGGTACAATAGCCGGGCGAAATGTCGCAATGTTCGAGCTAAACGCTGCTAGAAGTCGTAACGATATCTAATAAACGCTCTGCTATGCAAATCAATCGGTTGCGCGAACGCACGCCTTTGTCAGTTTAGAGACAATGTAGGGAACATAGGGCTGGCGGGTTTAATTATTAAACCCGCCAGCCCTAAGTTCCCTGCATTGTCTCTTCATTAATAATTAATGAAGGGATTGTGGCGGATGTTTCGTAGTGTGACGGATTGAATTTTGAAACTTAAAAGAAAATAGATAAGGAGTTTGTAAAGTAAAATTAACTTGAATATTGATATGATTAATATTGCGAACCTATTTATTTTTTCTGTATGGCCAGATGTATGAACGAAAAAGGAGTGTGTAAGGATCGTAACAGGTGACGTTCTGTAATTTCTGCCTAACCCCAAGGGTTGTGAGTTTATTTTTGTATGTATTTCTTTTTTGTTGGATAAAAATCATGTGATTATTCTTATTATAGTGTAGGTTTTAAACGATGGGAATAATGCGTAATTTATTCACGCATGGTGATATTGGATAGTGTCACAATTGCTTAATTATTTTGATACCAGTAGAGCCCTAAACATCGGCTATCATTAACCCGTTGCGTACGGTGAAAATAATTTTAACAGTTACCCAATAATCGTGAAACCAAATCTCCTGAATACATCAATCAAAATAGGAATAAGAACTTCTATTGTAGAAATAATAGAACTGTTAGAGGCACAGCCATAAATAATAAATTCTGATGACTCGATTGCGACCAAGTAGATGATTCGAAGCAGATCAATAAAAATACGCAATTAAATCTGAACGTATCGGTTCTTTAAAACCGGACGAGACCAATATAAAATATCACACTCATCAAGATACGATGCATAAAGAAACAAATTCTTCATAAGACCTCATATATCTTGCGTCATTAAAGAAAATCAGAAGCCAAGCCCTGGTTGTAAAGTATGTCAGAATGGACCAGATGGAAAGATAGTGAATGATTCTGAGCAAGTAATGCTACCAGGCAATAACTCAGTCGCTATTCTCCTTGCGGCTAAGAAACCATTTCGTGTTGATTCTATTGTAGAAATAAATTCACGAGTAACTCACTGTACAGGCGCTGCAGTAGCAGCAAAAACAAAAGGCAAAGAAGAACAATTGATAGATGAATTTTGAGCTTTATGAGAAGAAATTACTAAGGACGATACAAATAGAACACTAACTGTGCAAAATAATAAACATCAAAATTAAGAGTTTGATGCAAACAAGACTAAACTCAAGTCTGATCAAGATAAGGTTGAATTTGGAGCTGTTGAAAAAGTAATAAGAAGACAAGTAAATGAAACTGGTTGTAGTGTTAGTTGCTCGGGGCTTCGTTTAGTATGAGAGTAGGGTCTGCAAATTTATGTGGCATTAGTTTTACACTCAAAACGTTGTGCTTTGTTGTGACTTTCACATAAATATATTAACTAAATAAATTATGATCTGGAGTGGTTGATTACAGAATGAGTTGGCATTACGCATGTAAATATTTTATTACTATGTTATCGCTGAATTAATACAGTGGTTGAATAAATGTTGTCAGAATCTAAATACACTTCATATACACTGATACTACTATTTCGGTCCTAGTTCTCGTTCATTTTGACACACGAATTTGCCTATAAATATATTCTAATGATATTAAATTAAATTTTCTCTATATCTGGATATTTGTTATATGTGCTGATTAAAATGATTATGTGGGTTATGTTAAATAGAGATTATCATGCATAAAATATGATGTTCCAAGCCGCGGACTAGTGGTTCGATAATAATTTATTCATTAGTTGTTTATTGATATGTATTTTATTCTACTTTTTGTTGGCCAAGGTGAAAGAAAAATGGAGCGTGCGTTTCAGCAGTTGACTTGCGGGCACAAGGTGCATACCTACTTACGTAGTCACGGTATGATTTACCTGACCGTAACTTTAACAATTCTCTTCTATGCTATGCTATACATTAAAGTAACGTATCGCGTATGTCCGTATAACAGCGTTGTTCTATTCTAAACTACACAACGTATTTTGATACGGTATTCACAATCATTTAGAGAATTTATTCCGAAAGGTTTACGCGTGCGTGTAAATCACGATGTTTTGTCAATCCGTAAAAACCGCGAGTCGCAATTAGTGGTAAATAAATTATGAAAAAACCTTCAAATCTAGCCGAAAGCAATTAAAAATAAGAATATATTTATGTCGTTAAGTTTACATTCAAGTGGATTGAATACCTAGACCTCGTACTTGGATTCTTTGTGTTATGAGATCCAGACTCCAGATCCAGATTTTTAAAACCTAAATAAACTATGTATAAAATGTATATACATGATGGTGTGACTTGTGTCAATTTTATTGGTGTTGTTAGAAAGTGTCTGTATGGTATACGTACGTATGTTAGTGAGTGCATTTGTAATTAATGGTCTTTTGTTTGATAGATGGATCGCTTTCTATTGTTTTTATTTAGGATTTATTACTTACCTTCTAGATTCAAAATTACAGCTTCGGGGTGATCGCGGATGAATTATTGGTTAATATTTTAAAATAGCTGTGCCTGTCGCTGCTGTAGCTGTAACTTCGTACGCGTGCATGTCGGATGGGTTTAATTTTTAACGCGTAACCCTAATTCTTTTTCTAAAATAAAATTAGCCTACTCCTTATTACATCAAAGGAGCAATTCTTGTAATTTTAAGAACGTTCACAGTCTGGTCAGTCACGTTCACATCTGTCAAAAATACCTCCAATTTCGCTATATTTTTGACAAATTTTTGATATTGATTGTCGCTGAGATGAGATTGCGACTAGATTTTGAACATTTTTAATTACGAGAATTTGCCTTCCTCTATTTGCCAGTGAGTCCCGTTGAAATCGGTCCAGCTGTTTCGGTGATTAGCCGAAAATTTAAAAAATTGTTTTTTGTTCTAAGTATCGTATATACTTTCATAATTATGCATTTAGCAAAACACTGTTATTTTGACATTACAAGGAGACACTTAAATTTTACCTTTTTGTATAGATTCCAATCGTCTTCTTTAAAAAAACTTATCAAAACAGAAGTAGATTATGAATTCGCCAGCATTTTTTCTCTAGATAGTTTTTTACGGTCATTTAATCTGCGAAAAGATTAAGCTTAACGTTACAAGATTTAGTGTTATATTATGGATAATCCTTATCTCTGTCACATTAAGCATCTATGTATTTATCGTCCCAGACGAAAGTAACTGTTTCGATATTTTACAGTCACTTCATGGCACTTGAAATTTTACTCTCTGTAGTGTTTTATCAGTTTAATAGATATCTTTACGACTTCAATATTGTTCTTATTTCTACCAAATCCTCATAAACTACCATAGTATTGACGTCTCATACCAAAGAGTCTAAGTGTTTTGCGGTCTTTTATTTTTAGTCTTGTCTGCTACTCTTGAATACGAAAACGGTTTTTTTTTTTTTTTAATGTTCTTTTTTAACGGTTAACAGTTATTGGCGCTGATCGATCATTAGATAGTGCAGTTTTAACTGTAAAGTAATACCAAAGAAATTAATTGTTATTTTAATTTAATTTATTGACTGATAATCCTTATAATGTACTCGTATATATCCTTATATATTATGTATTATTTTCTATCGTGCTTGTTAGTGATCCTAAGATTTTTTTTATGATCTAGACTAGTGCTTGACTGCGATCCCGGCCTATTATGAGCCTATTCACTCTAGCCTTGAAGACACTTAAATTATAATCGGACGGGAAAACCGCCGCAGGCAAATTGTTCCAGTCCTTCGATGTTCGCGGTATAAACGACGAGGCGAAACGCTTCGTCGTAACCAAATCTGGATCACCAATTAGCCTCTTCGCACGCCTCTCCACTGAGTCCAAAGCTTCTAGATGGCATTTTGCAGCACCAGCCAACATGTGGCTGCAGTACTCCACACGCGATCGGACCTGCGCTTTGTATAACATTAGAAGCTGTCCCGGTGTGAAGTACCGCCGGACCTTTGCAAGAACGCCAAGTTTCCTAGCAGCCATCTTGGATTTGGACTCAATAAACCGCCCAAAGTTTAGGTTTGAGGAAATTTCAACTCCCAAGAGCTGAAGGCGGTTGGTACACTCCAAGGATACATTCTGAAAAGCAGGAGCCAAGGTGAACGGACTCCTTTTGGCGGTGAACAGACACGCTTGTGTTTTGGCGGCGTTGAATCCCACAAGGTTGCCTTCGCCCCATTTGGAGACTGCCTGAAGTGCGACATTCGTACGCTCTACCATAGCCTCTCTTTCGGACCGGATTACTTCTAGATTTCTACTACATTTTCTGTTTTTACCCGTGAGAACCTGTAATTGGCTTTTTATCTCATTAACTGCACCCCGCGGTTTCACCCGCATAAGTTTCGATCCCATGGGAATATTGGGATAAAAAGTATTCTATGTGTTAATCCTGGTTATAAACTATCTGTGTACAAAATTTCATCTAAATCCGTTCAGTAGTTTTGGCGTGAAAGAGTAACAAACATCCATCCATCCACCCATCCATCCATACAAACTTTCGCCTTTATAATATTAGTAGGAAGTAGGATATACAATGGTTATCCTTCTGTTATAGCTGTTGGTTTTCCTATAAATAAATAATCTTGCTCTATTCATACCGTATAGCTAGGTCCACTTGTTAGCTTAAACGAAGCTTAAGATTAAGCACCTATATTTAGAATAACGGCCTTACAGGACAAGTAGTTATTACAAGTAATGCCAAAGTTAAGGACTACACTGGCAGAAATATGGTGGGTTAAAGGTTACACTATAAATTAATGAAAGGTTAGCTGCCTAGAGCGCCTAGCCTTTCTTTTAGGTCACTTTGGTAACTAACGCCACTTCATTTTCAGCAGACATCATTCACAATTAATCTATATATAGGTATTATCTTCTAATTTAAAGTCGCTTTTCGCGTCTGTATGTCTGTATGTGGGACCGCGTTGTACTCACTTCTAAACGCTCCGCAATGGATTTTGATACGATTTTCACCAACGTTTAGAGAAATTATTTCAGAAGGTTACACATTAATCTTTAAATTATATATAGTACCTATAGAGCGATATTTTTATATACCTTAGAACATTGCGTATTTAGCTGGACATGAGACACAACAAATATAACTCGATAACAACCCAAAATTCCCTCCGATCTGCTGATAATGTCAAAATAACTGTTTGTTGAAAGTAAAGTAATGTAAAAAAATAAAGTATTTTTGGTCGAAAATTGCGAACAGTTTAAACACTTAAAAACATCATCTGGTATTATTCGTAATTATTTGGCGAGCCCATTCCGTCGCGGCATGCGGCACCTGTATTTTAAATCATGCGAGTATGAGCGAGGCCATTACATTGAAAATAGGTAATTTATAACTTATTATTGTATGTTCTCGAATTTTGGTCTTATCTGGGGCCTTTGTCGTTTCTTAACACATTTGAATAACTATTTGTAAAACCACTTTGGTGGTAAACTCTGCTGGAAAAGTTCGAACCTCTGAGAGATCAGTGAATTCATAAAAACTCTTCGTTTGTGGCACCTAAGCTCCATTTAAACGTCTCCAAGTGTTACGTGTGGTCCTTCACCAGGAAGCCCGTTCTTATAACATTTGACTATAAACTTTTAGACAAATCCCTAGCTAGGGTTAGTACAGTCAAAGACTTGGGAGTTGTTTTTGACTCAAGATTATTATTTGATCAACAAATAGATGAAATCATTAATAAAGCATCAAATTACTAGGGTTCATATTGAGGGTCTCGTCTGAGTTCAGAAGCATTAAAATTCTCTACTGTACTTTGTTCGCAGTCATCTTGAGCATGCCTCTCAAGTTTGGAATCCCAATTACAACATACATATACACCAATCGATTAGATGGCATACAAATAATTTTTTTGAGGTACATTCAATTCCGGTCTAAAACTTATTCTCCCTCTTATCTCCTACGCTGTAAAAGATTCCATCTACTTCCTCTTTCTGAACGTAGAAAAATTGCAGACTTGGCTTTGTATTTACAATCGCTAACGGTTCAAACGAGCTTCCCGAATTGCTGAACAAAAACGGTCTGCGGATTCCTTCTGCTTTTCTGCGCGATCCTCATGTGTTGCCTATTCCTATGGTAGGAACGAATTACAGACGAAATTCATACTTAATCAAAGCGAGTCATACGTATAATGCGGTCTACCGGTACGTCGACATCGATGTTTTCAATACCAGTATTTCAAAATAAAAAAAAAACTTTTTGTGATTTCTTTTTTGATCACGTATCCCAATTGATAAGAATTTACGCTGTTTGAAACGCATTTGTACTTATGATAATGTATTTACTCTAAACGCTGTCTACCTTCTCAAATATTTTTTTGTTTATATTCTCTCTTCTATCTGTGAAAACTTGTAACTGGCCTTATTGTTGTTACTCTCAATCGTGCAAAAGTGTTTAGAAAAAAGTTTTCCAAAAACTGTAAAATGAACAAAATCCTAAGCGACTACGAACGTACCTTTATAGACCCTTCCATCTTTCTTTGTCTCTGCTTTCCTTCAGTTTGTTGCCACCTTCTACAGGCTCCTACTATGAGGAAACCTAAGTGTAGACGCGTTACTGTCTCCGTTTACCTATTTATCGACCCCATCTACTAACGTACCTACATTATACACTTCACCTCGATCGAGTCTCGCTCCAAAACCGGTAGTAATTCTTTCCAACAATTTGGGCCCGATCGCCCGAGGTCCAGATACGAAATAACAATTATTTAGCAAATTTATTCAGATGATCGCCCTTTGTTTCAACATAATGAGTGGTTGTGCGGCCGAATTTAAAATGCCATTACTTTGGTAATGTCCACGGTGAAAAATATATGTGATAACTGTTCAGTTTTTGCGATAAAATCGTGTCCATGATGAAGGTAAGTTGTGTGAATGAGTTCAGTGTTGTGTTTTTTTTTTGTTTAGATTCAGAATATGAGTATTGTAATTATACGTATCGTGTGAGGAGGTGACTTCACTGAAACCACAGTATACATTTGTAACCACTCTATGTATGTAATCACAGTATATATTTATTTATTTTTTTCTGGTGGGAAATCATCAAATGACCCCTCCCGCTCTGGGTGGAGCGGAAGGGAGTGTCAGACTCTTACTTACTAAAACCTACCCATGTTCCTTCCTTCGCCCTTTATGTTCCGGGGTAGCGGTAACCCTTTCGGACGATCCCGCTGACGTATATATTTATATTGTGCTGAAACTGAGGACCAGCACGAACGCGCAGGATAACGTTAATTCCAACGTTAAATCTTAGTTTGAAGACTTTATTAATTTCTATGACCGGTTCTAATAGTGCTTGTCGCAAAAAAGTAACCAAAATACTATAGGATATAACTCGATACTCTAACTCCTCCGCAAAAAAGCATTTACAGTGCATATGTGTATGTTAAAAGGATAGCTTTATTTTCGGATCAAAAATCGTTTGAATTTACGTACGTAACGTTCACATCGCATGTACGTGCTAGGGCCTCTGACAATCTCTGATACTTGAAACAAGAAACAGATTTTCCATAGAATTAAGCTCACCTACTAATCTTTTTATTTTAGGAATTTTCAACAAATTTTAATGCAAATAAAGTGGTTCTATTAAGAGAGAAAGACATTTAAAAACATTATGTAGGTATTTTAATGCCAGCACGAGTCAGAATTTTCTACTAACAGGCTTATAAGTCACTGCTTATCTATCTCAAATCCAAATTAGAAGATTTACATGTAAAAAAACCTCGACTGTAAAGTAACGGGAGCATCCAATTAATTCACCTAAGCCTTAATAAGTACCTACTGGAGCTGTGGTGGCCCAGTGGAAACGGTCGCGACTTACGAGTTATTAGTCGAAGGTTCGAAACTTCGAACCCAGACCGGAGCTTTACTTTATGTAAATTATTTCATCACCACTGCTCTCAAAACGGTGAAGGAAAACATCGTGAGGAAACTAATGTGTTTCGAAGACATGCCTGTGACATCTATCTCTGGGCCCGCATGGTAGATTACGGTTCACTCCCTCTCACAGAGAGGAGGCCTGTGTCCCAGCAGTGGGAACATTTTAGACTGATTATGCTAAGTGCCTACTAAATAATGATCATTACGTAATTAACATATGTATAATACCTATAACGCTATTTTAGATATAAATTGTAATTATAAAACATTATCGTAAAGTAATGTAGAATGGTACAGTTAAGTTGTAGGATAAGGTTTTTTTGGATAAGGCCAAATTGTTGGATTAAAGTTTGAAAAATGTCATTTTGATGGTTATGTAGTTAAAAACTTACAGTCAAAGTTGAAGTTGTTGTTTTATCTAATTTTACCAGGAATTCCAATGAAATCAGGTAACAGAATTGTGTTATTTTAAGAAAGAAAGAAAACTGTTTTATTTGGGACACGCACAGGAAATACAAACAATAAAAAAAGAACATTCAATCCTACTTCCTACTAATAATATTATAAACGTGAAAGTTTGTATGGATGGATGGATGGATGGATGGATGTTTGTTACTCTTTCACGCAAAAACTACTAAACGGATTTGGATGAAATTTGGCACACATATGGTTCATAACCAGGATTAACAAATAGGATACTTTTTATCCCGATACTCTCACGGGATCGAAACGTATGGCGGTGAAACCGCGGGGCGCAGCTAGTATAACATACTTACGAAAACAATAAAATAGATAAAGAACATTAAAACTTATCTAAGATGAAAAGTAACAAAATTAAATGGGCTTTACTGGACGAAGCCCTTTCACAAAGAGTTTTCATCATCATCAGCTCTGCTCCACCTTCTTTTGAGTATTTGCCTCCTCCCTTTTGTGTCATGTTTCCGAAGTCTGCGCGCAAAGAGCTTTAGCATAACCAGCCTGTAATGTTCCCACTTCTGGGACACAGGCGAGAGAGTGGGCCGTAATCTACCACGCGGGCCCAGTGCGGGTTGGCAAATGCCACATGTCTTCGATTTTTTTGGTTTCAGGATATGCCGATTTCCTCATGCTGTTTTCCTTCACAGTTTTGAGAGCAGCGGTGATGAAATTATTTACACAAAGTAAACCGCCTGCCTGGGTTCGAACCGACGACCTACAACTCGGAAGTCGGGGCCGTTACCTCTAGACCACCACCGCTCTACTTACTGCTGAGTATAAGCCTGCTCCCTTTTGTACCATGATTCCTAGGTCGGCCCAAAGAGCTTTACGTCAGAATATTTTAGGAATAAAGGAAGGTCTCAGATTTTTAGCTTTAATTGTAAGTCAGATTCGAATTTCGACAGAATGAATAAACAATTGTATGAGAATTTAGAACGGTACAAGTCTCAGTATTATCAATCACGAGTATTCAGAAACTAATTGGACAATGCATTCACATCGTGTGTTTTAACATCTGTTAATTGCCATGAAACACAACCAAAATGCAAACCAAATATTAATCGATTTTAATTATGTTTTGTAGACGTTTCATCCGCAGGATCAAGGGATCCATCGGAGAACCAAGGTAACCAACATATCCCGAAGAATTGCCAAACTTATGTGACATTGGGCAGGGCACGTTGCTCGCAGCACGAATGGCCGTTGGGTCGAAAGATTCTGGAGCGGCGACCGCGTTCCGGAAGACGTAGTGTTGGAAGGCCTCCCACAAGGTGGACCGATAACCTGGCGAAGATCGCAGGAATACGCTGGTTGCGAAAAGCAAAGAACCGGTCGAAGTGGCGATGCTTGGGGGAGGTCTATGTCCATGTATGTTTCGGCTGAAATGGTGAGATGTTTCATCAAAACACCGTATTCTTGATATTCCCACAGCATGGCCATGTCAGCCATATAGAGTATTAATATTATGAGGACTCTCTTAATAAAACCTTATTATAGTATCTTTTATAGGTTAGTCTGTGGTCCATAGTATGGTCGACCATATAAGTAGATATTTATTACCGATTCTTTGTAACTTTGAGAGACATATTTACTATTATGTTGTAATGAAGAATGTAATTATCGTAATGAGAATTAATTTGATGTTACTGTTTATTTATTGACGTAAAAAGTGTTGTAATGTTATGTTTATTCATTTATTTAAATAATGTAATGTGTTAATCGTGTAATAAATATATTTATTTATTTATTTTATTATTTATGTACACACAGTAAAACACATAAGGATATGACATTTAAAATATGAGTACAAAGGTACTGCTTATTTCTTAAGAAATTTCTTCCAGCAGACCTGCGAAAGGAGGAAGGAAGGACATATAATATTGTTGTAATTTAATTATTTATTTATTTATACTCACACTGGAACGCCATACAGCAATTACATCAATAGAGTAAAAAATCACCTCACGTGCTGCTTTCCATCCATCCTGTGCGCGGTGGACATCGAACGAGTGACGATGGATCACGCACGCTCACGCAGCGTGCAAGTGCAGCATTTCTCCATAGCCCCCCATTACTCCTTCTATATTCTAATATAAAAACGTTTATGAATATAATCTTGGACCTCTCAAAAACGAGATTATTAGGCAAAAATTCTTAGAAACGCATTTACTCCCTTCCTTTCAAGAAAATTTGCATACACGTTATTTACATATTTTCCAATCTCCGGATAAGTTACGGTAAAGTTATTTTTCAGATTAGGTCGAAAGATAGAAAACTTTTTATTTTACACCATAACAATTAAAAATAAGAATTACAGGCTATGCTTAAGTCAAGCACACAGGACAATGTGCAAACCCAATACTATAACCTCCCTCATTCCCCGAAGAGTTATGCTGAAGTTCACTCACATTTCGCCAGTCATATTTCAGCCACATGTAATAGGGGGCGAGGATATTGCCATCACCCGGGCACAAATACAGCCTCCGAGCTGCTACTGAAAAATTCCAGATGGAAAAAGGCAGTAACTCCTTACCCGACTCGGATATTGAACCCAGGACCTCATGCGCGATAGTAGCTTGCGTCTACGAGACCAATGAAGTATACAAATGAAATAAACATGTAAAACCACTCCTTTCTCAAATTGATCCCTTATTAAGTCATTACAACAACCTTAAAAGGCCAATACACATTTTTTCTCCACCATACAAGCGAGCGAACCCGAAAATTTCTAAAGATTATCTGTTTAATGTACTCAGCAATATCTTGGTGGAAGCTGGGCTTGGTCAGCATGTATGACTTGAATACAAATGTTGATTATGGCCGGGGAAAAAGTAGCGGCCATTGTGCAGGCCCCGGGCTACCTCCTCTGAAGGAGTTGCCTCCGTGAAATGTTGGGACGGACAGGGAAAGAAGTGGAGAGGTTGGTAGAAGTAACGTTGCATTACGAATTTATGGTATATAGGTAATGCATGTTAATACTTTCCAAGCAAGATAAATAAGTGAAAATAAATTATTCAACGTGACCACCTACTGGGCTCTAACAATATATCACATCGAAGAAGAGTGCTATCGACACGACAAGAAAATAAAAGCAAAAAAAAAATAATAATTAAATAAGTAATAATGAGTAAGCATTTAAAATGGGTCAGTTGAATCTATACTGCAAAAAATACTTTCTATAATTTTTTAAATACTTAGCTTAAGCCAGTGTGCTCAAGAGTGCTAAAGGTATTTTCCTATGAGCTGAATGAACATAACAGGATGCTATGTCCTGCTAACTGCCTAGCTGTGTGATATTTATAAGTTTAATCGTTGACAAATGCATTAAAAAGGTACGTGCCCATTTTGTAGTTTTGGTATGCCACGATAAATATAAAGAAATGAGAAACAAGTGAAGCAAGGAATTAAATACTAAGTACTAATCGAAACCTGGATGAGGTTGTCACAGGAGCGTGGGGATTGGTGCAAAAAGAGAGAGGCCCTATCTGACTATAACCAGCAGTGAAGGAAGTCAGGCTGTGGATAATAATGATGGATCTAAACCTCCCCATTTCCCACTTCATAACCACAAACTCTTTTACTATTTTTCACTACTCGAAGAAAAACTTTCACAAACCAAGTCGACTCCACACCACCTCTACCCAACTGTCGTCTCTTAGCTTTGGGCGCGCATTGTCCGCGGTACAAATGTGATCAAATTATAAAGACTGGCGGCTAGCCGGCGGCACTGCACCACAGGACGGAGGCGCGAATAATCGCAACACAGCCCTGTATTATAAATGTATTATCTTGTACCTACCTCGTGTATTGTGAGATGATTTTTATGTTTTACTAAAGGTTAAATATGGTTTTGCATATTTTGCTCGGGGAACAATGGTATGTTGTGCACTTAATGAATTTGTCATACCGTTGACATTTTCATATTAGAACTGTTGCACCCCCAAGCATGAACATAAATTAATCTATATAACTTGTTAGTATACTCTATCCACTAGTTAAACCGTTTTTTGACAGGTCGAACTTGTGAGCAATTTTTTTTTGTCAAAACTGATACACATACGGCAGTAGGTACAATCTCTGTAAGAAGTCATAAATAAGATAATTCAAATACATTAGGCAGTTTATATATTTCTTTTATTATGCATTTTAAAGTTAACTTTTACGTAATCTGGAATAGTAACGTTCTGTTGCTGTCAAAAAACGGTAAACCTAGTCGACAGATGTCGACGGCTGTTTACATTCAAATAAGCTGGAATGCTTCAAAATACAAAATTTTGTTGGGTATTTTGTTGTAGAAGAAGATATTCAAATCAACGACTGTAACTTAGCATTCTGATTATTATCATCTTACTAGAGAATAAAATATTTTAGAACATCGACACACGTGTCGTGCTCCAGCAGTTTTCCCAAAAAGATAATCTTACTGATATTAAACAGATAACATCACTAATCCACCTGCTAAGCGTGGTAATTATCCCATTTCCCTCCACCATAACTTACGTAGGTACTAAGAATTCATGTGTCATGAATTCGTGTGACATTGAGTAGATATACAACAGAGACTTAGCATCATACAACAATCACTTTGAGATACGACCACTACTAACTTACATGTACAGTCACCAAAGGAGATAAGTATAACCAGGGTCATCGGATATGGTTGAAGTTTAGTAAGAAACCGATGTATGTTTTCGAATAAAATTAAATTAAATTAATAGAAAACAAACATTTCATTTATCAAATTAAATTTCAGTCAAAATCATCCATCGGTTTCTTACTAAACTTCAACCGTATCCAATGACCCTGGTTACTTATTTCTTTTGGTGACTGTACACTATGTATAGACAAAAAATCACAAAATAACCAGCCAGTGGAAAAACTAGTTCATTCAGAGGACAAATCAGCAAAACGACTGTACACGAACTATGAAATCAGTTCACGGGGTGAACATATCAAACCAGAGAGGCGACAAATCCGCTCATTTACCGTAGATAAAATCAGCTCAAGTGGACAAACTCGTACAACAATGGTCAAATCATCTCACAAAGTCAACTAAGTAAATGGAGCAGCACCCTAATTGTGTAACACAACATCTGAATCATATTGAAGGATATGCCTCATGTTTGTAAAAATAGTCTGCTCAACAACTTAAATAACGCAATGAATGTTGTTGAATTTTCAAAATAAAGCCATTCCTACTACATATTGTCATCAGTGTATCAATCATAGCACGATCACATTAGACTTGGTCTCTGTAGAATTACCTACTCATGTATTTCAGTAATGTATGTAAAGCAATTAAACACAACGATATTCAATCACGCTATATAAAAAGTTGCCATCATTAATTCGAGTCACAAATGATTCTTAATTGTGAAATTTGGTATGCACCGTAACTAATCAGAATCGTACGTATTAAATTATCAATAGGTAGCATACAAACAGACTAATTACCGCATTAATCATAAACGGGCGTACAGCACCTTTTCTAATAGTGTTGGGACACCGGATAGTTAGTAATCGATTCATGTTTTTAGTCGATTTAAATGTTGCCAACGTACAGTTACATAAGGCGGTGATTAAAATAGGGTCTTATATACATGTTTTAAATTGTATGTTTTTTAATTGTTTTCCGCCGCCGAGGCCGGCCCAGGAAGAGGTGGCCCCATACGACCTAGACGCGTATCGCAAGGGTTGGATCGAGGTGGCTCTAGAAGAGGATGCTTGGATAGATTTGGGGAGACATGTGAAATGCCTCGTAAGTACATGACTCAATAACCTGTTTTTGTAATTTTTAAATTTGTTACTAATCCTAGTGTATAAGTTGTGGTATCTAAGGTGTGTACTAACAAAAATGGTTCCTATGTTGTTCTAAATAAAACAATTTATTATTATTATTATTTGCTCAGCAGAGGGACAGAGTAGGCTAACTTAAAAGAAAAGGAAAAAACTAATCAGATTTTTGAGGAGTCGCACACACCATAACCAACCTTTTTCGTCGGCTTTTACGCTCTTCTTTGTATCCATGGTTAATTAAATTATTATAATCAGAGACACAACGAAGAAGTCCAAAGCTGAATAAATTGCTCATTATAAAAACATTTATTACTGTTATGGGATAAAATCAAATCGTTTGGCTGCAGAAATCACATGATTATGAATTAAGTGACCTCTTCTCAAGCCCATCCACACTTAACCTGCTTAGCATAATCAGCCTAGATAAAGTTCACACTGCTGGGACACATGCCTCCTCTCTGTGAGAAGGAATGGGCTGTAATCCATTAACCTGCTTAATTTACTTAAAAAACCCATCCAATTACCACAAACTACAAACTATTCTCGTACAATTCGCATCATCCCATCACTAGCCAACAATTTCCCAGTCCGCTGCAATAAATTTTATAATTTTACCGCTGAGATATGACCAGCCATGGGAACGTTCGGAAGCTGCATTAATATGCAGTTTGATAACGCACCTTATGTATAGAAACCGCTATTATGTATCGGTATTGTAGCAGTAACTATGTGAACTGTGGGACCAAAAAGCTGGGTGAGACGTGCTTTGCCTTATCTTTTCCGGATAATTGTCGTATGGGACCTCGATATTGAAGGCAATTGTAACGTACGTTATAATAATCCTACCTTATAAGCAACTGCATAAGGAGCTCTTTAATACTGTGAAAAAACTGCATTGGATTGACTGCAGAAACATACAATGAAAATACCCTGTAAACACCGCATAGTCAGCCTGTATTGTTTCCAGTACACAGGCATCCCGTCTGTAAGAGGGAGTGGGCTGTTATCCACCACGCGGGCCCAGTTCGGGTTGGTAGATGACACATGTCTTCGAATTTTTGGTTCCAGAACTTGCGGTTTTCTCACGATGCTTTCCGTCACCGGTTTAACAGCAATGGTGATGAAATTATATACACAAAGTCAAGCGCCCGTCTGGGTTCGAACTTACGACCTACAACTCGTAAGTCGGGTTACCACTGGACCACCACTGCTCTCAAATACTGCGCTGAGCAACAAATGACATGCCTGTTACAAAGTCTTAAAAAAATATTATCTAGTAGGAATCTAATTTTTGTTATTTTCGAGTCGATGGTAGATACTAAACTAATTTGACAAGTTGGGCCCAGTAGGTGGTAATTAAGAATATTTCAAATCCGACAAATATACTCAAATCTCATAAGTATCAGATTCCATTACATCCGACTCTAGCGGGCAAGTAGAACTCCAATTAAATTCCATCTTCTATTAGAGTTTTATTAAAGTCCATATGCAATGCTACTGAAAAATTGGACGCTTAGGACCCAATTCACAGTCTCCGTAAAAGCACATCTAGAAAACTTCCAGATAAGTTGACGAGGGGTCAGGAGACAATCCGTCATTGAATCTGATATATCTCTTATCTGTCTTCACCGTATCTGGCGACAGGGATCCAGACTACTTTTTGTTTCGTTTTGTGAGCTCTCTGATGACTAGCAAAACCAAATTTGGTCTTGAAAAACCGGTTACACCGTGTACAGAAGAGCTGATCAGCATTTGGAAGGCTTTTGGCGACTGTTGCGTATCTTTTTCGCTTCTTGTCTAGGCCGAATTGTTTCAAAGCATTCAGTTGCTTTGTCGATTGAAGTGCGCCACCTTTCTCGGCCTACTGATGTCCATGCGCTATATATTATATGACCACATCTGATACGTTCTACATGTAATAAAGAACCCCTCCTGATGCAGTCGGAAAACGCTTGTTACAACCATAGTGAAACATGATAGCACTACTCGTATATTATGCTAATCGATTCACCTGACACATTACAATATATTATAGTCACGAAACTCTCGAACAATTCGCCCCAGCTGTCAGCGCGGGCGCAGGTCACGTGATTTTGGAAATGGTTATCCGTCGGTTAAGTGATGTCTCACTATGTATAATGTGGGAACGGTCAGCTGCGGTAACAGAAAAATAATGGTTAACGTACACTGAGAACAAAACTAAGTTAATAACACAGGCGAATATTACTGACGCGGGCAAGAATAGTACGTCATGGGTTTTCAGACTTCAGACAAAGGTTTTTAGACTTCAGATTCAGACAGTGTTCATAAATTTATTTATTTATTATTCACATAATCCACAGCTCTTCGAAATTTTATCTTAAAATATATAAATTAGTCTTACAGCCAATTACAGATTTACAATTTAATAGTTATACAATACTGCAGAAACCAACATATAGAATGTAGTGATCTGCTAGCACCATCTAAGCATTGCTAAGTGTACAGTGTGGGTGAGTGTGTAGGTGTGCATGTGGAGTTGCGAATAGGTGATGTTATAGTGGTACGAGTATGTGGTGATTTTCTGTATTGTTTCTCAGTTCGTTCGTACATACTGACGTAAGTTTCAAAACTCACTCTCTTTCTCTCTTTTATGCTTCCTTTTCTAAAGGCCACAATAGGTGGCCAAGATTTACTCTGACTAGACGATTCAGCCATTTAGTATTCTTTACCGAAATCCATGTTTTTGTTGCGCGTGAGCTCAATTAGCTGAGATCTGCATCGCTTAAATCTAGATCGATCTTTCGATAGATTTATTGACTAGCGAATGCTTAATACTGTATCTTTTCCTCATCTTGCCGTAGAATAATGTTATGTTATTTATTAAAGGACAAGCCGTGTGCCTGATGGAATTTCCCATTGGCAAAAATGACAAACTTTCATTCCTTTTAGGGGGAGAATTTTCAAAAATCCTTCCTTGGTGCTCATGTTCGCTATACTTAAGGAACTTTAGTGCAAAATTTAATGCTTCTAGACGACTCAGTGGCTTAGGCTGTGCAATGTCTGTAAATGAATGAACGTATTTAATATTTTTACTAAGTAAATTCAGTATTTCTAAACAGGGGGCGGGGGTCTACTACGAAGTGCAAAGTGCGAATGATCGGATCGGAACGACACATGGCCGAACCTAATATTATTAAAAAATGTTCGGATCGGCTCAGTTGGGTCGGGAACATAGGCAATATTCGAAAGAGTGTAGGAGTGTAGGATCGGGACCGATCGAACCAAATAATGACTTCGTAGCAGGAAACGGCCGAACATTCGGCCGATATCACTTCGGAGTAGACCCCCAGGTCAAATAAATGTCAGTTTCTTAACTATGATCATGTGCAATACCTACAGAAACAGCTTCCCATCTTTCAGTCAAAGATTTTATCTAAATCGTCTACATCAAAATTCGCGAATACGAAACCATCTTCCCTAATCTCCATACATAACACATAACCTCTCAGACCGCAGTCGGTTGAACTTTCCCACTGTCTGCTAAACTTTAATCTCTCCGCTCCGACTGACAATGATGTATTGTAGCGTAGAGTCAAAGGTTCGATTCTATTAACATTTTATAATTTGTTTATCCGCTTACCATGTGTATTGGCTTGTGGGGCAAATGTTGGGGCCAGTATTGATTGAATTGATGTTATGTTTTTGTTTGTGGATTGTTGGTCTTGAATCTGAGTCTGGGTTCTTTTTATTGATTACCTGCGTTCTTTGATTTCCTAAAAAAAAACACAATAATTCATACTTATTGGTAGTTATGAATAAAATAAATAGATGTGATAATAAATAGGCACACCCTATTTATTTGTCTCAACTAATTATTAAAAAAAAAAAATATGCAATGGACAATTATTTTAATTATTTAAGATAGGTATATCATTTTCAAGATATTAAAATCCTCCAGATACATTGATTTGACACTTCATTTTAAGTAGATAAAATACAAAACAACACATTCATTCAGCCCATTGATTTAAAAGTTCTTTATATTCTTACCAACCAACCATTAGCCCCAACCTTGGCCCCAACGTTGTCCTCAAACTTGGCCCCAACAACGGATCCAACAGACTACAATCAATTTGTCAAATTCGAACACATGTACTATTAGTTTTATTTCTATTTATATCAGAGCCAAGACGTATTGACACGGCATTACAACAGAACCAATGTAATTTATACAATATTAGGGAAATACCTAATTTAATTAAAAAAATATAAGCTATGGCAAAAGATTTGTTATAGGTAATTTTGTGAATCATGTTATTCGTTGAAATGGTTTGACTAATCGCATATCTTCAGGGATTAGTCATTGTTCTTTATTAAGGTGGTCTAAGGTTCTTTTTTGAGCTTTTGTTAATTTCGTATCCGGGATGACGATTAAACGTTTTCATACTAGTTTTAATCGTGACATTTTTTTTTTATGTCGCGATTAAAACAAAACGAAAAACGATGAACACGTTAAGTTACAGATTAACGTGACCCCCAGTTACTGGGGGCCACGTCAATCTTCATCTTTAAATTGATTATCTCAACTGGTGAACGAATATATCGTTGACGAATACTAATATGAACGGTTTTATGAGAGTTTTACGAGTAACTTAATCACCATGACGTATAATAATAACAAGCATAATCAGCCTAATATATATATAATATCGCTTGCCGCGGTTGGTCTGTGGATGGGTGACCATCTTTACATACCACGGCTGTCATTCATGGATCTTTGACAGTAATTACGGGTCATCAGAAGCCCGAAAGTCTGACAACCAGTCTTACCAAGGGGTTTCGTATTACCTAGTAATTTGGGTTGTGGAAGTCAGATAGGCAGTCGCTCCATGTAAAATACTGGTACTCAGCTGCATCCGGTTAGACTGGAAGCCGACCCCAACATAGTTGGGAAAAGACTAAGTAGACGATGATGAATCTGTCTATAATATTCCCACTACCGGGACACAGGCCTCCTCTCTTCAAGCGGGAGTGTTCTGTAATCTACCACGCGAGTCAAGTGCGGGTTGGTAGATGTCACATGTCTTAGTCTTTTTAGTTCCAGGACATGCCGGTTTCCTCAAGATGTTTTCCTTCACCGTTTTGAGAGCAGTGGTGATGAAATTATTTACACACCACAACGTATGGTTTGGTAATCGCAGTTTATATTCAGCACAATTTTGAGGATAATGCAAGTCCTTATCCTTTTAATCACCTGCTGAAATAATTGACGAAACCTAACCAAATATCGTTTCCTACGACTAAGTAATACTTAAACACTCCGGATGCTATTTAAAAAAATCTTGATTTAATTGTCTTTCTGTTATCTACCTCCCAGGTGCCTATGATCGAAGTTTGTGCCTTGTTATTTTCTTATTAGGGGCCATAAAACGTAGTCCAATAAATCATAGGCACGTTTATAACTACCTACATTACAAGAAAAATATCTTTAAATAAAACACACTTTAGAAGAAATCAAATCGAAAGATAGAAATAATATCATAATAATATCGTTTTCAATCAGGCGTGATAGAGGACAAGTGACAATTGAGCAAAAAAAAAATTGGATGAGAATCGATAATTATTTCAAAGTTCTGGGATGTTAGGTACAGACGCGCCAGCAGGTCAAGCTACCCGAAACTGTCAAATTTTCCCAATCAACCTTGAACAAGAAAAAGAAAAAGAAAAAGAGAAAAAGAAGAAAAAGTAAAAGAAAAAGAAAAAGTTGAAAATCTATTAAAGAAATTTGACAGATTGTAGTAACTTGATGTGCTGGCGTCCGTACATTCCATTACCTATCCGACCAAATTATATCCCTACCGATAACTTAAGAACCTTTAAAATACTAGCCAATGCTATAAAACCAACGCTAATAAATCATAGCTATCTTTATAACTGCATACATTACAACAGTAGCGTACAGCATAGCGCACATCCTAAGTAGTTACGCTATGGTAGCTCTGGTGGCTATTGACAGCACTAAACTGTTTGGTCGACCGTCGAGCCCTGAGGCAGATAGATAATGCACCGAGTCGTAAGAGGTAGGCTGTTCGACAGCGGGGACTTGACTGAAAAAGGCACAGTTTCTATCTGCACAGTTCATGTGAAGGTGATGACCGTTTTGAAATAGATTATTGAATCGCTTAGTGACATTATTTACCTTGAGTCTTCACTCCAAAAGTACCAAACTCATTATCTTCATTTCGACCGACGTCCATATAACCCTCCCCCAAGCACCGCCACTTCGACCGGTTCTATGCTTCCCATGTCCACTGGTTTCCTGCAGCATTCACCAGGTCATCGGTCCACCTTGTGGGCGGCCTTCCAACGCCATAATCTTCCGGTACGCGCTCGCCACTCCAGAACCTTTCCACCAAAATAATACAAATGGGTATATAACTCTGTCTGGCATGCTGTTTAAAGAAGCCGTGATTATCAAAATTATAAGAACTCACCACTCAACAACAAACAACATGAGTATTAATTTACTATGTTTCAAACTTTTACGAGATCGGATTCCAGTTTCACTCTTCCACTCAGTCTTTATTGCATATTCGATTTCAACTAGGCTTCTTTTAATCATCACAAAAAAAAAAACTTTATGAAACACACTAGAAGAAGCTCAACCAATAACTTCATTAAACAACCGCTCCGAAGCAAACTGCACATTAATATCGATAAAACACCTCATTACGATGGAACCAGCCATAGCAACATACATTTATAAACTCAAACAGTAGCACTACATGCACACAAAAGTATTGCAGCAACCATTTATAATACTTCAAGTCATTTAATAAAGACATCAGATGGCGGCGTACATGAAACGTTGAACGAAACAAAAAATAATCGATCTAGAATCGATATGAGATCGAGAGCTTAATCGATTCAGTAAAACAATTTAATCGAGCGACATGCGAGTTGCAGATGCAGATGAGTTTCTCACATTTGTGAATGTCTGTTAGATGTATACGTTACTTTGTTGCGTATAAGAAGTAATGGGGGATTTTAAATGAGCTTTCTTGGTTTATTTTTTTTTACCGGAAATACATTTTGAAACTTTTGGATTAGGTTACAGCTGCACGTGTTGAAACTGCATTTAAATGATATCTTATAGGCGATGACATCTGGATTTTTGGCGATAATCTGTGACAAAATCAAAATCATGCCAATTTTTCATATTGAGCTAGACAGCATTTACGGAACAAAAATGCTGTTTAAACGACTTGATTAAATCACACAAGAAGTTCGTATATCTACACAGTACACATATTACATATGGGACTTCACAATTTACATACTCAGTTCCTTACGCCACTTACTTCTTAAACGCCTATCTTCCATTATTATGATTAACGCCATCTATCGGCCGATAAGATCAGCACATCACGGCTCGTCGCGACGCCTGCGCGGACGGTAGCCCCCTCGCGTTTAATTGGCCACCAATATTTATTGTTGAAATGAACATATCACTGCAGGATGGGGACATAACTCAGAGCTTCTGTACATCGTGATTCTCCATTTTGTATCGGAGTGTGCGATAAGTGGGACTAGGCATGGGGTGGAGACGAAAGTTGGTGAATTTTTTGAGTTAGTTTAAATGAGTTTTAGTTCAGTCATAACTGTTTTTTCAATTTGAAATTAATCCGTTGAACTGAACGAGACACAATCGAAGTTTTATTGTTATGACATCTGGGTACGTTTAGTGTCCTGCAAAGTGTTAAAATTAACAGTGTAGAAAAGAATAAATTAAGATTAAATTTTTGCACATAAAATAAAACTTTAAGCTCCAGTGCCTGCAATGCGACTGTTTAAAAAATTATACCTAAGCACCTCAGGAGTTACATTTACTCCCTAAACGAACAACTGAGTTGCGGTAGAGACAAAACAATGCTGAAATATTAGTGTAGGTAGGTAATTATTACAAACAACTTGAAAACAATGTCCCTATTGTATTTCACATCGAAAAAATGTACAACGAAACCCTACTCCACCGCAGCACAGAGTCAGGAGATAGCAATTTAACGAACCGGCATCACAGCAACGTCTTCATTTATTCAATAAGAAACAAAAACAAAACGAAGCGAACGGATTACAATATCAATTTAGGAAAGTGAATCGAGTGATTTATTGTAATGTTTCATGTAAATATTGCCTGCGGCTCAGCCCGTATACGTTTTGTTGACGCTAATTACTGAGGTTCGATCTTATGCGGCTCAGATAAGTCATAAATCAATTGTGACAGATTATGTCATATTTAGTTTTTAATGGTTGTGTCTATGTTGCTGGAAAAAAGTTGTTTCAGAGTCGATAGAGTCGTTACAGAGAAAAAGGAACGATTTATTGTTATTGTGATGTCCGTTGGATGGTTGGGAGTGTTAGGACTGGTTCCTATTTGTACATATTTTAGTCCCGGTTCGTTATGTTGAACGCGGTTCCATGGGTTCAGTTGCCCTTTTTTATTTACAACGACTTGGTGTAATACGTAATATGTTTTTAATTAAAAGACTTGATCATGTCAGTAACATAGCGGTGTCACCGCTATGGCTGTGATTTTTATGTTTTTCCGAAACCAATGATTTGACTCTAAGTACTAAGAAGAGGTACATACGTCTGAGTAGGCTATCCATCCGGTCAATTTATTACAAGTTCCGAAAATAAAAGCTGACGTAATGAAACTCTTTACAAAGGATAGAAATTTCTTGGATAACACGAGGCGTTACCAAACACCAATCTAATGTTCTACGAAGTGTTCAAAAAAACCTTAATCTTTTCATACACTCCGCAACATCCTAAAATATTACTATAATCTTCTAATAACGCATTTTGCGATACAAGGTCAAGATGCAAATTCACAAAATGACATCATTTCACCCGCTAACAACAATGTTCCTTCTAATTTACAGCCTCTTCATCTTTTCCTCGTAGGTTTTATAGTATTTTGCTATTGTGATCGAAGAGCTTTATCTCCCAACTTTATCTATTAAAAAGCGACTATTTTTCGCCATATTCTAATGAATTTTTTATCTTTATCGAAATGTATCGTGTCATTTTTATTAGATAGAGTCGTTGAACTCGAAACCGATTTACAATTGTCATAAAACGAATAGTTATGATTGGTTCAGATTTGGTATTTTTTTATTGTTTTAATTTCGATTCTAAGCACACCTGGTGAATATAAAATACGTTCGTATATTTTATAGTAGGTAATCTTAGATGATCTTGCACTATTCATTTTATTTTTAAAATGGTGCAATACTTTCTAGGACATGCCGCTGTCCTCACGATGTGAGACATGTGACATCTACCAACCCGCACTGGGCCCACGTGGTGGATTTCGGCCCACTCCCTCTCATCGAGAGGAGGCCTGTGTCCCAGCAGTGGGAACATTATAGGCTGATTATGTATGTATGCAATACTTTCTACATGTTTGTGATAACTATTGCGAATGTTTTAAAACACATCGAATGAATTTGTATTATTCGAAGTTTGCTAATTCAAACAAACAATTGTTATAATTGTTCTTTATAAAACGGCGAAGAAATACATAATGAGGAGACCGGCATGTCCTAGACCTGAAAATCTCGAAGACATGTGACATCCACCAACCAGCACTGGGCCCGCGTAGTGAATTACGGCCCCCTCCCTCTCTCCCACAGCAAGCCCGTGTCCCAGCAGTGGGAACATTATAGGCTGATTATGCATTATGCATTTATTCTAAGCGGTACATCTCCTAATTAAAAACATTACAGACAACACACAGTCGCACAGTCATACAGTCTTGCCAGCGACTCGAAGAAGGAGAAGATCTACTAATCTGCTTACCAAGAAAGCAAGTCCAATGCTTTCACATACTAATAAAAAAAAACCCGAAAAGCAAACATTTACATATGCTTTATTCTCTATTTTACTTTATACATCCCACTCAATAATATCTATCCCAACATCCTAAACAAAAATTCGATTTCCGTAAAAATAGAAACACAAAAACACACATTCACAAATTCGCCCGGGCATGTTCCATTCGCTAGAGCCCCATTGTTTCTATATTGCCCCTCTGAAGCATCAATCAACGGACATGAACAATTTGCTGTGTTTCAATAGGACAGAAACGCACAGAGCCAGTGCATCAATGGCGTGTGATTGAAACTATTTTTGTACGGGAGTGTTAGTTGCTGTTCTGTGCTACTGGTTGTTGTGTGGTGCAATTTGTAAGCTGTGGTTTGTTTCGTCCTTACAATTTCTTTTGTATATATGTTTTGTTCCAATTCTTTGTTGTCAATTTACGAGGACAGCCGATCGATTCTGTAAAAATCTCACCGTGAAAAGTTAGGTGAAGTGAGCTTAGAGTGAGCTGTCAATAGTGTCAATCCCTAGCATTAGTTGAAAAGACAGCTAATTAATTTCAGCTCACTCCACGCTCACTTCACCTAAGTTTTCACGGTGAGATGGTTACAGAATCGCACTGCAGGACAGTCTTATAAGTACCCTTTTTAAGTAAATTGAAAAATATTCGACTAGCGTCCAACATACGTACAGACGCCAGCATATCAAGCTACTACAATCTGTCAAATTTCTTTAATAGATTTTCAACTTTATCGCTAAAGCATTAGGTTCAAATTTGATTGGGAAAATTTGACAGTTTCGGGTAGCTTGACCTGCTGGCGTCTGTACGTACAGTCGTACACATGATATGCAATACGAACACCGTCTACACTTCTGTAACGTACGACATAAAAATGCTTTCTAGGTTAAATTGTAACCACTGTTTTACTGTTGATTGTACAGTCAGCAACAAAAGTCAATAAGCTCTGTTACTTTTACAAATCATCTAAATTGATACAAAATGATGCGATACATTGTTTTCACTATTTCATGTAATAGCAAAGAGTTAATTTTTCTTTAATATTCTATTAATACATGTTTTTTTTTAAGAATATTTTGCTCAATAATTAAGATTTAAACAACTGAAGTGCTAACCGACTTTTGTTGCTCACCGTGAAAAGATTTTCAATGTACATAGTTTTGATTGTAATTTATTTACTTATCCAAAGTGTTACTTCTTGAATTACTTCTCCTTCGAATTATTTCTGACCAGTCAAGGGCGAGGTTATTAGCTCATTTTATTTCCGGTTCTTTAAACTAGAGCGTATGAAAATTTTGTCTATGTGCCTAGTACTTCTTACACAGATCGACTTCTTTCCTCCAAGATTTCGAAGAAGCAGTTTTTCAGCATCCTTCAAAACCAGTTCCGTAACATAAATGACAGTTATTCAAATAATGCTACCTCTTCTCAGCATCCTCTTATTCTTTATACCGTACAACGAAACAACTAACAAGTACTCTGTCATCACATAGAGCAGGTTGTCGGTATGCGGGTCGTTGCTCCGCCGCACGCGTTTGGCAATACGCGACATTTCACCAGCCTAGCCTCCGAATCTAATTGGTGAAGACCTAGAATCTAGAATAGTGTTACGAAATGTGCGACCACTCTGACGTTTGTTTTTATTATTTTATTGGACTATTAGATGGTGATTGCTAGCTTGTTAGGATTAGGCTATAAAAGTTGTCTAAGGATTATGTCAAAATTACGTTATCTTATAAGATTATTAATAAAATTATAAAGGCGTAAATGATTATCTCCAACACTTTTGAATGAAACATCACTACAAAAGCATTTCAACCATACCATCCATACTCATCGAGATGAATGACATTGACTGTCATCATCATCTGCCTAGCCTTTTCCCTACTATGTTGGGGTCGGCTTCCAGTCTAACCGGATGCAGCTGAATACATGGAGCGACTGCCTATCTGACCTCCACAACCCAGTTACTGGGTAATACGATACCCCTTGGTAAGACTGGTTGTGAGACTTTCGGGCTACTGACGACCCGTAACGACTGTCAAAGATCCACGAATGACAGCCGGGACCAACGGCTTAACGTGCTTTCCGAGGCACGGAGGGGTCTTGGTATGTGAAGATGGTCACCCATCCACGGGCCAACCGCGGCAAGCGTAGCTTAACCTGATCGATCGACCCGTGCGGCTGTTATTACTTACCCACAAGCCTTGACGCAAATGAACAAAGTTAACCAAACGCCGAAGCGGTTGGTACTTTACTGTGTTCCCAGAACTGAGTGAGTCACCGTGTAATTGGTTCAACTCGGCATGCGATGGCTTAGTCTCCTTATGGTGCAACTACCTTTAGTCACCTGTAGCTGTAGTTAACCTCATTCAGGTAACGTGTCTGTCAGGAAATTTGTAACAAGTAGTATGAGTTTCCTGACAGGGAAATCTTCTGGAAAGAAAAACCTATTTTAATGCACCTAGATATGTCAGCATACGAGTACATCGAATCAAAATAAATACTGTAAAAATGATCACATCAACCAAAGATATAAAGAAGTAAAGAAAGACAACACACAAGTAAGAAATATAAACGCCAATTACAGCAATTATAAAAACATCAAAAACATTTGATGCATAAAACAATACTCTTTGGACAATGCACTTTATTTTAAAAGGTTTCGATCAAGCGGCTCCCTTTAAAAACTTACAATATCTGGCTCTTACTCACGAATGCAATCAACGCTCACGACACGGGGATGGGCTAAAAAGATAAAAGATAAATAAAAGGCAACATTATAAAAGAAAAAAGTGAGTCTTAAAAATAAAGACACATTTAAAATAAGAATAATAAAGTTGCGTAAGCGACGCGTTGGATCGGATTTGCATTTTCGGCTACCGCGAGGTAGGGCGTGCTCATACGGGCCATTTATTAACGCGTCCGAAATATGTTATTATTTTTCGATTATAACACTGCCCACTGCTCCTCTTGACTTATATTGTCTGGATTACATGAGTTAAGCGTCTGGAATTCTGGATGTATGGTTTTTGCACGTCAGTGACATTGTGTAAGATGAATGGATGAAAAGATTTTGAATTGATAGAGCTTATGCATTTATACCTCTCAGGAATGAAGTTATCCGGGAAAGAACCGCAGTAACCGACATAGTTTTCAGAGTCAGCAAACTGAAGTGGCAGTGGCCTGGCCATGTTTGTCGATGTACCGATGGCCGGTGGAGCAGTGCGGTGGACGCCCCCCAGCTAGATGGACCGACGACCTTAAGAAGGAGGCTGAGATGGACTGGATGCGGAAGGAGGAGGACAGGGTGTTGTCAGTAGCGCAGCCTGGGAGAGGCCTATGTCCAGCAGTGGACTGCGCTAGGCTGAGTTGATTGATTGATGCAAATACGTACTACATTTCCTTACGTTTTGGAAAAAGTTTAACGTTCCTAATCACGATGAGTATTTTTTTGATTTAGATGATCGACAGATAGAGACAGTGCACAACAGGTGCACAGGAAAGAGTTAATAACGTTCCAGCTTAGCATGGACATGGCATCAACTAGTTATATTACGTTCCACAGCGGTTAATCCGTCTTCAATAGTAATAAAATAATATAAAGCTTTATGAACAAAAGCAAGTGGGAGGTTTATGAAACCACCAATGATTCAGATTGAATGATATAATTCCTCTCCATAATCTGCCTATAATACTCCCACTGCTAGGACACAGGCCTCTCCCAGGCCGCGCTACAACACCCTGTCCTCCTCCTCCTCTGTGAGAGGAAGTGGGCCGTAATCCACCACGCGGGTTCAGCACTGGTTGGTAGATTTTACAAATGTCTTCGAATTTTTGGTTCTAGGACATGCTTGCATGTTTTTGGTTTGGTTTCCTCACGATGTTTTCCTTCACGGTTTCAGTGGCGATGAAATTATATATTAATTAAACACAAATCTACTCATTAAATTGTCAACTTTTTATATGCATGAATACGAGGCTTTTAAATACGTTGTACCTATGTGTTATTTTGTCTTTTTTATTTGCAATTTGCGTTTTGTTTGTGCAGAATAAACAGTTTTTCTTTCTTTATTTTCATTAGGAAAAATATGACTCACAATGATATATTATTTTGCTGCAATTTTCCCATGTGGACACTAGCTTACAACTGTCGGTACTTCGATCGTCCTTAACATGTTGTAATAAACTGCGCTACCCGTACTAAAACTTTATACACTTTGACATCTCGGAATAAGACTCTAGAACTTACATTGTTGCTCTGCTGATTATGTCGTCTCCTGTCTCTTGGTTTTCATTGTAGCATGGTAAATGTGGAACGGCCAATACAGGGGGTATCATTGTTACATATCGTTTTGTTTAAGACACAAAAAAAAATAGGATATGATTTACTTACAGAAGTAACGTGGAACCCTGACACAGCCAGAAGGCGTCGCGGGAGACCCCATAGAAATTATCCTAGCCTTTTTAGGTTATACAAATACGAAAAATTATCAATAACAGGCTAGCCGCACACACGTAATATTGTCAATAAAATACATATTGTCAATAATCTTGTGTGTGTATTTAGTTATATAATATGGCGTAGTGTGCGGGACTATATGTTGATCAATATTATTGACAGTTTTTCATTTACAATATTATTGTGTGTGTGCGGGTAGCCTTTTTTTTAGAGTTAGAGTTTTCGCAATATTCTGTGTCTTAAAACGATTTAAAGGGTAGATTTTATAATACAAACAAACCATACTGATGACCACTCCGACAGCTTAAAAAAATAGTCAAATAATGTTGTAAAACTAAAACAAAAAACAAAACATTTGCATAAACAATGAATACTACAGATAGAACCGGTCAAATATAGTAAACTAATAAAATTGTTCAACAGATATTATAATCCAAAAATATGGTTAATATTAAATCAACAGATGAACAGAAACAAGTTATTTATTAATATTTTGAGAAATGATTCCGTTTCTTAATGTGGGTATGTTGCTAAACCAGTTGAAATCGAGAATACAAGACTAACCGTCAGGTGTTTTGCATTATTTTATTGTCTAATGAACACTTCAATTTGATCTAAACCCTATAACTGGTCTCCTAAGGTCTGTATTTCCATGATAGTAGTCTGGACAAGTTTACTGCGTATCACAGAAGATAACCTAAGTATTTGCATAGTAGCCAATGCAGATGTGGTTACGATTGCATTTAGCAATGATTTTTCATGCTGATCTCAGGATAGGACAGTGAATGTATTTGCTGTTGGACATGACGACGAGGTTGTAGGAGTCAATTGTGGGGGAGGATAATGCATGTTTGGACGTGTTAGTTAGTTAAATACCTTATCTAAACATTCTTTATAGTCTAGATCCTGCGGGGTAATTGTGTAACAGTAGCAATGGCTTTCGTTTTGACAGTTCAACAACATTCATTGCGTTATTTACGTTGTTGAGCAGACCAGTTTTTCTTTTGTTTTTTTTATGAAGCAATGGTTTAGCAATGACCTTCAGATTGTGATTGAAAGTATGTTACGCAATTAGGGTGCGGCTTAATCACGTCAGTTTGCCTCTTATCTTTCTGTATGCACGTGTTTTTGTGACAAATAAATCTATATTTCTTTCTTTCAATGAGCTGTTCTTGAATGAATTGGCACCGCCTACCACCACCTACACCTATTGAGCTCCTAAGTTCTAAGGTGAGCTGCATGATTACTGGTAAATGCGTGCACTGACTAAACAGATCCACTCAATCTGTGTGGTTCTTTCCTCAAAAGACTATTTCAGACACCAATCTACATGGTCTTCACATGATCTCTTCTTAAACACAGATGGCATGAACATAGATCACCAGGCTTGCTTAAGGTGGATTTGCAATTTCAGATTTATATTTACAAGGCCAGGTTTCCTTCACCGATATCAGTGATGTCTAACATAAATTTCGAACGTACATAAGGATTGAAAAGTTATCATGTGGAATAAGCTGCTGCATATTTGGCAGCAGCTTATGACATGTTTTTCACATGCTCTGACCAAGATTATGTCTGGACTTTAAAAGAGACTGTGACCTCTGAGTTTGATTAGGCCTTTCTTCTCAGAGTATTCAGATGGAAACGCCGACCTCATCTAGTTTTTAAAATATAATTGACGTGTTTGTAAAAACCTACTTACACAAATCAAATCATTTATATTTCCCTAGATTTGTTTTTGCTTGACCACAATTTTACATTACTTAGTTGATAGTGTAGTGTCCTGTTTTATTTTAATGATATAAACTAATTCTAAAGCAGATTAATATTTCTAGGCTATTATATTCTAATCTGATTATATTATTAGGAGTAAATCAATCTTTAAGTATCTGTAGCTTCAATAATGATGGAATACTCTTTAATAATAAGTTTATTCCAACACCGGCAACCCTATAAACAAATTGATGTGTCTCGATACTAGCGAGTGATAGTGCCTAAATTGAACAAATGATATTGAATTTGAATTATTGAGTTGAATATCTGAATCATGTAACAACTTTCTTAGTTTTATAAAGTCATTAATCATTATGCTTTTGTGTGTAATCAGTTGGGAAAGACTGTGCTAGTCAACTTGATTGGAAGTGGTGATCACTGTCTACTTCAATGGGCATGTTTATTATTTCTGACATTACGATATTACATTACGTTATTCCCGATCGTCCCACCAGTGGGACGAACGGGAATACACGAGATGCATCACCACCCTGAGTTATCTCATGCCTGTAATTACACAATACCTTTAAAACAGTACAACAATACTGCTTGATAATAAAAAAAAACAGGTAAGGCTGTAGGTACTATTTCCCCGAATGAGCCTCCTACCAGATGTCTACATATTAAACAATCCTTTGACGTAGGTACATTCCATGGCGACAAAATCCCTTAAGCTGTCTTTTTCTGAGTTCCCTGGCGTTTTCCCATGGATTTGTTATGGTCTGATATGCTCATTAGCAAGTGCACGACCATTTCCTTTATCCGAAGCCTATTCCTACCTATATGGTATTTATCTAACTCTGCGAGGAGCGACTTTTAGGGAAACTGGGTTGGAATAGTATAGAGATATCACAGAACAGGTGGATTCTATTGAGGAATTACTAGAATTTATAGCATAAGTAGCAATTTTCACAGCTATTGAGAAAGGTAAATCAGTAAGTAATAACATTCAAAGATAATATTGATATTTAAGCATAAAATTTAAAGATATATGTGATTTGTGAGAGTTCGTTTTTGTCTGTGCTTGTTATCCTGTCTGTATCCTTTTATGTATCTGTTTGTATATGAGTTTTATTACTTTAATTATTATTATTTTTTATATTTTTTTTTATATTGGAATCACAGTCTTACCAAGGGTTATCGTGTTACCTAGTAACTGGGTCGTGGACGTCAGATAAGCAGTCGCTCAACATAAAATGCTTCAGCTGCATTCGGTTAGACTGGAAGCCGACCCCAAAAATAGTTGGCAAAAGTCTAGGTGATGATGATTTGAAACACCGAAAGAAACATTTAGGTCACAATATTTTTCTTTTTCAACCTATCTGTTGCTTCAGCCTTATTTTTTGGAAAGTTGTATGTCGTATTTAAGGTTCTGTCCCAAAAATAAAAAACTATACGATCACTTTTTTGTCCAACTATCACATACGACTGACTCGTAGATTATTAGAACTAGATTATTCTCAAAACTCAAGTTTAATTTAATATTTTAATGCCACTTACTAACAAACTCCTTTATTCATAAACGTTGCTTAAAATTAAGTAATAATTAGCGACTGTTTAACCATACATTTTTGACGTTTAAACGTCACTTATCTTTAATCATCGTTTATAAATAAAACCCTTAGATGTTCTTAGCCCTACTATTACATCCGTCTCTACTAAATACGCCAGCCAATCAACAACACAGCCTGATTAAACCAACCGGCCTATCCACCTACTAAGACCTAACAATGTCCATTCAGACCAACAATCCTAATCTATTCGCTTCATTAGCACTATCAAAATAAATACGTCACTCGATATCCGACCGTAACAAGACTTAGTTTATCACTTATCTTAAGGTAGGAAAGTGTTAAATCGTCGTGATTATTTTGATTGCTCCCGGTGGCTGTCCTCTAAGGAATCTGGTGTGCTTTAATTGCTTTCAAGCGGGATCTGTTTGCGTGATCTCTGGCTGGACTCGCCATTAGTAACTGACTTGCGGTGGAGGGTAACCCTTTGTCTCTTTTGTAGTGATGTGCACGACGCGTTCGATTGGCTGGCGAGTGGCGATCGTTTTTTGTTTTTTACAGATGTCAAAATTGAGTTGTACTTCAGACTTTATTGTGGCAATCTTGATACATTTAGACCACCAGTGGGTACAGAATATAAACTAAAAATAATTTGGAAAAGCCTTTATTCCAAATTATTTTTAGTTTATATTCTGTACATTTCTATCAGCTGTAATCAGTAGTTTTATTCACCCCTTTCCATTCGCATTATATTTCACGAAATCCATATATGGATTATTTGTTAGTAATTTATTTTTTCTATGAAATACAATTCTTGAAATATAACCATAGAAAAATAAATTACCAAAAATTGTCATGAAAAATCAACACTAGCTTCATTTCTTAAAATTATTTCCTAAGTGAAATGCACCCTTTTATAGCCCATACTAATAACTGCTAAAAATACGAAAGTAACTCTGCCAGTCTGTTACCTATTTACGCCTTAACCAATGAACCGAAGGTTAAGAAATTTGACAGATGGGTAACCTGGGACCTGGAGAAGGACATTAAGTCCTAGCTAGATATTTGTATAAAAAAATTTTTTTTTTTAGAAACGTTGCCCCACACCAGGATTTTCTCCTGTATCGTGATTGCGTTTACAAACATTTAAACTCACATACACAAACAGCCAGACCCGGAACAAGTACTTGTAGGTCATACAAATATTTGTTCCGTGCGGGAATCGAACCCGCGACACGCAGCGCAGCAGTCAATCGCTTAACCACTGCGCCAACCGTGCCGTCGCAAATACAAAATACACGTAGATGACGTCGCGAACAACAGCTAATATTTCTATGAATTTGCACATTGATATTTTATTATAAACAAAAAGATAAACTTGCAACAATCAACTCGAGTCAAACTCGTCCCGCGAGTCGTGTCCCATCCCTACCGTTGGTATTTAGAAGCCGACTTTTTTCATTGTTGCTAAAAGCCGTCACATGTATGTATTTGTTATTGTCAGCGTTAAGTATCTGTGGATTATTTTATTTATATGCGAGTATAGGCTTTGTAACTCTAAGACTTTGACACTGAAGCGTTCGTTGAATAGCTGGGGAGGCTTTAGATGTTGTTTTGTTTTTGTGAGGTGAGGTGAGAAACTGTGAAACAACTGGGACCAAAGCCTTATAGTGAAGGTTTCGACTTTAAGATTTGATGAATGTAAATTGCACTCTTTTTTTTTCTGGTGGGAAGTCATCAAATGACCCCTCCCGCTCTGGGTGGAGCGGAAGGGAGTGTCAGACTCTTACTGACTAAAACCCACCCATGTTCCTTCCTTCGCCCTTTATGTTCCGGGGTAGCGGTAACCCTTTCGGACAATCCCGCTGAATGTAAATTGTACTTGAAGAGCGGTGGCGGCCTGTGACGACGGCCTCGACTTCGAGTCGTAGGTCCCACCGGTATGTCCTAGAACCAAACATTCGAAGACATGTGACATCTACCAACCTGCACTGGAACCGCGTAGTGGATAACAGCCCACGCCCTCTCGAAGAGAGGAGGCCTGTGTCCAAGCAGTGGGAACATTATAGGCTGATTATTTAAATGTTCTAGTAGAGGCCCAGAAAAGTACAGGGAATAGAGCTTGAAGCAATGGAAGAAAGTATTTCCCTATAATTAAATGGACGGAAAACATCAGAAGTTGTCACCTTCCTGTTCATCCTAGTTTTTATTTGACTATCGTTTCAAATGTTTCAACGAGTGTGCTCTGACATCAGGAAATAATAATAATAATAGTTCTCCAGACCGAATTTCGGCCATGGTAGCCAATCTCAACGGAGACTAGTCATCTACGCGGGAGATATTAAGTATAGTGTACAAGTGTGTGCCCAGACACAGGTGCATTCACTCTTCCCCCAGTCTCATAGTCCGATGGGACGGCAATCCGACACGACCGGAGACATCAGGAAATATTTACGTAACAACTAATATTCTTTTCCTAAAAATATTACCACATTTATGAATGAAAATCAAGAAAGCCTATCAACGAAAACACGAACTTCTCATAAAAGTACTCAACAATAACCCAAAATAAACTGAACCGGAAAACATTTTTCCAAGACGTCGTACCCTCCTATAAATTAAGCAACAATAATCGCCGTTTTCGTTCGTCGTAAATATGTTAATACAAAGAACGTAACGACGTCCCCTGGGACTAACTGGGGCGACTGGGGACGGGGGACGGATGGGAACAGGGGACATAGAGACAATGGGACGAAATTACAACCGGCCAATTGAGCTGCTTGTAAACTTGATCCCCTGTATTGTTTCCGCACTTGATACGGTGAGAGGACGAGGAGTCTTTGATACTTGGAAAAATTTGAGTATATATTTTTTTCATCAAAAAACTCTTTTTGGAAATAGTTAAAACTAGTAAGCTTGCGTAATTTGTGTAAATTCATCGTCATCAGCGACTCGTAAACTTTAATTGCTGCACAAGTGGAGAGACCTCAAACCTAACCCTGCAATGTAAAGATGAGCGGTTTATTGCCAAAGTAAAAACCTTGATGAAGGAGACTGGCGTCCCGGTGTTCTTGTAATTAAAATCAATTGTTGCATTATGTCACTAAAAACCATATATATGAAGTAAATGATACATATTTTATATAACTTTCGAGTCGCTTCAATAAGTTCCCAAGGTCTTACCGCAGGTTAAAACAACAACGAGCACTAACTTTCACTGCACATAGTCTTACCATCCTACCAGTAATTACAACATAGATTCAGATACACGCTAGTAAGTACTTAATTACGCCATTTACCATATTGTAATATTAAGACATAAATTACTTGTTAATAGCAACAGTATAAATTGGTAACCTCTCATAAAACCGGACTTTCTATGCGGAAATTCTCATGGAACAATATTGAAAATACCGGAGCGACAAGTGATCATCAATTATGTTAGCTTCCTTGACATCTTTTATTATTTACCTTATATATTTTGTACAATAATATTTTGTTATGTAAACATGCAGTTTGTTGTTAAAACTCTCTTTCGTTCGAGGTGTTGGATAATCATGATGTTGTATAATGCTTTGTTAGGTTATAGAATGGGTGATGTCTAGTGTGTGGAGTGTTGTTTATCAAAACATGGGATGGTTGAATTTTATTGGGACTTTCAAAAGTAGGTTTGAGAATGTCAGAAGGTTACCTTAGTAAAAAAAATGTGAGTTTGTGGGTGTCAGTTGTTGAATTTAGTAGTGTGTTATGATAGTACTGAGGTTTCTTAGGCGGCAGTTGTAATTTTTGATCGTTTTTAAAAGGTTTATAAGCATTGATGGATAAACTAAAATTCATAGGGCACCGCTCCGGTATTTTTTGGGCGTTTTTTTGCCATAATGTTGAGTACCCATGTCAAAAGTACCGTGTTGCTGTTTATCGCACTGCCGATATTTTTGCTTGTCACTAGGCTATTGATTTGAGGTAGGCCAGTTGTGCGATTGAAAGGCGTATAATAGTTAATTTACATAGATTGTTGCGTCCAAACTATGCTCAATTATAACGTCAAAATAACACTACGTAATCACCATAAAAAAAACTACTTAAACCTATATACTACTACTTTTATGCACTACTACTACAGGATAACCCGATGCGATAAATGTACAGACGCCAGCACATCAATCTACTATAATCTATCAAATTTCTTTAATCGATTTTCAACTTTATCGCTAAAGCATTAGGTTCAAGATTGATTGGGAAAATTTGACAGTTTCGTCTAGCTTGACCTGCTGGCGTCTGTACGTATCCGAACTTAATCGATACTAACATCTGAGTGTAACAAATTACCAGCAATGCATTCCTTGTCAATTCACTCACAGTAGAACAGAATAAGTCATTATTTTTTATCAAAGTATCAAATCTCATCGCTCGCACTACATAGGTGCGATACAGCTCGTCAATTTGTTCGCGTCAACGCGCTTCTATTTAGCCACGCGTTTGTTCCGTGTGACACTCACTTTATTTTTTTATTGGCTTCATAGATATGTTTTACTTTATATATTATGACGAACTAGATAATGTGGTCTACGTTCCATCCTGCGCCCCATACCCCGTCACCCGTGCACTTGATGCAGTTTCGCGCAGCTGAATTTTGGGTTAAACATGTTTGAACTTTTTACCATTGATAACTAAGAAGAAGACAAGCTAAGGTTCGAACTGAGTACTGTCGTCATGCACAGAGCTTGAACCAAACAAGTAAAGTCGAGGAAAACCAAAAGCTTAGTGCCAAATATGCAGTAGCTTATGCCATATGATAACTTTTTCTATCCATACGTACATTCGAAGTTTATGTTAGACATCACTGATATCGGCCTTGTAAATATAAGTCTGAAATCGCAAATCCAGCTTGAGCAAGCCTGGTGATCTATGTTCATGCCATCTGTGTTTAAGAAAAGATCATGTGAAGACCATGTAGATTGGTGTCCGAAATAGTCTTTTGAGGAAAGAACCACACAGATTGAGTGGACCCACAGATTTATAAACTAAAGGGAGATATGCCTAGGGTGCGTGGCGCGTGCGAACAATGTATGCACAAAACAGAAACAAACGCGGGCGCCGTTGATTTGTCAATAAGAATTGTCAATGTAGTTGTCTGTCTCAACGTTGCGATCTGCGTTACGCGATTGGCTCGCTATGAATGTGGTGACTGTTATAGTGTGAGTGAGCGCGTGTTCGTATTGTAGTGCATATGTAGTTGAAGGCGACAGCCGGACTCGAACAGTTGGGCAGCCACACCATATCTCCCTTTAGTTTATAAATCTGTGAGTGGACCTGTCCAGTCAGATGGAATGCTTTTTTTTGTTTTTTTGTTTTGTTAGCTTATGTATTGTGATCCACTGCTGGGCAAAGGATTTTGTCATTTTGACCCTGCAAACGTTATCAGATCACCACACAACCTTCGCTGTGTTCTACCTCGACGGCGACGTCCTCCCTCAGGCGTCCATGATAGTGTATTATGTTATGATATTCTATAACAGTTCAATACGCACCCACTCAAATCAAAATACGCTATCGACTAAAGCAAACGACCGATCACATCGAGTACAACACTTAATGCGTTTCCCAACAGAGCCTCCTACTTATATCCATTGAAACTGTCCACTGCTTATGCCTCGTCATTATAATCCCGGATTGCCTCAGATCCAGTTCTAGGCTCAGTGTATAAGTACTAGATGTTGCGTCGCGTCGTTAATTCGTTACGGCTAGGATTAGCCAGTCCTGAGATTATTAATTATCTCCGAGTGTAAGTGAAGGCTTTATATTTAGATTTAAATTCCTACTAATATTATAAACGCGAAAGTTTGTATGGATAGATGGATGTTTGTTACTCTTTCACGCCAAAACTACTGAACGGATGAAATTTGGTACACAGATGGTTTATAACCAGGATTAACATAAAGGATACTTTTTATCCCGCTATTCTCACGTGATCGAAACTTATGCGGGTGAAACTGCGGGGTGCAGCTAGTGTTATATAAAGTATGAAAGTGTGGTGCGAATGTTAAAGTTGGATGTTTATTTGTTTTGAGACGTCTGGAAAATTAACGTTACATTTGGAGACTTCTGAGCGGTGTTAGCCTAGTGGTAGCGGCCACGACTTACGAGTTGTAGGCCGTAGGTTTGAACCCAGACTGGCGCTTTACTTTGTGTAAATTTTTTCATCACCAATGAAAACATCACGAGGAAACTGGCATGTTCTAGAACCGAAAATTTGAATCTATGAAAATTTGAAATTTGTCTTTTGTAATTTTGACGTTCGAAAATTTGAATAAATGACTTTTGATTTTGATTTTGAATAAATGCCACACCTACCAACCCGCACTGGGGTCGCGTGGTGGATTAAGGCCCGCTCCCTCTCACAGAAAGGAGTCCTATGTCTCAGCAGTTGCAAAATTATAGGCTAATTATGTTGGAGATTTCTTTAGAACACGGATAATAAATTGTCAATTTCATAATTTCTTCCAGTTCGTCTTGTGTTTCACAGTTTTCGTAATGTATCCGAGTATTAAATATTGTATTTTGTTAAGAAAATTCAGGTTTTACAGGTATAATACAAATAGAGCGACTGTAATTTTTTTTTTTTTATAAATACGAACAAGTATTTTGTATTTTTAAGACTTGGATTTTTATAGAGAGAATATACAACATGAGTAAATTTTAAGAAAACAATACATTACAAATCTCATTAAAAACTATACAAATATAAAAAAAAAAACAAAGGCACACGCACTGCGGCATACAAAGTTACAAACCAACGCACATTCATGGAAATTCTTCGACAGCTAACGAGTGATCATTAGCTGCAAAAAGAATACAAAAATGCTTTCACAAACACCTCATACGTCCCAATCAGCGCCACATCAGCGCTAAAAGAAACGTCTCCGCAACAAATCAGTGGCAACCCTGTGTTAGTTCGTGAGACATACGGGTGACAAGTTCGGCTAGCTTTTTGGCAAAAAAAAAACTAGGTTGTTGTGAAGTGAAGTCGTAAGTTCGGTAGTTTCTTGTGATGTGCATTGCTTTAATTTTATATAAATGTTGAATATGTTCTAATGCGATTAGGCATGGGTTCCTTATTCGTTTTTTTTGGCTTTTCGTTTTAATGGCGATGGCATTCGTGGATCTTATACAGTCCTTACAGGTTGTCAGAAGTCCGAAAGTCTGACAACCAGTCTTACCAAGGGGTATCGTATTACCTAGTAATTTGGTTGTGGAGGCCAGATAAGCAGTCGCTCCATGTAAAATACTGGTATCAGCTGCATCCGGTTGGACTGGAAGCCGAACCCAACATAGTTGGGAAAAGGCTAGGCAGATGATGATTTTCAGCAATGCATAAATATGTAAGCTGTCACTCACGCCCTTATGCCTGGAGGCTTTTATTTACATTTTAATTTTAATTAATTATTTTTTAGCTTGAGTACGTATAGTTTTTTATTACATTTGTTGGTATATTGGCGTGGCTAGCTGACATATGGCAAATAATATAATTTTATGTTCTAAGACACAGAACTTAAAATTATGTAATGTTAATTCCTTAACATAGGTACCTAGTATTGTTAGTATACACTCGATTTTATAACTGAACAGACAGCTGTGCTGCTGAGGAGTTTGTTGCGCCACTTCTTCTTCCCAGCGATAGCCCTAGGAAGTGGTGAAGGGCGGGCGTTTTTGGGGGACTGTCTTTTGTAATTTTGACGTTCGAAAAGTGCTGATTCTCAGCCTAATTTGAATAAATGACTTTTTATTTTGATTTTTTAATGGGGTCGGGAAATTTTAATGTAGGTATGTAGCGTAACTTTTTCTGGGTCTCCATTCAATTGTTATCATAAAGTATTTTTATAATACGTTATCAAATTATTTGTTTACTCTTATAAAAACGATCACTGTCCAATTAGCCAATGATAAGGTAGGTAGGTACTACACAACAATTATACGCTCATAAATCATTTATGAACAACAATGTTATCATTACCAACAGATTGCACATTAATATATCCGTTGAATGACTTAATCCATACTAAAGAAAAAGGCATAAAGATGAATCTTATTCTAGACTTGTGCGTCGGTCTTTTTATCTCATAATTGGATCAGGTTCCTGAAGGATGCGCATCAATTATAAAGTAGATCAAGCGCCGGATATAAGTATGTTGCTAGCTTTATTTGTAACGGTTTTATAATACACATTCGGTATTTAAATAAAGACTGATTTTGCCAATGCCAGGTAATTTTGTTCAAGGAATAATTTTGAAATATTGACAGTTCTTCCATACAAAATCTGTCAGAAGTCAATTTTATTCCTCGAATAAAAGTTATTTGTCGATTGAAAAATCTCCCAAGATTATTAAGATTTTCAAACATAATAATCCTTTTGTTAAATGTCTAAACAGTGTACGTACAAAAATTGCAAAAGTAATATAAATTACTAGCTCTTGTTTGGTACTTCATCCACATCAAATTTCTTGTTTTAACATAACATATATCCTATAACACTCGGCAATACTGTAGGTTCCCATTAGTGAAAGAATTTTCTGATTACCCCCTACATAACTCACAAACTTTACCTGTGTAATATTCGTACAGATTCAAACGTATTGCCGATACTTAATAAAACAAAAAGCACTGCTCAATTCGATTATCACAAAAAGCACCCGGGTTATTTTTCACACGAAAAATTCCCCACACTTTAAAATTAATTTCCCAAAATAATTGTCCAAAAAGCTACTCACCGCTTATGCTCGTGAGTCCACACCATGTAAAACAACGCGACACCCAATTAAGGGGGGTTGAAGAGCAAATTTTTCACTACGCCGACAACCCTATAAGGCCTTACTCGCGCCCGTCAAAGTACTTCCCTTGCACTCATACAAACGCCTATCAAGTGTACATTCTTAACACTCCTACTGCTGTATAAGGAACCGCTTCTTAAATTAGTACGAGCAATTGTGTACAACTCTGAGCCTTGTTGCCGCGCGATTGTCAATCGAATTTATCATGTTGTTAAGCGAATGTTGTTTAAATAGTGTTTATTTGTGTGTGGAGTGTCGATTCATTAGGTGGATGTATGTAATTGTGGGGTTGAGGCTTAGATTGTGAGGTTGTGAATGGGTGATGGGTCCGTGTTTGGCAGTCGTATGCAATCTCTAGCGGTTGCTGTCGGTCAGTGCTATTAAAGCTGGTAGGTTACCTAAGTGTTGCGACTGCATCTCGCACCAAACATCGAAGTTACTTTGCGACGTGATCTATCATGTATATTTATATAGTCAGCAAAATATTTTTATCTAATTCAATTACTGACCTGCAAAGACAAAGGGCATCCAGAACTACGGGGTGATTGCGTAACACACTATCAGTAGCAATGGCTTTCATTTTGACAGTTCAACAACATTCATTGCTTTAATTACGTTGTTGAGCAGATCACTGATAGTGTGTTACGCAATTAGAGTGGTGCTTTTAAATTTTATAAACCACTATCTTCACTGGAAATAATTCAATTTGCTGTTGCCATGGAGACTTGCTGAAGTTTCCATCTAAAGCATGCATTTTAAAATACTTGATAAAGAAAACATTTAGCGTCTAACGTCCATTCTATCCAATGCAGTCCATTCTTTGTCTACACCGTGTTTGGTGTCAAGTGTCATCTTTCCTTAAGAGGGAAACGCCAGGGTAACCTGCGAAATTCAAATTTTCTTACCGTTTTTTTTGCAATTTGCAGGTCAGGGTCAGGTTCACAGCATTATAATCATTAAAGTCCTCAATACAACCCTCTAAGTTCACATAACTCTTCTCCTTTAAGGGTTCTGGGTCCACAGCCATTTTTAGCAATTTATCAGAAAAGTAAGAGAAACTATATTTGAGATTGTTACTTTAAATGACCTATCGGTTAACTACTGGTCGGTACAGCTCAGTTGAATCAAATGATTGTTCGTAATACCGGCTAACTTTAACTAAGCTATGCACATAGGGCCAGAATCAGATAAGCCTCCCAATAAGGCATAGTGACTTCTACAGATGTTCTCGGTATTCCCACAGTTCTTTCGCACGGCTACAATTGGAAATCGAATGCTAAAAGCCACGGGGCGACTAGACAAATGAGGCAATTCGAAAGTGTATCATTTAAATAGAAAACTAGATTGTATGACACGTTCACCGCTAGTGTTTCCAGCTTTACGTCTATTTTTAGGACTGAGCTCATCAGAACTTGATTGAGACGACGTGCTTTGGATTATAAAAGATTCTTTCAAGCACGATATTTTTGTCAACAACTTCTTCGAATGTTTGAGGTTTTGTAATCGGTTAGTTGTATTTTTTTTCTCTGTTGCGGAATTGTGAATAAAATAGTTCACAGAATAATAGAAGGACCTAACGAAGTACAAAAAGAAATAAAAATGAGGCCAGTCAGTGGCAGGCAAACAGAGTCATATCTAAAGCATAACAAGCAAGTCAGATTGATTTAACACCCTGTGCTCGTAAGACCCAACGATGCTTATGATAAAAAAGACAACTCCATCAAATAATTCTGAAATCATTGAAACATCGTTGGTATAGTAAAGTGGAGAGGGAAAAAAATGGTTATGCTAATTTGTGGAGTATATGGGTAGAACAGTGTTGCGCTGACCCCAAATAAATTGGGATAAGGGCAGGAGAATTATGATGGTGGGTAGAACAGTTATGGCCCAGTGACAACGGCCGCGACTTACGAGTTGTAGGTAGGGGGTTTGGGCAGGCACTTTACTTGTGTAAATTATTTCTTCACCACTGCTCTCAAAACGGTGAAGGAAAGCATCGTGATGAAACCGGCATGTCCAACAACCAAAAATTCGAACACATGTGACATATACCAACCCGCACTGGGCCCGCGTGGTGGATTACTACCCACTCTCTCTCACCGAGAGGAGACCTGTGTCCCAGCAGTGGGAACATTAATTATATGGTATAGCAAAAGCAAGCAATGAAGAAAGCAATGGTAATGCTAATTTGTGGAGAATATGGGTAAAATAGAGAGAGAGAAAAACTGGCAACTTCAAGTCGTGCAAATCAAATCAGGACCTTCCACAAACCCACCAGCCTCTTACCCTCCCTACACCTAACAGTTACACCTCCGCTAATAACTCGCCACAGAACTTGCGACTCATATGAACGATATATCCTTTTAAACGCCTGTTACACTTAACGATCGTATCTAAAGGTGTGCCAGAGAAATTATTTAGATGTTTGCCTTTCCTGCTGAGACTGCTTTTCGTTATGAGGTAATTATACGTTGATTTTGTAGCGTGTGCTGCATAGATTGGTAGCTAATTTTCTATACTTGAGAATATAGTTAGTGTTGTACAACGACACTGAAATGTTCTCTTAAATGTTTTCGGAAAACCCGGAATCAAACTCAAAGTATTTCATCATCATCATCATAATTTCAGTCGAAAGACCTCCACTGCTGAACATAGACGAGACCAAGCACCTCCACTTCAACCGGTTCTATGCTTCCCGCATCCAGCGGATTCCTGCGGCCTTCACAAGGTCATCGGTCCGCCAAACCAAAACGGTCGAAGGACGAAAGCATTTATTTGAATTAAATCATTTACTGGCACTTTTGAACTGTCAAGGAGTCGGTCAGTCAGAAATATTAATATGATTAGAAACGCACCTACTTGCCTTGCTGACTGCATAATTAGAACACATTTTTCGGTTAAGTATTTACTATAATTATTAACATGATGAAAGATGCAACTAGTCATCCACTTGACACATCTACTTAATATAAATCTTGAAATTTTGCACAAGAGCTCTTTAACCATAACGGAAGTGAGCATAATCAGCCTATAACGTTCCCACTTCTGGAACACAGGTTTCCTCTTGGTGAGAGGGAGTAGGCCATCATCTACCCCGCGGGCCCAGTGCGGGTCACGAGATTTTATTTTATTTGACTTTATTGGGACATTTAACAGCTACACATTACAAAAAGTATGACAGAATAAGTTATGAACTAAATAAACGTGTAATCCACACCAATATCCGCGAAATAATGATAAAGAAAATAGTTAAATGCGTGCGTTAAGATTGTCACGTCTTCGAATTTTTGGTTCGAAGACATGCCGGTTTCCTCACGATCTTTTCCTGCGCCGAGAACAATAGTGATTAAATAATGTATACAAAGTAAAGCACCTGTCTAGATTCAAACCTACGACAACTCATAAGTCACGGCCGTTACCACAACGTTACTACACGGCCGGTACTGCTGCCACAGAAGTGGAACCAAAGAAGAATTTTTGAAAATTCATCATCTAAATGGGATGAAAGTTTGTATGGAATTTTGTATTTTTTTTTAATACCATCCGGGCCATACGGCTTAGCAAAGCAAAACAATGAACTAATGAACTCTAGTCTCCAAACAGTCTACCAAACATTGTGTAGGTAGTTATGGTTTTATGGCAACAAGGAATGTAGTCTAAATCGATCATCCATGTAGGTACAGCGACGGAAATCTACAGACAGATATGGAAAGAGACTTAATAGATTGTGATGAAATAGAACAACTTGAATTTACGGTGAGTAATATTTATAAGCAGTTGTACCTCTAGTAGTGTAGAAGTCCCTCTTAGTTTTCCTTAAGCTGATATCACGATGCGCGATACGCTGAAGCGTCTGATACCCGTCTGGTCCCTAGGGTGAACCGTAGGGAATGGTTCACTTGAGGTAATTTTTGTTTCATTCCAAAGTCACACGATACAAACAAAATTATATAGGAATGAACCTTCAAAATGCATAAATGAATGTATATTCTTCCTATCCTCATTTATTGTCTTCGACTATTCAGCAGAGGTCCACGCTCGAGGTTTGCCAGAGAGGTATGGAACAGAGTTTTCTGGGTATTAAACTTAAGGACAGGGTAAGAATACAACAATCCATTTTATCATTAAAATTATTGCTGGAACTCAGCTGGACATATCTGTCGCATGTCAGACGATTAATGGGCCAAACTTACCACCCAGTGGGTCCCGCTTAATGGCAAACGACATTGCGGCAGGCTCAGACGGAGATAGCGGGATGAACTAGACTCCTTTAAAATAAATTGGTCCTTAGCAGCTCTGGACACAGAGAGAGGCCTTTGCCCAACAGTGGGACATCAATGGCTAGTAGAACGTCCATCTGCTCCTTTAATTTTTCGATCATTCGGTAGGCGAGTGAAAGATTCCGAGTGCCGAAATCCAACATTTTTAGATCAGTTCATTAATTAATTAATTTTTCACTTTCGACTCATTTTGTTTTCAGACGTTCCGCTTCAAGTGAAAGATGCCTAATGAAAAGTGAAGTATCCAATATCTGAAGGCCAATTCTCGTAATTTAAAACATTCAAAATCTAGTCGCAGTCTCATCTCGGCGACAAACAAATGTCAAAAACTTGTCAAAATGTAGGGGAAATTAGAGGTATTGAGACTGAGATCAGACTGTGAACGTTCTTAAAATTACGAGAATTGCCCCTCTACTTTAATGAGCATGCATGTTAAGTCATGATTTCCATTGATAAACAAAACACAACCAGGTAATAAATCTCCCGCCAATTGAACGATCAACATCTAATCAGAAACAAGGCTTCAGTTTCCCACAATCATTTACATTTGCACCACATCCATAACATGCGCGTACGCAGCGGAAAGTAACGTCACCGATGAATGATAGTGTGATAACATTTGATTTAACTTCCTTTGCCTCGACGACTTATTGAGATACAACTTTCATACCGAGAATTATGATTCGCTAGTCGTATGTGCTTTACGCACAATGTTCTAGCATTAGTCATTAGAACTTTCTAGAATGTGTACAGCGATTTAGTATGTTGTGTGCTTTATGTGTGGGCCAGTTTGTCCTGTTTGTGGACTGTCGACTTCGTATGTCAACGTCGAGGGAATGGGTGAAGTCGTGTGTCAAAATGAGGATGAAAGTGGGGACGTAAGAGATGTGTGTGGATTGGTTTTCTCCTCCTATGGCATTACTCGTAGTACTTAATATAAGTTGTTTATGCACTTATTTTGCTGAAGGCTGTAGGTGTGTAGGTGTATGTTATTTTCATATGGAAACCTGTCGTTAAGCTGCATAATTTCTATTAAAAAAAAATCGCTAAACCGCTGGGTCTAAAGGCATGAAATTTAGCGCAAGAGATTAAAGTTTATTACGGAAGTTCGTCACTTTTTCAATGGGAAATTCAATCGGTCACAAGACTCGTTGTTGAAGAAAATCATCCATAATTACGGTTAATCTAGTGGCTAATCTTTAATAATAATAATATTTAATTGTTGTTATTAAAGATTAGCCACCAGGTTCCTTTAAAAACAAACCCAAAATTCAATCATTTTCAGTTCTGTAAAATTTAGAAGTAAAACAAAGTCATTTGTTCTACTGAAACAACACAGTCAAACTATTGTTATTCATGTGCGTGCAAACAAATGATGCAAAACTTTTCTGACACTTTTCTTTTTTTTTTCTTTTTTTTCTTTTGTTTTTTTTTTTCTTTTCTTTTTTTTTTCTTTTTGTACTAGGTAAGTTATAAAAGTAAAGCTACCCAAGTTGCAACCAATCTATCGAAATATAGATTTGCATTTCCCTAATAAATTCTTTCATCTAAGTCGGTACATAATAGATGCACCATCCACCAACTGATCAAAATACCCATGTTTGGACGTCAAACTATTAGAAAGTTCAAACATTCAAGCCAAGATTTAATACAGGAGTTTCAAATGATATACCAGGATCACATGTCAACAGTCTGGCATTACCGTTGCATGCTAAATTCGTGAAATAATAGACGTGGCATATGTAAATAGAGGCGGATCTACATACATCGATCTCCGACGATGCCCGATACCGGGAAAGGGGCACGACATTGTGTTTTCCACTGTTGACGATGTTGCGTCACGAAAATTAACAACACATATAATAACATCACACCTTGTTTCTTCAAAGGATTAGGCAGAGGTTTACCTATAGTGTACCCACATTTTGCCCGTTCCATTTCTCAGTAGCAGCCCGGAGTTTGAATTTGTGCCCGGCTGATGGCAATATGTGTAGATTTGTCCCCTTTTACATTGAACTTAAACACGAAAATGTATTGTTTTTTTTTGGTATGGCAGTTGACCCTTTATAAGGTCGAGGAAACTAAAGATGATAGCAATTTTTACCAAAATTAAAGTGATAGGTATATCAACTTTGATGATAAGTGCTATGGTTTTATGATCTCATCATTCTCCTGCCCTTATCCCAATTTATTTGGGGTCGGCGCAACATGTCTTTTTCTTCCATACTTCTCTATTAGTCGTCATCTCGGTAGTCACCCCCTTTCTAACCATATCATCATTCACACATTCCATCCATCGTTTCTTTGGTCTTCCCCTACTCTTATACCCATCGACATTCATACTCAAAACTCTCCTCACGACATTTTCCTCATTTCTCCGTAACACATGCCCATACCATGACAACCGATTTCCACACAACTTTTCAGTTATCGGTGCCACTTTCAGACTTCCTCTTATGTACTCATTTCTTATTCTATCCATTCGTGTAACACCACACATCCCTCTTAGCATTCTCATCTCAGCTGCATGCAATATGATCTATGATAAATTGATAACCATAATTACACACTAACAATTATTTATTATTGTTCTGTTCCGTCTGTTTTACTATAGATGGATAGAACTCAATATTTTTTGTGTATTTTTATTAACCTAAAGAGATATAAATAGAGACCTTTATATTGCTTATCTGTAAATAACAGGGGGCCAATTGTTGTAACTTTAAAAAGGTTCACAGTCTGATCTCCGTCTTTATCTGTCAAAAATACGTCTAATTTCCCTATATTTTTGAGCTAGATTGCCGCTGAGATGAGATTGCGACTTGAATTTAAACGTTTTTCAAATACGAGAATTGGCCTTCTGTTTTAATTTATTTTTCCCGGTCGTGTCGACAACATTGGACAACGTCACTAAAGTAGTCTAGATGTGGGAATGTCCTGAGAGAGATCTTCTCAACTGTTTTGAATACAGCACGTCGGTGGCCGGCGACACACACTTTTTGTTATAACCACCTTAATTTGGTTTTGTCTTTGTTACTTGGTTTAGTTGGCTCTCTGGAATAGGAGGAATGAATATGTTACTAAGACAGATGTTTCTTTCAATGGATTTATTCTATTTGATTTATGAAATAACCAAAATTACTTATTATGAAAGGGGCTCGTGGCTAAGCAATAATAGCCGCAGGGGTCGATCGATCAGGTTATGCTACGCTTGCAGCGGTCGGTTCGTGGATGGGTGACCATCTTTACATACTGAAACCCCTCCGTGCCTCGGAAAGCACGTTAAGCCGTTGGTCCCGGCTGTCATTCGCCCGAAAATCTGACAACAAGTCTTACCAAGGGGTACCGTATTAAACAGTAACTGGATTGTGGAGGTCAGATAGGCAGTCGCTTCATGTAAAATACTGGTATTCAGCTGCATGCGGTTAGACTGGAAACCGACCCAACATAGTTGGTAAAAGGGTCATGCTGTATTTTCCTACCTATAACTGTTTGTTACATTTAGTTCTTTATAAAAGTGATGATATACAAACCTTAGGTGCTTTTGGTCGGCCTGACTTCGAAATCATGGTCGAAATAATTATAATAAATTTATTTCAGGCAATTAACACCCATTATCACACGACATAAATTCATAGAATACATAATACTTAAATAAATTAAATATAATGATACCATCAGTACACCAATACAAATATTAAAATTCAGTATCATAATCTTATTCTCCTCTTTTTTCAGATCAGCAAAGTAACATCAGATGTTACTGTCACAATAACTGGTTTCGGCATTCTTATAAAACGCGAACTGCATTTATATTATACGAGAGATTGACACTTTTGATCAACACAAGTGTCATAACACGCACTGTGAACATTTTGGGAGGCGCGGTTTGACAACGTTGAATAAGACTTATGTGTCGCTGCTTTATGTTGCGGTAAAATATTCAAAGGGAGTTTTTGTTAAATTACCTACTTATTTTGTGAACATTTTGCAGGATGTGTTAAATATAAAAAAAAAACTATTATAAAGCACTTTCGTTGGATATGTAACAGGTACATATTATCTTTGTGTAGGTAGGTAATTCGATACTTATAGTTAATAATTACTGTAGTGTATCTATTAAATATATATGTAAACACTGTCTCATTCACACACGCGGGATAGCTGCTGTCACTTATGTCATCTGTCAGTCACGAGGAATGGCGGGAAACAGACAAAGTTAAGCGGGCTATATACGATGACGTTTGGTGTGGTAGTGAGCCAGTGAAGTGATTTATTCAACATAAATACGGAATCAACCGAATTCTACGATTACGAAGGTAAATTTGTTATTTATAAGTTGCTTTAAAAGAGGTTCCATAACGTCAAATATTTATTTTTATTTTTTTTTAAATACGTTGCCCTGCACTAAGAAAATGATGAATGATGAATGATGCTAGGAATATATTGTTCTAAAGACAATAATAATTGCTTCTCTTACGGTTTAAGATACTTTATTTCACTAAAATTTCCAATGAATACAAATTTGGACTTCTATGATTAAAAACACAATAATTTATTAAGTTAAACAACGATTTCGCAGGGTGATAAAACTACAATTAAATTATAAAAATAAACAAAATACAGTTGGTAAACCTGGCTCTATGTCTCATACACAATTGTTATTCATCTGTTATAGCTGTTGGTTCTCTTATAAATAAATAAAAACTTTAAATTTTAACATTTTTAAACCATAATCATCAACTTCTGCCTAGCCTTTTCCCAATTATGTTTGGGTCGGCTTTCAGTCTCACCGGATGCAGCTGAATACCAGTATTTTACATGGAGCTACTGCCTATATGACCTCCACAACCCAGACCAAACATGATCATTCAAACCTTTGATAGCCTGATAAATGCTTTAATAGCCTTTTAAAATGAAGAAGAGATTGTGATCCTTTAATCTTGTAGCGATATCTACAACGCCACATGCGAACAACGCGTCAAACTGACGTCACGCAAATCCTGCATCTCGCAAGCAGAGTTTACCGCGCAATTAGCATAGATAAAATTCACAACAGCCGTCTGGACGGAGAATCCTCCCTTTTCTATGGAGGATGAGTGAACTTTACACCCTGTTCCTCATACCTCCAAACTGGTGACCCCGACGTGATCGTCAGCGCAGCCTTCGTGAAAATACTTCAGCGTGACGTCATCATCATCACTCCCGCAAGCTTTAGCGGCGAGTCACCCAGCCAGCCAGCATCCACGGCTCCTACGGGTATCCTGACCACGACGATGCAGCAACCGCGCATACCTGGTCATCAGTTTAGAGGTATGAGGAACAGGGTGTAAAGTTCACTCATCAATCTCTTTATTGCTTAATTCAATAATTGTTAACTCTGTAATATTAATAAATTGCACATAACTAAGAACAAAAACTACCAACAGCGGTACTGTTACAAATTCCCTCGAGTCCTCAACACAAAATAACCGCTACCTACCCACCTCCATACACAAGACTTTCGGCGACTAACAGATGCCGCGATAACACTTGAATAATTGTTTCATTAATAAATTGCTTCTTTAATAAAGGTAAGAAGTTATGTGGAAACGTTCAATAAATAAACACCGCTGTAGATGCCATCTTGTGAAAAAATGATCATTACCAACACGACATTTGGACTGTGTACAACGGGGAACAATGTGTGTCGGAATTTATGGAGATGTTGATACCGGGGGAGGGTGGGCGATTTTGGATTCGGAACTCATTATATATTAAGAAGACTGCACAGTAGAGAATTACTGATTACATTAGTTAATGAATCTTGGCTTGTGGCTAAGCCACACGGGTCGATCGATCAGGTTAAGCTACGGTTGCCGCGGTTGGTCCGTGGATGGGTGGATCTTTACATACCACTCCGTACCTCGGAAAACACGTTAAGCCGTTGGTCCCGGCTGCCATTCGTGGATCTTTGACAGTCGTTACGGGTCGTCAGAAGCCCGAAAGTCTGACAACCAGTCTTACCAAGGGGTTTCATATTACCCAGCAACTGGGTTGTGGAGGTCAGATAGGCAGTCGCTCCATGTAAAAAGCCGCTGCATCCGGTTAGACTGGAAGCCGACCTCTACATAGTTGGGAAAAGCCAAAGCACATGATTTTTTTTTTTTTTTTTTTGGGATGGGAAATCATCAAATGACTCCTCCCGCTCTGGGTGGAGCGGAAGGGAGTGTCAGACTCTTACTGACTAAAACCCACCCATGTTCCTTCCTTCGCCCTTTATGTTCCGGGGTAGCGGTAACCCTTCCGGACAATCCCGCTGCCCCGGCAGGCTTCGGCCCTAAGGGGCCCCTCGAATTATGCTGACATCTCTTTGAGGCGCGCGTGGAACACTTACGCGCCGTCCGGCACGGGCCTGGTCCTGATCGGGCGGTGAGCTACCCATTGCTCTCCGCCCGCAGGCCCGCGCCTACGGTGGCCGGTAGTCTCCAATGGACTCCCGACGCCCGGGGCGTCTCCCGCGGCGGCTGGGACGGGAGGCTCTCTCCCTCATCCGTCCCGCCACCTCCTTCGCTAGCATGACTGCTTCGCAGAAGGAGGCGACTGCCTCCCACTCCCTCTCGCTCCGGACCATGGCTTGCACCAGGGCCGGGCGCGAGAGGCCGCCGCCGCTGCCGATCGCCTCCACGAGGACACGGCGGTGCTCCGCCCAAGCGGGGCAGACCTCCACCGTGTGCTCCACCGTGTCCTCTGGGCGATCCTGGCAATGGTGACACCCGGGCGTTTCCTCCCGCCTGATGATGTGCAGGAACCTCCCGAAGCTTCCGTGTCCGGTGAGGACCTGCGTCAGGTGGTAGGTGAGGGCGCCGTGGCGCCTCTCTAGCCACTCCTCAAAGAGGGGTCTTATCGCCGCTATCGCGGCGTGCCCTGCGCTGGGTTGCGACAGTCGCTCTTTCCATGTCGCCATGAGATCGAGCCGGAGGTCCGTCCGCTCCGCAGCAATTTGCCGTGGGAGCGGACTTTCCCCCCGGCGTAGTGCCTCCGCGCGCCACTCATGCAGGCGCGCGAGGACTATCGCCTCCAGATCCCATGGCGGCAGTCCGGCAAGGAGGCTTGCCGCCTCGCGCGAGATCGTGCGGTAGCCCCGGATTAGCCTTACGGCTACCACCTTCTGGGGCGCGTTCAGGTAGTGGGCGGCTCGCAGCCGCAGTGAACGCGCCCACACCGGGGCCCCGTATAGGGCCATGGACCGCACGACCCCCGCGTAAAGCCTCCGGCAGGAGGCGTTTGGCCCCCCCAGGTTGGGCAAGAGCCGCTTGAAGGCGGCCCCAGCCCGTTCCAGTTTGGGGGCCAAACGTCGGAAGTGCTCGACGAAGTTCCACCGGCTGTCGAGGACGAGACCCAGGTACTTCATCGTCGTCTCGATGCCGATGTGAACCCCTCCTGCCGTTAGTTGGGATCCCGGTGGTGGCGCGTTCCGGGGCCCATGAAACGTCATGGCCTCGGACTTGTGCAATGCCACCTCGAGACCCAACTGCCGGATCCTCTCCACGACTATCGCAACCCCGCGTGTCATCGCGTCGGCCGCCGCCTGATGCGACCTCCCCTGCGCCAGGACCAGCGTGTCGTCAGCGTAGCAAACCACGCTGACGCCATCAGGGAGGTCGGCCCGCAGCACCCAGTCGTAGCCGATGTCCCACAGGAACGGCCCCACAACCGATCCCTGCGGGACACCGCACGACATCTCTCAAGCACATGATTAGGTAATGAATCTTGTTGTCCTTGTAATAAGGTGCAAAGTGATACTAACGTCGAGTGAGATAACATAACATCATGTCTGTATTCCCCGAAAGGTTACTCAGAGGTATACCTTACTGCGGCTTAATTTCGCTGGTTATATTTACGGCGCGAGCGTATTGTCACATGTTTATTACGACAGGATTGATGTCCATTTCTTTTGCTATGTTCCGGACGCGTTCGTCTAGACCAGACCGCTTCTTAATTTTTTTGTACATCACTGAAGTTAAATAGTTAAAAATGTACTTTCATTTCAAATTCGAGCCTGTTTTTGATTTTGTGACTATGGCTACGCAATTATTAAAAACTGTTAACATTGCCGTAAAAATCACACGAATGAAACCTTTGTTTTCTGAAAGATCACCATCGTAATTATTCTGATTTAATACAGTAGCACAGTCGCTTTTAAAAATCGCGGTAACAACAGCTCTATAAAATCCTGATCAGGCGAACCATCAGTACTCGCGAATGCCTCGAATTTTTACTTCGAATGTTTCCAAAGATATTAATTACGGTCTTTACTGGCTGTACGATAGATTTCTTAAGATATTTAGATACGTGTTCTTAATGGCATCTATAAGCGACAAAGTCGACGAAATGCCCATAGGAAACACATTTTTTTCCTTTTAATAACATTATTAAAGATTCTCGAAGGACCAGTTTAGATTGACCCTTGATTACTACAAGCTTAGCTTAGCAAAGAGGTGTTATCTGTTTTGTTTTTCAAATAAAAAAAAAATACATTTTGTGCTTTCAAATTAGGAATTTTCGAACATAGCTTGACGAATGTTGTTTGTTTATTATTTTCGAAGTTGTTTCAAATTGTTAACATAGGTTTGAACGGGTCGTTATTTTTAAAGATGGCGTTAAAATAATCTCACAAAAATATTTCAAAACCAACGTCTTCGATAATTTACTGGAGTTTTAGTATCCGAAACATGAATTGAAGCCTACGTAAAAAATTAAAAACCTATCAGTTTTAATCCAGCGCGTCTTTAACACTACCGTAAACTATAAAAACAGTCCCTATTATTAAAAAATAATCATAATAAACTACTATTATTGCATCATTAATATTCCCCCCACTCTTTGCCCCGACTGGACCAAGCTAACTACAGTCATAGAAAGTTAATTATTATCTAAGACAGAAGCTGCTGCCTAGACTCGTTCCTAGGACAAAATAATAAATAATTCCAGTTATATAACAGGTTTCATTAAGACAGCAGTAAATCAGGCTACCTGAGATGCGCCGGCGCAACCGTATAGCAACATTATGACGTAGCGTCCGCAGAAAAATATTGAAGGCAAAAATATTTGACGTATGTTAATACTAAAATGCATGTGGTGCGTTTTGTGACAAAGTCTAATCATTATGCACGAAATATTAACTGTCATAGTATCACTATACTAGAGCCAGCGATTTGAGTCAATTTACAAGTTATGGAACAACAAACTGAATGTCATACTTAGTGTTACTGTTAAACTGCATCATCATTTTCATATTTGCCAGACAAAGGCCCCCCATGACGCCCATGACTTCCAGCTCTTTTAATCCAGGGCTAAAATGGACCACTGATAGACTATTTCGAGTTAGACTGTTTAGGGATTTTAAAAAAATATGTTTGTATGAGTGTCATACAGCGTTTTATTATGTGTGTCTGGAGGACTATATGACTATAGATATTGATTTATAAAAACAACAGTATATAACTATTGTTTTTATAAATCAATATCTGACATTTCACTATTAGTAAACTGCCCTTAAACAAACTAAGAAACCTATTACAGACTTAATGTCAATAAAGTTCGTTTTTTGAACCCAGATACTAATTTGACAGGTGTGATGTCAAATTTCTATACTAAAAAAACGCAAACACAAAAGACTTAAATGTCAGATTAGTTCATATATGGGATTAAAAAACGAACATTAAGTATAGTTTTCGTCCTAATACCGACCAAGTTTCTCGAAAATGAGCAGCTTGAGATTTTCTCTAGAATAACTGAACACTTCGCAAATTGTTTCAGCCAGTCCCTTTTAAACACAAACTTCGGTTATTGCCAAAATTAGTTCCCGTAAAATATTCCCTCTGTGGCTAAAATTTACTGCTAAGTATACGAGAAGAGATTATTATAATAATAAACTTAAAGAGAACCCTTTGACTTGGAATAATACAATTTTAATACTAAGGTTTTGCATCCAAAGTTCTGTTTAATGGTTGTATAAAATTCAAAACAAATTTAGCCTTGTGTTCACCAACATTTAAATCAACTGATTAAATATTTAATCAGTTCAAGATTTAAAATTTCCTTAGCAAATTAGACGTAAACCAGCAGGCCAATTCCCGTAATTAAAAACGATAAAAATATTATCTCAACGACAATCAATATAAAAAACGTAGGGAAATTAGAGGTATTTTTGACAGATTGAGACTGAGATCAGACTATGAACGTTCTAACATCACTAAAATTGCCCCTCAGGTTTTTAAATACCTAACCGGTGAACACAGGCCTTAATGTCTTAATGGTATATATTATATTAATAATATTACTGGCTTTCCTTTATTTTTTCTATCTGTCTGAAAAACCTCAAAATTGTATGTAAGAATAGGACATATACAGTCAGGAAAATGAAGTGTTTAGCAAATTGATACCTTACGACAGTTTGTCGTGTTATATTTTTTTTTAATACAACTATCAAAAAATGTCAATTTTGATTTTATGTTATACGGACCATTTAAGTTATTTATTAGTCAATTTGCTTAACAATTCATATCTCTGACTTTACATATGCAAAGGACAAAGTGACTAATAGGTACACACGACTACACATCAAGCTATACATTTCCAGTTTTAGCTGACCTCGCATTGTATAGGTTTTTCGTACAATCAGTAGTCAGCTTATACTGGTTTTGTATAGCTTGATCTGTAGCCGTGCGTACGTAAAAAATTGAAGTTTTCGTAAAAAAATATTGCAGTATATTTTGCAAACCGTACAATGCGTCTAATCTTTTTAGCTATTTGTGTTGGCTGGTGAGTGGAAACGGTTATTAAAAGAGTACATCTTCAAGCCTTATCCCTGGGGCATCGGCAGAGGATGCAGTATCGTTTTGTTTTAACTCCTGGCTCATGAAACTCCTCATTATGTGGTGTTTTTCTAATTATATCTTGCTTGACTGGAACACTGGGCTGTGATATAATGGGTAATAGTATGGAGGTCTGTGTTTAGTATTAGATGTTTATGGTTATTATTAGGATGACGTCCTAAGTAGGCATAAATTAGGTACCTAAACTATATAATGTGCAGGAGCAGCAGGATTATCACTGTCATTTGTTCAACCTATCACTTTGCATCGTTTGCCGCTAACTGCCAAAGTGATAAAGCAATTTGACAACTATTACTACATTTTCAAGTTGTTTCTTTTTTGCAATTGGAAAACTTTTTTTAGACGCTAGAAAATAATCGGTTACTTTTATAAACTTTATCTAAAATGAAATACTGAAAGTTCTCAGGCATTCCTCATTCTTTAATGGTTATGTCAGAATAATAGATACACTTTCAAAGTAAAATTTACTTAACAACGAGGCTAATAAAACAATCAAATCTGACGATCTGATGGTGATGCGGTGGTGCGGAGGGCTATGCTAGGAGTTTCTCTACGTGATCGAATCAGAAACCAAGGTAACCGACATAGCTCGAAGAATTACCAAACTTAAATGGCAATGGGCGGGATACATTCTCGCTCGCAGAACAGATGGCCGATGGGGCGACAGGTTCAGGGGGTCTACTCCCTAAGCATGAAATCCGTAGTTTCGGCCGAAATTACGGATGGTTCCTACTCTGTATCACTTACGGACATAATATGATTAATTCGGGGAAAGAAATAAGAATGAATGACAACACGATTTGATAGTTGTCCCTTCTCTTATATGTATGTGCCTGTCCGAAAAATTGAATTCGGCACTGGTTTTGACGGCTCAACTACTTTTGGACGGGCTCGTATTTTCGTTGACGGACGTAGAGCCCGTGGAGTGGCGACCGCGTATCGGAAGACGTAGCTTTGGAAGCCCTCCCACAAGGTGGACCGATGACCTGGTGAATACAGTAGACATTTGCTGGATGCGAGAAGCACAGAACCAGTCGACACCTATGTCCAGCAGTGATGATGCAAATCTTCCCAAAAAAAACTTAACAAAAATTTGCCATTTTAGTTGCGTTAAGTTCATTGATATCTTTCATTCACAGGTTTATCTTTAAACCCTTATTTTTTAAAAAATCGATTTTTTTTTATATTTATTTAAGTTAATTTAACTTTTTTTCCTAAATAAGACATCCCTTCATAACTTACCAATTAGCCACAACAAGATACTGCCAAAGATTGAAATATTGCGTGACAGCGGGACAGCGGGACAGCGGGACGAAAGACAATAAATAACAAAATCATAAGTGTCGGCCTACACGACCTCGCGTGCTCGTGTCGTTTGACCCCGGATAAAGGGTTAATCTTCTAAGGGGTTGCCCTATAAATCATATTACGTTTTGAGTTAGTAGGGCTGGCTGTATGGAGAAATGGTTTGAAGGGGATTTGGAAGATTTTGTGATTTTTTTGTATAATAATTTCAAGATGTGTTTGTTTTGCCTGTGGCAAACATCGAAACGAAATATTGTTCTGATATTATTGTTGTTGTGGCCGCCAACCCATCTTGAGCAAGCGTGGTGATTCTCTGTATGAGAAGGGCTTTGCCCTGCAGTGGGACAATAAAATGCTGGTATTATAAACCTGCTTAAATTTCCATATTTTCGATTTTCTTGAGGCAATTAATATGGAATTCATTGAGTAATAATAAAGTGTTTTATTGACTGTGCCTACATAACCCTGCCTGCCTATAAACAGAAATAGACAGGTATTTTACACACCATTATATTTATTACAGACATCACAATATATTTTTAAGCATTTTTTTTTTAAACGTAGCCCCACACTAGGAATTACTTCTGCAACATGGGTGCGTTTACAAACGTTTAAACTCACATACACAAACAGCCAGACCAGGAACAACTACCTGTAGGCAATACAAATATTTGTTCCGTGCGGGAATCGAACCCGCGACACGCAGCGCAGCAGTCGATCGCTCAGCCACTGCGTCAACCGTGTCGTCAATATACCTAAGTAATTACCTGTCTCATTGAAAAATATAGTAGTCAATTGAGTTGAGCCCTGAGTTTTGTTCCTCTCAAGGGTAAGTCAGATAGGAAACGTCGACTTCATCTTGCTTATTTTTTTTATATGACGTGTAAAATTGATTTCGATTCTCAGAATATACAATTTCATTTAATTCCATTAAACCATTAGGAATAATATATCACTAACACACAGTCCTCTAAATTTAACCTAAAACAATAACCCAAAACCGCTCGGTCGTTTTACAACCCACAGAACAAAACGAGAGGCAACCCTAAAATAGCAGTATAATAACTCATTCAGTTGACACAGATGGCGCTACTGTACATCAAAATGGCCGCAGATTAGTGTCCTGCATGATTTATTTCCATCAACTATTTGTATGCAAATCTTTATAGCTCCCGGTGTTTAGGTCTTCATAGATATTTCTCTTTTTTTCGGTCGTAAAGTAGTTCTTGTAGATAACGTTATGACTGAGTGCAATTTTAGTAATACATGTTATAATTTTAATGAATTATTTGTGGGATCATAATTATTATGTGAGAGTAATTTGTTATTTATAATGATATATTATTTTTTCCTCACGAAACACCAAAGTTATACCGATTGTGGCAACTACTTATCAGACAGACGAGTGAAGGAAAACTGTGGAAAACTTCATTTTATTATGAAATCGTCATTTTTTTCTTCATCTACTAGTTAATTTTTATTTTTAAGCTCATGTCACATGTCGGACGAAAAAAACAACTGTTAAATCATATTTTTAATCCCCAATGACCATTGAAGCACTCAACAAAAGAGCCGTAAAGTGCCAAACGATAAAAAAAAATCAAATCAATGAAAATTCCATTGAACATGACAAAATACATTATGCACCCATCTCATTTAATATTCCGTATATCAAGCCGAGGCCTGTTTCGACGTAATAATTCATAAATTGAGCCGATTAATTGATATCGCAGCGAAGGGTTAAACCCTCCCGCGGGGTTGTAGTGGCGTTTGTTTTGACAAATATATGACGATGTGTTTGAGGGTTGAAGTAATGGATTGATGTGATGGTATTTAGTTCAATGGATATTTGATTGCTTGTTGTTTTTCCTTGTTGAATTATTCTTTGTGTGCCATGAATTATTTCCATTTAGTTTTTGTAGCCAATATCGTCTTGTATGGTATCATCACTGCTTTTCGTGGATATAGGGTTGGCTGACATGTTTATTTAAGTTCCTTATGAATCGAGCAAGAATGTCATATCTTGTCAGTACTTCGAGAGAGAGTTTAAGTTCTTCGAGGGAGTTTCTTGCCCATTATTCTTCAAACCACCAATTCCATTTTCTTGTAAATTTTGACGTTCAGAAGTGCCATTTAATGGGCTACTTGAAATAAATTATTTGACTTTGAGTTTGAATGATGAGTCCACATTGTTAGTTACCCATAATTAACATTCCTTTAAACAATAATTATGATAAAAATTCGCCCACATTCTCAAAATAATCCCGCATTCAAGCTATAATAAAAATGTATATAAATAAATGTTTGTGTGTCACTTGTACCTATTCGGTTTAACAGATGCGTCCATCGTTATTCTGTGTGCGGTGATTACGCTAATCACCCGTCGTTTCACTAATAACCACAACGAGAATGCTACTGGTGCAGTTTTTATTTTATTTTATGTGTCTCTTTATATCCTTATTTTTTACTAGCTTCTGCTCGCGAATTTAACCGCGTGAAATTTCCCGTTTTAACAAAAATTTGATCCTAGGACACTCGGCAATGCTGTAGCTTCCCATTAATGAAAAGAAAGAATTTTCAGAATCGGATCAGTAGTTCCATAGATTAATGCATATATAAATATCTAGAAGATTGGTCCCTGTATCTAGATCTGGATAAAATATCTACTTTTTAGCAATCCGTGACAATCTTAGTAAGATCTCTTCTTTGTATGTAATTTGTGTGCATTTTACTTTGGTCTCCTAATAAGTTAAATCATAATGTAAAGTATTTCAATTTTAATAAATGTATTCTTGATTAAAAGTTTTCTTAATTGATTCTATCGTTAAATGATAGAAGATAGTATTTAATTTGGATCAGAAATGCAAAAAAACGTCCATGACTACTGTGTAACTGACCTGCATTGGTGATAAGGGTAGTGAATTGTTGTTATATCAATGAATCTTTTTTTAGTTTTGTGCATTTAGATTTTTATTTTTCTAACTTCCCATAAAAATATCGTTAAAAATCAAGATAAGCGCATTTCTCACCATTTTTTTTTTTTCATTTAAATTATTTATAAAACACTTACCCTCTTATTCATAAACGTTTACTTAAAGTTAAGTAGTGATTAACGACCATACATTTTTCACGTTTAAACGTCACTTAAGTTTAATTATCGTTTATAAATAAACCCCATAGTCTTCTGCAAATTTATTAAGAAAAGAAGTTAGGTACCTACCTACTAAATATTCTGCAACCGTCACCCGGTACACAACATTGAATGTTGGTCAATATTTTTATAGTAAATCGAAGTAACTCCCTTTTATGATTACCTACATCACATAATTTGTCAATCACAATCAAAATCATTTTGAAGGATATTACTAATCCATTGCTTTATATGTTGGAAAAAATTGTCTGCTCAACAATGTAAACAACGCAATGAATGTTGTTGAACTGTCAATGTGAAAGCTTGCTTTGCTGCAGTTAGTGTGTCACGAAACTACCCCGCATTTTCCAACTCTCGACCTCTCAGTTCCCTCTTTATAATCCAAGGGCCCAATAAGCGAGCTCCCGTGAAGACTTTATTGAATAATTAAGTAGCACACTTTGTTATAATCAAAACTGAATTAAAACAAGCAAATTACGCATAATGCGCCATCTAATGCTTTTCGAATGGGGTCATGGAATCGCTCTTTAATAATGCATTTTGTTAACGAAGGGTGGTGAGAACCCTGTTGGAATTTATACCTTATTTGAGGTTATTTTAAGTTTAGTTTTAGAATGGGGTTTTGTGAGTAAAATCCCATGATAGATGACTCGTCTTTTGCCATGTGCGATTGCGACGTCGATTTAATTCGATTGTAAATGTTTGAAATCTTAGCTCCTCACAAACTCACAACGTAATTTATAAATCTGTCATGTCTGCTTTGACAAATGGCGCCTGTGATTTATTTATTCGTTACACAATGTATGGTTTTGTTATATTGTTGTTTTATTGTTTAAACGTCATTATTTATTGCTAACCTTTAGCTGTGAATTTGTTTGTTTTTTGTTGTCAGTCCCTAATTGATACGGAGAACTAATGTTTTATTATAAGCAAATGGGTTATGCTCGGACAAAAGCATTTAATAGGTATGGGACAATCAACGGAAAAGCGGAAATGTAGCAAAAAAGGGATTGTTATTTAGCCACGAAGCTCAAACAAACAAAAAGGCTTGAATCAAACATCAGCAATTTGGATAAAATGGATACTACCGTCGGAAATCAGGGCTCCAGTGAGAGGAACCTCCTCACAATACGCGCCGTGTCCAGAAGTACCGCATTCTGAATCATGCCCTTGATTAAAGAGAGCCTCCCCAGGATCTTCACTAAAAGTTGTGGGCAAAAAGTTAGCCTTAAAATAAACACGCTTATTATTTTACTAGCTTCTGCCCACGACTTAGGCGATTATCACACTGTCACGCATCACGCTGCATGTTGCGTGTCAACGCACTGAATGAACGCGCGTGGATGAATTTTCTGTGTGTTAGACTGTACGTGTTTTCTATACAAACGGAGATACTTACAAGCAACGTTAAAACACGCATTCACGCGCTACGCTGCGTGGTGCGTGGCAGTGTGTTAATCGCCTTAGTCCGCGTGAAATTTCGGCCCCCGATCCACCGCGTCGCATCGCATCGCCCACCCGCGCTATTACTTCGTTTTCGCTTAGCGATCTTTTTGACTGGTAGTTCCAGAGATCCGTGCGTTCAAACAAACAAACTTCAGCTTTATTAAAAAATGTAGCAAAAAAGGGATTACCCACGAAAACCATCAAACCATTTTAGACTTTTTTTTTAGATAAACTTGTTACCAAAAGGCTGATATATCCAAGCCATTATAATTTCAAACACATAACTTAATACCTCTTAGCTCCTAAATCTCTACACGTTGAAACAGTCATCCATCACTGGTAGAGTCTGATTAGCTCGTACTGTTTTGGTAGAGAACGGCTCACTATTATTGCACCTTACATAGCCTGGATGCCTTCACAGGCTGAATATAATGATACAACCGCTTTAGTAGAGCTTAGGCTAAGGAAATTGTAGAGTTGACAGGGTTTAAGTGTAGTTTTCATTGTTTAGATATGGTATGGGATATCTTCTTTTTTTTTCGTTTTTTGCTACCGATTTTGGATTTGAAAGTTCTTTTTTACTTTATATTGTTTTGTTTTTAGCCCAGTAGGTATAGTTTATCCTCAATAAAAAGACATCCCATGCCATATTTTAATAGTGTTTTTTTTTTGGAAATCGGTTGTTTTTTTTTAGCTTTTCACAATTGCTTACAGCATCATCAATATACACAAAGTGCATTAAGTACGTACATATTATTGAAGCTAACTTAAAACTACGAAAGCAAACTTAATAAGATTCATAAGAGACCACTGAAGAATATTTAAAAACGTTTCACAATTAATAAAAATTTCGATGACAATAAATAAATACATACAGAGAAAAATATAACCTCCTCTTATGTTGAAATCGGTTAAAAATGAAAGTTGGAAGCTGAACCCTGAATATTGAGTGAAGTATAAAGTTCGTATATAAAAAATCTAGAATCGTCGAGTAATCCGACTAATTTTATGACCACGCTAAAAGTACAACCTGGTTCTAAAATATACAGGTTATGTCATTAGTTTATATTATCATGAATAGTTAATGGTAGTAGTCTACTAAACTTTATTTTAACCACATGGCATTAACACCTCAATCATTAGGTTATTAAAATATTGCAATCTATGTACATTTACATGCACAAGAAAAATAAAGGCACGAATATCCAGCAATTCTATCGCATTTCAAACACAACGACATTCACAGTGTACGCAACCAATCAGGAAACGCTCACATGTCAATCACCAATTACAGCGTATTTTGTCCCGCGTCACTCGCCGCCGACCAATCGGCGCGCTGAATTTAAATCATTGTTTGGAATTAGAATCGCGCCGCATGGACCATTTGGCACACAAAATTGCTGGGTTTTACTCAAAGCGGACGTGGGTAATGGAACCACTAAGTATCTATCGAGTTAACAATGGGAAGCCATGAAGCCATGGAAATTAGCAGTATAATCAGAATAGATCTCTGAAATGAAAATGTTCTGAATTTTGCTTAACTTATTCGACTAGTGTTCAATCATACCCTACCTTCAACAAAGACCAACCAGGATGACAAAGAATGAAATGCACTGATAAAAACATACAAACCTAAAAACTAACATTAAAGAAGGAAGATAGCTCAAGATACCAGTGTTGATGGTAAGGAAGAATGAAAAATGGTATTGGTTATTCCCATTTTTTGCTGATGAAAGGAAAAGAGGACCTACTTCTTCTTAGCGAACCAGAATTTTACCCAGAATTCGGCTACTTGTTGGGCGCCATCACCAGCGACCAAGATCAGGACTTATTATCAAGAAAAGCACGACATCCATGAATATCAAACCCAAACGCGTTCACTCAACTCCAAAAAATGGGAACAAACCCTCAAAACCATAATATACCACCATACTCGAGACTAATAATTATATTATTTTCGCTCACAAGACATATTCATTACTAAAATATTTTACACTACATAATCAGTACCTATTAATTCTATTTACGCAAACATACGCTTACGAATTGAACATAGACTTGTGACTAATTATTTCCCTACGTAAGAAAGTGAATTCTTTAAAGCTTAGTGCAGAACGTGGAGAATGCGCATAAGCACAGGTTTGTGCAGATATGTGTGGGAACATTTCTTTATTGGCGTACCGACATAGTAATAAACAACACGTTTCTGTGTTACAGTGTTCTGGGAGGTAATAGAATTAATTGAATGAGCGTCAATAATAGCGAAGTGGTGTCAGCAACGAAATAATGATCCATAAAGTGTTTTGGTAGCATTTCCTTTAATATGAATTGAAAAATAGTTAAGGATTATATCGAGGACAAAAAGGCTTGGGATTGAGCTGCTACCAATTTTTACATATTGAATGTCTTTATTTTTTTCTATTTTGTTATTGTTTTCTTGTTTTATATACACTTTGACATTAGTTAATTTTATATGTATGCTATGACATTTGCTTACTTTGTTAATTATTCTATAATTTTAATTATTGTGAATGTGAAGACTATGTGGGTCATTTTATTTATATTATTTTTTATTTTTCTCTATGTTCTGTTAGTTTGTATCATGGTCTGGCAGTTTGAGTAATTAATGTGGCCTACCCAAATGTCCTTTTTTTGGTATTGTTCGTCGAATCGTTGAGCTCCTTAAGTTTTGAGTTGAGCTGCACGATTTCTGACAAATGCGTGCTCTGACTGGACAGGTCCACTCAATCTGTGTGGTTCTTTCCTCAAAAGACCATCTCAGACATTGATCTACATGGTCTTCATATAATCTGACCAAGATTATGTCTGGACTATAAAAGAGACCGTGACCTCTGAGTTTGTTTCGGCCTTTCTTCTCAGACTAGTCAGATAGGAAACGCCGACCTCGTCTAGTTTTAAAATATGATTGACGTGTAAAATTGTTTGTACAAGCCTACTTACAAAATAAAATCATTTATCATCATATAACATTTTTGTGCTTATTACATCATATGCATCATACTTACACTTATACAGGGTAACAGGGAAACTCGACGTATTCCTTGAAAGGAATTATACTAGAGGTCATTAGCAATAAATTAAGTCCAGTGAAAGAAGGGTCAAAACTGGATTTACCATAGTTTTACATGGACCGACTGCCTATCCGACCTCCATAACCCAGTTACTGGGTAATACAACACCCCTTGGTAAGATAGGATGTCAGACTTTCGGGTTTCTGACAAGCCGTTACAACCGTCAAAGATCCACGAATGACAGCCAGGATCAACGGCTTAACGTGCTTTCCGAGGCAAGAATAATAATAACACTGAAAACATTTTATTTCTGAAAATATTATGATCCTAGAGTTGGTAGTTAAAACACAATACCTCCACCTCAATAGAGTTTCGAACCTGACGGCACGGTTGGCGCAGTGGTTAAGCGATTGACTGCTGCGCTGCGTGTCGCGAGTTCGATTCCCGCACAGAACAAATATTTGTATGACCTACAAGTAGTTGTTCCGGGTCTGGCTGTTTGTGTATGTGAGTTTAATGTTTGTAAACGCACCCACGACACAGGAGAAATTCCTAGGGAGGGGCAACGCAAAAAAAAAAAAAACTTGCTTCGTATCACAAACAAACACAGAAAACTCCAGAGCGAAGTTTCATTATAACATACACAAGATTCTCTCCAATAAAAAAACAGTTGGCACCTCTCATCTGAACCATGCCTTATCCGCCACACCCGTTCGTATTACTTCTAATAGGAACTACATTGCCTAATTCAAATGTTAATTATGTATATATCTAGGCTAAGCTTCCTTCACACAAGCTGTATAAGCCACTACGGGTCAGTTTTTTGAATAAAATTGCCTATAACAATGTGTAAATCGCGATCAATTTGGCAACTGTTCAATGCATACCGGGTTGGCAAAGTTTTTAATATTAAATACCTTCTATTTGGAGGCGGTATGTAGGTGATAATTTTATTCATTTATTTATTAATAAACAACTTATATTAACAGTTTGCACCACACATACCTACAAGTTATTAGTCAATATAAATATAAATACTAACAACAGATTTGTGTAATTCAATTACCCTACCTTTTTAGTAGTCGTGTTTCCAGAACAGTTATCAATAACCATTAGATTTAAAGCTGTAGCCATTTTGTTTCAATTTGCCTTGTTTATTCCGAAATTGGTTGATTTATTTTGCCACTTTATTTTACTATAAAGCTAGCTTTATAGCTGCGCCCTGCGGTTTCACCCGCTTAAGTCTCGATCCCGTGAAAATATCGGGATAAAAGTATGCCTACGACCTAATCAAAGTTATGGTCTTCCCATGTGCCAAATTTCATCTAAATCCGTTCAGCCGTTTTAGCGTGAAAGTCTAATAAAATAACATGCAAAAAAAAAACTTTTCTCTTTATAATTTGACTAGCAGCGCCCCGGGGTTTCTACCGCATAAGTTTCGATTCCGTGGGAATATCAGGATAAAAAGTATACTACATCTTAATCCTGGTTATAAACCATCTGTGTGCCATTTCATCCAAATCCGTTCAGTAGTTTTTGCGTGAAAGAGTAACAAACAAACATCCATCTATCCATCCATCCATACAAACTTTCGCATTTATAATATTAGTGGGATATTATGCATGATCTAAACTGTCACCAATGAGACACAATTAGTTTTTCTATTGTCACCAAACTTAATAAACTTGCCTAATAAACGAGGGGGTATAGTTGATATTCTTTGGCAGCCAATCTAGAGCTGCTCGTCGCCTATACTATGCTACGAGTATGTAGAACTTATGTGAGGATCTCTGTATCAATGAGAATCTATTCTAGGCTGATCCCCAAATCGGTTCCACCGCTAGAAATGGAACTAGCCTTTACCATCAGTAGATCAGATTTCGCGAAGTACAGATGTCATGGTATCGCGAAATAAATAAGTAATTTTATTCTTTGTAGTGGTATTGTCACTTCACCTTAGGACGGCACGATTACATAAAAGTAGAAAAGTGGAGTAAAAGAAGTAAAAGTTTTTTTTATCTGGAACAACAACAAATTGGCATAATTACCTACAGTAGGAACCATGATCGCTACAAAAACTGTATCGCAGCTATCAGCGCCAGTCGGTACGCTAATGCTACGGCTATTTTGTCGGGATAACGCGAAAATTCGCGCGCTCTCTCTCCCAAACCGCTCAAAGTCTCGCTGTACAACAGAGAGCGTGCGATGCATAAGAATACATTATACGAGACTTAGCCACGAAATTGGTACAGTTTAGTTAGGTAACATTAATATAGATTTTAACATAACACCCAAACTCTTCGCCATATCTTCAAACATCACTACGTAATAGTTTTAAATACATACCAACCGATAACTAACTAAATGTCACTGACGAAGACATAACTTTAAAGATTTTCACACATAAAACTCGCATTACAAATCCGATCGAGCTCAAAACGCTGTATTCTCACGTTTGCATCTACAATTTAACATACAACGTTGAACTGTGAGTTGGTATTATAATAAATTTTGTGTAGAATCAATTCCTACATAGTGATAATGGAATCAGAGACCACATATATCAGCCGTGGTGCACGCATCGACCTCCGTCCCCATAAGTTTGGTTGTGTTTTATGTTTTGACGGCGGGGCGTGGTACGTTGATAAGCGATAGCGAGGCGATTTAATTTTATGCTCAAAGGTACCGTATAATAGATTCCAAATTTTTGCTATCACTGAAGTTTAATTATACTAAGTAACGGCTCTAAACTTAATACCAAACACTTCAGATTCGGTTTCTTTCTGAGAGAATGTCCTCTGAAATCGTAATTAAAATTACAACACAACACCCGGATTTACTCTTAAATAACGCAACTAGAACTACGTTTTTAAGTTAATAGGGAAAAAACCTTTTACCATCATCGCAACCGATTTCCGCTCTGCTCAGCCATAACCACACCCTAATGTCAAAAGTCATCACATATACATCAGAACACGAATTTTATCACAATTGTTATCACATTTAATGCCTGTTTTAATGCCTAACAAAATATATTGCGCTATTCGTATCAATTTTAATGCATTACCTATGATTTAGTGCGCCCAAGCCACACAATATTGTAGATAATTAATTAAATTAATTCAATAAAGCTGTAGTAATTAATTAACATTGATTCGAATTTACGAACATTCAGGTAGGCAATTATTATGGTGTGTTTATTCGCATCATTTCATGTTGTGTGTTATAGAAAATAGGGCTTTAGATAAAGCCCTATTTTCTACAACACGCAACAAGATAACTAACAACAACACACCACAACAACAACAACAAACAAACACATCAATAACACTACAACTACAACAACAATTAGACAACAACACACACAACAAATGACGACAATTAGATAATTAGTAAGCAACACCTAAAATTATGCGAAAACCAAAACAAAATCTATTTATTCATATCGTAAACTGGCTGTGCCCCGCGGTTTCACCCGCATAAGTGTCGATCCCGTAGGAATATCGGGATAAAAATATATTAATATATTAATGTAAAGTTTCATAAAAATCCGTTCAGTAGTTTTTGCGTGAAAGAGTAACAAACATCCATCCATCCATCATCACAAACTTTCGCGTTTATAATACTAGTAGGAAGTAGGAAGTTGGATTAAAGTCGCTTTTCGTGTGTCTGAGTGAACGCTTTATTCTGCTAAACAACACAACGGATTTTGATGCAGTTTTCATCATAATTTAAAGAATCTCACTAATATGTTATTTTATTAAAGAAATCTCGCTCGAGTTGTCAAGTCGTAAAAACCGTGCGAAGCGGGGCGGGTCGCTAGTCCTTATTTTATAATTCGGTTATTATATCGAATGATAAAATCTTTTGTTAAATTTCAGCAGGCCTCGAAGAACGCCTCGATCATTTAGCATAATGAGCGCTTCCCACTGCTGGGACTCAGGTCTCTACTCAGTAATAGTGGGCCATAATACGAGTACACCACGCGAGCAATTTGCGGTTTGTAATATGCCACATGCAATCGAATTTTTGGTTCTAGGACATGCCAGTTTCCTCAAGATGTTTTCATATAAAAGTTTGAGATTCTTCCTTGATCATTTCAATTATGCTTCAGTGAGGTATTCGGTGAAGCAAAAATATCGTGAGGAAACCGACATATCCTAGACACAAAAATTTGAAAACATGTGACATCTACCAACCCGCACTGGGTCCGCGTGGTGGATTACGGCCCGTTCCCTCTTACAGAGAGGAGGCCAATGTCCCAGCAGTGGGAACAATATAAGCAGATTATGTATGTATGTGTATGTATAAGGTATTCTGACATCTTGTTTATATTTTGATTAGTACGTGTGATAAGTGAATAAACTTTTCAAATGCGATTTATTACTTCTTATAAGACATAAATTAAAATTTATATTTTACATTTACTGTATTTAAATGAGTAACTTATCACTTTCATAGTAGGACTTGGATTTGCATACCTAAACAATGGATTTTGATTCTTACATGACACAGAAAATTATTTTTATATTATGTAATTTGTGAGGCCTACAGATTTGTATTCTGTTTCTGTGTTTATAAACGCTCATTATGATTATTTTTTTTAATTGAATTTTTGGGTAACATCGCATTGGCGTTATAGCTGTTAAGGTGTTATTTACGAAATTTGAGAATAAATAAATAAATAATATTACTCTGATAAAAGTATACTGTATTTGTTATTATTCCAAAATCTACATCATACATAACTCATTCACCTAAACAAAGTGGGTGTCGACCTTATTCTCAGTGCGAAAAAGTTAAAAAAAAAATAAAAACGATTATATTAAAACGGTTATACCATCAAAAAGTTCAATAATGTGATGGGAAGATGATTAAAGCAGTTTTCTCAGTAATTTCGCCTACCTACTAGTCTATACGAGTCTCTGAGCGTCTATGTTCAAGTTACTGGGAAGTTTTGTTAATGTTGCACTTCCTCAATTATTGGTTTTTAGAGAGCTTAATTAATTATATATGTGTGAATTAAGTGGTTTGATATACGTGTACCTGTTTACTGAGAAAGTATTCTCAAAGTTATACGGGATTACTGGTAAAACATTAACCACCTCTCAGGACTATATTACTAACATCATAAACAACAACTTTTGTTCTATGAGTTTTATTAATTTGTCAGATTTTAATTCACCAGACTTTCATAGAAAAATAAAAATATTTCAATTCAACGAATTGAAACATTCTAATAACTGTTGTCGGTGGAGCAGACGAGTCCTGGAGTGGAGTCCGCGTATCGGCAAGCGTAGTGTGGGACGCCCCACAGCTAGATGGACGGACGACCTAAAGAAGGTTGCTGGGACGGACTGGATGCGGAAGGCGGAGGACAGGGTGTTGTGGCGTAGCCTGGGAGAGGCCTATGTTCAGCAGTGGACTGCGATAGGCTGAGTTGATTGATATCTGTTACGAACTCTACGCGAAGCAAAAGAAAGCGCTAGTTAGGTAAACAAACTGCCTTGTCAAGTAGAAAATTCAGCGGATGGGAGCGGGGTTTAGATAGAACAACGAAATCTTCAAGGTTGGTTTTTGGTAAATGTATTATGTTTTGTAAAAAGTCATAGGACAAAAGTGGTTGTTTATGATGTCAGTAATCCAGTCTTGCAAGGTTGTTAGTGTTTTACCGATGACTCTGTATATTGAAGGGATTTTTTCAAAGATGACTAGCAACTTGGCATCTGTGGCAATGTCAGCCTTTTGGCACTTATCCCATTGACAGCAATGCGGACGAATTTTTTGATACAAAATGAGTTCTTCCCCCATTTTTTTGATGATGATGACTTCTACATAATATGACGGCACGGTTGGCGCAGTGGTTAAACGATTGACTGCTGCGCTGCGTGTCGCGGGTTCGATTCCCGCACTGTACAAATATTTGTATGATCTACAAGTAGTTGTTCCGGGTCTGGCTGTTTGTGTATGTGCGTTTAAATATTTGTAAACGCACCCACGATACAGGAAAATTCCTAGTGTGGGGCAACGTTTAAAAAACATATATATATAATAATAGTATTAGTTAGTATATTGTATTTAAGATTTGTCAAAATAAAAGCAACTTGGGAATATACCTATTTACGTTTACTTTTAAATTATTGACTGATCTTCGTATGTCTTTCTGTATAACCTAAATATCTATGTAGGTAACCTAGATTGGCATGGCTTGGTTCAGAAGTAAAAAAACGTCAACCGTGCAACTGGTAGGATTCAAACTCACGACGACGTCACGCTCGCTAATCCAACGCCTCAACCTTTGGGCTATCACCACTAAAGTAGCTGCTTTCTACCTTATGAGCCGTGGACCTATTCCAATCAAGTATAAACTCGGTGTAAATCATGATAATTCAAATTATTTTCTTTACCAGATAAGTACACGGATACCCAAATACATAATTTAATAATACATGAACTTAGCTAATTTATGGTGTGGATTGGTCACTGTGTCGCTACACGGTAAGCCTGTGATCTATGTCTGTATTATTCCCATACTTTAAATCAATAGCTTATAGATGTAACCTCACGACACCACTTTTAAATTAATATTTATGTGAGAAAAACGATACTTTGAAAGCGATAGTTGCTGTTAATTTTTCGGATAAAAATGGCCATTATCGTGGGGCTTGTGGCTAAGTAATAGCAGCCGCACGGGTCGATCGAGGAGGATCGAGGAGGTCGGGTCGAGGTTTGCCGCGGTTGGTCCGTGGATGGGTGACCATCTTCACATACCAAGACCCCTCCGTGCGTCGGAAAGCACGTTAAGCCGTTGGCCCCGGCTGTCATTCGTGGATCTTTGACAATCGTTACGGGTCGTCAGTAGGCCGAAAGTCTGACAACCAGTCTTACCAAGGGGTATCGTATTACCCAGTAACTGGGTTGTGGAGGTAAGATAGGCAGTCGCTCCATGTAAAATACTGATATTCAGCTGCATCCGGTTAGACTGGAAGCCGACCCCAACATAGTTGGGAAAAGGCTGTCAGACTTTTAGGCTTCTGACTGCCCGTAACGACTGTCAAAGATTTAAGAATGACAGCCGGGACCAGCAGCTTAACGTGCTTTCCGAGGCATGGAGGATGTCTCAATGTGTAATGGATGGTCAACCATCTACTGACCGACCGCGGCAAGCGAAGTTTAAGCTTCGATCGACCCGTGCGGTTATTATAATCTAGCTTTGAGCCAATTTGTTACTTCGCCTAACAAAAAAATAATTAAAAAACTTTCTCTCCGCGAATTATGATACCATCTCCGATCACACCTTACGAAATAAACAGAGAAAGGAATCAACAACCTTTCAAACGTCGTGCACAACACCTCATTAACTTATATTTCAACTCACGAATTCGTCTAGATAATAACTCGGTCGCTACGGTGGTCACAAAAAATGTTGACGAGAAATAGGGTTGCCAAGGAGCGGTACCACGCGTGATCACTTGTAATTGGCCTAGACTGATGGATGAGACAACCGCTCCTCATTACAGCAAAACCAACTTAAACGTACACCCCAACAAATCACCTTTTAACTCTAAGCTTGAGGAATAAAGACTAAAAAACCTTCTGTGAAGTGAAAAGCTAACTTTGTTGACGTGGAGAAACAGTTGGTAATTATTGGCAGCCCTGGAAGGTATCTGTTTCAAACAGGATCTAGTTAATTTTGCGCTTTAACTATATAAGTATTTATTGAATAAAGTGTACTTATACTTGCTAATATATAAATTAGATTTGATTTCATGTTTTTTGAGTTTTGTAACGTTGCATGGATTCTGGTCAAGTGTGATTGGTTCAGTTCGGGGAAAACTGTGGCTCAGTTCTTTTATTTGAAAAAAAAAACTATCCTGTGTATACGATTTTTGGTTCGAGAAAGATATTTAGAATATAGCCTGGCTCTATTTTAGGAAAATCAAAATGAAAAGGCTACAAAGCTGGTACACACAGTATACTTTTTGCTTTCCAATAACTCTCCTGGTCCAAGGATTGGAAACTATATTTTAATATTAAAACTTTTGTAGATGTCTAAACATAAAAATAGTTACTTCAGTTGGAAAAGGAAAATGGTGGATATTTTTGTTTGAAAATTGTCAACCTGTCTTAGATCTAAAATCACACACGCAGTCAGCTAGCGTGGTGGTCCATGGCTTGTTTATAGAAGAAGTCCTGAAACGTGACAGTTACAAGCACATACGAATCTACTACCAATATACAGGGTCAAGTTAAATTAGCTAGCGAAGCTCTGCAGACGTGATGGGTATCGATAGATATCTAAATACCACCACCATCAGCTAATACCATCAGTTTTCGTCGAGGATTAAAAATTTAATACATAACGTTAATCAAACAATTTGTTGAAAAATGTGCTGAGATATAAAGTTGAAACCTTCCAAGTACAGATGAATGTGTTACTAATGTATCCCAGTCAACAGGGTTTGCTTACGTTTTCATTAGATACATTTGGAACAGATCATAAGTATTAGTTGGAATGACAGCTCACTCCACGCTCACTTCACCTAAGTTTTCACAGTGATATGGTTACAGAATCGCACTGCAGTTCCTATCAAGTAGCTCCTATGTATTAACGACAGTTCCACTCCCAAATAAACACCAAAACATACTACAAAAACACCGATAACCATCAATCCCGCCTTAAATACGCTAAATGCACATCTAAACATCCCATTGTCACACAAATGCGGCCCCTATAACCTCAAACAATTCATGGCATTATTTACTGTAGGCGATCTGTCAACGGCTTAATGGCACCGAAACAATTTCTCAACAAAAAAGGAGGAAACACACGTCCCTACACGTCACTTCCGTTTGCCTGCGACAACAAAAAAAGTAACAAAACTGAGTACGAAAAGAAAATCTTGGAGACTTTTAGCACTTTTACCCTACATTTTTTTGACAAGGAAAATTGAATCTTAAAAAGTTTAAAGTATGGTTGTAATTTCAATAACGGTTCGTGGTGGTTAGGGTAAGTGCCCCCCATAAAGGAAACCATTATTTTCGAGGGGTTATACCGAAGGCATTTGTATTGCGAATTTGAAGAAGTTCGACAGTTTGTTTTCGAGTGCATTTCGTCATTAATCAATGTTTTGTTCCCGTTTGGCGGGAGTTTCGCGGAAAGTTTTATATTTTGTGTTTTACCTGCTTTCTCGGGAATTTCGCTTTGACAGTTTTCCCTTTGTAATTGATTGTTTGGTATAATTTCGTGTTTTATTTGAGCTTGTTTCTTTGTAAAAGGTTTATTTTATTGTTGTGTATTTTACGCGAAATATTCAAGTTGTTTTTCTTTTTTCCCGATTGAAAACTCCAACTAAACTAACTGTTACACCTAGTAAGATGAGCATGTTGTGGTCTCCTGTAATTAAAGAAGAACCTCACGTATAAGAACCTCTTTTATTATTGCATATGTGTATCCTTTGCAGATAGAGATACCAAATAAATATATAAACTTCATTGCAGAGTGTTTTGTACGTGTGCCTGTATTCTTTACCCAATTATCTTTTATTCTAGAGGGTGAAGTAGAAATAACTTCTTTCTTTTCTCAATTTTTGTTCGACGATGTGTGAGTTGATAATTAAAACTAACCTCCTTATTACCTCTTAAACTTCACCAAACTCATCAACCAAAAACACTATCAAAACTGATCAATCTGAAAGGTCCTGCGCACAGCAAAATTCTAGTATCCGTAGTTATTACAACGTGGACACGGCAGCTTTGAGCTGAATCCACCGGGTGGTATTGAGAGATTTTCTATATCCGCTAGCTTTCCTTTATGCTACGTGCAATTTTATCCGGCGGTGCCGTTATGAACTTGCTCGGTAAGTGCTAACGTGGATGAGACGCTGCATTTATTTATTTAGATTACATGCACAACATTACAGAATTGAATTGAAGTTGTACAGAGCAAATTACAAACTAAAAAGTGACACAAAAACATACGCAAGTAGGCTAGGTAAAATACTATTCAACAAAAATGTATACACAAGAAAAACAAAATTAGGTAACAAACAAACACAACACAATAACACTAGTAAAATAAACAAAACGTAATCAAGTGACAAAAAAAAAACGTGTTTAAGCTTCTGTTTGTTTTAACAGAAGCTGTTTATCGGTGTTCCTTAATAAATATTAAGGAAAACCAACAAACAGTTTCTGTATATAATGTATCTTAAGTACTATAGGTCAATTATAGGTTAATCAGCAATCTCAGAAATAGGTTATACACAAAACACAACTAAAGTCGTTTAGAAATTATGGCATTCGAGTTGATTTGGGGTAGAAGCAAGCTTTTAGTGTTTATTAACTGTTTAAAGTACCTTATTTTAGTGTAAATAAGGGCCAGATCAGCCCACAAAATTTAAATTTATTTCTACATCTATTCTAATTCATTAAAATTGCAGTTTATTGCAGATATAAATCAATCTTATTTTACAAGTAACTTATTACAGTGATAATAAAGACTACTGTAATTTGGATCGTGATGCAAAATCAGAAGTAAAATAACTGTGAACAGACTGTAGCCTAGATAAACAAAGTTTAATTTACTGTCGTAATGACATTTTCATCCTGTATTCGTTCATTCATTCGTTCGTTTCATTCTGTTTCGGGACACGTTAATCATGTCCTAAAAAAAATATTTTCATAGCGCATCCTCCCAAGTCTGTCAGGTGATCGGACATCATTTTCTTGGTTCCTTTAAGAAAATGCAGCTGACTGGGAACCTCTGTATAACTTCATCTATTAGTATACTCTTATTTTTATTAATATCCGAAGCAGGTACCCTATTTTAGCTCTTTGATAGGAAGCCATCTTGGGCCTTTGAGTCAATCACGGAGATGACTTTATGGTGTATTCGTTATTTATTTTCAGTAAGACGTAGATATTAGATAGGTTCGAAGAATTTGCTTGCGAGATACGGACCAATAGGAAATTCGGAGACATATGATATTTACCAACCCGCACTGGGCCCACGTGGTAGATTACAGCCAACTCCCTTTCGAAGAGAGTAGGCCTGTATCCCAGCAGTGGGAACATTGTAGGCTGATTATGATGGCTCTGGTGATGCTGCTGTCAATGATGTGTTTGGAGAATTACAAGCTGATGCAAAATAATGTGCAAAGAAAATGAAAACTAATGTGCAAAGAGCAACATTAAAGTCACAACCAAACTACTTTGGGGAAACGGATACCTATTTTATTTTTATTTTATTAGTCGTTAGTGTCACACAATAAAACATATCAATATCGACAATAAAACTATCACCAGTACCCGTAGGTTCTGGTTCAAGTACCGTAGTGCTTGACGCATTAAGTGCTTGAAAAATCAAATAACGATACCATGTGAAAGATCCTATTGCCATACAAAGTATGTAACAACTAATTTAGGGACAGAATTGACTCGTACTTACTAAACCAAACTATCACCGATACGTGCAGTAATTTACGTTTTTTTTTTTTGTTTAGCCTATACTATCCCACTCCTGCGCAATGGGTCCTTCCAGGAACTCTTTTCCACGCCACCTCAAACTAACCCTAGCGGTACGCGTCCAGGTCATCTCGCTACCGCTTTCTGGGCCGACCTCGGCGGTGGGCGCCGTCCATCTTCAGGCACCCATTATGTGGAGATTTTCGTCCAGCGGTCATCCTGCGTGCGGCTGATGTGACCCGCCCAATCCCATTTGAGCCTGGAAGCCTTCTTGCCTACGTCTATTATATCCATTTTGGAACACAGCGTGGTCTTCCGAATTCTAGCTGGATTACTTTACGTATAAGTGCTTCAAAATCAAACTATGATACTAAAGCTTAATTGAGTGTACCTACTTCTACAAGATATCAAAGCATTTTCCGCAAAGTGATATCTAAATAAAAATCTAACGAGGCGAGTAGAGCTCACATTTAGTGCCTGGAGACCAATAAATTGAGAAACGTACACCAGAGCGTGGGCCGTCCAATTTAACATGATACCCTCAAAGAGAATATATATTTTTTTTCCTTCAAGACTGTTATTAGAAAGAAGATAATTTAATTAAAGTACATACTTTTAGTTAGAGCTTTGATAAGTTGGGGTGTTTTATAGCGGATAGATAAGCAATTAATATTACTATCTTATATATTTCTACTGGTGTGTAACTATGACATTTTTTGCTGAAGTTTATCACTATCCAAAGAAGTCTAATGCTAGTTGTAGAACTTTTTATATTAAAGAATATTAGAGCTAATTTATTAAGCTTTAAATCGATTAAAATTTCCACCTGGGTTCATTGATCATGAACACAAACAAATCTATTGCTACTTGCAAAAAATAATACTCAACTGCACTGCTTTTTCTCCGAGATGAATGATAATGATAAATTAATTATATTTATTTCTGTAAATTGATGTTTTAAATCTAGATGAGTTTGGTGTTTCCTGTCCGACTATTCTGAGAACGAAGACCGAAACAAACTCAGAGGTCAGTCTCTTTTAATGTCCAGACATAGGCGCCGATTCCCTTGTTCACAAACTAGACTAAATTTAAGTTCATTGCATCTTTTTCTTTCATTAAGAAAAGGACAGAAGATAAATATTAGTTTAGTCCTGTCAAATTTAGATACTTCGTAGACATTTTAAAGGTGATTCGACTAAAAATACGTTAATTTACGTCAGACACTGACTAATTTGACAGGACTAAACTAATATTTATCTTCTGTCCTTTTCTTAATGAAACAGAAAAAAAAGATGCACTGAACTTAAATTTAGTTCAGTTTGTGAACATGGGAATCGGCGCCATATTCAGTCTTACTAAGGGGTATCGTGTTACCCAATAACTGGGATGTGGAAGTCGGATAGGCGCTCAATGTAAAACACTGGTAATCAGCTGTATCCGGTAAGACTGGAAGTCGACCTCAACACAGTTGGGACAAGGCTAGGCAGAAGATGAATTACAAAGACTTCCCAAATTATAATTCCTTCCCACTCTTTCATCATTGCTATCATGGCCCCATACCTAACTGACATTAACTATCAACCATAGAAAAAAAAGGATCACTCTCCACCAACCTCTTCACATACATAACTTCCAACCATTTGAAGGGCTGTCACTAAAGTACCACTAAATATGGTAACTATCTACATAGTGGCATCGTCAAAAAGTATTTGGTTACTTACAAGAACTACCGCGCGATGGTAATCTACGAAATCTATGTGTATACAGGTCTTAGTGTATGGTTTTGTGTGGACAACACTGTAACGTGAGACCTTTCGTACTTTATTATTGGAATATACGGGAGGGTTTTGCGACGAGCGTGTTAGCTTACTTTGGTGTTGGGAACGTTTGTAATCGTCAAGAATTAGCGGGGTTTTTGCGTAACAAACATTATACAATGGCAATCGATCGGAATGCCTTTCATTTGGACAGTTCAGCGACGTTCATTTTTTCAAACCTCGCAAACAATGGGTTAAGAATTTCCTTCATAACCCGTGGATTGTGATCGAAAGGATGTTACTCAATTAGGGTGCTGGGGTAATAATACTAGGTATAAAGATAGATAATAGGTAAAAGTTTCATTTAACAGCCAAATTATGTTGATTACTATACAGAGGTATGAGGAATAGGGTGTAAAGTTTACTCATTCTCCATAGAAAAGGGAGGATCCTCCGACTAGAAGGGTGTTGTGTCTGGCGGGCAACTGCCCGACGATTGATGTCGGGAAGTTTATATGTATGCTAGTTGCGCGGTAAACTCTGCTTGCGAGATGCAGGATTTGCATGACGTCAGTATGACGCGTTGTTCGCATGTGGCGTTGCAGATACCGCTACAACTATTTAAGAAAGTGCTATCGTACATCTAAACAATAGCCTCTTATAAATATTTTCCCGTTGTTAGTATAGTAACATTCACCTGCAAAAATACATTCGGTCTTTGATCCAACAAAATTCTTTCTTATCTTTACTTACTCCTTACAACACCTTCACACCTCCTTACACCTTTACAAGTTCAACCAACGAGCTCCCCAAAATCATCTCCCGTGCACCATCAGCTGGAACAACGCGTAACTTCAGACCAAACACCTATAAATCGACAGTTACTCCATATTAATTAGTTCGCGTGTTCCCTTCGCTACTGTACGCCAGTGTACGCCCGCTGAGATTTACACCCATACCAACGGATATTTAAATTTATTTATGAAAAATGTGTCCATTTATATTGTAGATGCGTTTGCGTGTACACTTGTTTTGTTTTCATAAACAGTCGCACGTTCCTCTTTGATTATGTTTGTTTTGTTTATTGGGAATATTTGTATTTGTGTTGTTAAAGGTTCTTGCAGTTTGACCGTCTATAAGATATTGTTATGAACTAAGGCCATAAGTTTCACGAAAGCTTTTACCAAATCCATTTATTTCCCTGATACTATTTTCTAGATGATGATTTTTTCTATTTTTTAGATGGACGGACGACCTAAAGAAGGTGGCTGGGAAAGACTGGATGCGGAAGGTAGAGGACAGGGTGTTGTGGGCGCAGCCTGGGAGAGGTCTATGTCCAGCAGTGGACTGCAATAGGCTGAGTTGATTGACTATTTTCTATACTTTATCGCCTTTTGGATTTGACGAAGTTAATTGTGGATCAAATCTAGAAAGAGATGGCGAGATTAGCTGGTCGCGTACTGCGAGGGCTGGTGGCGCAGGAAAAGAGTTCCTGGAAGGATTTAGGCGAGGCCTTTGCCCACCAAAGGGACAGTCAAGGCTAAAAACAAATGTTCTATTTTCTGGCTGGTGGTTCTATTTCTAGATTACTACGTAATGAATGCCTAAAGTATCTCGCTCTCTCTCTAAAACTATTTCTGATTCTATCACCCTAGTCACAATACAAGGGTTCGAAAAATCTTAATCAGATGTCACTATAAGAGATGAAATTGCTACCTGATAACCCAGCTATATATCAAATCATCATCATCAGCCTAACCTTTTCCCAACTATGTTTGGGTCGGCTTCCAGTCATAGCAACAACATACCAAATATTGTGCATAAATGATACATCACAGTCAACTATTGACTTAAGACTTCATTTCATCACAATTTGCATCCACCACATTTACATTTGCATCCTCCTGAAATATTCAATTCTAGCATTCCTCAATCATACTATAAAATATTGTCACCTAATCTACATCATGGAACTATTTATAAACATTTATGAAAACATTAATTGTATCTGCTACAGGACAAGTCACATGTACGAGTATATTTCATTCTAATGGTATATTTGCATACATGCAAGGCATGGTGTTCTTGTCCCGCCATCTTATCGTCGCGTGATTTCAAACAGCTACCGTAAAATGGCCGCCAGAGTTAATACATCTTACTGTCTTGTGATTTTTTTTGTTTTGTTTTCTGTTTGTAATGTGAGATGGCTATTAAGAAAGTAGTAACTACAGTCTATTCACAGTTAATTTACCTCTGACAGATGCAACCTTATTGTAACGAGAATAAAGATCACAATGATTTTGATACACTTGTCAGTGGCAGCACCCCAACAACAACCTTATAAGAATGAGAATAAAGATCACTCTGATTTTGACAGTGATGTAAACTCAGAGATAAAATAACTATGAATGGACTGTAGGTACTGTGCACAATGCCTTTAAGTCGTAGCAAAGCAAAAGTTGAATTTCATAGTGCAAGCGTTACCACTAATGTAATGTAGTGTTGACTGTAAAAACAAGGACTGATTTAATTCGTAGATGACACAAAATGTCATTCAGTTTCAATGTAGCACAGAATGCCAGTTTCTATCCATCAAAATAAAAACAACAAACTCGATTATTCAACTATAGGGCCCCAGAGACTGAAAATTAATTTCCTCACAATTCTTTCTCTTTCAGATGTAATAAAACAGGTTGTTGAAAAAAAAAATTAAGGCAATAGTTATTTTCAAATTCTTATCATCAATGATCAGTACAACTACCCGATTGAAACACTTCAACTAATTAAAAATAGATTTCATGATAATCTCCCATCGAAAACACCCAAAATAGAACACAAGCCCCTTATCTATAGTTTAGATAACACGTAAACTTCAAAAGCACTTACTAACACTGTGTCGATGTCTAGATAAAATCTAGATCAATTCACTTGCAATTTCTCCTCGTGAATAATTACTTCACGCGGCCTGTTGTTCTTTATACATTACTTTTCTATTCTAAGTATGTTGTGGATACTGGTCTAATGTCAATGTGTCGCAAACTGTGTGTAGATTGCTATCGAAATAATTAAATACTTGATTTCTACAGATAGGATTTGGCACCTTGAATAATCAGCTCCGCTAACTCGCTTATTTTTTCTAACTTCGGGTACAGTTTGCCGAGTATTTCGGGCTACTCTCAGCCTGTGTATAAAGAATGAAATACAAATAGGTTTATTTGTCACAGAAACACTTGTATACAAAAAGATAATTAACTCGAATAATAAAGAAAAAAAAGATCTGCTTACTTGCTACACGTCAGGACTGTGACAAGATGGCTTCTATGTCTACAGATTGTTGGTATTGTATATTGTTGGTTATGATGTATCAATCAACTTCACAGCCTTCCTTCCTTATCAATATCACAATTCTTTTGGGGCCGGTAGCATGTTTTCTTCTTCAATATGAGTCTATCAGCCTTCACTTCAGTATTCACACACTTTCTAGCCTCGTAACACATAATCACTTCATCGATCTCAAATTATATAGTTAGCATTTACAGCCGAGCCGACTTTTTTTTAGCAGTGATGGTCCAGTGGTAACAGCCGCGACTTACGAGTTGTAGACCGTAGGTTCAAACCGCAACAGGCGCTTTGCTTTGTGTAAATTATTTCATCACCACTGCTCTCGAAACGGTGAAGGAAAACATCGTGAGGAAACCGGCATTTCCTAGGACCAAAAATTCGAAGACATGTGACATTTACCAACCCGCACTGGGCTGACGTGCATGGTGGAATACGGGCCACTCCCTGAGGAGTGGAGGTCGGTGTCCCAGCCGTGGACACATTATAAGCAGGCCATTTACAGCGAATCACATTCATAGGTGCCTACTCATCCCAACTTATTTCTCCAGGTGAATCAAAAGAGTTTTGGTTGGATATTTCCACCTTGGTCCCACAGAAGTCAATAAATCCAATACAATAAAAGTAAATGTCCCGTATTTCATGCAAGTGGATCCACATGCTACAGCTAGTTATATATAAATATATTGGCAATGGTTATAAATAACTATGGTCTTGGTGTTTATGTTAATTAGAGTAGCCGATGCCACTGCAGCGAGGAGAGACCGGCGATACCGTGCGATTAACGCACTTTAATTAATTGTTAAACTGTACTGACAAAATGGCAGTTAAGACGAAATCTAATCGAGAAAATGTTTTACTAATTGATCACTAATTATATGAGTTTTAACTGTAGTTTAAATTAATGTGAATGTGACTAATTTTGAAGATAAAGATAGTATCATTTCTCAGAGGAGTCGTTAAATTAAAAAATGTAGATGTCCTAAAAAAGTAACAGTTAAAATTAACGTCTTCTGCTTTCATTCATCCGTGTATTGTTTATTTCATAGAATATTTTAGACTATACAATGCGTATAAAACGATGCAAAAATATACAAATACAGCCATTTACTTTTAAATCTGGTTTCGATGCTGATTTACGACGCTGAAACTAAGCGCTTTATATTCATGTTTAGCTGTTATAAATCGAAGCATATTTTTGCCTTGCATATTAATGCTAGGTTTTAACACATTAATAAGTCTGATTTACATATTAATGACAAAAAAGTCAATGTCGGATGGTAATTAAACTTTTAGATAGTTTTTAAGATAGTGTCTAAATAAATGTTTGGGCGAAGAAAACTGAGAATTCACACGGCAATAAATATCTATTTTCAATTAAAATTCGTGACGAATCCAACCTTATCGAAGTGAACAAGACAAAAAGCGATTAATTTGGCATTTTATATCGTAATACCTACATTAAAAAACAAGCTTTAAAGTAGTTTATATCAAACTTTTCTCACACTTACTATAAACAAGGCAAATTACTTAAATATCTTGTGTAAACATCCAAAACAATATTCTGCTCACCCAGATGTTACAAAAACTATTTTTTACAAGAAAGCCCGGAAAATATGGCTTTTTAGAAGGCCCATCGTAATATAGGGGTCGTACATGTCGTACGTATGCGCTTTTGGATCTTTTAAAAGGCCCGTCGTAACCAGGGTTAACCAGGGTAGGAAAGTGCTACATCGACCGGTGTCATGATTTTAAATAAATCTTAAAAAAAGTTTAGCAAATGCCAAAAATATAAAACCTTAAATCCACAATAACTTTAACCATTAATTAAGCAAGGTGTTCAGTGCAATCGGTCAGTGAACACCGGGGCTAAATCTTCGTCGACCTCTAGGAAGACTAATGTTTGCGCCGGGCTCCGCTCGTCGCATTGTGCTTTATTTGTATTCGCTTAATGTATACAATCTCTAATTACACGCAACGCCTTCCACCGTTTAGGGCTGCCAGATTGTGTTAGACTTAGATTTAGCATTGCGATCTTTGATCCTGAGGTTTATTGCTTGGCTTTACTTAACAAGCTAAGTAAAAGTTCAGCCTTAAACAGCGTATGTGTGTGACATGTGTTTCGTAATTCCTATAATTTACAGCAAATTGTTTACTCTTAGAGATGTATCATGTTCTAAAGCAGAATTTAGATAAGTTATGAAACCAGCTATGAGACACAGCCGCGTAGATCTACAAGTTCCTATACTGAGGTAACTATAACCAGCACCCTAATTGCGTAATACACAATCAATCACAATCTGAATCATTTTGAAGGATATTACTAATCCATTGCTTCATATGTTCGAAAAAATTGTCTGTTTAACAACGTAAATAACGCAATGAATGTTGCTGAACTGTCAAAATGATAGCCATCGCTACTGTTAATGTATTACGCAATTACCCCGCTGGCCTATGTCCAACACTGGACTGATAACGGCTGATAGCTTATATAAATATGTAGGGGTCGTCTAATTTAAAATTACCTAAACTAAAATTTCGATAAACCCAATGGTTTATAGAAATTTTAGTGTAATTTTAAATATTATTATATTATATTGTTGCATACACATTTCTAATGAAATGTGTATGCAACAATATAAGCGTAATATAAGTGTAATTTTAAATTAGATTATCTATATCTAGGTACATGTTAATAAGGTTTTTATCTGATGATCAATTTGCCTACTCATGTTACTTTTAACTTTCAGGTTTAAGTCACCTGGATAAGGTGCAACCTGTCACAAAAGTGCGGATGACAGGTAGCAGCTTCACTTGTACAGCACAGCAGGCTTTGATGTAACTAACAAGCCACCACGGTGACTTTAGTAAATAAGATATTTTTCGGGAGACTGCAGTAGACTGTGATAGGCTTATGAGTTTAGTTTTTTATCAGCGCTATGGATCGAGCTATGCTCGAAGTCTCTTTGAAGAACAAAATCAGAATTGAAATTATCCGGAAAAGAACCGAAGTTACCGACATAGCTTGCAGAGTAAACAAACTGAAGTGCCAGTGACCGATGACTGGTAGAGCAGACGTGTTCTAGACTGGAGACCGCGTACCGGCAAGCGTACTGTGGGACGCCCCCCAGCTAGATAGACCGACAACCTAAAGAAGATGGCTGGGACAAACTGGATGCGGAAGGCGGAGGACAGGGTTTTGTGGCGCAGCCTGGGAGAGACCTATGTCCAGCAGTGGAATTCGATAGGCTGAGTTTAATTGATTTCATCAGCCAGTCTCCAATGTTTCCTTACTGGAAACGAATATACCTTAGGGTCTTATTTACTGATAATACCATACTATATTATCAGTAAATAAGGCATTTTTAGGGAGTGTACAGTACCTAAATAGATTGGTATTTGATTTCGGTATTTCATTAGCTTCAATCCTTTGTTTCCCTTTACTGAGTACGTGTATAGTTTCTTATCATTCGCCTGCTCCAGTGCCAAAAGTATCCTTAAACTTGTTTATACCAAAAAAGTACTCTGACACGATTTCCGTAGTTTCAAACCTTATCAGAAGCGCTTATAAGCGTATGCTATCTTGCTCGATAACAATGATTGACGAAGAACAGGAACATTTACCCATAACGGTCCAAAATTAAATAAAATATCGAAGGTGTTAATTTTCTCGTTTTCCCACACTATTGATAACTTGGACCTCATAAATGTTATATGCAAATTAGATGCTACACTCTACGGAGCGATAAGTAGGACATAGGTTAGGCTAATAAATTGAAACGGTTCAGATAATGCTACCTAATGAGTGTACTTTGTCAAGGTGTGTGTGCTTGCTTTTGGTCCTAAAGGTGGACTTTTAGTATGGTTTATGAGGAAGTTTATTGTTGTTTAACTATGGCATTTTATTACAACAAATTGCAAACTTTAGAAACAAGTTCAAAAGTCGATATTGAACTTGTAATTTAACCGGAATCATAATGTTTTACGTTGAGACACAACCGTGCTACTTTATGGCAAAAATAGCTATTTTAAATGAATGATTTACAGACGAATCATAATCTAAAAGTTTCTCTAGAAATTAATTAAAACACAATGTACATATAACGCAAGACTCGCACTAGAGCGAATTTACCCGCCACGTCATCCATGTTTTAATTATTGGCAGTTTTTTTTGTTTATGACAATCTATGAATAGAATAGAATACTCTTTATTATGTACAGCATATAAATTACAGATATAAATATAGATATATCCATATACATCTATCACGCAGTATAAGGCAGTTTTTTTTGTTCATGGCAATCTATTACAGTTTTCTACGACAAAAAACCGTCAGTTAATTTAACTCCACAATATAGAGCAGCAACCCTAGAACTTTAACGCCTAGGCGTTAGAAGTTGAGTCCCGTAGGTGTTGTCCTCCTAATTAGGAGTACTTAGGTGTTGGAATCCGTGTTCTCATTCTATTCTGGAACGAGTTGCAGATGCTTTTGTTGAATTAAAAGCTGGTGGTGCCATTTGTTGGTGCAGGGTCAGCTGTATCCGCATAGCCGGGTCAATTCGTAAGCTTGTAGGCAATTAGGGACCTGGTGGGAATGGCTAGGTTTGCACGCATTGCGATTGTAACGTGGCGTTTGTGAATATGTTATTCTTGCGGTTTTTCATGGGAATTTACGGTAGGTTTTATACGTTATAAATCTCCGTCTCATAAGCCCTTTATCTTGCAGTTTAAATTTGTCTTGAAATAATTATTTTTCCCTTACTTGAATCATCAAGTTGCAATCGTCATGGGAAAATAGCTACTTGTATGTCTACTTTCTTTTCCCTATTTCACTTTTTTTCCCTTAGCCAAACCGATAGTATTGTCATTATCACCGGGCTTGGTCTAAAAATGTGTGTACTACTTGTAAATACGGCATAGAAATATGTTATACTACTTCATCTCTAGAAATGTCCCAGACACAGCAAGAGTCTTGGTGACCTTTCATTTCTATAAGTATTTACCACATACCGTAACACGTCACAATCCCCAAAGGGTTAGGCAGAGGTGTATCTTATCGTACACCCACATTTCGCCAGTTATGTTTAAGTCCCATGTAATGGAGGGCTGGCTAGCCCTTTGCCACCAACCAGGCACAAACAGTCTCCGAGCTGCTACTGAGAAATTCCTGGTGGACAAATCCAAGAACACTTTCATCCACCCGGGAATCGAACCGATGACAATGTCAATATCACAAAACATGAAACCTAGTGAACAATCAACCTCCTCGCAGATAAGATGTTCATGTAAGAATCTTATATAAATACGAGTTCGTGCCCTATGTAAATGATCTTTAACTTATTATCAACGGTTTTACATATTAGGAGAATCTACATGGAAGCGGATTGTAAACATGTTCAGTTGCAAGATCTGATAAGACTTGCGGATGAGTCAAGTTGGTGCACTTAGTCAGTGCGTACTTATTGTGTAGTAACTAACAACCCGCCCCTGCTTGGTACAGTCTTTACGACGTGACAAATAATCGAGATTTCTTTACTACATAATATTTATTTATGTCGTCCTTATCGATTTTGATAACGCAAAAATCATCAAAATACTATCATAAACAGCCTATAATGTTTCCCACTGCTGGGATACGGATGATATGGGAGAGGGAGGGAGCAGTAATCCACCACGCGGGCCCAGTGCGGGTTGGCAGATGTCACATGTCTTCGAATTTTTGGTTCTAGGACATGCCGGTTTCCTCACGATGTTTTCCTTCACCGTTTTGAGAGCAGTGGTGGCGAAATAATTTACACAAAGTAAAGCGCCTGTCTGGGTTCTTCATTGATTCTTATTAGCGTTCTGTTTCGTTCTGTAGACTGGATTTGAGTGGAACTGTTCTGTAGAAGATCCTATGGCTATACAGGGGGTTAATACTGGGAAGACGGCAGATATAACTGAATGGAAAAAGATGCTGTCATGCGCCATCCACAAATAAATTGGGATGAAGGTATGAGGATGATGTTCCTGTGTAAGATGCGTGTTTGGTTTTCGTGGAATATAAATTATAAAATATTCACTGTTAGTAGATGCGTCTAATTGGTGAAAAGCTTTATATCAAAATTTTATTTACTGGACGTACCGTCTATTTCATACTAATTAGACATGTCATTGTTTCTGGGGGAAAATGAAGGCTTTGTTATTACTTTTCTGTTTTCTGTGGTGAATGCTGCTTCAATAGAGATTCGGCACTTTAAACGACTGACTTAAAATCAATAAGTTCTCGTTTGAGATGCATAACATAATGTTATGACTAATATAGGTGCTTTATTAGTAGCTACTAATGATTATTCACAGTGAAGTTACAGACGCTGTTACGTCAGACTCATTAGCATAAAATACAAATACCATTTAAATTATTTAAACATTAATATTTGCAAATTATGAAAGAGGAGGTATTTGCCAGCTAGAAAAATGATTACACCGATAAAAACCGACGAATGCCGAACAGCTACGAGTTGAATTACCACGAATTAGAACGTCGACTCGAGCGCAGAAGAGCGTGACGGAATTTTTTATGTTCTATTGTTTTTCAAATGGCGTTCGCTGATTGGGTGAGTTAAGTATGGGAGGCGCGTTCTGACACCTTATTGGCTGAGACGGAATGAATGCGAAATAATGATGGCTGCCCGATTGGTGACAAGACGTATTGTTGAATAAATTAATGTTAGCAATAGTAATAGTTTAATCAGAACTGGTTCTTTTAATTGTTGCGTTCCAGTTAGATTAATAGTTCGGTTTGGTTTACAGTTAGTCATCGCGTTTGTATGTAAAAAGTGAGTGATTAATGTGTGAATTTGTTATGATATTCCGTTTAATGACTTGCTCGTCTTTATTTGTCGGCCTGATTACTTTTCCTGTTAGTTTGTATTGGTCACTTTTCCAACTTTTTATTACCAGTGAGTAGGTAAATACCCTCAGCATCACAAAGATGTAAAGATACAGTCGACCTCGTAATTTCTTTATCACCCTAAGGTGTACCATTAGCACGTAGTCGAGATGCTGTATTTGTCTATGTGACAATTAGATAGTTTCAACTTTAGTGAAGTTTGAATTTACTGAGAATTGTGGTCAAAAGTGGTAAATCAATTACGAGGTCGGGCTAAATGCGACAATAAGTGGCTTTGCCAATCCTAAAAAACCTACCATATATCATGCTAATTCCGCTAAAACGTGTACCGTATCAAACTTCAAAATATTAAGTAGTACCTACAGACGCCACCCGAAACTGTCAAATTTTCCCAATCAACCTTGAACCTTAATGATTTGGCGATAAAGTTGAAAATGTATTAAAGAATTTTGACAGTTTGTAGTAACTTGATGGGCTGGCGTCTGTGCATAACTCACAACCAAAAGTAGTACTTAACTCACAACTAGATCCAAGAATGAAAAATAATTTAACAAAAACTGAAAGCATAGGACTTTTTCCACAAAAATTTTCATTGGACACCTTGGGATCAAAACCACTAGCTACGTACTTCAAGGTTCGAAGTCACTCTTTCAGCCACTAGGTATACCTACTATAGAATCCAACCAACTGCCCTGTTAATCTCGTAGTCGCAAGCGCGACTGCTGAGCGTGGGGTCCTGGGTTCGATTCCCAGATCAGGCAAGGAGTTATTGGGTTTTTCCATTAGGCATTTCTTAGTAACAGTCCGGAGTCTTTAAGTCGGCGGTGTGATACCCCCGTGCCTCGGAAAGCACATTTAACCGTTGATCCTGCACCTGATCTCCCTCCGGTCGTGTCGGATTGCCGTCGCATAATGAGAGTGAGGGATGAGCCCTATAATGCCCTATAATATGTTCCGTGCGGGTTCGATTCCCGCACGGAACAAATATTTGTATTGCCTACAGGTAGTTGCTCCGGGTCTGGCTGTTTGTGTATGTGATTTTAAATGTTTGTAAACGCACCCACGACACAGGAGAAATTCCTAGTGTGGGGCAACGTTTTTTTTTTTTTTTTTAAATAAATAAATAAAATAAATAATAAAATTATATCTCCCGCGTAGACAGCTAGTCTACGCCGAGATTGGCTGCCAAGGCCGAAATTTGGTCTGGGGATTATACTATAGAATCCAAACATGTGAAAAAGAAATCACTTCACACACACAGGTTTTCTTACTTACATAATAAGATCATAACGTTCCCACTGCTGGGACACAGGCCTCCTCTCTGTGAGAGGGAGTGGGCTTTAACCCGTTGAATGCCGTAATTACAGACACAATTAAAAAGCCATTGTGTCTTGCGTAGATCTACGTTCGAAATACGAAGGGTTAATCCACCACGCGGGCCCAGTGCGGGTTGGTAGATATCACATGTCGTCGAATTTTTTTGGTTCTAGGACATGCCGGTTTCCTCACGATGTTTTCCTTCACCGTTTAGAGAGCAGTGGTGATGAAATAATTTACACAAAGTAAAGCGCCTGTCTAGGTTCGAACTTACGACCTACAACTCGTAAGTCGCGACTGGGCCACCACTGCTCTCTGCTCTCTTCCTTTTCTTACTTAGTTGACTTTTACCAACATCCTATCCACCAAGTTTTTGCACCATTAAGCTTCGCCAAACCTTAAAAACCTTCCATATATCATGCTACTGCCGCTGAAACGCGTACCGTATCAAACTACAAAATAATAACACGGCTGTTAAGTACTAACTCACAGGCAGACAGACTCACACAAGTCCGTGTACGCGTAGTCTCTGTCCGTCCGTTGCTGTCAATATATCATACGAGGCCTAGACATTAGCATCGGGTAGGGTTGTCGGTTGACCTTCGTCGATGAATGGGATAAGTTATGGTGGTGAGGCGCATCCCTATTTGTTGTAGAGTGGTAGCTAGTGGGTTTAATTTGAGGGTTGGCAACTCTGGTACTAATACTAATGAGCTTAATATGATCTGCTGAGCTGGTTGGTGATAAAAAAACATGTTGCCATAATCTGTAGAAAAAATCGATGAAACATATACATGTATGTCAGTGGTTAATGGTTGTTTTTACAGCTTATTTTGGGGAGAGAAGGATCTCATATGATACGAGAAAAGGACTTTTTGACAGTCCTGCCCTAAAAACGTGTTTATGTAAACGTACACTTTATATTATTCACACTCAACAGTCCGATTCTGTATCGTGTCTTCTAGAAAGGTCTGAAAATATTTCTTGTGTGCAATATCTTTGCAATTTGCTGCATGCCATTATTCTCTTGTACCATTTTAAATTAAAACATTACTGTAAACAGCCAACCCTACGAAGAACCGCGCGGACGCGCATCGGCCATCTTTTATTTAATATCCATGCGCCGGCGCACGTGGGAACACGCGTGAGAAATTATACGCGTATGATGCGCGTGATTGTGATTGAACGGCGCTGGGATAGGTGTGCTCTATAGGAACTGTTCAGGATGTTGGTGGCAGTAGCGGTGAAGAGGTATTTACATAATATGGAAGTTGCAACAATGTCACAGTGAGAGGTCAAAGTCGAAACGATTATTGCAAATAAGTGTACAACTATTGCTCTTATATTAAGTTGATACTTATGACTTGACAGCCTTTTGCAAGCATTGTAATATCAGCCTAAATTCTTTAGCGTGCATGTCAATCTTCGCTTCATCATGCAGCATGCCGTGTGGTACCTTCACCATGTATTTTTTTCCATTTCGTAACGTAATCAGCCTTTAATGTTCCCACTCCCCCAGGAGTGAAAGAACCCCAGTCAATGAAAGAGGGGGACACAAGCCTCCTTCATTAACTGGGCTGGGCCATAATCCACCACGCGGGCCCAGTGCCGGTTGGTAGATGTCACATATTATCTTCGATTTTTTGATTCTGGGACATTTTTTCCGCCGGTTTCTTCTCGATGCTTTCTTTCGCCGTTTTGAGAGCCTTCCATTTCATAATCATCTCCAAGACCCACCCACCCATCTTCTCAGAAGTCACTCCCTTTTCCGCTACATCCTCCTTCGCACTTTTTTACAATTTGCGCGTCAATGTCCCTGCTACCCTGTATACAGCCCTCTCCTACTCAAGAGTTTAATGGACGCAAAATTTTCAAGCAAGTACCTTCAAGAAACTTCACGTTACGACCATACATTATGGATCTAACAGTACCTTTATAATTGATTTCTGTTCAAGTGTATACGGAAGAAAGTGAGCCTCACGTAATATATTTCCAACTATTAATTAGCATGTTAGGCCCAATCTTGCATCTATTGTAGGAGTGCTCAAAGACCGTAAGGCTCGAATACCTGACCTTACACTATCTTGTAATTATTGACAATTCAATTTCGCACATTATCTGATCCATTCGCTCGGGGTTTAATTTCGTAGTGTAATTAATAGAATGGACAAATTGTGTGCTGTGTTGATAATGTTGAAATTAATTTGCTGGCACTGTTCTGTTTAGTGGTAAGATAATAAGATATGTGTTGTAATTTTGTTGATTTTGTGGTGTTGTTTGGCTTTAGAGATGCAAGATTTCGAACGAAATTATTTGCCAGTTCCAGCTTAAAACAGACAGACACGAGACAAGACTCTCGCTTTTTCGTAAAAGACTAGTTCTCACTGCAACTAAGCCGCAGCATAGCGACATGTGTAAAAATAGCAGCAAAACATTTTCAGAGGAGCTTAACGTGTCAAAGGTTAGTAGAGTAATGCCAAAACAAAAATGAACATTATGGGAAGAAAGTTTTAGGGTAGCTAAGAACTGATGAATTAAACTCGTTAACAAAGCAAGAATACCGTAGAGAGAGTGGCTTGTGGCTAAATAATAACAGCCGCACGGGTCGATCGATCAGGTTAAGCTACGCTTGCCGCGGTTGGTCCGTGTGTGGGTGACCATCTTCACATATCAAGACCCCTCCGTGCCTCGGAAAGCACGTTAAGCCTTTGGCCCCGGCTGTCATTCGTGGATCTTTGACAGTCGTTACGGATCGTCAGTAGCCCGAAAGTCTGACAAGCAGTCTTACCAAGGGATATCGTATTACCCAGTAACTGGGTTGTGGAAGTCAGGTAGGCAGTCGCTCCATGTAAAATACTGGTATTCAGCTGCATCCGGTTAGACTGGAAGCCGACCCCAACACAGTTGGGAAAAGGCTAGGCAGATGATGATGAACAAAGCAAGTATACTTAAGACAAGAACAAGAACTTAAAGAAATATACCTCAGGTATTAGCAACTTGTAAGTTACACAGCATATGTGCCATTCACTCAGTAGAAACATTTGCCGTTAATGTACCTCTTACAAAGAAAATAACAATACCTATTTTACTGAGGAGAGAATCCATCAAGTGTCTAGACCAAGCCGCGTCGATTAGCAGCGCGTACGTGAGGGAAAGGTGTAGTACGTACAGACCAGGTCAAGCTACCCGAAACTGTCAAATTTTCTCAATCAACCTTGAACCTTACTGCTATAGCAATAAAGTTGAAAATCTATTAAAGAAATTTGACAGATTGTAGTAGCTTGATGTGCTGGCGTCTGTACCGTATGCAGCTTGCCAGCTCTAACTAACATCATTGGCCCGTCTTGAATACTAAGGTGCACTCTAAAGTATCACCTACTTGGAGGAGCTAACAAGATGTCAAGAAAGTCTTGAAAGGGCATATAGGAATATCGACACGATCAAAATTTGTATTGCATGTTCTTCCGCCACAAATGATTGCAGGAGATAGGAATATCAATAAGCAGAAAGCAAGGGAAAAGAAAGAGTTAGATGTTGTGTCGTCAATTCGTTACGTGTTTCATAACTTTCTTTAATACTATCATAAACAGCCTATAATGTTCCCACTGCTGGGATACGGATGATATGGGAGAGGGAGCAGTAATCCACCACTCGGGCCCAGTGCAGGTTGGTAGATGTCACATGTCTTCGAACTTTTGGTTCTAGGATATGCCGGTTTCCTCACGATGTTTTCCTTCACCGTTTTTTAAACTATAAAGTACAAAAAATACACATAACATCATTCTCATCTAGGTACTTTTAACGCGAATATGGATTGTAATATAACGTTTCGATTATAAATTTTCGTGAAACACAAAACTTTTAACAAAAAAAAAACCACTTCTATCCCCAGCCTGATAAATTGCAAAGATAAATCACCACTCAATTCATTCACATTTTAATACATGCACAACCCAGAATCTCCCATAAAGACGTAACTCCCTACAAAACCCGCTAAACGCTGATAATGGTGATAGGCACATTTATCACCACTCGGGAGCAGCGCCGTGTTCTAGCGAGCTAATCACCGGCGCAGTGACTGATCACCGACGTGAGATCGCATCCGACAAAAGTCTAGACGCTGTAATTATTTTATTTATGTTACAAATAGTTTCCTTTATGAGCGTGACATTGGGTTGGGTATTTATTAAACGTTATTACGGTGTAGGCACACTTAGTTAATGGTCTAATAGCGGCCGTTAAGGAAGTTCGTGTACTCTGTGATGCTGTGGAGGCTGAGAAAATGGGTGCCATTTTCGCAGTTAGAGTTCGTGTGAGAGACAGGTAAATATTTCACTAGAATGTTTTAAAGCACATTCGTTTTTGCTTTGGGTTGCGTCCCGCGGTTTCACCCGCATAAGTTTCGATCCCGTAGGAATATCGGGATAAAAAGTATCCTATGTGTTAATCCTGATTATAAACTATCTGTGTGCCAAATTTCATGCAAATCCGTTCAGTATTTTTTGCGTGAAAGAGTAGGTAACAAACGTCCATCCATCCATACAAACTTTCACGTTTATAATATTAAGTAGGTTAGGAAATAGGATTAGTAGGATAAATAGACCTCTAAAAGCTTTCTCCTACTTACTGCTTTTAATTACCCGACTACTGCGAAGCCAAAAGGAAGGGTTATGTTTTAGTTTTATGTCTACGTGGGAGTCACACGTAATCTGCACGATTTATGACGATAGTGTTTTCATGGTTGGGTTTAAGTTCTTAACTTTCTTTTTTATTTACTATTTAGGTACTGGATAAGCGGATTAATTACCAAAAAATAAAAACTAAAATTGGACCTAAACCTATTTCGGCCTTTAGGCGAAAACTTCACACCTGTATACATCTACCTATCGCCTTATCTGACCAAGCATTCTAAAAATCATGAATGATTCTCACTACAATAAAACAAAAAAAATAACACCTAAAGACCCTCCAAACCCTATTATTGGCTGTCACCTACCGTTACATACGATGTTGAACCTGAAATTGTATTGTAACTAGCATAATCGGCAGTACGTAAGTAACAATGAATGAAGTTTGCGCGGGCGTCGCTCCGGGCAACGCGCGCACCTGTATCGCAGTGCACGCGATCTCGGGTCGAATGCACAGTGGAGCTGCGTGATTTGTAGTTGAATTTATTTATTGTATGAATTTCTACTGGTTGGCTAGGATGATGATTAACCATGGACTACAGGAAAATTAGAATGATGAAAACTTGAGTGTAATGATTTATTTTTAAGAATTCTCCGCGCGTTTCGTTTTTTCTTTCTTCTGCGATTTAATCTTCAATGAGCTGAAGGGGCTCTTTCTTGTGACTCTTAACTTGCATATGTTGATCAAGAAAGGTCCCGCTGTAGTCCGACATTCAGCGTGAATGTTAGCGTAAATGATGTATGACGTGAATGTGAGCGTGAATGCGTAGACGACACTGAGATGAGTCCTGGGTGTCTACTACGAAGTGCAAAGTGCGCATGATCGGATCGGACCGATACATGGCCGAAACGAATATTATTGAAAAATGCGAAAAAAGTTCGGATCGGCTTAGTTGGGTCGGGACCCTAATCAATATTCGAAAGAGTGTAGGAGTGTAGGATCGGGACCGACCGAACCAAATAGTAACTTCGTAGCAGGAAACGAACATTCGGCCGATACCACTTCGTAGTAGACCCCCTGACTCATTCAAGTATCGTCTCTTGAATGACTTTGTGAATGGTCCACCAGCACCCTAATTGCGTAAAACACTTGCAAACACAATCTGAATCATTTTCAAGGATATTGCTAATCCATTGCTACATATGTTTGAAAAAATTGTCTTTTCACCAACGTAAATAAAGCATCACCTCTGTACCTATTTTTTCTATTCTATTTTTTTCTCGTCAGTTTATATATGTGTGTACATAAATGGTAAAATAAATAAATAAGTATCGCAATGAATGCCATTGCGGATAGTGTGTTACGCAATTACCCCACAGGTCAATGCTGTGTAAAATCTAATTATCTCTCATATGAACGCATCCTTATGCTCGGTGCACGTCGCCTGTGATTACCTGCGAACGGCCTCCGTATAAACGATTCCCTTTTTAAAAACTCGACGTTCCTGTTTCAAGAACCAGCGCCATTATTCCCGTTCCTTCCTCGTTTTGAATTTGGAACGGACAATGCACGGTTTTTCGCGGGAAATTGTTTTCTTTTTTTCTGAAGTGACTAAATGACGGACAATCATGCAAGGTGTTGCTAGTTTAGAAAAAAATGTTCTCAAGTGGCTTAAAATATCTTTATGAAAGTGATCATCAAACAGAAATGCAAGTCATGCTTAAGCTTTATGATCAAGATGTCGTATGCATTTGCATTTATTTTTCGTCCATATTTGAAGTCAATAATGAAGAGATTACCAATAACAAATTATTTTCTAGATTTTTAGCGAAAAAAAAATGAATCAGAAGTTGGTGTGACAATTTATCAACACGTTTTTGAGAATATTCATAAAATTTAACATCTGGCAACTCTGAAATACTTGTGATGGCCTACGGACTCACAACAAAGCATTACAAAAAAGTCACTTAAGTGAAGACCAGTAGTCCGAACAAACCTCTTTTGTCGAACTCTTTGCGGTTTCCAAATAAGGTGCATGGAAACAATTCGTCGTGGTTCTCTTCCAATTTATTTGATTTTTTTTTTCTTATTTACATCTTTGGCAAATTGGGAAAATTGCGGCGACGGAAAGATGGCAAATTTTTGAGTTCGCTTTGTTCGGTTGAATGCTTCCTTAAGTAGGTACCTCATTTAGTTGCAAATTAGTAAGCTGCTTGGAACAACAACTTGAAACTGACGGTTACTTGTAAGAGGATCGACACAAGAGTAGGGAAAAGCAAAAGAAACGATGGATGGATTATAATACTGAGACAATGACTGATACTGCTGATAGTATGAAGGAAGAAGAAGGCGTGCTGTGCTGAACCCAATTAGGTTAATTGGGATATGAGAAGGAATATAAGATTTCGACCAAAACTCCTGTTAAGCTTACTGTTTTACACAGATGACACTTTAATTATGTCATCATAAGTCCTCCAGACCGAATTTCGGCCATGGCGACCAAGCTCAGTGGAGACCAGCCTTCGGCGCAGGAGATGTTGTAGTGCACAAGCGTCAGACACAGGTGCACTCACTCTTCCCTCACTCTAATTGTCCGATGGGACGGCAATCCGACACGACCGGAGAGTGATCAGGCGCATCATAAAGAAAGTAAGAGAAATAATTTTATTTCAATGGTATTATTACTGTCCGATTATAAGAGAACATTACCATCATCATCATTTCAACGAAACGACGTCCACTGCTGGGCATAGTAGTCCCTGGTTCTGTGCTTCTCGCATACAGCGAATTCCTGCATCAACTACTATGGGGTAAAAACCCAGTAGCCATCTCCATCAAGAACAGAGAGGCCTATTAACTCAAGGACCACACATTAAACCCCTAGTTCCCTCACTAAACCCCACACAAAAACGAAGCGTGTACAAACAAACCACAAAATCATGACCACAATATTACAACAGGAGCTAATTTCGCAACTTGCTTAAACAACATCGAGGTACAGCGATAAGAATCGCGAACGATTTTTCATAAACAATAGCCATTTTAATATAGCAAAAAAGCCGAAGAGTATAGGCTATTGATAATGCAAAAAATGCAATAATAAATTACCGGGCGGTGTGGTATAAACAGCGATTTGCTTCGGGCGACTGAGAGAGCTACCAGTGTGTTACAATGAGGTAGGAGCAAAAAGTTTGAGTTAAGTTGTGAGGCGAGATGAGTGGTGGGTTCCGTTTATTACGTTGATAGCTCGTTGGGAATGGGATGCATAAGTAATAGTTTTATTAATGAATTGCTTGATAACACTATTACGAAGGATATTTAATGCTATTAAATTTATTTTACTATTAAAAAATTAAGCTAGATAAAAATGCATACAGGTTATAAAAACGTGACTCCTTTTAAGGTAACGTCCCCTTGATAGAAGACAATAAAATAATAATCACCTATTTTTCCTTTATTTCCTTACATAAATGAAACGCATGGTTGATTACTGCCCACTCCTTCTCACCGAAAAGAGGTCTGTGTCCCAGCAGTGGGGACGTTACAGGCTGATTATGCTATGCTTAAGCTAAATGAAACGCAACGTATTTTTTGTCTGTATACTTGAGGAGGTCAGATAGGCAGTCGTTCCATGTATAATTCTGGTATTCAGCTGCATCCGGTTAGACTGGAAGCCGAGCCTAACATATGTAGTTGAGAAAAGGCTAGGCAGATGAATAATTTAAAAAAATAAAATAAAATCTGTGTAAGTAGTTCATGTTCTTCTGCAAAGGAACCCTATAAAAACAAAGGTAAAAAAAATAATACACTTAATTATGAAAGAAGGTGTACTTCGTTAATGCATTCGCCTTGAGGCCCGTCAGTCCGCTGGACATTGTTTTCTGGAATGCGATTTTAAAAAGTTATCGTCTTTTTTTGAAACTTTTTTTTTATTTCGCCGAATTCGCTCGTGATTTTTTCGCGTTGAATTCAAATGACATAATTAGAGTTTTATTAGCGTATTGAATTTTAATTTTTGCAGTGACATGAATATTCAGCGTTGCGGTTTTTGTGAACAGTTTTTTTTTTTGTTTTACTGGTTGTTTTAGATGAATAAACAGTTAAATATCCAAGATTAGTGTACCGCTACTTACTTATTAACTTAATAAAGATGACGCATTAGATAGCATCGACCTCGTCCGCGTGAAATTTCTAGTTCCCCAACAAACACGGTCGCATCGCATCGCCTGCCTGCGCTATTACAGTGTTCTTTCTGATTTTTTTTTTGTTTTTCTCGAGTCCCAATTGTCTTACCGTGATATTAAGTAGCCAATAGCCTTCCTCAAGAATTTGGCTATTAATTGCAAAAAGATTTTTCAAATCCGACCCGTAGTTTCAGAGATTAGCGCGTTCAAAGAAACAAACAGTCTCTTCAGCTTTATTACTCGTATTAGTGTATATAAGTCCTTTAAAACCATTCGCTAAAGTCTATTTGCTTAGTCTTTTCCCAACTATGTTGGGGTCGCCTTCCAGTCTAACCAGATGCAGCTGAATACCAGTATTTTATATGGAGCGACTGCCTATCTGATCTCCACATCCACCACTGGGTAATACAAGACCCCTTGGTAAGACTGGTTGTCAGATTTTCGGGCTTCTGATTACCCGTAACGACTGTCAAAGATCTACGAATGACAGCCGGGACCAACGGCTAAACGTGCTTTCCGAAGCAAGGAGGAATCTTGGTATGTAAAGATGGTCACCCATCTACGGACCAACCGCGACAAACGTAACTTAAAACCTGATCAATCGACCCGTGCGCTGTTATTACTTAGCCACAAGCCCCTCTTCCCCGCTCAAGTGTTACACGAAAAGAAAAACCACGCTATTCAAAATTATTATTCAACCCGACGCGACGTGCAAATAATCGTCCCCTCACACTTTAAATAATTGCATTGTTTCTCATAGCCACACAATTAGCTGACTAGTGGCCGGGACACACCGGGGTCGCGACTGCGATTTGTCGCAGGTAACGAGCAACAATACGCGCGTTTCGGTCGCGGCCCCCCGTCGCCTCGCATTTGTATCGAAATGTTCTTGTGGCATACTGGGATAGGTTTGTTTGTGAATGTTGTTATTATAATATGAAGGAGTTTTTGTTTTTGAGTGAATATGATTGAGTGGTTTTGTTGTTCAGGTTGACTTATGAATAAAATGCAGTAAGTGATTGTGTACCGAGAGATTTCACGAATTTAACATTTTTGAGAAGGGAGACGGGCACAGGAGGCCCTGTGCCCTTCTGTGTCTTAGTGGTAGGTTATTTTCTCATATAATATAATAATTGACGATGTAGATGATAAGAAATAGTAAACACAGTTAATTTAATCGACAATTTCTTAAATGCCCTCAGCGCCACTTACGACATTTTCCCACACTAAAAGCTTCTGATGAAGTAACCATTCAATAAATTACTTTTGTAATACAGTAAAACAAAATCAACAGCCATCAAACATCGTTCAATTTAATACCATGACAAATGGCACCATAAAATATGAAGTCCAAAAAAACAAAATTCGCATACATTTACGCTCGATGTGCCCTCACCCGATGGGCAGGTTGCACCACGGCCTCGTTAGAGTTAACTAGGCAACAAACTATCGGTTATCCATAACAGTTATTGTGTTATTCTTTTGACAAATGCTCCGAACACTCCTCGTTAATACGAGACCCGATACCTGACGATTATTTGTCTTTTAACTCATTGTTTTGTGCCAGCATTGTTGGCAATACATTTTGTAAAATGCTGTGTTTTGCAGATCGGATTTGATTTTATTTTAGGTTAACGATCCGTTAACGGTTGCGATTACACTTAATTTTGCTAAGCGAGGAATTAACGGCCGGGAGGGGTCGCCTTATAAGGACATATAGTGACCTTATTTGTGATGTACTTCAGAAAGACCTGAGTGGCAATTCTTGTAATTTTAAGCACGTTCACAGTCTGATCTCAGTTTCAATCTGTCAAAAATACCTCTAATTTCCCCACATTTTGACAAGTTTTTGACATTTGTTTGTCGCCGAGACGAGACTGGGACTAGATTTTGAACGTTTTAAATTACGAGAATTGGCCTTCAGGTGCGTAATACTCGCATCCGGCGTGCGTGTATAACTAGGAGTATGAACGTAAAGGAAGCAAAACAAGTATGTAAGGATCAAAGCAGATGGCATTCTGTAGTTTCTACCTACCCCCATGGGCAGAAGGCGCAAGTTTATATACCAATATATGCATGAGGAATCAACCCTATGGTTGATACTTAACATGTACAGACGCCAGCAGGTCAGGCTACCCGAAACTGTCAAATTTTCCCAATCAACCTTGAACCTTAACGTTTTAGCAATAAAGTTGAAAATCTATTAAAGAAATTTGACAGATTGTAGTAGCTTGATGTGATGGCGTCTGTACGTGTATTTGTGGTCGTGTAAATCAAAATGAACTCTTATTATAATAATATGGACTGGAAAAACTTGTAAGCATTGTCAATACAAACCAACTGTCACTATTTTGCAAACCATTCAATCAATCAGCTCAGCCTATCACAATGCACTGCTGAACATAATCTTTCCCAAGTTACGTCACAATTCCCGGAGTTCAGCCTTCTGTATCCAATCTAAGAGAGAGACTAAAATAAATCAATCTGCCCAACCTTTTCCCAACTATGTTGAGGTCGGCTTCCGGTCTAACCGGGTGCTACTGAATACCAGTATTTTACATGGAGCGACTGCCTATCTGACCTCTACAACCCAGTTACTAGGTAATACGAGACTACGACTGGTTGTCAGACTTTCGGGCTTCTGCTGCTACCCGTAACAACAGTCAAATATCTACGAATGACAGCCGAGACCTTACGGCTTAACGTGCTTTCCGAGTCACAGAGGAGTCTCGTGTTTAATGGATCGTCACCCATCTACGAACACACCGCGGAAAGCGTAGCTTAACTTTCAATCGACCCGTGCGGCTGTTATCATTTAACTACGAGCCCCTAGACACTAAAATAAATATTTATGTATTATTTATAAACAACCTGAATGCATCTTTATCCGTACGCACTATCCAGTCTTTATTTGTTGTATTCATATCAGATGGATCTGATAAAAGCCTGTTTTTGCAATAATCTCTAAGAAACAAAGCCTTCCTTACACAAATAACTTATCTCGTCTACACACCCAATAAACTATTCGTCCGAAATCTTCCGACTTCGGCCGGATTCGTCCGATCAGCGTTGGATTCAAATTACATGAAACAGTGATGTTGTTATCAGTGCGTTGCAAGTGCGATCACGTGCGATCGTCCGCGATCGTCCGATCTGATCGCATTGTGGCGCCAATGAATAGATCGTCCACCTCTATTGTACGTTAATGTATCGGGACAAGAGTTTGGTAGACACACGACCGGTAAGTTTGGAGAGCAAATTGTTTTGTGTGTCAAAGATAGATCAGCTTTTCGAAACTTACTTTGAAGAAACTATTTATGGATTGTGTTCGTAAGTCGCTTTGATTAGCAAACGGGTATAATTTAGGTATCGTTCATTCGGTTGGCGCAGTGGTTAAGCGATTGACTGCTGCGCTGCGTGTCGCGGGTTCGATTCCCGCACGGAATAAATATTTGTATGACCTACATGTATTTGTTGCGAGTCTGGGTGTTTTTCTATCTATAATATGTATGTATTTACAAAAAAAAAATTGTATATAAGTAGTTTATCAGCCATCTTGTTACCATAACACAAGCATTAGGTTGCTTAGCTTGGGACAAATGGTGCTGTGTGAAATGTCCAGGGATTTATTTATTTATTTTATTTTATTTATTTATTCGTTTTTCGGAAAGCAAGGTAATCTGTTGGTCCCGGCTGACATTAGTAGATCTTTCACAGTCGTTACGGGTAGTCAGACGTCCAAAAGCATGACAACCAGTAAGTACGTCACCATGGGATATCATTGTATCGTTTACCTAGTAACTGGGTTGTGGAGGTTACATAGGCAGCTCCTTGTAAAACATTGGCATTCCTGCATCCGGTTAGACTGGAAGCCGACCCCTACATAGTTGAGAAAAGGGTAGGCATGCATCATATATTTTTTAAAATTCTATTTTCACCTGTGCCTTGTCTTATGAACAGGTCTTTACTAGACTTATTTCATTTCAATAACATTCAGAAATCAGACAGCAATACTAACCTATTATTATAATGATTCTTCTTTCCGTGTAGGTATAGGTCTTAGACATAGACGAACTTGAACTCGAAGAAAACATACATCTCACCATCTTATTTCATTTTAATCAAGACTTGACCACTACAACAAAGTTGCTTATTCCCTCAAACCGTGTGTCCATCTACAAGTCGCCTCACAAGAATGGTGATGCAGCTTCAACAGGAAGCCTTCAAGCTTTTGTTCTCCGCACGAAATGATAAAAACGTCAAGCAACGCCGCGCGGCCAGCATTGTTTTGCAACCGGTTTTTAGTTTTCTTTATTGTCCCTTTATTGTAGCGTGCGGTGGCCACCGGCCATCTTATAAAATATTATAAGAAAATCTTTTTTGCAATTAAAACAATGTTGCAAGTTATGAATTTTGCCTCAAATTGATTTTTTTGCGCTGGCAATAATATGAAGTCGTTATATTTCTTTCTTATTGCCGCAGAGCTCATGAATCAATTTGAAATTTAATGTTCGTAATAAAATGAAGGAAGTTTTGTTACCGTTTCAATTTTGTCGTGGAATGAAAGGTTTCAGTTTTTTTAGTTCGGGGTTTCTTTTATTGTTCAGAGCGTGGAAATGTTTGGTGTTTATTTAGACAATGACGTTTTTTACGATACCGTAAATTAAAATGCTCAGTATAATTTAAAATATCGGTAGTTAGAAACTTTATGTTTTTAAGCAGAGAAGAATAAAATGTCTGTCTTGTACTGATATAACCTTTTCTGGTTAAAACAGTTTGGATTCCATGCTTCTTCTTCCTCTTCGTGTCGCTGGCACGACAGTTATTGAAATTTTGTTAGCCCCAAACTTCGCCAATTCCACGGCGTTATCGATGCAGCCCAGGGGATTCCATGCTATTTTATTTGAAAGAAAAAGAAAGAAAATACGTTTACTTGCGGCAAACATAACGCATAAAAAAAACACAAACACAAAAAAAAAAAAACAAGTTGGGGTAAACATGCGTCACATCCACGCAAAACGGCCATCGCTCAGTATAATGCTAAGACCCAATACGAGACAGTGCCCCAGTGCTGGGGGTCTACTACGAAGTGCAAAGTGCGAATGATCGGACCGGACCGACACTTGGCCGGACCAAATATTATTGAAAAATGTGAAAAAAGTTCGGATCGGCTCAGCTGGGTCGGGACCATAGTCAATATACGAAAGAGTGTAAAAGTGTAGGATCGGGACCGACCAAACCAAATAGTAACTTCGTAGCAGGAAACGGCCGAACATTCGGCCGATACCACTTCGGAGTAGACCCCCTGGTTTTCAGCGATAGCCGAACGCTGTAGTATCTGCTATAGTATTCCAACGTAAAGGGTCATCTATAGTCTTTCAGTCCGTAACACATTACCTTTACCTCAACTCGTTTACAACTCAACCTTCTCCTCAATTTCATCAGTTAAAAGTTTAAAGTTGAGCCTAGATCATTCTTGAAACTTCTAGAATCTTCAAAGATCAAAAAATATCTAAACTTTACCCTTTACCTCGCACACACACACGACAATACAGCACCTGCAGTTGCCGCTGCGGCTGCGCCTGATTGCGGCATTGTGCCGCTCACAATAACTCGATTAGACCCGGACGGGCACCGGACGTGGTCCTGGCTATGAATAGCGTGGATATTCCTTGGACCGATATCGTATTACAAAGTTCCAAGCTTTGGTTTTAATTGTGAAATTAACAGTAACGTTATGACGTGTAATATGTGGGTATTTCAAAGCACTGACTGTACGTAGCAATATCCTTTCAAAGCTGTACTTGAACTTTTTTCTGCAGTCAATCAATCAAATCAAAAGTCGTTTATTCAAATTAGGTTGAGAATCAGCACTTTTTGAATGGTCAAAGTGCAGAGACAGTCCCCGAAAACGCCCGCCCTTCACCCCTTCCTATTGCTTTCGCTGGGAAGAAGAAATGTTGCAAAAAATTCCCCAGCAGCACATCTGAAGTTCTGTTGGTGCTCTACAGTAATTTGCTGTGTCTAATTCGAATAAACTTGATCTCTAATATGTCGCAGTGAATGAAGACTGATCTTTAAGGACACAATAAATCGTTTTCCTCAAAAACGAATATACTGCTATAGTATTCGATATACTGCAGTACAGATTTACTGAAGCACAAAGCGGTTCTAATCATTGAAAATGCTATATTAGACGGGTATCTGATATCCCGTGCCTCGGAAAGCACGTTAAGCCGTTGGTCCCGGCTGTCATTCGTAGATCGTCGATTGTCAAAAATCTACGAATGACTGGTTGTCAGACTTACGGGCTTCTGACTACCCAGTCAGAAGCCCGAAAGTCTGACAACCAGTCTTACCAAGGGGTATCGTATTACCCAGTAACTGGGTTGTGGAGGTCAGATAGGCAGTGGCTCCATGTAAAATACTGGTATTCAGCTGAATCCGGTTAGACTGGAAGCCGACCCCAACATAGTTGGGAAAAAGCTAGGCAGATGATGATCTGATATCCCGAGTACAGTACTTTTATCTCACGAAGCGACGCGCCGTTTACTTGTGGTAACCAAGAGTACAAACACTCTGTGAGTGTGTGAAGACGAGTAGCGTCAGCACATAACACACACACACATACACTTTCCGACTTTGCCATTGTCTCGGACAGTATCGAGAGCTCCTGCGCTTACACACACATTCATAGCGTTTTTGTACACTTGATAATCACAAATAAAGCGCACGTCGCTTCGTGAGATAAAAAAAATATACCATTTATAACACAAAGTCATAGACAAGCCACATCCACAAGTTCCCAACACCCTACCACCCCCAATTAGGTGAGGACGGGGCTACCAAGCACAAAGGCAAAGATAATGGTCAGTTAACTTAGTTCGGAAGATAGTTCACTTAGAGCCAACTTAACTTTATCAAGTTGCAATTAAGTTCGCCCGCTTAATTGAATATTCTCACGGCCCATATCACATTTACGACCTCCTGAACTAGACTGTATCGATTGGGCTTCGTGGTGATGTATTGTGCCTATGTTTTTGGGTGCAGTGCGTTTTTGTAACGATTTCTTGTATGGAAAATGAAAATGGAGTATTATGAATTTATCACGGTCGGGATATTTTTGATTATTATGGCTAGATAGTCTCAGGCTTAGATTAGGCTATCTTTTGTTAAATCTATTAAGTTTTTTTTATTTTTTTGCAGAAGACGGATGAAGACCAGCGTTTACGAATTCACTGAAAATAAGAAAGAATGATGAGGTGACTTAGAGCACTGATTTTCCGCACCTGAGCACTTCCACGAACCGCACTGAAACAAAAAATTTAAAGTGCGGTCTGGTGGAAAGTTTGTTTATCTTAATCGTTATTTACCAGTGTTGCTTCTTGCTGAGGAATAGTGCCTAGTGCTCTCCCATTCAAAAAGGTTTGTTGCAGAGATTGATGAGAAAGACCAGAAGGCGTGTTCTCGTAATTTAAAACGTTCAAAATCTAGTCGCAGTCTCATCTCGGCGACAAACAAATGTCTAAAACTTGTCTAAAAAAATTCTCTAAAGAAATGTAGGGAAATTAGAGGAATTTTTGACATATTGAGACTGAGATCAGACTGTGAACGTTCATAAAATTACGAGAATTGCCCCTCTGGGGTAAACCAGTGAAGTGTGCTGTTTCTTACTTCATTAGGCAGATTTCTACTTAGCTATTTTGCAATAATTATGAAACCTTCAATAAATGCATTTATAAATTTAATTGATTAATATCGACTGCCTCATTAGTCTAGTAATCGCAAGGGCTACTATTGAAAATGAGGTCCTAGGTTTGATTCTCAGGTTGGGCAAAGTATTATTGGCTTTTCGGGAATTTTTAGTTTCATCCCGGGGTCTGAATTTGTGCCCGGTTGATCGCAAGAGGCTATTATATGGGACTTAAATATAACTGTCAGTGGTGGCCCAGCGATAACGGCCCCGACTTACGAGTTGTAGGTGGTGAGTTCGAACCCAGGCAGGCGCTTTAATTTGTGTAAATAATTCTATCTGCTCTCATCACTCACCACTGCACTCAAAACGGTGAAGGAAAACATCGTGAGGAAACCGGCACGTCCTAGAATCAAAAAAAAAAAAAAAATTCGAAGACATGTGACATCTACCAATCCGCACTGGGCCCGCGTGGTGGATTATAGCCCACTCCCTCTCGAAGAGTGGAGGCCTGTGTCCCAGCAGTGGGAACATTATAGGCTTTATTATGCTAAACATAAATGGCGAATTGTGGGTGTAATGTAGGTAAACCTCTGTCTAACGCATGGGGGTTAGTCATGCTAGCGAAGGAGGTGGCGGGACGGATGAGGGAGAGAGCCTCCCGTCCCAGCCGCCGCGGGAGACGCTCCGGGCGTCGGGAGCCGCGTGACGACTCCCGGCCACCGTAGGCGCGGACCTGCGGGCGGAGAGCAATGGGTAGCTCACCGCCCGATCAGGACCAGGCCCGTGCCGGACGGCGCGTAAGTGTTCCACGCGCGGCTCAAAGAGATGTCAGCATAATTTGAGGGGCCCCTTAGGGCCGAAGCCTGCCGGGTCAGCGGGATTGTCCGAAAGGGTTTCCGCTACCCCGGAACATAAAGGGCAAAGGAAGAAACATGGGTGGGTTTTAGTCAGTAAGAGTCTGACACTCCCTTCCGCTCCACCCAGAGAGGGAGGGATGATTTAACGATTTCCCATCCGGAAAAAAAAAACCCATGGGGGTTTGCGGGTCTGCTATTATGTTATGTAATTTAGTTTTGGTGATTCATCATCAGGTTTATTTGGTTAAGGAAAGACAGTAACAATACAAGCCTCAAGCACTAACTCCACAACACTTTACAACGTTGTTAAATCGTAACGTACGAATCTGAAATCTTCATCTCTTAACGTTTTATTAGCGCTTTTAAATATTACTTTACTTTACTGGTTGCTGCCGTAAATAAAAACGCACTTTATTGTTGTTTATGTACATTTTAAATTGTTGTTCCAAATTACCTAATACCAGGAATTTACTGCAGTAAATAATTATTTTTACTTTCGCGTGTAAGTTTTTTTATAATGATTGTATTTTGTTGTTACATTTTATAGATTACATAATCAACATCACACCTTGTTTTCCCAAAAGGTTGGGCAGAGGTTGTATTAATGATTAATTCTGTTTTGTTCCACAGGCGTTTGCAGTTTTTTACTGGGCGAAAAAGTTTCTTCAAAGACGAATTTGTTTGTTACAAGAGAAAAGTATTGTCAACCATTAACGCTTGGTTTGGTGACAATGACAATCTTTCTGACATCACGGTACGTGAATTAGTTGGTGTCCAGTTGCGTTCGGTTAGACTGGAAGCCGAGACTAACATAGTTGGGAAAAGGCTATGGAGATCGAGTGGCACGTCAAATAGCCTAGTTGGATTTTGCAGTTGATTGCTTCGCTGACTCACAAAAAGTAAGCGGGGTAAGAAGAGATAAAAAACCGTGCAAAACTGATAATTATGACGTTAAATTACCTAATAGTAATTTAAAATGTTATTGCCTGCCGATATTTTAAATGTTAAGTTGATGCACATTTTAACAGAATTTTCATGTGATGCGAATGATCTCTAAATGCAAAAGCGCTATAATATATGTAAACCGTTTAATTTGAGGCACTTCTTCATGACCTTCACGGAACGCATTATTCATCCCCTCAAAGATTAAATCGAAAATAATATCGTTTATACATTTTGCGCGCGTGCGCTCTTTGGTCGGTTAACTAGTGTCGGCGTTATGGGAATCGCAAAATAAGTACTGAAGTTACTTGGTGATGGAGTCGGTTTATTGAAATAAATTACACGGAGGAAGATTGCCGACCGACCGATCCCAGAGATGAGAAGTTACTAACTAGCATGTCCATTGAGCAATTATCGAAAACTTGGAAAGGGTCGTGAGCGGCACGTTAAAAACTAATTCTATACAAAGGTATTTACAGCTAGGTTGCACAATAAAAATAACACAGTCAAATACATACAAAAGAACCGTCGGCATCTCAACAAAACATTAATGGCTATATTACTCTAAATTCTTAAAGTTAGTATAAGCTATACACAAATTGGGCAATGAACATTTACCCTACAATAAACCATTGAAATCCTTGAATAACTAAGGAACAGGAGAATACAACACGTGCGGTGTTGCCGTGAGAAACTTAAGGCTAACGGTACATTATACTAAGTTCACTAAAGTAATACCTATAATATTAACAAATAATTAATGAAGACGCCACAGTACCCCCCTGCCAGTGATCGAGATCACGAAAGACCGGCCTGGTAGTAATCAGGAAATCGTACGCGTCTACCAGACCTTCGCGGCCCCTGCGGTTCAGGAACCTGAGGTATAGATGGCGAACATTGGGGAACTGATTCAGGTGCGGTTTGAGAACGTGAAGTGACTTCGGGAGCGAGATCTACGACAATATTAGTAGCGCTGTCCGGATGACAATTAGGATCCCTTAAAAAATAAGCTGGTTTCAGTCTATCGATTGATACCGTAACCTCGCGGCCACGTATATCTAATACGAATGTTTTATCCTTCCTAGAAATTACTCTGTAAGGGCCGTCGTAAGGTTGCTGTAATGGAACTTTGACTGTATCGTTCCGCACCAACACGTGAGTAGCGTTACTAAGGTCCTTGAAAATGAAAGTGCTTTTCTGTCCGTGTTGAGTACTAGCGACAGGCTTAAGGTTATTAAAATGCGAACGTAACTCTTTAGCAAATTCAGTCTGCGCAGTTCCGTTAGTCGGATTGTCACCTAAAAATTCCCCGGGGAGGCGTAAGCTCTGTCCGTAAACTAACTCAGCGGATGTGCTTTTCAAGTCCTCCTTCCAAGACGACCTAATTCCTAGCAAAACGGTTGGGAGAATTCGCGTCCAATTACTGGTTGCTGCATTGTGACATTTTAGTGCACTCTTTAATTGACGGTGGAAACGCTCGACCATGCCGTTAGCTGCAGGGTGATAAGCCGTCGTTCGAAAATGAGACGTACCGATCAGGGCATTGAGATCTCTGAATAGGTGTGACTCAAACTGTCTTCCTCTATCAGTTGTGATTTTAAGTGGTATGCCAAAACGAGCAATCCAATTGGAATAAAATGCACGTGCTACTGTATCAGCTTCTTGATTGACAATGGGAATCGCTTCCGGCCATCTTGTAAATCGATCTACAGCAGTAAGACAATAACGGTATCCCTCAGAATAGGGCATTACTACAATGTCAATATGTACATGATCAAATCGAGATGACGGGAGTGTAAAAGTTCCTGGCGTTGTAACGACGTGACGAGAAACTTTTGATCGTTGACAATCAATACATGCTCTGGCCCATGACTTACAATCAGAATTTATCGAGGGCCAAACAAATCGTGTAGTGATAAGCTTAGTCGTAGCCCTACTACCTGGATGGGAGGTGTTATGAAGCATATTGAAAACGGACTTTCTGAATGGTTTCGTAATAAAAGGTCTAGCTGTTAGTGTAGAGAAGTCACAAAAAATTGGTTGGTCTGACTCTGGCAAATGAACAAGACGTAATTTAAGAGACGAGTTCCTATTATCAATTAAGCTTTTAAGCTCCGCGTCATTTTGTTGCGAGAATGCAAGAGCTTTCCAGTCTATCTCAGTACATACTGACTCTATGCGAGATAGTAGGTCGGCCGTAATGTTGTCCTCTCCTTTGACATGACGTATGTCTGTAGTAAATTGTCCAATAAAGTCTAGATATCGAAATTGTCTAGGGGAACATTGCTGATTTTTCTTCTTAAAAGCGTAAGTTATTGGTTTGTGGTCCGTAAAAATCGTAAAACTTCGCGCCTCAACGTAATGTCTAAAATGTTTGACCGCCGCGTAGATTGCGAGTAATTCACGGTCATAGGCTGAATATTTCTGTTCAGCAGGCGAAAGTTTCTTAGAAAAGAAAGCAATTGGTTGCCATTCATTGTCGGTTTTCTGTTGTAAAGCCGCGCCTATGGACATGTCGGATGCGTCACTGAAAATAGCAAGTTCCGCATCGGGCTTTGGATGCACTAGCAACGTAGCTTCAGCTAAGCTGTCCTTGCACGACTCAAAGTCACGTTTAGCTTGGTCGTTCCAAGTAATAGGTACTTTCCCTTTTTTGTTGCCGCTCAGTAATTCATGTAAACTAGCTTGGCTACGCGCCGCATTAGGTACGCACCTTCTGTAAAAGTTCAACATACCTAGGAATTGGCGTAGCTGCTTTGCGGTGGTTGGTAAGGGGTAGGTACGTATTGCTTCAACCCTTTCAGGGAGCGGACGCGTACCTACTGCTGAGACTTGATAACCTAGAAATTCAACTTCAGACTTCCCGAACACACATTTTGCGGGATTTATTACTACTCCGTATTTCCTTAACCTAACAAATACAGTCTCTAAATGTTTTAAATGTTCCGTTTCGTCACTAGATGCGATTAAAATATCGTCTATGTAGCAGTACACAAAATCAAGTTCACTTAACACTTCGTCCATAAATCGTTGAAAAGTTTGTGCTGCATTACGCAAGCCAAACGTCATAAACTTAAACTCGAATAAACCGAAAGGCGTAGTTATAGCTGTCTTTGGAATGTCCTCTTCAGCGATAGGAATTTGGTTAAACGCACGCACTAGATCTAATTTTGAAAACACTTTTTTGTCACTTAAACACTGAGCGAAGTCTTCAATATGTCGCACTGGGTATTGATCGGGCACTGTTCTATCATTCAAACCACGATAGTCACCGCAGGGCCTCCACTCGTCTTCACACTTAGGAACCATATGTAGCGGTGAAGCCCACGAACTTTTCGACGGTTGAGCGATGCCTAATTTTAACATCGACTCGAACTCTTTCTTCGCTGCTATAAGGCGGTCCGGAGCTAGACGTCTAGGCTTCTGTGCAACCGGTTGACCGGGTGTAACAATTATGTGGTGTTGAGTGTTGTGCTTGACCGTTTTCTGCATGGTCCCATCAAGGCGAGTAATGTCGACATATTGTGCTAACAGATGGTGGTACGGCGTTTCACCGTTAATTGTTTTGACCGACTCGGTCTCGTACCCAACTACCTGTCCATTAACGGTACACTGGGTAGTTGCATCTACAAGTCGTCGATTGCGCGCATCGACCATTATATTATAATGCGCTAAAAAATCGATGCCAATTATTGGTTTCGATACATTTGCCACCACGAACATCCACGGGAAATCTCTGCGTAGGCCTAGGTTAAGCGTCAGTGGGATCGTACCATATGTAGCGATCTGTGTGCCATTAGCGGCTACTAACCCATAGGCAGACATTTGGCGAGCCGTATGGATCAGTGCCTTTGGATAAACGCATAGGTCTGCACCGGTATCGACAAGAAAATCTACCTTGCTGCTTTTGTCCTTTATAAAAATGCGGCGTGTCGGTGGCTGGGAGTTTGCGTCATCCGCCACTAATGACCTCCGCTCGCGTTTCCCACCGGTGGTGATTTGTATACGCAGGGTTGCACACACCTCTTTGCTGCAGGGCCGAATTTATGGTGGTACCAACACTTCCACCCTTCTGGTCTCGACCTTGATCGGCCTCTGGAGTGGCTGCGACTTGACCTTGATCGGGAGCGGCTGCGTTCTCTGGATACTCGTAACTCGTCTAACTGGGCCTGCATTTGCGCTAGTAACAACCCTATTTGTCCGTCAGGCGGCGCTGCGGGCTCTTGTTGCGCAGCGGTTACAGTGGCGCAGATATTTCGGCTAGACCGTAGCTGATGGTTTTCGTGTATGAGGTCTGCCATGTCCGCAAGGTGATTCAGCGTGGCATCCGTCTTGGTTATCACCGCGTTCATTTTGTAATAATATATTTCTTTGATAAACTACCACTCGTCCGCGCACAGTTTTCACGATACCGCGCACTAACCGAAGCACTAGGTAACCTGTTGTCTTACGAGAGAAATCACGTCGGGGTCACCACTTTTGCGCGCGTGCGCTCTTTGGTCGGTTAACTAGTGTCGGCGTTATGGGAATCGCAAAATAAGTACTGAAGTTACTTGGTGATGGAGTCGGTTTATTGAAATAAATTACACGGAGGAAGATTGCCGACCGACCGATCCCAGAGATGAGAAGTTACTAACTAGCATGTCCATTGAGCAATTATCGAAAACTTGGAAAGGGTCGTGAGCGGCACGTTAAAAACTAATTCTATACAAAGGTATTTACAGCTAGGTTGCACAATAAAAATAACACAGTCAAATACATACAAAAGAACCGTCGGCATCTCAACAAAACATTAATGGCTATATTACTCTAAATTCTTAAAGTTAGTATAAGCTATACACAAATTGGGCAATGAACATTTACCCTACAATAAACCATTGAAATCCTTGAATAACTAAGGAACAGGAGAATACAACACGTGCGGTGTTGCCGTGAGAAACTTAAGGCTAACGGTACATTATACTAAGTTCACTAAAGTAATACCTATAATATTAACAAATAATTAATGAAGACGCCACATACATAATTGTGGTTTACAGCCTTGTCAAGTAATAAAGTAATGAATTTTATTATATTTATGGTAATAGCCTTGCACCTGAGATCCTTGGTCTTCATGTGCAATTTTGATAAATGTCTTTAAATATCGATACTGGTGTTGGTGGTTAGTAAAAAAAGAAAATGTCTTCTTTTACCTACCCTACAAACAACTTCGTATATATTTTTTATCTGATAATAGGAACTTGTTATTTTAGCATTATCATGCCCTGTAAATATTAAATTTTGAACATGGGCCACCCATTGAATGATTAAAGAGAACTTTATGGGAAACGTGTTGGACCGAAATGGTTGGAGGTCGTGGCTAAATAATAACAGCCGTACGGGTCGATCAAAAGGTAAGCTACGCTTGCCGCGGTCGGTTTGTAGATGGGTGACCGATCATTAAATACCGAGACCTCTCCGTGCCTCGGAAAGCACGTTAAGCCGTTGGCCCCAGTTGTCATTAGTAGATCTTTGACAGTCGTTACGGGTAGTCAGAAGTCCAAAAGTTTAACCTCTTACCAAGGGGTATCGTGTCAGTTACCGGGTTGTGGGGGTCAGATAGGCAGTCGCTCTACTACAATACTAGTATATAGCTACATCTGGCTAGACTGAAAGCCGACCCCAACATAGCTGAGAAAAGGCAGTTTGATCGACACATTGAACCTTATCTATGTAGTTTTCTAAATATTAGTGACATGTTGTGTAAACCTAATTACAGAAAGAAATATCATTTATTATTCACATTAGCATTAATCACGCCCTAAACGAAGGAATGACCTTAAAAACGATTGCTTTTCTACAATCACAGAAAAAAAAATGTAGCAAAGACGACACTTCAATAGATTTGTGTCCCTCGATCCCATACAATAGTTAAACCTACATAATTGGCTAATGTCCATCAGTTTTGAGTGAACAAACGGACTGAAGCGACTGATGCTCCATGAATAGTGAGCAATTATGTTCATTTTGCTAGTAAGGAGCATTTTTCCCAGCCGCCCACATCGCACTAAGTACATGCCAATCTGTCAGGTTATCTGTCCCCTCGTCGTAGATAATATGCAACAAATTGGCACTATTGCCCCGTGTAAGCATTTAACTGAAAAGCCGCATCGATAAGGGCTTGGACCGAGGCATGAGAGGCAGCGGATTTGAAGTATGTTCTAAAGTAACCCCTCTGAACTTAATTAGAAAAAATGTTGTTTTGAGTAATCCACGAAGCCGTAATGGGCCTGCGTGGTGGATTATGGCCCACTCCCTCTCATAGAGAGGAGGCCTGTGTCCCAGCAGTGGGGATTATGTTAAGTTTGTGTAATAATGTTTGTTTCAAAAGGGAATACTTCTATAGTCACTACGTATGGTAATAGTGGTAATTCATGATCAATTGGCCACTATAGATCACGAATTGCCACTATTACCACTTGTACTATTATGTATTCTGTGTTATTAACAACAGTAAAAACGTCCCCTATAACAGTATACAGGGTAATTTTTTTACTAGAGTTCACGATGACAACAGATGTTATCTATCTAACCAAAAATATAGAAACATTGTTTTATATCCATTGACAGGTTTTTCAGTAAGTATATTAAATCTAAAAAATAAGTATTTTCATGCATAAAAGTAATCTCACGATTTTTATGAGACTAGTCTCATCTTAACAGTTTGATGCCCATACCAACCCACCTCAATCATGTCTCATAGAGGCTCTATTTACCCCAGTATCTCCCCAACGTCCAGCCGGGTCCCATTAAGGAGTGCCCTAGCTGCTCTCACTTACCTTATCATAGCTCTCAATTGTTCGGTAAAACACTAAAAGCTATCCGATTACTGCCGCAACTACTGCAAAGGACTTCTGAAAATAAAAAGAAACTGTTAAGTTATACTTTACAGCTTAATGCATGGAAAACTGAGATTGAGGCCTGGCCTGCTAAATGTTTTATGGGATAAACTGGGTCTAGTTTATTTTGAGGTATGTATTTCAAATAAAAGAGCCTTCTTGAGTCTTCTCAAATCTAATCTCTAATCTTGTCAAAAATGTAAGGACATTAAAGGTATTTTTGGCAGATTGAGACTGAGATCAGGGGGGCAATTCTCGTAACGTTCACAGTCTGATCTCAGTCTCAATCTGCCAAAAATACCTTTAATTTCCCTACATTTTTGACAAGATTTTCACATTGATTATCGCTAAGATGAGATTGCGACTAGATTTTGATCGTTTTAAATTACGAGAATTGGCCTTCAGACTGTGAACGTTCATAAAATTACGTGGATTACCTCTCTGGACTATTTGATGATATCGTTGATTTTTTCTCATCTGGCGACACAAAAAAAGCACACCTCTTAACACTTTTAAAATCGGCATTTAATTAAGTGTTAAATCACCTACAATAATTAACTTACGCAAATAATACCTAAAACACTGTTTTTCTATCAACGACTATCGGCTAACACATTATAACTAAATTGTATTTTTTTTATTGTAATTGTGATTGTATTTTTAGTTGTTTTAATGTAATTAGGATTGTATTTTTAAATGTAATTATGATTCTTTTTTAATTGAATTTTTGGGTAGTAACATCGCATTGGCGTTACAGCTGTTAAGGTGTTATTTACGAAATTTGGGACGAAAAAAATAAAAAAAAATAATTTAAAACCATTGTACTAAATATTGGTTCAAAAACCCTGCTACATTTACAATGATACACATAATAATTTTCTCACAATCTAAAACACAACATTATCGCCATTTCTACATAGATCTCCTGCCTTCTAAGTTCTAGTTCTAATCCAATTCCCTATCTAGGATGAACCTAGGATAAGTGTAAAAATAACTTAGTGGTCAGCTGTAATCAGCATCCTCTTATCTCTTGCATGGCGGACGGTGGACGATGCAAGAAAGCTCCGGTCGGCTACACCTGTTCGTCAGGCCTTTTAGCTTGCCGCGAGCATTGTCAAACTTTGTCGTTGGACAGAGGTGGGGTGGAGTTGACTTGAAATTTTGTTCAAAATTTTTGTTCATTTCAAAATGTAAATGTTTAAGTCTGTGCTGAGAAAGTGGAGCTAATAGATAGACTGGCTGTTATAACGTTTTAAAATAGGTTTGTTTTTTTAGATTACTGCAAATCTTAAAATTAATTTTAATAATAAAACTTTGTGTAAAACATGTCTAAATATTAAGAAAAAAAAACAATAAAATAAGACGTTTAAGTCGACTTTTTGTATTTGGCTATACTTAACTTTTTTTTAACTATCTACTTAGCATACTTTGACAGCACTGCTGTCATAATCTGCCATCTACTGCTCATCATGATCTGCCAACTTTTCCAACTATGTTGGGATTGACTTCCAGTCTAACTGGATACTGCTGAAAATCTGAATTTTACATGGAGCGAAAGCCTATCTGCCTTTCATAATTATTGTTTTTAAACAGTCTTTACAAACTTTCGTGCCACGAAAAATTCAATTGTAATTTCGTAAAAAATAAGTATTAGCAGCTCCACAGTTTCCCCAACGAGCTTTAATCAATTAAAGCGTAGCGGCAATCCTGTATAAAACACATGACATCCATATCTGTACGCTGACGGATCGCCGGACGCAGCGACAAAGGACGAGTGTGAACGACCTTTAACTGAGCCCTATCTAATCTTTTGTTACGTTTTAATAAAGTTTCCCATGTTTAGGTGCGGGTCCGGGTATTGTTATCCTTTTTAATTAATATTAAGATTGGTAGGAATTATGACGGGTTTTCGTATAATTTAATGATGTCTTCATCGCTCAGTGGTATAGTACCTTTACGTACTTACCCTCTAGATTCATTCGTACCTCGACCAGTAGATATTCGATAATGAAGTGCGAAGTTTTCTTTTAAACAAAATATCTACATAATCATCATAATCATCAGCCTATAGCAGTCCACTGCTGGACATAGAACTCTCCTATTGCACGCCATGCAACTCGATTTTCGGCAACTCTCATCCAGCTGCTACCAGCCACCCTGCGAAGATCGTCGCGCCACCCAGCCGAGTGGGCGTCCCACCTTACGTTTACTGATTCGCGGTCTCCACGTGAACACGTCACAAAAATAAAAACCTTTAATTCATTCATTCACTGACACACAATGCACAGTTAAAACCGATGAAATTTGTATATTATTTTAATTGCAGGTAACATTATAAAGCCGGATTCACGTCTGACTGTTGGATAGGAGACCGATGACACATCGAGACCCAACCGTGCTTTGGAGAAAACTTGGACATCACTGCATCTGGTTATATTGGAAAATGAAGCTACCAGGCTACCATTACGTTGAGTAAGTAATACACGCTGTACAAATACTTAATGTTGGTAAAATCCAATAGTTTCTTGCCCATTCTTCTCCATACGAAACTACCTACTAAGGGGTAGAATCCTATCCTACGAATATGTATTATAATCGTAAAAGTTTGTATGGATGGATGAATGTTACTCTTTCACGCAAAAACTACTGAACGGATTTGGATGAAATTTGGCGAACAGATGGTTTATAACCAGAATTAATATATAGAATACTTTTTATTCCGATATTCCCACGGAATCGAAACTTATGCGGGTGAAACCGCGGGGTGCAGCTAGTCATTTTCTTGTAAATTTTGATGTTCAAATGTTAAAGTTAAGTTCCTTTTTAAGGGCTACTTGAAATAAATGATTTGAGTTTGAATACAGTATTAAAAAAATGCCACAAAATTAAAAAAAATAACTGCCTCATATCACAGTTAACCTCTACATGATGAGAGATTGCCACGCTTCACGTGGATATCAAAGTAAGGTAGATAATACACTAAAGGCAGCGAAATTGCTAGACAAACGTGTTAACTAATTCGCTGGTAGCAACCTGACTTTAGAACAATTTGAAAAGGTTTGCAAGTAGGCTTGATGCCGGGAATTAGCTACCGTATCGTTGTTGCTAGGCACGATAAAGTCCCTAAGCCTTTATGAAGGTTGCATGTGCCTTTGTTGCATTTAATGATAGTTTGTCTGTCGGTCATCATTCAACAAAAACTACAAGTTTTTTAAAGTTTCGCACAGTAATCCAATACATTAGTAGTAGTAGGTACAATACTACAACTAAATTCACTAGATACCTACATCCTAATGCTTATTAATGAACACATCCTAATTATTACTTGGTCACATCCCACGATGCAATTCAGCTGAACAAGGCACTGAAATAATAAAATATTGTGACTGAAAATTTTAATACATACTAAATTCACTTTTCTACATAACTAACACAAATTGTTAAATCTTAAGAACATTTTGACCACGTAGATAGTATTGAAATATTTGTAACCGTATCCAAAATTCCAAAATCAGTTTGAAAGCAATTTGTAAGAAAGCTAAATAGCGGTTGCATTTGACAACCCCATAAAAAGGTTGGCATGAAGGTATGCGACCAACAAAAACACTTAATTTTTTCAGTTTAATTCAAAATAACGCATATTATTATCAGGAAGCATTCTTTATCCACTCTTAATTGCCTACTAATTGATTTTAAAAGTTCACATCATTTGTATCAATTAACTTAAATTTTCAAACAAAGAAATGAACTACAACTTTAAATGAAGCAATTCATTTCATTCACTCATTTGCATTTCATTAAAAATTAATTACGAACCAAACGTCGTTAAACCACGCCACAATCCAAAATAAAATTTAGGCTTTACAGCAACAACAATGTATTCCAAAAATTAAAAACAAAATACGACTGAGTAATAAACACTACAACATTATAAGACTGGTTGAATTTTATATGACGAACAAAAAAGAAAAAACCAAGATGGTGGACAAAAGTTTTCGAAAAAAGAATAAAATAAATAAAAGGATCTAATCTGAGCTGTCATCGGTAACAAAAATAAGGTAGAATATGAAGCCAGGGTCTAATGAGACAAAGGGTTAATGAGAATAACAATGGCTGGCCAGTAAACTATTGGATTTATTTACACTGGACAGGCTGGACGATGATCTGATAACGCGGCAAATGCTCGGTTAAGGTGAAGATGCTGCTGTATTTCACGGTTTTTATGTTTTGAATATTGTAAATTGTAATACTTCCAATGAAAAACAATTAAGTTTGTTTGGGTTGTAAAGGTTTATATGGAGTAGTTATTTGTGTGCTTTTGGTTTTCTTTGTAAGCCTTGTATCTTATATAGAAATTGCTTTCCTATCCTATTTTTTTTATATAATTATCTCCTTTATTTTAGGCAACCAAGTTCCACTTGCAGCTTTTAGTTGAAACATTATTTCAGGATAATTTCAAAGCTCGATCTCCGAAGTATAGGCTGGATATTGTGTAACATGGAGAACAAAATCAGATTTTTTGAGGATGCAAACAAATGAGTCAAAAAAAAAATAAATTGAGAACCAGAATGCAGGGTGTAACACTGGGTGAGTAGAATAAAGGCAAATTGATCTTTACCTTATATTCCCAATAAATTATCCTTATTCAAATTAAGGTCGGATCTGTGACACCAATTTCCTAACTCCTATCAAAATCCAGACAAAAACCAAACAAAAATAATATTAAAACAAGACTTAGTCTTCCCCTTAACGGATCACCGTAGCGTCGGCCGCAATGATCAAATTTCGTTTTTATTGTTAATCCCGGCCTCTAAATGAGCAACCACATATTGAGTTCAAACAGCCACATCGGAGTACAAAAAGAACAACACTTAATAATCCCGGATTCCGGGATTCGACGCCGCGGCGTTTTGAGACATTTTATATTAAAATTTTATTCTTTAGCTTGTGTTGTTGTGGTTTTGTAGTTAAAATACCAGAGTGCAAGGTGCTGTGTGCGTTTAAGGGACTTTTTGTGTTGGTAGGTACTTTTTGCGTGGAGAGTTATTAGGTGCATGAAACGTTTTAAGAGTGTTATATCGAGTTGGACATGGGAAAAAAGGTGCTAAAAAGTATTTAATTGACAAGCCAAACAATAATTTCTTGTTTTAATTAGACCTTATTGAATTAAATGAATTGTCATAGCAAATATTATTATTATCACTGTAATAGTTTCAACACAATGTATTTTGTTATGAAATAAATGACTTGTCCTACTATCCTACTTCCTACTATATCCTACTAATATTATAAACGTGAAAGTTTGTATGGATGGATGGATGGATGTTTGTTACTCTTTCACGCAAAAACTACTGAACGTATTTGGATGAAATTTGGCACACAGTTGGTTTATAACCAGGATTAACATATATGATACTTTTTATCCCGATATTCCCACGGGATCGAAACTTATGCGGGTGAAACCGCGGGGCGCAGCCAGTATTGTGATAACTTAATAGTTTTTACTAACTTCCTTTTTTGGTATTTTAGCAGATAAGCAAAGAGGTGTCCGTTAGGTTGGTATCCATTTTTTCTCTCGTGTAGACGCGAGATTAGTAAGAAATGCCGTTAAAAGATTAGTTATCCGGTGAAGTTTATTTGTAGCTTATTCCTTATAGTGATAGAATTTTACAGCACCTTGAGTCCCCGATATAAAACAAAAGAAGTGGTTATACATATTTTTTTACTGAATTCTTACATAGTCTGTCACGTTTTGCGCTTCGGTAAATCACCGCGCGTTCGTATTTTCGAAGATACTTTTCTTACTGAAATGAACTTACTGAGCTATTTGCCAGGAACAAAGAGCTTCGAAACGGCCTGTCAATACAATAATGATTGCAAAAGTAATCTTACACAAGAAGTTTCATCATTTACTAAACACGTTCTGACGGTAAACCTCTCAAAAATCACATACTTGCGGTACCTATATTAAATCATCCATGTTTCTTTAACCATCAAATCAATCAAGCCACTATTAAAAAACCCATCTTCCAAAGATGGCTGTAATACATGCGTTACAAGAGATACGCGGGCGAATCTGTTTGTTCATTTGTCACAAGCAATCGAAACCATTAGCGGTAATTACTGCCCTTGCTCACTTATCGACGCAATAAAATGAACGGCTCGTTTGTTCGAAGGCATGAGATGACGCGGGTTGGATGGTGACCCATACATAGGCTTAGGGATTGGCGATAGAATTATATTTGATATAGAAATCTAGATACTCATAAATTAAATCAAGTCCTCCAGACCGAATTTCTATGCCTTTTTTTTTTCTGGTGGGAAATCATCAAATGACCCCTCCCGCTCTGGGTGGAGCTTAAGAGAGTGTCAGACTCTTACTGACTAAAACCCACACATGTTCCTTCCTTCGCCCTTTATGTTCCAGGGTAGCGGTAACCCTTTCGGACAATCCCGCTGACCCGGCAGCCTTCGGCCCTAAGGGGCCCCTCAAATTAAATTTCTTTGCCTTAGTACACTTTTTTTTTTTGCCGGATGGGACATCATCAAATGACCCCTCCCGCTCTGGGTGGAGCGGAAGGGAGTGTCAGACTCTTACTGACTAAAACCCACCCATGTTCCTTCCTTCGCCCTTTATGTTCCGGGGTAGCGGTAACCCTTTCGGACAATCCCGCTGAACCTTAGTACACTTCAAAAGTATATGGTGAATATTTTCAACCGTTCCGCATGTTTCACAATTAATTGGGAGTCACTGTTGAATAGACTAAAAGTAAATGAATATGATGTTGGTCCTTATGTTAAAGTTTTAGCGCAGCCTTCATCTGAGATAGCAAACCCACTTGCTGATTTGTTTCGACATTAATAATGTATATTATATTTGTAGATGTAGTTTAGAATAGTTTAACTTATGATGAGGCTGACATGCCACTGTGGATAAAAGCCTCTAATAAAATTTAAGAATAAAAAAAAGGATCTAATTTCGACCTTGGCGACCAATATCACTCTTCACTCATTCTCGTTGCCCCATGAGATGGCAATCCGACACGACCGGAGAGAGATCAGGCGCAGGGCCAACGGCTTAACGTGCTTTCCGAGCCACGGAGGTATCACACCGCCGACTTCCGAACTCCGGGCTGGGTTGGTTGGGTTTTTCCTTTGGGAATTACTTAGTAACAGCCCGGAGTTTGGTTTATAATAAAATATCTAAATGAAGAAGTAATGGTATTTTTGACAGTGACTCTAATGAAATTATAACTAAAAGTTGTGTGAATGAACACTTCACTAATTAATAAATATTAATTAAAAAGATAATACTATTAAAATTTTTGAATAGACAGCTACGATTACAGTTTACATAAATATATAATCATCATCATCATCATTTCAGCCGATAGACGTCCACTGCTGGACATAGGCCTCCCCCAAGTGTCGCCACATTGACCGGTCCCGTGCGACTCGCATCCAGCGGATTCCCGCAACCTTCACCAGGTCATCGGTCCACCTTAGCACACTACAGAAATATATAATAATAATAATAATTTTATTTCGAGCAACAAGACTCAAATATATAGCGAAATGTATGACAGCTTTTATTACTGACTCAATTATGTGAAAGAAAAATTATAACATGTTTATTATGCCCTACAGCGTGTGGACAAAAGGTACGAATGATGGTGATGAGGTATATAGGTGTTTGATAATTGTAGGTTAAAGTCAAGTCGTATCAACAATGCATAATGTACTAAACAACGTTGAGTTTAAAATAACTAACGGGGGGCCTATAATGGATGGGTCACCCATTTTCTTGGTAAGGGAATTTTCAAAATAAGTGCCGTTCAATTACATATTTTTTTCTATTTTAGATATGGCAACACTCTGTAACATCTCAGGTCAATGTTACAATTATTTTTATAGCGTGGTAAAAATATTGGTCAGTCAACTAGATGATATCAGCCGATCGATTCTGTAAAAATCTCACCGTGAAAATTTAGGTGAAGTGAGCTTAGAGTGAGCTGTCAATGGTGTCAATCCCTAGCATTAGTTGGAATGACAGCTCACTCCACGCTCACTTCACCTAAGTTTTCACGGTGAGATGGTTACAGAATCGCACTGCAGGACTGACTATCCAACGGCGTAGTTGCGTAACATACTAACAGCAGCAATGGCTTCCCTTTTTAACAAAATTCATTGCGTTATTTACGTTGTTGAGCAGGAAATATTTTTTTTTTTTAATAATTTAATTTGTTATTGAAAGTGCGTTTCGCAAATAGGTTGCAGGGTACACAAGACATATATTTAAGTATCGCCTGTACTCGTGCGACTGCTGTATCCATACATTAACAGTCTTACCCTCATACGCAGTTTGCAACAATACACATACAAAACAGCAAAAGTAAGCAATAAAGACAAAGTAAGTACCATGACATTGACAAAGACGTTAAAAGGATGTCATATTCCGAACATACATCATACATCCAGTGCTGAACATGGGCCTGTCATACAAATGTATTAAATCATTCAATAATAAAAACAATGCGCAAGAGTGCATCGACCACGAACATCGGCGCAGGTGTAATGACATATTTTTTTATGAATATATTCAATATTATTAAGATATTGTAAAATGTAAGCAATAATAAACTTAATTATATTGTTTGAAAGACTAATAAATACGTCAAATTAGTTGATTATAATTGCAGAAGTCACACTGAACGAAATGGTATGGATAAAGATATAACTATGACCTCATCACATTCAAAACTGCGCAGAAAATAAGAATCTAACTTAGGCACATAGACGAGATCATTGAATTTGGATACAATTACCAGATTGACTTTGCTTCGGGTTGAGGATATTAGGGTGTGGAGTGAGACTTATGGGGCTGAAGATTTTCATATGAGGCAGTAAATACTGCCATACAAGCAACTAAATGGCTTGTTTTCTAATCTGACATAAAAATAGAATCCCCAGCGAATCTCTCCAACACTACTTATGGCCGATTCCTATACTTTACGGACAGTTATTGGTTAAAATTAAGACTCTTGTATCTTTACCAATAATCGAGTAAAGATCTCATAGCTTTGCATAGTAGACCCTCCCATATGGAAGTAGCTATCACAGGTAAAATTAGTTTACGAATCTATTTACATATATGCCCAGTTTGGCAATAAAAAATGCTACCAATGGCAAAACGATTCGTTTTTGTTTATCTGAACCGAGAATTAGTGTACTGAACCTTTCAGAAAAAAAATATCCACATCTCATAACAAAGCCTCATTTTTGCAAGCGACTAAAATACCACAACTGCATACGTTTTTCGTCTAGTCCCAAACCAAAATGTGATAAAAATCTGCGAAAAATTTTTTCAACACTACTTAGTGTACTGACCCTCACAGAAACAAAAGCGTGATGAGTGTTCAGATAATAAGAAGTGTAAGCGAATGCGCAGTGACGTGTGCAGGTGACGGAACAATGTGATGTTGTATTTCACTACTACATTATGTTCACAAGGCTCTACGTTGTCCACTTATGTTCGGATCTAAGTAGGGTTGGGTTCTATGGAGGAGATATTTCTGTTGGTGGGTTTAAGAATAAATTATGTAGAAGAAGTTTGGTTTGGCACTCGACATCATGTAGTGTTCCTGTTTCTTGTGTTCTTAGCTTAATTAATAATTTTTTAAGCTAGCCATCTAAGGTTCTGTGTCTATAGTCTATACTGCTATGGATCGAAAGGTATGGTCTTCTTTAACTAAATGCAACCCTGCAGTCTACTAATATTTTTTTTTCTCTAGCCCGAACAATCCCACTCCTTGGCAAAGGCATCCCCCATTTCTTCCGCCTCTCTCTGTATTCCTTCTCGCTTTTTTTTCCGTATGGGAAATCATCAAATGACCCCTCCCGCTCTGGGTGGAGCGGAAAGGAGTGTCAAACTCTTACTGACTAAAACCCACCCATGTTCCTTCCTTTGCCCTTTATGTTCCGGGGTAGCAGTAACCCTTTCGGACAATCCCGCTGAATTCCTTCTCGCTAATTCTTCAAATTAATCCAGACAATATGCCATCTTTTCCTCGATCTGCCGCGACTACGTCTAGCTGTGTCAGGGTTCCAGTCTTGGAACATACAAGCTTACATGGTAACTTTAGCACTAAATCAATCGGGCTGTTGACAATTCCAGTTCGAAAAAGTTTAGAAGTATCTTTTGATACAGCTCTTTAAAGTCTCTTCGGTAGTATGCAAGAACTTTTCACTCTAGATTTATATAGCCTTTTGCATACTGAAACTATGCGATTACACAACATTAACAAACCATAAAAGGCTGCGACCAACAAGCGACTAAGTTATAATCAAATGTGGTCAACCAACTCGTAAATCGTATTCTCCTTTTTTCTTTCTTTTTTTTCTCTTTTTGTTACTTATCTATTTGTAATTTATAATGTACGAGAAGAGCGGAGCCTTCGACTACAAGCATTGGTGCCTAAATGGAGACTCTTCGACATGCAATGACAGCCAAAATGATATGAAATAAACTTATTTTTTTTTTTATTTTTAGGTATAACTACCAACACATGGCAACATTCTCACCAGCATACAGACCAAGCTTAACGTCTCTCATTGTGGCGGCATTATCCATTGAAAGGGCTACCTATTGTTATTTCACTTTAATATAAAACAATACGCAAACCTTTTACATTGACTGTGATCTTTTATTTGCTCTGCCATCCTTTGTGGTGCCGCCGCGGCGTTTTTTATCTCTGGCAACTCATTAAGACTGGAGACGTTTTTGTATGTCAATGCTCATTGAGTATTTTTATTGTGTCGACTTAGATGGATATTCCATTCATTCATAGTTGATTATCTGTGTTGGATGATAATGTGAATCTGTGGCAAAATGGCGGACGAATTAAGATGGCGGGAATCGAAGTTTTACAAAGGAGTCTATTTTAGGAATTTAAAATATAATTACTTTACAGGGATTAAAGGATTAAAAGTAGAAAATGTCTGCCTTTATTTAATTTTTGAAACTACAAGACTACTAAAAACTCGTAAACTTTATTTTCTAAATAAGCTAACGGCCTTAAAACTTGATAAACTAGTAAGTATACGTGTTCCAAAATATGATTTCCACTGGATGAGCATGTAGTTTGGTAGCATAGTGTACCCCAGGGGGAGTAACAGATCAGACTCTAGAATTAAAACTCTGGATCCTGTTAATCAATTTTGATCATAATTACAATAAATTTTATACTCACTTTAACTTCAGGATTACTTATATGAATACAAACAATATATTGCTTTTGCTTCAACTTTGGCACAACCCACACCATGAGAGGACCAGACATTAGACAGAAGGCATGAACGCAAATTAAGTAGCATGATGTTCATTATTTATTTGGTTATCCCTACTGTGACTTTTTCATCGGCGTAAATTTACTTTTACGCATGTCCATTGGATATGGTTTCCACTAAATACCATCCATCATCTTGTACGGATATTATAATCAGAAAATAGGACCTCCTATACAGCATCATAACATTAAAATTTCAATTTTTTTCCGCAACACATCTTGTCCCATCCGTCCTGTGCGAACCGCGCCTTACTCCACCCGTCCGCTCGTTGTGTACTACAGCTTATTTCAATACACATTAACTATTAAGTCCTACAGATCCACATAAGACCAAAACAATGTTATTGCTTGTATGCAAATATCTTTGGTAATAACATATACCACGTCCCTGATTGCATTCTATCTTTGTATGTAACTTAATACAATTGAAAAACGTATACGGGCTCTGGTACTTATACTGTCTTATCGTGGCTAGTTTGTGCTGGTGTTATCTTTTAACAAAAGGCTATTGCTGGATAGGTAGGCGTTATTCTGCTTGCGTGAGTGTGGTTGGAAGATAGACGTAATAGTCTGTGATTGGGTTGATAAGAAAAATTGATGCCGTATTTTTTTGTACAACACTTAGGTATGACAATGGCTGAAAAGTGGGTTTATAATATCACCCGCGCAGATCGAAGGTTAAGCTAAGCTTGCCGCGGTCGTTTCGTGGATGGGTGACCATCTTTACATAACGAGACGCCTCCGTGCCTCGGAAAGCACGTTAAGCCGTTGGCCCCGGCTGTCATTCGTAGATCATTGGCAGTCTTTACGGATAGTCAGAAGCCCGAAAGCTATAAGATTCAGCGCTCGTTGTTATGACCAAAACCCTAACCTACATTGAAGATAGATTTTCTTTAGGCGATTGATTCAACTTGAAACAGAAAATACGATATACTTAATCCTGAACACGGTTCGTATTTACGCACGCAGGCACCTTTTCTAGACAAGGCAAGAGTAAATTAATAAATGAGGTGTAGTTATAAAAATTACTTGTTACTAACTTCTAAATCCACACGCATCATTTTCAATTCATCTTCTCCGTCATGTCTGGAAGGAATGGAAGGTTTAGAACTAACTAGCTAGCCTGTATTGTCCCAGTCCCACTGCAGGGCAAAGACCTCTCTCCTCTCCGGACATGTCTACCGCATGTCAGATTACAATTGGGTTAAGGAGAACCACCCATTGGCTGCCACTAAACGCAGGACGCAACCGCGGCAGGCCGAGACGAAGATGGCCAGGACGAGCTTGACTCTACCGAAAAGGCTGACCGACACTCGCGAAAGACAGAATTGTGTAAAATAGGAAGGCTTAGAATCAAACTAAAATAAATTCACTAATCAAATGCATGCAATAATGGCCCCTTGCAAGAAGCAAAGGATATGAAAATACTACAGGAGTCCGACTAAACTGCAATTACTTTCTCGTAAATGTATTTCAATATTAATAATTGTACTAATAAAAAATCAAGCACAATTTTACGGCACCGAGTTTTAATCATTAAAGTGGTTACCGGCCACAATATATAGTCCAAAGATAGTATTATAAAAGCTAATACAAAGGTTTATCTGGGTAACAAACGTCAACCAATAAACCGAGCGATGAACCGAGTCGGTAGTAACGTATATGAGAAATGTCGACGCGTTCAAGGGAGCTTATGGAGAGGATGATACCGCACGGAGAATGAATTTATAAAGAGGACAGTACTGACCATATTATTACATAATATCTCGCTTTTATTCCCCAAAGGTTTAGATAGAGGTGTAACATTTCGCCAGTTATGCTTAAGTCCCATATTATTAGGTATTTATAGAAAATATGGCTAAGAAAAGTGAATCTTGATAAATCCCAAATAGAGGATACGGACAAGGATGATGATGAAGATGATACTGGCCGAAACTTTTAAGCCACAAAGATCCCTACGTCTTATGGTAGTTACCAAACTTATTGCACAAATATATTATTATCCTGCAATGTGCGGATGATACAGCTGAAACAAAAATGGGCTCAATTAAAGTCATAGGCAAAATTACGGAAAATATTATTAAAAAAAACTACGACCGTAGCACCTGAAAAAGTATAACGATTGCAGTTATAGTGTTCAACATATAAGTAGATTTGGATAAATACAAGGCAAGTTTTTCTTGGACCAAGAGTCGATTTTAAAGAATTAAAAGTAAAATATTCGTTTAGCCCTTACTCGGATTAAAACACACCAAAACAACTTGTCACACCTAAGCATCATCCACTCTGTAGATACCTCAAACCTTCTGAAGTAAGCCGACCGGCGTGTTGCCGATAATATGGGGACAAATACAAATTGATAAACAAAAAGAAACACATTAACGTGCGTACACACATATATTATAATATGTAGCTCGGATAGACGCTCGGACTAAATATATATTTAATGGACGGAGGAACATTTACAGCTTTTATAAGATTTTTATGCAATGCTTCTTTGAGAATTTTCCATTAAAGATTTTGATGCACTTTACTGGTCTAACTATCTGTGTTTAATTAGTATTGTATCTAGAAGTGCACTCCTGGATATGGGCATACTTTTCTTGGACTTACCTACTAACTTTGTAGTCGTCAAATTGACAGACTATATTGGCAACACCATACTGCGCTCCAAAACGCAAATTCTGACGTTACTCAAAAAGCCGCTAAGCTGAAATACGACTAGCTAGGTCTGCTGTATGCCCAATGAGCTGTGGGCTACATGGAACTCTAACACAGTTAGAAGGCGTCGCAACAGACCCCGTAGAAGATGGCGGGACGAGCTGGAAAAAAGAAACGACAATGATCCACTTTAGCCCTGGATTTAAAGAGCTGGGATTCATGGCCTTTTCCCAGGAGTGGGATGTTGCAGACTAACAGTTACCTACCTACTTTAAACTGATCGTTTTTTGAAATTGCTATAGTCATTTTCTTTTGGTAATCAAGGTATTAGGACAAAATGTTCAATGATCAAATTGATCATGTATTTTTTGGAAAAAAGTGGAAGACCAGTAATCTCTGTGTTTACGTCCTGTCATGACACAGCAGGAGCTGCCATTTGAAGGTTTATTATTAAATTAGCTTCTGCCAGCGGCATCGCCCGCGTGGATGTCGGAAATCATTCCACGTGAACGTGCCACCGGGACTAAAAGCTAGCCTATGTTACTCCTTATAATGTCAGCTATCTGCCAGTGCAAGACCCGTCAAAATCAGTCCAGCAGTTTTGGAGATTAATCGGAACAAACAGACAGACGATTTTTTTTAATTGTTACTCGCTTTTGCATTTAGCGAAAAGCTGTTGTTGTGACATTACAATCAGAAACTTCATTTTTTTTTTTTTTAAAACGTTGCCCCACACTAGGAATGTGTCTTGGGTGCTTTTACAAACATTTAAACTCACATACACAAACAGCCAGACCCGGAACAACTAAGTGTAGGCAATCCAAATATTTGTTCCGTGCGGGAATCGAACCCACGACACGCAGCGCAGCAGTCGATCGCTCAGCCACTGCGCCAACCGTGTCGTCAAATTATCGAGTCGTATAATTATTTGTATGTATAGATTCGTGTAAATGTGCAAATTAATGTCGCAAGCCTGATCTTGCGGTCTCGTAGTTTACATACTGGGTATTTTCTGATGGAGAATTCTCAGTAGTATCAAAATTATCGGTTGCCGGTCGTATTTATGCTAATATCTTACAAGAGAGCTTAAACAAAATTTTAAAACATGACAACTCAGGAATTCCCAACTGTTTACTTGAAATTACGAAATAATGGAATACCAGATCTAGCTATTTCTATGTCCGATGCAAATACAGGCGCAACAAAACAACCTGAATAACAAGTGTTTGCAATACAAAATAATAGTGTAAATAGGTACCATTACAAAAATCATCTATCACCCAACTCTTGGAACACGACTGCTAAATGGTCTTAGGCGCCAACCGCGCCATTGTATGTACGTGTACAGACGGACGGATCAATGGCTGCCCCTAACTAGCTGAGCCGTGAAAACGTACAAATGGCCGCCGGACATCGGAATTCAATTCTAAGGTTAGTTGTCCTGTCATGTATACGATGGTCACTTACTAATTGGTGTTCGAATCCATTTTTCTTTAGAATTCTTCGGCAAAAATAGTTGGTAAGCTCGAGAAACTTGATTCAGCGCCAAGTGTTCCTCATCCAGCAAATGCAGAGGTGGTGAACCTTTCGGTTATGGGCATATTTTTTGTTACTTCCAACCTTTTTTTTTTATTTTCATTTGTTTCATTCATCCATTTCCCTTGGGATAGGACAGGGAGGTTTGGAAGGAAAAAGGGGAGGCCTTTTCCCAGCAGTGGGACATAATATAGGCTAACGAAAAAACATAGGCTAGCGAAAAAAAAAGCTGTTTCCCCTTCCGTTTGTGATTCTCATTGTTTTTCTTCCTTTGAATGTGCGGGCGTTCTATTCTAAATTAAAGTTTTTCTGATCAATTCCAATGTAATTAATATTAGCAGTTTTTGCAATGTCTGCTGCTTAAACCAATTTAGTAAAATACAAGTGGATAACTACACAAAACGTACTTCATCTTATAAATAAAAACTTCATTACAAGCAATTAAATGTTTCTTACAATAGATTTCGCAAATATAATTTAATTATTCCACCTATTAAATCAGATGAATGAATCAAATTATTTTTGGGAGCAAAAACTAGTCTTAACAACTCTTTATTTTTTAAGCAGACGAAGCTAAATCCCATCACAGACGTAGTTATAATATTAAGACAAAAAACGGGTATAGCAAAAACTTTTTCTAATATCGAACAATAACGTTCTTCTCAATACACAATCTGAAAAAGGTAATAAATAAAATGGACCATAAAATCTGAAATAATATCATTTAAATGGTTGCACACGGTGATAGTTGAGCAATGGGTATGGTCATAATAATGGTCAAGCTAGAAAAGTTTTGCAGATTGAAGGTTCCGTCTCTACGGTACGGCACAGACGTAGTACGATAAAGAGGAGATTGTACAAAAAAAAAAATACGGCTTTTTTCCATGGATTTAGTACAATGATTCTGAACTTGTTTTGACATTTTTCGTCAGTTATAAAAAAAAACAAGCTGTCCCATAATTTCCACTGTGTAGGTACTGCACTTTTCTATGAACCAGGTGTATTTTTTGGAAAACACCGCAAAAATTTGCGCTAGCTAGCTCCCTGCCATCCTGTAAGTACGGGAATTTCATTTTCTTCTAATATATCGACTTTTTTGTGCATCACAAAAACATTCCAGGCAACTGTATTAAAGTTAATGACAAAACAAATTTACAAACAGTATTAAATACAATGAGTACAGAACTACGGAAATTATTGATCAATGACAGCAGATGAATTGTCCTGTTCATCTGACGTGAACCTGACGATAATCACTTTCCTGTGAAACTTCACACTGCTTCTCAGTTCCACGTTTTATCAATTTAACCCTAAAATATCTAAGTAATATGAAATCAAACACCTATCTTCGCCATACATGATACTCTGGTATCATTCGTAATTACACAGTATAACCCTCAAACGCGTGCCCGCCATTACTTTTACAGCTGGTAATAACATGGCACTTAACAATTATTTATAATTGTAATGTACATTCGGCACAATAGACGCACGTTAATGGTAAACATTAAGATTTACAATATTTTTTACGACATTGTTTTGGCTGTTCGGAATTTTTATTGAATTGTACGAAATTTTGTTTTGATGTTACTTGGTGGTCTGCATGTTTTCTTGTTCGTAAGAGTATAAACAGTGAAGAATTTGAATAAGACTAAACAAAAAAAAAATGGAATTTTCCATAATACATAAATGTTACTAAAATGTACGTAAGTAAAAACTAAACTCCAAACATGTCACCATCTGCACCCTAATTGCGTAACACACTATTACTGTCAATTTGAATAATTTTGAAGCATATTGCTATCCATTGCTTGCATATATTTGAAAAATGTGTCTGCTCAACAACGTAAATAACGCAATGGATGTTGTTGAACTGTCAAAATGAAACCCATTGCTACTGATAGTGTGTTACGCAATTACCCTGCTGCCTAGCCTTTTCCCAACTATGTTGGGATCGGCTCCCAGTCTCACCGGATGCAGCTGAATACCGATAGTTTACATGAAGCGGCTGCCTATTTGCCCTAGCGAGACCGACTGCTAAAAGAGTGCTGTAAGATCCTATATAATGAGTCACTCGTAGAGATTCTTTTCAGCCAAGAGACGGCTGTAAAGCCTAAGGGCTTTCCTGATCGGGCCTGCGGGCGGAGAGCAATGGGTAGCTCACCGCTCGATCAGGACCAGGCCCGTGCCGGACGGCGCGTAAGTGTTCCACGCGCGCCTCAAAGAGATGTCAGCATAATTCGAGGGGCCCCTTAGGGCCGAAGCCTGCCGGGTCAGCGGGATTGTCCGAAAGGGTTACCGCTACCCCGGAACATAAAGGGCGGAGGAAAGAGGTTTTAGTCAGTAAGAGTCTGACACTCCCTTCCGCTCCACCCAGAGCGGGAGGGGTCATTTGATGATTTGCCACCAGAAAAAAAAAAAAAAGGACTTTCCTGATGAATTGCCCCAACGAATAGTCATTTTTCATCCTTCATCATCTGCCTAGCCTTTTCCCAACTACATATGTTGGGATCGGCTTCCATTCTCACCGGATGCAGCTGAATACCAATAGTTTACATGAAGCGACTGCCTATTTGACCTCCACAACCCAGTTACTGGGTAATATGATACCCCTTGGTGAGTCTGGTTGTCAGACTTCAAAGATCCAAGAAGGACAGCCGGGACCAAAGGCTTTACGTGCTTTCCGAGGCACGGAGGAGTATTCCTAATTATTATAGGTTACTAAACGAAGGATTTCAACATTAGATGGCAAACTAACCAAAAGATTACTACGCCTGGACAGGAAAGGCCTGCGCCTGATGACAGGGACCATCACGGGACACTGCTCACTAAACAAACACTTTCACACGATAGGCATAACGGACAGCCCCCTGTGCAGAGCTTACATGGAGGCTGATGAAAACGTCGCGCATGTGCTCTTTGAGTGCACAGGCGTCACCCAGATAGGTCGGAAACCCTCGGGACACCCAGATCTTACACAGATTTTCTCAACAGACCAGGAAACATGATAAGATTCTGGAGGGTGGTGGGCTGGGCACAATAGTCCACCTGAAGGACTAAGTGCGGAAACCAAACCCGTAACATAACATAACATAGGTTACTAAAATGTATGTAACTAAAAACTAACCTCTAAACAAGTAAAGAGTCCAACAAGTACAAATCAATTACTTTAAACCTAATTATAAATAACTAGAAAAACCATTTTAATTATAAACTTGACACAGTTATAAATAATCGTGCACATCGAATAAGAGAACAAAATATAAGAGAGCGGTGGTGGGCCATTGGTTACGGCCGCGACTTACGAGTTGTACCCAAAAAATCAAAATCCGAAGTCTTTAATTCAAATTAGGCTGAGAATCAGCACTTATCGAACGTCAAAATTACAAAAGACCCTCAAAAACGCCCGCCCTTAAAGTGCTTTACTTTGTGTAAATTATTCCATCACCACTGCTCTCAAAATGGTGAAGGAAAACATCGTGAGGAAACCGGCATGTCCTAGAACAAAAAAATCGAAGACATGGGACATCTACCAACCCGCACTGGGCCCGCGTGGTCCAATTTCGGTCCACTCCCATTCACAGAGAGGAGGCCTGTGTCCCAGCAGTGGGAACGTTAAAGGCTGATTATGTGCTCATCACTGCAATAACAACATCAACTAAATTGGTACTCAAACTTAAGAACACACATTCAGGACAATCCTATAAAACAAAAGAAAATTAGATGGAAAACAAAAATCAGTTCAATTACTCCGACGCCCTTAGACATTCCATTCCAAAATCAGAGCCTTATCGCTTCGATGAACATGCCATTTTACCGTTAACAAAACCACACATCACCTCTATGAAGAGAAAAATAAGGTGGAAACTTGTGTGGGTTCCAGTTTTCTAGTGGTATATTTATGTTGGTAAGACAATAGTGCGAGATTGCACGTAATGCACTCGCTAAGTATTTTTTATTACAACAATTACAGGGTTAACAGGGCATGTAATAGCGTGATGATTATTGTTGATTGGTCGAACAAAAACTGGGTGTGTTTGTTCGCGTGTTTATACGATTATAGCCATTGTGTTGTCACGCTCTGGTGGTTTTTACATTTTTAATATATGACGGATTTTATCTAAGTGGCTCGTTTAATCGACGACACGTTTTGTTGATAAACGTTTGTTATACAATAAGTATAGTATGAAGTTTTTATGTGTGTTAAGGTTAGTGAGCGTGACGTGTAAATATAATCAGTTGGGATTATTTATTATGTTGCTTTTGTTGGAGTTATGTGCATTAAATTGTGCTTATGTGTGATGGATGACAGGTTATGATTGTTTGAATCTGTGCCAGCGTATGTAGGGTATGTATTATCGTACTGTTTTGTTTGATTGTTTTTGCAATAGCGTATGAAGGGTTAAAACTTGGTAAAATTATAGTAAATTAAGAACAACCAGCGGGGTAATATCGTAACACACTTAGAATGCCATTAATTTTTGACAGTTCAACAACTTTCATTGCGTTATTTACGTTGCTGAGCAGACGAATTTTTTAAACCTAGGAGGCAATGGTTTGGTAATTTGCCTCAAAATCTGTAGCATTGTCATTGAAAGTATATTACGCAATTAAAGTGCTGAAACAAATGAGCTTATTTTCTTTCACTTCTATCAAAATAATACATAGCATAACCATAATCAGCCTATAATGTTCCCACTGCTGGGACACAGGCCTCCTCTCTGTGAGAATTGTACTAGTAATCATACATAACTAGCTGCGCCCCGCTGTTTCACCCGCATAAGTTTTGATCCGGTGGGAATATCGGGATAAAAAGTATCCTATATGTTAATCCTGGTTATAAACCATCTGTGTGACAAATTTCATCCAAATCCGTTCAGTAGTTTTTGCGTGAAAGAGTAACAAACATCCATCCATCCAGCCATACAAACTTTCACGTTTATAATATTAGTAGGATTTACAATAAGTAATATTCCATCTATCACTTAGACTTGAAAATATTTAATATCCCCATCTAGTTTTCCAAAACTAGTTTGAATTAACGATATGAGAACTACATTGGTGTCATTTCATAATCACCAATATGTTGTCACATTATATCCGTCCTTAATTAATTAATACCAAAGTATTAATTTTCACTACATTTTCGTTCTTCAACACAAAGTTCTCATGACCAAAGCATATGTAAATAGTAGTAGCAACTAACTACCAACAAATCAATGATCGAAACACATCCAATTAACGTTAAAGTGGCATCCGACAACGCGACTTGTCAACAACGTGTCGCCGACGTATTGTCGCGTCGCATTCAATGTTGCGCTTGCGACTTGTCGAGGAAAAACGCGACGGAAAAATGTCGGCGCGTTTGAATAGAGCCTGTCTTTACTTGGTGTTTTTATGCAAACTTGTGTAGTTGTGTGTACTTTGTGTACTTCTGAGTATAATTTGTGTATTTGTGAGATTGGATTTTCGAAATTGAATGGTTATTGAATAGGTTCGATTTGATAGTTGTTGCGTCTAATGAGGGGACTATTTGTGTTTGGTTTTTGTTAATAATTTGAAATTGTGATGTAACTTTAGTTAAGTTTTATTTAAGATTAACGTCAACAAAATAATTAGTGGATTAAAATTGACTAAAGGTAACAGTGTTAAGAAGGTTTTTAAATAACAATAGCATTACTGGCTTTTTCCTTCACCGCAGTAAGATAATGTGTGACCCACTGGTGGGGATTTGTCGGTGGGGATTTCTGGAATAAACCAGTCATTTATTATTCCATTATTCACAGCCATGATTGATCAACTGCCCTTTTAGTTGTTAACAGCAACAGCCTACTTTTATAATCACAATGACCTAATGACGGATTTACACAAGGTCGTGATCTCATCACTCAAAAATAATAAATGAACTCCGACAGCTTTAATACTTAAAAGCCACTGTTTTAAACATTAAAGTTTCTAATCTACCAAGAAGCTAATAAAGCCTTTATTTAATAAAAAATAAATTGATTTAAAAAAAATAGGAACCTAAAAGCGATTCGTTGTTTCGATTACAATTCAAATTTCGAATTCGGGTGACGCTATAAAACCGTCATGTTTTTGACTTTCACCGTCAGTGAGGCATCGTCTTCCCACGATGTTAGTTGTTTAGTAGGCAACAATTAGACAATTGTCGGCCATTTTAACGATCAACCATAAAATCGGGTTTCAGTCTCTCATTAACCGCATTCTTGTGATACTTCCGCTTTTATAGTTTTACTAATCAACGCTTTGAGATTAATATGGTCCCGTATGTAATGGCGTTGGTTGTGTTCAGATTAATTTTATTGGTCCGGGCTTCAGACAATTGGTAGTATAGATAATTGAGTTTCGGACGCCGCGGCTTTTTTAAATCTCCATGTTTACTGTTAAGCCACTTTGGTACAATCTACCGGCTGCAAGCGACTAGAAACTTCTAATTTATATTAATAAATGGACCTGTATTTACTTCTTAAGTTGTAAACGGATATAAATGTAAGTTAGCCAGTAAAAAGCAGTGTTTTACTTGTTGTCAAAGCGGCCGGCCGATTTCTTTTATAGGTACTGTAAAATTTACCAATAAAAATATCATAAAACTTTGATATTGCTCCCCGTTATTAGGAGACAACTTTATTTACGTTTTAATAATAAACAGCTGATCTAAAATGAGAATTTCGAGTTTGTTGACAGTTTTTTTATGAAGTTGTGGGAAAACCAATATTACTTTTCCTTATAAGCACAAAATATTCCTTGTTTAAATGTAACGTTTGCTGGAACGGAGGGCTCTTTCCGTGTGTTCAAATATTGCCCGCAGGTTTGCACCCTGTACTGCAGACATAAAGGTGACGCTCTTTAGAGCATTCTGTTCCACCTTCTACACGTGCAGCTTGTTGGAGAGATATTCGCGGGCGTCGCATGGAGCCCTTCGTGTCCAATTTAATAACGCATTCAGAAAACTTATTGGGCTGCCATGGCGTTGCAGTGCGCTAGGGATATTTGCGGAGGTGCGTGTAGACTGGTTTTACATAATAATGCGCAAACGCGCAGCATCGATGATGGCTCGTCCTGTAGTCGTGGCCAGCCCCAACAGGGTTCTGAAAATGGTTGCTGACAGAGTGGTGCTCTCCGTATATGACTGCTGTCAGTTATATGTGCCATCGTATCGTGTTGTTTACGAACACTTAGTTGTAAGGACAACCCTATATGAGTTTTCGCTCGAATTAAATTTTTTGAATTTGAATTAAAACCTGTAATTTCGAAAGGAATTTACTTTTAGAAAAGTATCTTATTTTTTAATCAATCTGCCCGGTCATTACCTACTTAGCAATTCATCATCTGCCTAGTCTTTTCCCAACTATGCTGGGGTCAGCTACCAGTCTAAAAGGATGTAGCTGAATACCGGTATTTTTATAGAGAGACTGCCTATCTGGCCTCCACAACCCAGTTACTGGGTAACAACATTTTTAATACTACGAGAAATATGTAGAACGTTGTACCTATTAATAACAACTTCTAAAATGTTATATCTAGGGGTTTTTTGCCAAACTAAGTTCGAAGTAGCCGTTAAAAGTAACCGTTAAAAACCGCCGGAAAAAAAATAATCAAGTTATTATACTAACTTCTTCATCAGTATACAAACAAGTTAAATAAAATAAATAGATACATTTAATCACTTGTCAATACATTCAGAGGTCAAACTAAATAATTATCGGCAAAATACCAAAGAGTTTTTATAACGGAAACCTTTATTAATACCTACTCACATAGAGAAAGAAATTATTAACGATTTAAACTTTTCATTTTGATAGCTAGTAATTATATTTTTGGTTAAAAATGCTTCTGATTTGTGATTAATAATTCATCATAATTTTATCATTGATCATGTTGTATTTGATATCATTATTTATATTTGCATATACAATAATGTAGAAATCAATTATGTGGAGGTGATGGGTGGTGTATGTTTTACGTGTGTTCAAAAGTTATGGTTAAATATTCATTTATTCATGGCTTTTCTTCTTTGTAACAGAAAGTCAACTTATCTTATGTTAACTATAAGTGAATAATTACATTATTTTACCCGTTAAGCTATCTTCTTTACCCTCTAACTGAAGAGTCTCAAATGTAATATCTTCTATTGTTTCAGTAAAGTTCAACGTCAGCAATTGAAACAAGAAAAATGTAGAAGTCGACACACTGCCTCCGACATGTCGACTAGATGACGTCCGTAAATTATATTTACAGTGATCACCAGGAACCAGTAGGTCGTAGGTTCGAAATCAGACAGGCGCTTTACTTTGTGTAAATCACTTAATCACCACTGCTCTCAAAACGGTGAAGGAAAACATCGTGAGGAAACCGGCATGTCCCAGAACCAAAAATTCAAAGACATGTGACATTTACCAATCCGCACCGGGCCCTCGTGGTGGATTACGGCCGACTCCCTCTCACAGAGGAGCCCTGTGTCCCAACAGTGGGAACATTATAGGCTGATTATGCGAGGAACTAAACCTTATAACTATCATAACTCCGGAAAATGCGAAGAAAATCGTCAGAAAAATAATTGTGGTTATGAGCTTTAGGTTTAGGCAACTTATTTTTTTTTTGGTTGTGTTTTCTTATGCGTCATATTTGCCGCAAATGAACGTATTTTCTTTCTTATAGATATTAAATTTGTGAAGAAACGTTATTTTAGCTACAATATGGCTATGCCATAAATTTTTGGAAAATTGTCTAGGAAAATCAGAATGACTTACAATCTTTTGTAAAAACAAAAAAGTTCGCCAGTCACCTATATTTTTAAGCCCACACACCAACCTGGTGGTCCTCTATATTTGTTAATAAATGACATATTAATGAAATACATCCATTTTTAATTATAACAGCTGGTGTAATTTCTTATAATTGTGTTTTGTATTGATTTATGCGTATGCGCCGTTGGGCGGGGCGTGGCAATTTTATTGTTTCGGTAACAGTTAACGGTATCCTGGTGCTGTTAACTTTGGTCTTCGTGGGTGACTTTTTGTAATTATTTTTATCGGGAAAATATTGGCTGTCATATTAAAAATGGATTGCACAATTATTAAGACAAGATAAATGGGTTGGATCGCCTCTTCGGCTTAGTGATTGCCAGCGCCAGCGTGAATCCTACTATCCTACTAATATCCTACTAATCCTACTATATATATGTATATATCCTTAATATTATAAACGTGAAAGTTTGTACGGATGGATGGATGGATGGATGTTTGTTACCTACTCTTTCACGCAAAAACTACTGAACGGATTTGGATGAAATTTGGCGCACAGATTGTTTATAACCAGGATTAACATATAGGATACTTTTTATCCCGATATTCCCACGGGATCGAAACTTATGCGGGTGAAACCGCGGGGCGCAGCTTGTTTTGATATAATTTTCAGTTCCGAGTTTTTCTGTGAGATTTTTTTTAGCAAATTCTGCCAAAATTGGCACCTTTTAATAGCAACTTAGTATGTTCCTCTATGAACTTCTTCTCCTTGAAGCTTTCATGGATAACCAAACTAGTATTTAAGAGTACCAGAGTACCACAGAACAGATAATTATCTGTTCTGTGAGTAACCCTATCATTCATCTCGAAAAGTTTGACTACATTTAACCATAATCCTTTAAAAAATAGGATGCTTTTTCCTGAAAAATAAACAACTTCTTTTTTTAACAAGTTCAGAAATAATAACAGCCGCACAGGTCGATCAGTCGACAGTTATTGGGTTGTGGAGGTCAGATAGGTAGTCGCTCCATGTAAAATACGGTATTCAGTTGTATCCGGTTAGACTGGAAGCCGACTCCAACACAGTTGGGAAAAGGCTAGGCAGCTGATATCGGTTTAGAAATAAGTTCTAAGAAAACTACGTTTTTTTTTTAATCCGCAATTCTTTCACACACAATATGTATATATAAAAATGTCCCATAATTCTAACCTAGCACATATTATATTTTAAACCCATGACATCATTTTCTCTTAATCTATTTAAAAATGTGTGTGACAAATCCGGCCGAGACGTTAATCAAGAAATAAAACTTAATTTAAGTTAATAAGCGAATAATTTAGTTACAATCACGAAATATTAGACCATTAAGCGTTAGTTATAATTTACCTTAATACTAAGTTAGCGATTTTATTGTACCTACCTTAATTAAGTTGGAAACATGTTGTTATGATTCATCACATACCTGAAATCACCTCTCTAGTCTCCACTCTGGAATCTGTACTTCGAGCCCCAAGATACAGACTAACTGTCTAGTTTGGGGCTCGCTAGCAAATACTATATTGTAACCTAGCTGTAGGATGCTTGGGGAGGCCCCTTTACAGTCTCCCCAGGGATGTGCCTTACAGACGTTGCGCAGGGGTGGTTCCGGAATTGGTCTTTTAAGAGGAACCGGGACCCACCCCTATGTGCGGATGGTGATCACCGGGGTGGTTTTAGTGAGGTAAAAATCCCACACTCCCCGACCTCACTCCCCGGAGGTCGGGTGCCTTTTGAAGGGTTCCCCCCGAAAACAAAAAAATAGGTAATATTTTAAGCTGTCGAATATTTTTATGTCGTCTTAATTTACTGTTAACCTCCTGTACCTGCTTACTGTGTTACCTGGACAATAAATAATTTTCTATTTCTATTTTTCTATCGTCATTTTCACCATTTCAGCCAAAAGACATCCACGGCTGGTCGTAGGCCTCCCCCTAGTACCGCCACTTCGACGGGTTCCCTGATTATGTCAACTTAATTTTAAGTTAAATTATAGATAAGCTTTGAGATTTTTTTTAAGTGTCACGAGGTACAGGATTATTAAAAAAAAGTCCGACTGTTTTTTGATATGCCCTTGTCTGGAGTTGATCCACTCCAGGACATAGTTTTCTTCACACAAAGAAGAAAACATTGAGTTATAATGTACTAAGTAGTACATTATAACTCAATGGAAGAAAAACACCAATGACCACGCTTGCTCTGCACCGCACCTGATCAGAACAATTCTAGTAATTTAAAGAACGTTCACAGTCTGTCCTCAGTGTCAATCTGTCAAAAATACCTCTAATTTCCCTACATTTTTGACATTGGTTGTCGCTAGATTTTGAACGATTTTAATTACGGGAATTGGCCTTCGGGACAAAGTTATCTTCTCAAACAAAGAAGAAAAATATCGATGCCTACACTTGCTCTGCACTAGACAGGTTCCGTGTAAGAATATCACCGTTAAGCAGTAATCCTTTAGATCAACATAGAAAGCAAGCGATACCTACACATATAATACCCACTAGCTGCGCCCCGCGGTTTCACCCGCATATGTTTCGATCGCGTGAGAATATTTATTGTACATTTACCCATATATCTTTTATATTCTTTTTCCTCTTTTGTAAAACATATTGTACAATTGTTTGTTTTTCCCAAATAAATAAAAATAAAATAAAATAAAATATCGGGATAAAAAGTATTCTATGTTTTATTCCTGTTTATAAACTATCTGTGTGCCAAATTTCATCCAAATCTGTTTAGTACTTTTTGCGTGAAAGAGTAACAAGCATCCATCCATCCATCCTTACAAACTTTCGCATTTATAATATTAGTAGGATTTCATAAAGCTGAAGAGTTTGTATGTTTGTCTGAACGCGCTAATCTCTAGAAAAAAAGGAAAAGAAAAAAGAAAGACGAAAATTTTAAAAAGCTCTTTTTGTATTTGATAGCCTAATTTTTGAGGAAGGTTATATTTAATATCTCGCTACAACCCTTAGGAGTCGAGCAAAAAGAAAAAAAAAACACTAAGCGAAAACGACGTAATAGCGCGACTCGGCGATACGATGCGACATGGGTAGGAAACCGAGAGGTTATTTTAGTATATTGAGTATCTTACGATTTACAAGCGAACGCAGTCGCGGGCAGAACGTAGAATGTTATAAACGATACATGATAAATAAAACAACACCGCATTACAAAAGGTTCCACTACTTTCTTACGTCTTACGTCCTGGTCCCGACGCCCTACTTTTTTCTTCAACTCTAAAATCAGCATGGGCACAAATGACAACCATTACCATTTACCACTGTACTCGTGTAGAATACTGCCGCGCTTCCCCTGCAAATGTTCCGTATTTGCCATAAGTGTTAAACAAAAAATCTCCTGTTATACTAAGTTTACAAAGATGGAATAAAGAGTTGCAGAAGTGTCACTCCTTGTGGTAGGATGAAGCTGACATGATCAGCCTATAATGTTCCCACTGCTGGGACACAGGCCTCCACGCGGCCCCAGTGCGGGTGGGATGAAGCTGACGCACTGGCTAAATAATGCGATGGAACGTCAAATCTTATTCTCAGTACCTATACTATACCTCTGGACAAAAACAGGATATTTTATACCCTGTGCAAAAAAGATATCTGTGCCATAGGAATCCCTTTTTCTGTTCAAAAAGCTAAAATAAAATTAACCCACAAATTAACCTATCACTAAATACTATTACTTATTTGAAATAAACTTTTCATAGTAAAACAAATTGACAAAGAATATAAAAATTCAACATAAATTCCGAATGGAAAAAGCCTAATAACACTTTGCTCGAACCGGGAATTGAATCTAGGACCCCACGCTCAGCAGTCGCGCTTGCGAGCACGAGACAAACGGGGCAGTTGATCTACATAACCAGGCTTTGGAGGTGCAGGGTTCAGCTAATCCTTTTTTAATTGTAATATTTTTACTTCCTAAGCATTTTCTGTAGAGAACATTAGGTACAGTCAACCAAACGTAACGACCCTCTACGAGTATAGCTCCTTGTTCTTTGCAACAAAACACTAGTAACGACATCGGCGACGTGTAAGGCGAGCACTCGACTGACTACCGTCTGTTTGGGGAGCGTCCACTTTTTGTCCCACGACGGTGCGCGGGCGCATTGTATTACAAATTGTAATATTCCCCCTGTATGGAGCTTGTTTGTTTAAAGGTGAGGTAATTAGGTATTTACTGTCACTAATGATATTATATGTACTTTGTGTAATGTATGCGTTGTTGGAAAAACCTTTTATAATTCTGGAATTTATGTCATGATATGTATGGAAATGGGCTGAATTTACAGTATAGTATTAACGGTACCGTTTTGAAAATGGTTACTACATACTTGATAATTCGACAAAATTACAACATTAAGAACAGTATCCCTCGATACTGTTCTACAACGAAGAACAATTTATTCGTTTAAAAAAAATACCTTCCTTTTGGAACCTGGAATACTTTATTTTGGAACCTGGAAGAATCGAAAAGTTTTTTCGTTGTCTGTCACCGCTGTACCTAGGTTTTCTTGATAAATTGCCCCAATGAATGTTCCTGTGTCATGCTTATCCATCCGCAAATAGACTGTTTTAAGTCATCCCTTAAATCTAATACTTTAACTACGAGTTTAAGGGATATCCACACGCTAGTTATGTTACCATGAATTCAGTAGAAAGAAATATTTTTTTTTTATTCTGCACAAACAACGCACATTACAAATAAAAAAAAAACATACACAAACAACGTAGTCAAAAGCCTCGTACTCAAGCATATAAAATGTTGACAATTTTGTCCGTTGCTTGGGCCAGGGACCAAAGACAACACATATGAATTGACATTTGACATTGACAATACAAACTAATCCTCAGTACATGATTTTAGAGTCACCAGCGTTCTTCGTACACCGTGTAGGTATATTCTAGTTAAACCAAGTGACAAAAATCACACAATATCTTTGTGATGGAACTAGTTGATGCGGTCCATCAACTAGTTCCACAAAGATATTGCATTGTGGTGCTTATTATTGTAATTTTCCTAACGCTGACCACAGTGTGGTGTCCTCAAACCACATCGATGATCGCTTCTTTGTTTTTCCGTATTTATCACGCATAATCTATATATAGTCGCTTTTCATGTCTGTCTGTGTATCCACTTAGTTCTTCTAAACTACACAATGGATTTTGCTGCGGTTTTTATCATAATGTAGAGCATTTATTCCAGAAGGCTTATGCGTATATCAATCTGCCCTGCACTTTCTAACTATTTTAGGGTCGGCTTCTAGTCTAACCAGCTGAATAACCGGCTGTATTTTACATGGAGCGACTGCCATCTGACCTTCACAACCCAATTAGTACTGGGTAATACGATTCCCCTTGGTAAGACTGGCTACCAGACTTTTTGGGATTCTGACTAACCGTAACTACAGTCAATGACCTACAAATGACAGCCGGGACCAACGGCTCAACGTGCTTTCCGAGGCACGGCGGAATCTCGATATGCAATGAATGGTCACCCATCTACACCACGCACTGTTTCATAAAAATGTTTCATTAATCGCAAAATTCTCGATTTTTTGACATTTCGCCACATCAGTACATTGCACCCGTGTGAAGCAGGGGCGGATCGCTAGTATAAGCAGAGCTCTATGGCTTAGTTTTTGTTGTGCGTTTAAAGATGAATGATAACAAAACATCTTAGCACGGTTAGTCACTCAGTAGTAGTAGGAGGTGATCTGTCCAAGATAATTTTTCTTTTGCAAAATTATAAAATACCATTCCCTCGTATTTTCCTTTGATAATGGTTTAAAAAATCGTAAGTTTTATAAATTATTATTGTCGAATACAATATCGGTATCTAGTTTTTATTGATGACAGTTGCCAGTGTCGTAACTATTACGCAATGAATATTGTCTTTGGTCCTTGATATCAAGCAATGGATAAAATTGACAAAGTTTAATTGGTTAAATACGAGGCTTTTGGCTACATTTAATGACTTTTTTTTTGTAATGTGCGTTTAGTTTGGGCAGAATAAACATTTTTTTTCTAATAGTTTTACTAGCCAGATTGATTTTATAATCATTTAAGTTAGACCATTGCTTCCAACTTTATCGCTAAAAATAAATTGCACTACAATAATTCCATTTATTGACATTTAAAAAAATTACATAATTAATATCAACATAAAGGGCTACCTTTTCCATTAATTATTCCTCTAATCTTACACCAAGTTTCTATTTTAACAAGAAAATCGCATTTGAATACTTAATGAGTAGGTATATCGTAAAATCGCCGGCTGTCTGACCCGGGAATCGAACGTGAACCTTTGCGATTTGTTACTTAACGCCAATTACCAGCTTTGTAACTTAACGTAAGCATTACTTGATTAGATATATTGTTTATTGTTTTCGATTAATGTGACTATTGAAGTGTTACTACATAAGTATTTAAATTGGCTGATAATAGAACTTTAAGTACCTTATCCAATATCATTATAGTCATTATGAAAAGGATATATATTATATTAAAGAGTATGTATGTGTATATAAAGAAATAAATACATTTATAACCTATTTATGTATTTGTGTACCTATATTAAATAGTTTTTTTTTATCATTGTTCCTCTCAACTAAAGCACCTGCCATCATCTCTTCACCACCCTTGGTTGAATGGTAGAGAATGCCTAAGGCCGCCTTTGTACCTTTTACCGAGGATCGAGTTGAGTAGCGGGCAATTGGAGAGGCTAGGTCCAGCAGTGGACTGCTGTAGGGTGATGATGAAGACAACCAACGACTACTTGCAGTATTATCTCTCCTTGTCCAAAGGTTGTCTATAAAAGATCGCTTTTAGCGATAAGACCGCTCATTGTGTCACGCACAGAACAGAAACAAACAGCAGTGTCACGCTATGTAAAATTTCCCCTTGTTCGCTTTAGGACAGATTCGCTTTAAGACAGATTCGCTTTACGACAGATTCGCTTTAAGACAGATTCGCTTTACGACAAATTTGCTTTAAGACAGATTCGCTTTACGGCAATGTATTTATTAATAAAACATTAAACAAGTAACCAAAATGCTATTTATTATTTATCTTACGATACATACCTATTTATCTTCTTCATTCAGTCTGTACAAGCGTTCTACACATTCCAGAACTGAAATTTCGTTTCGCAGTGCACTAGTAATAATCATGTAAATTTTTATATTTTTCTCCGTTAACTTTAAACTACGCTGTTTTTCTTTAATAAATAGGTTTCTATCCTTTTTAAATTTTTATCTTGATATTTGGCTTCCTTTTTAAGTAATTTTATGAACCGATACGACGCCGGTGTCAAAGGAATTCTGGTTATAAGCCGGCCTTCAACTGGGTTATTCGTTTTGAATACTTCTTTGTAGCAACTAAATGTATCAGTAGTAATTAATCTCATCCATTGCTTTGAGAAATAGTCCCTGAATGCTGAATATTCACTGATTCTTGAATAGCTAAGATACCTTCAGGGATCAAAATTGGTGGTAACAATGCCAATTACATATACATTTTGTGTAACGGTCTGTCTCCACTATCGAATTTTTTCAGACCTAGATTTGGCTTTTTTTTTTGAGAGCGCTTTCCAATAGTGGTAAAAGCAACCGGCAACTTTGGCATTAGGATATAAGCTGCTTGAATTACTGCTAACTTGTAATCACATCAGCTATACTACTCTATATTTACTGAAAAATTATCCCGCAATGTCGTAAATAGTATTTCGTAAATAGCTTGTGTTTTGTTAGGTAAGAGTATATAAATTAAGGGTAAAAAATTTACGGTATCATCGTTTTGTGAAGCATTCATTGTAACGTGTATAAGTGATACAAGATCCTAGGAACAACTTTGAAGGTACCGTCACCGTAATAGCATTTGTAGTTTTGAAATTTGGTCTTCGCTAATGGTGTGATAAAAAGCAAATGATCTCCTTCTTCCTGTCGTCAAACAAGATAATTAATCCACAATACTATGAGGTAACTTGAGCTCTTATGGTTGTTTTATTCAAACATAAGTAAGCCTTTCTAGCTCTATACAAAACAACCTTTTTTCTCTTTAAATGTCGGTATATCGTCTTCCGATAGCTCACATTCGGAAGTCTCAATAAAATCAATATAAAACAACTTACCTATATTTCCAGTTGAGACCATTTCAACACGACTGTACAATTTCTGCCGTAAAGCGAATCTGCCGTAAAGTGAATCTGTTGTAAAGCGAATCTGCTTTAAAGCGAATCTGTCGTAAAGCGAATCTGCTTTAAAGCGAATCTGTCGTAAAGCGAATCTGTCCTAAAGCGAACAAGGGAAAATTTCTACATTTATATCTATAATTTTTACGGTGTACATAATAGCATGTGAGTAAAACCACGGGCAACTGCTAGTAGGAAAATAAAAGTAATCCTGCCAGTTGAATGTAAGCTGATCTGTTCAAACAACAGATGATTATCTTCTAGCAAGGATTCCTTCCATTAGAACTAAATGTTATATAAGAATGCGGAGTCGTAATCCTTTCCATTTTGCAACTTAATGTCCGATCTGAAGCATTTGCATTGTGGGAAACGGAATTAACTTGGATTGGACTCTGTTCGTAGAAACAACATCATGGAATTAACAAGGATTATCTAAAATATTATGTTTGTCTAATTGAGTGGTATTGATTGGGAAAATTGACATGTGACATCTACCAACCCGCACTGGGCCCGCGTGGTGGATTACTGTCACTACCTCTTACAGAGAGAAGGCCTGTGTCCCAGCAGTGGGAACATAATAGGCTGGTTTTGATGATGACGATTGGGAGAAGAAATCGTTCATAGTTAAATAAAATTAATAACTGTAATAGCGTCGACAATGAACATAAAATCCAGAACTAATGACATGGTCAACAAAAAAAAATTCAATCTCCACATACATTGTAAAAAGATGAACTAGTAAAAAATATGCGCGAACCGACCTCTGTCAGTCACCGCAGATTTTAAGAAGCCTGGTTTCCTAACCGCACTATCTAAGCAAACACTACGTTTTCACCGTAATCCTGGTTCTTCAACGACCATCGTCCTACCATTAGAAACCGTCAGAATTTATAAAAAAAAATCACACATCTATTAAACTGATTAGATCCTATACGTAATTTATTGTCAAGTTGCGTACCACTCGCTGGACCGAGCACAATGCCCGCTAGAAAGAAACAGAAACATGTTTAGAGCGAGAGAGGTATAGTGGGCCTTGCAAGGTGATTTCAGTTGCGACTACGCAAGCCTATGGTCAGGTTGTTACGCACACAGCCGCGTTTTTGACGCGCCCTTATACGGCGACGCGATCGGAAAATGAAACGCGGAATGTTACGTTTCGAAAAACATTTTTTTCGGATGTTTAGGTAATGTATGGCTGTAACTCGTGCGTTTACGTTACACCTGTAACTTGCATAGAGACTTGGTGTGATTATTTTTGATTATAAACATAATGGTAACTTTGTTTTGTATTGTTTAGGTAAAGTGGACTATGTTGACATATAGTAATACCTAGATCTGTGAGAGTGTCCGAGTGTATGTAACCTGATGTGACTTGTGAAATAACTTCTAGTGAAGTGTAATTAGCCTTTTAATAACTGAGGACTATAAGGTATGTGCACCTTTTGTCGGTAACATAAACACGAGTTTATGTTGCATTTGTAAGTGTTACGAGCCTTTATTTATTGAAATATTTGAAATACTGGAAATATTTTATTATAAATCTGCAATGCTTCTTTATACAGCAGCAGGTGTACCGCAATTCCAATAAGAACTTTTTTTACCGTAAGATTAGAAAAACTTTATTCAATAAAACTTTTTAGTAACTTTCTGCAATCTTTCCGGTATTTACATTTCATTGCGGAATTACAATTAATTAAACTAATTAACCGGTACTTACGTATCCTATACCTATACATAAATACGGTTTCAGTATGTTTTATTAGGTTTTTTTTTTAATAAAAGCGCTACTTATTAAAATTTACCTACATGACACAGGTTACAACTTCTATTAAAAGTTAAATGATGCTAAACTTTATTATCTCATAAACGTTAATAATTAATAATAAAAAAAACACTATAAGCACAACATCGGTTATAAGAAAAAAGATGACCCTTTAAGGCCCCGATAGGTAGGTATATCGAAACTATCCACAATCTTTTGCCTGAATGGAATGTCAATTTTGACCGGTTGAGAATACCTATAGATGCCAAATTAAAGGGAGAAGCCGTTTTTGTTTATCACTACTATTCGCCAAGCTTGGACTGTGTGAAAGATGATATGGTTAGAAAGGGGGTGACTACCAAGATGACGACTAAAAGAAAAATATAAGTACTAGAAGAAAAAGTCGTCATGTTGCGCCGACTCCAAATAAATTGAGAAAGAGGCAGGAGAATGAATACTAGACGTCAAATTTACATCAAAATTGAAGTCTGTTAGGGATCTGTTATCTTAAGGGAATGTCAATAATTCATTATTATTCTTTTTGTCCTAGAAGTAATACTCTACTTCTAAAGAGACAAGTTCGAATGATTAGTAAGCATAATTAGCCTATAATGTTTCCACTGCAGGGACACAGGCCGCCTCTCGATGAGAGGGAGTAGGCCATAATCCACCACGCGGTCCCAGTGCGGGTTGGTAGATGTCACATGTCTTCGAATTTTTTATTCTAGGACATGCCGGTTTCCTCGCGATGTTTTCCTTCACCGTTTTGAGAGCAGTGGTGATGAAATAATTTACACAAAGTAAAGCGCCTATCCGGGTTCGAACCTACGACCTACAACTTGTAAGTCGCGGCTGTTACCACTGGGCCACCACTGCTCTGGAATGATTAGTAAATGATATGATAATAAGTATTATAATAACACTGTAAGACCAAAGCCTCTTCTCATATAAAGAAGACACGAGCATTAATCACAACGCTTGCTCAAGAAGGGTTGGCGATATCAGACTTATATTAACTAAATGATACAACACTAATACTTATGCATCTTCTGGTTAAAGGAAAATAACGAGATCTTGCGGGCAAAAGTTAAATATCCTCAATTATGTTTTCCGCCATTGCCACTGCTCACTTTCAACTCATTATAAATACTTTTAACACTAGATAAAGACAAATAAATTATGATTTTAAGCTTCTTCTTAATTTAAGCTAATCGATTCTGTGGTCAAAGCTATTTTGAATCTAGGGGAGTTTTATCATACGTTGTATTGCTGGTAATACCCAAATATTCAAGAAGTTACTGACTTTGAAGTATACAAGTATGTATGTATATAATAAAAATTTAAAAAAAAGGCAGGAGCTCATTGGGCATCAAAAAATTCGTAATATTTTAGTGTTAGCTTGTAAATTGTAATTGCTGTGTCTTTGTGAATATACTTGATACTTGGAAGTCGTTGTGCTGTTAAACAACAAGAGAATTAATGATAATTGCTAAAACTTTAATGAATTGTTAAGTTTCTCTGTAAAATACAGTTAGTAAGACTACTTAAAAGGACTGCTACACGTCGTCACCGTCATTACGTCTTTACATTTACTTTACATTTTTTTTGTTCTGTATTTTTGTGGTATACAATAAAGTATAAATATAAATAAATAAATAACCACGGTAAACCGCGAATTTTTAAATTTTCTTACTTTCTTGGCAATTTTCAGTTCAGTGTCAGGTTGTATGGTGAACATTCTCTAAATACAATACTTGTTACGGCCGCGAATCATATTTTGTTCAACACACATCCCGACACTGACCTGAAAATTGCAAAACGTGGCACTTCTTCCATAATTAGTTTTTCAGTAGCTTCGTCTTCATTAAGTATCGTCTCCGCAAATGTCAGTAAGCTAAAAGAGAGTTCTCAAAAGCCGCCGCATTGGTTACATTGGATATAACGTTAGACTTTTATAGTTAAGTTATGCACCTCTAACCTCATAATCACAATATTAAAAGAGTAACTGTGAAGTTTGTTGCCGGCTCTTCTCCATAGGAGACGGCAACCGTGCACCTTGCTTCTGAGGTTTCTTAAGTGCCCATGCGACATAAAATATTTTTGAATTTGAATCCGAAAGACATTAATGACAGAAGAGATTTACAGATGACTTGGTTTATCGCTATTAGTGAGTTTCTTAAAGCATATTAGTTAATTTCTCGCTCTCTCGCAAAACGAAGACATGTGAAATTCAACGTTCTCGCTACATCAATAATCAACTAGGAACAAGTATCACTTTTCCTTCACACATGCGCAAACAAATAGATATAAAGTGTTCTTTTGTTACAACCTGTTGGCTGGCACTGAACCGAGACTGTTTGGTAACCATGGCAACCGATACAAAGGTGTCAGATGAAAGCTAACGTCAAGTAGCGCGGATAATAATTCTGACATAGGTTTTTGTTGTTGGAGAGAGTGGTGTTTGATTGAATTTGTGTCATTTGGGTAAGTAGTACCTATTTCTGTTCTTGTGATCAATCTTGAAGAAAGAGGCTTTTAAATATTTTAATTTTTTATTTGTAGATTAAATACCTGGTTTATTGTTTAATTATTCTTTATTCTTAAAATATAAAATCTACATCACTGACATATTAGAAATGCATTAGAGAAAAATAGTTTACAACAGTTATGATCTAATTTTTTTTCGAAAGTTATAACAGTTGCTAGGTATTCAAATTCAAACTACTGAATTAACGATGAATTGACAGCACTTTATGGACCTGTCTCTTCATAGTCCGTATCTTCTAGTTAACAAATGCAAAAGAGATAAAGCGAAAAAAATTTGCACAAAAATGTGAAAAAATCAAGTTGCAGTTCAACTAACTGAGACAAATAACTGTTAAATAAAATACCAATTTGGAATAAAATATTGACAGCGGCTATGTACTCAATTAATGTTATTTGCATAAGAAACGATAGAATATATTTCAATTCAATGCAATTAATAAAAACTAAACAAGAATTTGTTACATTTCGATTTATGACTCGAAAACATGGTGTATATTAATGTTTCTGAGAAAATAACTAAACGCTTTACTATTGATATTAATATTTCATTAATTATCAAAACTAAAATAATGTAATAGGTTTTTCCGTTCTTTTGAGCAATCATCGGATTTTACGTTTAATGTAAATTACTTATTACGAATGTACCCACACTGGATAATAAAAGATACCTGCTTATTAGATTAAACGTTTTCTAAAAAAAAGCGAACCGTTTTTAATAATAATAGTTAAAAAAATAAATAGCAAAAAGCCAAGCATTGTTTGTTGTAAGTTTATTATTTCTTCATTCTCACTATATAATTCCAGAAAAACTACCTTTTTACACCTTATTATTCAAAAATAAAAACCTTTCTTACAAAAGAAATCCGAAAATAGAATCTTGCACCTTTGCATCTCGTTGAAGTCTTTCCTAAGAACGTTGATTAAGCCGTCCGTCGTCGCATGCGCAGCTAAAGTTGCTACCAACAAGCTACGGCTTACATGACTTTTTTTTTACTCCATTTAATATACAACAAGAACATTTATCCGTTCCATACATAAACCATAAGCAGTAAATATTGATAACGTTATTACTTTCTGTAAATAATGCAAATCGAATGATTTGTTCGAGTAACGAGTTCGATTATCGATGAAAAGTTTTCGATGTTATTTTTTATTGGGTCATTTATTTTGTTTCTAAAAGTACGTAAACGATTTTATAGTTCTATTTCTTATCAGTGTTTGAAACATTTATGATTTAATATTTTTTCGTTGATGGAAAAACGTGAGAACCGATTGATATGAAACCGGGATTGTTTTAGCACCCTTTCTAGCTAGATTGATATTAGGAAACCTTATCTTTAAGTCATCAGATAACTGATACCTTTAAAAAATAAAACTCCCAATCAAATTCTTGAAATATGAAAAATGACTAAGGGCTGATTTTTCAATCATCTGATAACTTTATCCGAGGAATAATTTTGAATTTTTGACAGTTGTTCCATACAAAAACTGTCAGACTTCAATTTTATTCCACAAATTTAATTTATCTGTCGATTGAAAAATCAGCCCTAAGTAATAATGAGAATATATTTATTAATTAGCATTTCGCGGGAGTCAACAACGAGAACTAACTTCCATTAGCCCGTAGCGTTTCTATCTTGGAAATAAAACCCCGCACACACAATACTTATTCCTTTGCTGGTTTTGAGAAAATTATAAGTACCACAAAAAGCGAGTTAATTATTGGTAATAAAAAATGGACTGTCATTTCTCACTTATAATGTAATAGATACCAAATTAAGACCACGGGTTGCGTGGTTGTCAATTTAGTATCTTCTAATCTTTTAGCCAGTACATGTATGGTAATATTTTTGTCTGCGCATCACCCTTTATCGATGGCATTCCGTTCGTTTCTTCGCAGTTTTTACTTGTGTGTATAGTATTAAATAATTAAAAATAGAGCTTTAACCCTTCGTATATCCGGGACGTGGATCCACGCGAGACATTATGGTTTTTTAATTGTTTCTGTAATTACAGCATTCAACCGCTTAACCAATATTACCTACAGAGTTATAGTAACAATTAATATGAAAAACAACATCCATTTTTACTTTTAAGACGAAAATAATTATCATTGCCTGAAACGAGGAAATATTTTTAATCAAACAAAATATTGTATCAACGCCTACCACGCAACATATGTACCGTGTGAGACGGTCTTAATGCTCTCTAAGTATTGCAGAATGGAGCGCTACCAACAGGTGTAGTTTTATGTTTAAGTTTCTTTATTTTAAACATAAGCATAATGGACACCGTATGCCTATTTCACACGTTGCAACGTATTTTCAATTATTCGCTAAAATTGTTATGTTTATTTCAAGTATTCATAAATGTATAAAATAATATAAAGGTGTTATGTGAATGGGATTAACACGATGTGAGGGAAGAGAAAGTACCTTTCAATAAAAACAGAACTTATTCATATAAAAACCTATTTAAACATAAATAAACAGCTATAGGAGCAGTGGTGGCCCAGTGGTAACGGCCGCGACTTACGAATTAATAAAAATGTAGGTTTGAACCCAGACAGGTCCTTTACTTTGCGTAAATTATTTCGTCACCACTGCTCTCAAAACGGTATAGAAAAACATCGTGAGGAAACCGACATGTCCTAGAACAAAAAATTCTTAGACATGTGACATCTACCAACCCACGCAAAGCGAGGGTAGTGGTTTATGGCCCACTCCTTCTCACCGAGAGGAGGCCTGTGTCCCAGTAGTGCGAACATTATAGGCTGATTATAGTAAACAGCTATCCTATCAGATATACATATATATAAGAAGAATGATTTTTAGGCAATTCCATGAACAAATATTACATCTTTTCATAAAGGTATCATCTCCAAAGATTCCGGAGATCTCGTTTTGTCCGACAGCAAAAAAACAATGCATTGCAATATAAATACTTTAAGATTAAGTGGGATCCACAACGAAACTAAAATTTAGATTTATACAATACCTTCTGCCTTTTAGCTCGTCAACAAATTCAACCGATATTGTTTAATTTAATGGCAATTTTTATGGGCCTCAGTTTTTTTTTTCATTTGTGTTCTTTAGCGATTATTTGATAATTTATGTGTGTCTCTTCACCTTTATATCAATTTAATGCAAAATTTATGAACTGATTTCAATTAATTATGTAAATTACGATAAGGATATTCCTATTAGAATTCGAGCACATTATTTTAACAAATAAAATTTTGTTACTTTGGTCCGCGTGATGTTCTATATTCTACACCATTTGGATACTGCCAGAGTTATTGATTTTTATCAGATTTAGTGGTTCTTTTTAAACCTGGGTGTATAATTTGTGTTCCGTCGCTTACCATTTTGATGAATTTTCGGTTTAATAAGCATATCTAAACTTATAGTTGTAGGTATTCCGAATATTACGAAAAACCCAAGCCAAAGAATTTAATAACAATAATTGTATAAAAATACTCTACAACAAGCAAATAAACATTATTCATGCAAATGTCAAAATTTACTCATTTTCAAAATTATCCTTCATGTTAATTTCTTGATGATTCCTTCTCAGAGCTAAAAACAAATTTAATTGTTATAAAGTTGCCAAGCTTACATCGTAATGGAGTCAAAATTCTGAAGGTAAGAGTAAGTAAAAGAAGGAAAGATTTCTTTCATCTCTGAGGCCATTACATATTTTATGCCCGAGTCACGTAAACTTACAAAATTAAAACACGCGATAACTCGCCCAGTCTACAAAAATGAACTACATAAACAGACTTACGCCATTTCGCTCGGCAGGACAGCAGTAATGCGAAGTATATCTTCGATTGGCCGACAATCCAACATGAATGCGCAGGACGTTAAGCAACCGACTAGTTTAATGTTTTCCTTTCCTTTTTACAATACTACGCACAATAATATAACTAAATTATTATCTAGATCTAATTCAGAATATATATTTTAAGTACTACAGTAAAAGATAGTCGTTAATTTTAGCCTATTTCGTTAAAATGATTTAGGAGTGTAATATTTAGTTATTATAGACGCACAAATCATATTTGTATTAACTTAGGTAATAACTGACCCTTTAAAGATTGCTTTATCAAAATATTCTAGCTGCCTAGGGGAAAACTAACTAACTACACAGCTAGGTTGGCAGGTGGATAATTTATATTTAGCATGGATCTATTAGTCTTGTGTTTTCTGTTTAGTTAAATAAAAAAAAGAAAGACGATACTTTTATTTAGCATAGACTAAATGGCATACAATTTTAAAACGCTGTCAAATGCTATTGTAACTTTGGTACCATCTTGTGAAATCAATCTAATCAATACAAAGACTACGTATCTTATTTAGCTATTTAGATGCCCTTTTTTTGCAGTCAGGTTCTGGTTCATTAAGTTTGTCATAAAGTTTATATTTCAAAATCTTTTAAATATTTTTGAGTGATCTGTGTTTAGTTAAATGCTGCTGTATCTTTGGGATCGTGATGTAAAATCTATCTTATGAATTCATGTCATAGTTCCAGGGTCTCTTAGCAGTCTAGGTAGTCTTATTTAGGGCTGATTTTTCCATCGCCAGATAACTTTTATTCGAGGAATAAAATTGACGTCTGACAGTTTTTGATGAACTGTCAAAAATTCAAAATTATTCCTCCGATAAAATTATCTGGCTTTGGAAAAATCAGCCGTAAAGTTACTTTGATTTATCTTTATTTAGTAGGTATTGGTTTTGAATTCGTTTTTCATAAAATTGATGTTGAATCTATTAGATTATAACTTCCCAACAATTTCCTGGTAGAAAGATATGGTTAGTTTAATTTTAATGAACTACAACACTTGTGTTAATTTTCCAACCAAATCTTTCACCACCTAAAACGCTGGTAAATCCAAACTAAACGAATAAAACTGAGAAATTACACGTTAGATAAATATAGATTACAAATAATACACTGTAATCTGTGTATTATCGAACGGAGGTTTCAATTTACTGCTTCGATTATGGGATGCTACAAAAAGTTGAGGCCCCTCTCGTGCGAAACGGAACGCGGCGCGCACGCAACACCGCTCCTGTTCCAATGTTCTTTAGTTTATTTGTATTTATTTTCTGTTGTTTTTAGTTGTTATTTTTGTTGTTTTGCTGTGGTGTGCTTTTGTTTCAAGTGCAAAAATTTAGCGTTTATGATTTTTGTGTTGTTTTGTTAGGATAATTATTATTTTTGTAAGGTCATCGATATCATTATCAAAGATTTTCAAATCAATCTCAGATCAGCAGGCGAAGCATTTCTATCATTACTTATCGAAGAATTTAGACATGTCTTTCTACATTAAGTCACATTTCTTTTCTTCATTATTGACATCGCACCGTACCTAGATATATTTCTACAATCTGAAATTGTGTCTTCCGTTGCTTCCGTTTTTACGGTGGTCATGCTACGCGTGGTCTCGAAGTCGCTAGCGCGACTGCTGAGCGTGGGGTTCTCGGTTCGATTCCCAGATCAGGCAGAGTGTTATTACGTTTTTCTTAGGAGCTTCTTAGCCCGAAGTTCAGATTTTGGCGGTGTGATACCCGAGTGCCTCGGAAACCGATATAAGCCGTTAGTCCTGGGCCTGATCTCTCCGGTCGTGTCGTTTTGCCGTCTCATCAGACTTTGAGTGTAAGGGAGGAGAGTGCTCCTGTGTCTATGATCATATCATTATCTATATTATGGAATCGGAATTCATGCAAAATAACATAAAAAAAACATCGTGAGGAAACCGGCATGTCTTAGAACAAAAAATTCCAAGATATCTTTCACCCACCAACCCGCAGGAGGCCCACGTGGCGGATTACGGCCTACACCTTCTCACAGAGAGGAGGCCTGTGTCCCAGTAGTGCGAACATTATAGGCGGATTAGGTTAGGTTAGGATGCAAAAACCGGAGTACGTTAAACGATAGTACAGAAAGTAACATGCAACAAAAGAGGTCCTATAAATTGATTATGCGAACGCACATTCAAATTGCTTATCTCAATTTATTTCAGTTACATCATCAAAGAAAGTTCCCACAGACAAAGCTCACTAAAATCTAGTTTACAGTACATAAATCGCTGTATAAATCCTATTATAATAAATTGTATTTGCAATATTGTTTCCTAGCAAACCTTTCACCTGACGCGTTGTTTCTCATTTCCTTCTATCAAGGCTTTAATGTGTGTGTGTGTCATCTGCGACCTAAGGCTGACCGTCCACTACTGAAGGAGCTGTAATTTATAGCTCGTAACTATTTTATCTTGGCCATATATCTCACTAGGTACTAGTTAGGTGCTTAACCATTCATTTAGTGAGGACACAATGCGTGTCATGTAAGTTTGTGTTAGGTTTTTCTATTTCTATGATTTCAGCTTAGTGTTCAAACTCTTGTATAGAGACTATTTTTGTTTCTGTGGTGATTTAAGCGTCTAGATATGGTATAATTTTTTTCATTACCAGGCCCATTTTTAATAGGATTACATTATTATGATGACAGTGAGAATCTTTACAATACAAACTAGAGTGAAGTGACATCTTCAGTCATTCATATTTGGGTAAAACTATGAGAAAATATTCAGGTTTTAAGAAATTATTGCTGTGAAAATGCATGTAAATCGATGTCCTACCAAAAATGACACTGGCAACAAAATAATATACAAAAAAAAAATCGAATACGATTGTCTCCATTCCATTTTCAAACCTGAAATTTGACAGCTTCAAAGATAGCTTCGCCTCGCTACCGCCCCGCCTTATATGATTGATCACCTCAACTCATTAACTTTTTGTCCTGGATTACTCTGTGTCAGTTATTATTGCACTGCAGTAGAAGTCTATTCTACTGTTTTACTTGCTCATTGATGGTTCATAATGACGTTTTTTAACTACTGCAAATGTATTATTGTGAATTATAGACGAGATGTGAATTTCAAGATGTGTGCAGTCATTTGTAGGTTTACGAGGACTTTTAATGGAGGTATTCTCAATCTATTATTGTTACTGTAATTTCTTGGGGTTTTTTGTTGTATTATTTACCGTTACTGGCTTTTGAGTAAGAGGTCCTGTATTGCCAGGTGAAGTACATACAAGTAAGCTGGGAATAAATAGGAAACTTTGCCCGACTTTCAAGTTTTTTTTTTAGGAATAAACCTAAAAACTACCTGTATTCTTCTTCAGGTATCTTTTGCCTCTAATCAGACGTGGTGTAGTCATGTGGGTAACTTTATTTTCATATCCTTAACCTATAGGTCTATTTTAAATGTTTTTTAAATAGATTCCGCCGTGGAGATACCATAACTCATATGTGGTCGTATTTTTTATCATCCCTGGTACACGGGGTCAAATTAAATGAGCTAGCGAATCTTCACAGTCGTGATTTGTATCGATATCTAACTTAGATAAAACCAAAAATAATATTAAAATCATAATTTCAAGTTAGGTAATACAGGTATACCTAGCGTCCGTTGACCTCGTAATCAGTTGTATGTTACGAAAATCTTTTTTTTTTTGTTTTACCGTCACAGCACAAAGAAAAGTGAGAGAATTTGGGGGAGATCTTTGCCCAGCACTGGGACAATATAGGTTAACTGAAAAAATAACGATGAAGTTTGTGTAGTTACGCCAGCTAATTTAATTTGACCTTGTATACCTGATGATTTATTGATTGTAAACACTTAATTAGAAAGATACTTAAGATTTATAAATTCTTAAAACTCTCTCCTAGAAAACCGCACGCACTTATAATAAGAAGCTTCCAACTCCAACATTTCCAGTTACCGCAACTTTCGAAGCTAAAAACAATTATCATCAGGACAATAAATATTCTCACAATAGTACGCTCTTAGACAGGCTGCGTTCCACTTTTTAGATCGTCTACCTAGCCGTATAAGGCGGTGCGTCCACTTCGGATTTCTTGCAAAACCTACCTTGATCGTCGAGTGACGCGGTGTCGACTGTAACTTACGAGTCGGGTGGCTTAGTGCGGGGTAGACGAATGCGGACTGAATTTGTATGACTTATTTTGTGATACGGTTTTTTTTCTATAGGTTGTTTAGATTTTTTTTGCGTTTTAATTGTAAAAAAAAATACTTACCTAGTTTTTACTCTATTAAAAACTAAATCATAATAAGCACTTCATCTGTGTTTATAAGTAGTTTGCAAAATGTACCTTAATCGTCAGTGACACGGTGTCGACTGTATGTAACTTACGAGTCGGGTGGCTTAGTGCGCGGTAGACGAATGCGGACTGAATTTGTATGACTTATTTTGTGATACGGTTTTTTTTCTATCGGTTGTTTAGATGTTTTTTTTTTTATTTACTTGTAAAAAAAAAATACTTACCTAGTTTTTACTCTATTAAAAACTAAATCATAATAAGCACTTCATCTGTGTTTATAAGTAGTTTGCAAAATGTACCTAAATCGTCAGTGACACGGTGTCGACTGTATGTAACTTACGAGTCGGGTGGCTTAGTGCGGGGTAGACGAATGCGGACTGAATTTGTATGACTTATTTTGTGGTATGGTTTATTTTTTTTGTAGGTGTTTAGTTGTTTTTTTTTTCGTTGGTTTAATTGTACAGAACATGGCTTGAGACAGTTTTGAGAAGGAACTGGCTGTGTTTCATTTATTTAATCCTAAAATGTACGGTGTTGAACTTCGCGTGCCGATTTGCTACTTTTAATTAGCTATGTCGGTACGTCCACCGTAATATATAGTAAAAAATTCAAATAATATCCGTTTTTATTATTTCACATTTTCAATTTGTCGGACAAATGCAAAAATAGTTTGTAGTGGTAAAACATAGTTTAGGTTAGTGCGTGCGGAGGTTAAAGTACTGTCGTTTGTATGAAAAACTATAATTTTAATAGCTATTATTAATATGAGTTATGAGCTTTTTAAATTATAACGTGTTTGAAGTGACAGCAAAAGAAATTAAATATTAATTAGGCTAAATTTTTTATAGGTGTCTTTTCGATTTTTATGATCCATCGTTTCCTAATAAAACTTAAAGATTGTATTTTATAATAAGGCTTTGAATTATAAAAAAACATGGCGTAACTTGATACGAAATCTAAAAATGCTAATTTGCTTTTAAATTCAACTCTACTGACAAGTTAAAAATAACTTGTGAGTTCAAAATAATTAACTAAAATCGTTATTCTTTATTAATTTACTGCTGTTTAAAATAGGTTTTTTTGCTTGGCATTAGAAAAGATAGTGGCTGGTAAAATGATTTCACCCTGTTATCCTAATAAAAAAAAATAAAAAAAAAGTAGTAGTCCCGCGTATCGGCAAGCGTAGTACGGGACGCCCCCCAGATAGATGGACTGACGACCTTAAAGAGGTGGCTGGGACAGACTGGATGTGGGAAGTGCAGGACAGAGTGTAACAGCGGTCCCTGTCCAGCAGGGGACTGCGATAGGTTATGTTAAAAAATTAGAATACTTACCCCAGGTGGAGCTAACACGAGCCACGGAGCCACGGAGCACGGACGGGTGGAGTTCTACGAGTTAGTCAAAACCATGGAAAGTCCTGACTTTCCATGGTTTTGACTAACTCGTAGAGCTCTAAACTTAGACGTGAAATTTAGAAACGTATACCATTCGGATCCACATCTTTATTATATCCCAGTATTGTTAGATTTTCATATTATTGTTATTTTAGTGGACACTGCTTATGGTAGGTACAGAATAATAACAGCAACAAGACTTGATGTAACTTGATATTTTGATGAAGTCAGGACCGCGACACTCCGAAGTTTGTTGTGTATTGAAATATAAAATAAATCTTTATGGAATAGGTTTTCCCCCTTTAGATTTCTAAGGTTTTATAATTAAATCGATAAATTCTAATAGATAGGAAAGCAGGATTTTATGTCGAACGACTGTAATAAATAACACATCTGGATTTCCAATGATTACATATTATGGGAACAAACGAGTTGGGATCAAACAAATGTTGTCTGACATTGCCATGTGATCACACCTCTCTAAAAGTTTTTCTTTTTAGTGTTTTTTTTTATGTGTATACAAATAAATAAAATTTAAGTGTCAAAATAACAGCTTTTTATTAAATGCATTTAAAAGTATATTCGGTACTGATAACAAAAAATTTTTTTTTTTTAATTCTGTCTTTCTGTTTTTTCCGGCTAATCTCCGAAATGGCTGGATTGTTTTAAAATATAATATATATTAAAACAATCCAGCTAGCCAGCCAGCAGATAATTAGGGTTCTTCGCAAAAAAAGTAAAACCCTTGAAATTTCCGACATCCACGCGGGCAGAAACTAGTTTCTAATAAGTACAGGGAAATTAATTGTTTATCGGATTCAACTCAAACTCAAACTATTTATTTCAACTAAACCAATTACAGGTACTTTTAATTGTCAAGGGTCGGTCAGTCAAAAAGATGAAGCTAGTTGCCCATTCCAAAGAGTAGTAGGTACCTATGGAGAAGAACGGGCAAGAACCTCCATGGACACTCTTTTAAATCACAATAATATGGTTACAAAGTATTGGTTATATCATTCATGTTAAAAATTATGTGTGAGAACGATGCAGAACGTTAAAAGCGTCCGTAATGATAAGATAAAAAAACAATTCAAATATTAAATTAAATCAAAATAAGCCATGGCAGCAAAGAGTTGACCAGTCCCTACTGACGGCGCTTGTTCACGAACATGACGCATAGATTAGCACCATTCAGCTCAACCATTTTGAAGGGAGCTAAATTATCCAACACATGTGCCACCATCAGCGAGACATTAGAGTGAGCATGACATCCATGAAATTGACACACTATGTAAATTTGCCATGTTATAGCCCAATTATAGACAATTAGTTGGTAGTCAATTTCTTCAACAATAAAGTTTCCTGAGTTTTCAAGTCTTCTAATCTCTTTGAATCCTTCATCAGCTTTACTTTCTTTCGAACAACAGCCTAGAATTTATAACTAGTCTACATTACATTAAACATGTTCCGAACTTACTTATTGACCTGTTAAACTCAACACATTGATTCAACCATGGATTGAACCCGCGACCTCTGTATCCGGACACTTAACTACAATGTACACGGTCATTATTTCACTTGAAAGTATTAGAACCGACTGTTACCGTTTATTTGGTACAGACGCCAGCAGGTCAAGCTACCCGAAACTGTCAAATTTTCCCAATCAACCTTGAACCTTAATGCTTTAGCGATAAAGTTGAAAATCTATTAAAGAAATTTGACAGATTGTAGTAACTTGATGTGCTGGCGTCCGTACAAGACTTGCTAATGGTGTTATTAGAATTAGAAAACGAACCTTTCCTACTATTGGCGTAGGAAATGTTGGTTTTTGTTACTTAGATTTAGGTAAGACTAGCTTTTGCCCACGGCTTCATCCCGGTGGATGTCGGAAAAATATCCCATGGCAAGGTACTACCAGGATTAAAAGTTTTTAGGTGTGTGTGTGTGTGGTCCATTCAAATCCATTAAGCCGTTGTTGTGCGTATCCGGAACATACATCCAGACTAACAGTCAAACGGATAAAAAAACTGATTGAATGTACAGTTTTGATTTCGTTACTATTCTATTATATGGATAGATGACCAGTAGTGGGAGGTCTCTTGATTGCTATGATGTTGTTACATTAGGTAATAGGTTGGGGGGGGGTTAACGACATGCTTGGCACAGGGGTTAAACGATTGACTGCTGCGCTGCGTGTCGCGGGTTCGATTCCCGCACGGAACAAATGTTTGTATGACCTACAAACACCCAGGATACAGGAGAAATTCCTAGTGTGGGCCAACGTTTTTTTATCAAAGAAAGAAGAAGAATTAAAGGCCCTTCTAAATGTAACACCTAAGCGTACAATAATTAACTAATAACATCGTCAAACCGTCAGTCTCGGCTTTTCATTGAGAATTTGATTACACTACTTCAGATAGCCATCAGCAGTCTTGCGAAATCGCTCACACCTTTCATAAATAAGTACTAAATAAAGTAACAAGTTGCTTACCTATAAAGTAAGTTTTAACTGGAGGTCATCCAATTCTGTGCAAAGGCCAATCGTCATCATCATGATCAGCCTACAGCAGTCCACTGCTGGACATAGGCCTCTTCTATTGCTCGCCATTTCGGTAACTCTCATCCAGCTGCTACCAGCCATCCTGCGAAGATCGTCGCTCCACCTAGCCTGAGGGCGTCCCACCTTACGTTTACCGATACGCGGTCTCTACTGAAGAACACGTCTACCCCAAAGGTCATCGGTTCTACGGCTAATATGGCCGGCCCTAAAAATCCAATAATCTGTTATATCTGTTAATTTGTGTAATATCCAATGGACTTTTCCCTGATCCGCTTCAACTGATATCAAAGTTTATGGAAAACGATTGCACCTGCCTACAAGTTGACCAGTCCAACATTTTCCTTGTTCCCTAAAAAGCATTAAACAATACCCTAAGCGATTAGCATATAAACATCATAAAGCACCTCGTACAGTAAAGATTCGACCAAAGTTACTTATTACAAGGCAGAGGTCAGGTCAGAGGCAGACATAAACATTTTCTACTACTTTCGAGGCAAAGTTATTGCTTAAAACGAGACAGTTACAAGTAGTGCCTTAAATGTAAGAGCATTTATTTATGTTTTTTATCGAAATACAGTGAAGGTGGAAGTGGTAATCGTGATTTAATAATAGATTTTGTAAATGTTAATGTTGATAACGTAAAGAAAAGATAACAGAGAATGAAGTAAACACTGGAATGATAACATTGAAATGTGTGAAAGGAAAAACGCTGCGACGATTTAAAATCAATGAGATGATGTAAACGTTGCATTGATAGTATTTAGATTGAGTTTGTTTTTTCGATGCCAATTTGAATTGAGCAATGGTGGACCCCGACTTACGAATCGAGGTCGAGGGTTCGAACCCAGACAGGCACTTTACTTTCTGTATATTTAATTCCATCACCACTGCTCTCAAAACAGTGAAGGAAAACATTTTGAGGAAATTGACATGTCCTAGAATCAAAAAATCGAAGACATGTAACATCCGCCAACCCACACTGGGCCCGCGTGGTAGACTTTTAGCCCACTCCCTTTCGAAGAGAGGCCGGTGTTCCAGCAGCGGAAACATAGGCGGATTATACTAAACTGAATCGACTAGTTGTTGTTTCTTGAGTTTATGGGTAAATTAATTACTAAGTCCTACCTTGTTTCATTATAAGCATTACTCAGTACTAGGCAAATCATTTTCTTCAAGAATATCCTTCCAGGAGTAAAATTTATTTACGTTATTATTGAATAAGTTATTAGAACTCGTGACTAAATCTATTGTAAATATTCATCGCATACCTATTGGTATAAGGATTACGTTTGTAATCGTTCATAATGGGCCATTGTGTACAACGGCTGGGGAAACATTCTGATTATCTACGCCATATCAATAATCTTTGTATTTCTATTATTTATATGTTACGTAAAAGGTTACTTGTGTGAATTTGCAATGTGGTATTGAGTGTGACTGATCTGTTTGTGTTGCGCAGTTTCATTAGGTAGTGTTTGTTTTTTATATATACATATATATACTTACATATTTTACATATATACACGTACAGTCAACAAAAGAGATAAGTGTGCAGGGTCGCCGGATATAGTTGAAACTTAGTAAGAAACGGATTGATGTTTTCGGATAAAATTTTATTTAATGAATAGAAAACAAAAAGTACATTTATCAAACTAAATTTCATTCGAAAACATCCATCCGTTTCTTACTAAACTTCAACTATATCCGACAACTCTGATTACTTATCTCTTTTATTGACTGTACATACACTCACGTCTACCTCCCATGGTAGGCAGAAACTTTATATTATTGAAAAATGTTCCTTCTTACGTACCTACCTACATAATCAGCCTATAATGTTCCCACTGCTGGGACACAGGCCTCCTCTCTGTGAGAGGGAGTGGACCATAATCCACCACGCGGGCCCAGTGCGGGTTGGTGGATGTCACGTCTTCGAATTTGTTGTTCTAAGACATGCCGGTTTCCTCACGATGATTTCCTTTACCGTTTTGAGAGCAATGCAAGCAATGTCATATAGCACAAGTAAAGGAAAAAATCCGAAAACCATATACCTAGATACATACAAATTTGTACGGAACCCTCGGTTCGACTCGCACTTGAACGGTTTTTTTTAACATTAAATTAGTATAAAAGATATATAGGTACAGAATTCTCAAGAATGATTGTATGATACAGACAGTGCATCATTACATAGAGTAACGTTAATTGTTGCGCGGGCGCCCTACTGCGTGTAAATACAATGTCAGACAGATTGTCAGTGATGGACGAACTTTGCACTCCAGACGAGGTGGTTTTTTATCTAGCTTTATGTAACAGTACTCATTGTAAATTGTTCTGGGTGAAATTAATGAAATTCTAATTACCTACTTTTATCATTTATTAATAAACTAGCTTCTGCCCGCGGCTTCGCCCGCGTGGGGTTTGAATTTTTTTGCGCGGAATCCTTACTTACCTTAGGACTTCTTTAAAAAAAATAAAAGTAGCCTAAGTTACGCCTTATTTTTTTTTAAATTTATATTTCAGATTCTGACAACAATCTAACAACAACAACAATATAACATTTTGTTAGTAAAACATCTTATAACTAGTGTTAATAGTAAACAACCAAGAAACAAAGCAGGTGTCTGATGCAGAATGTGCAGAGAACGACAAAGTGAGGAATGAGCTACCTGACCATTATCCCAACATAGAAATATAACATCAGCTAGCTTATAACATCAGCTATCTGCTAGTGAAAGTTCGATTAAAATTGGTCTAACCGTTTTAGAGATTAGCCGGAACAAACAGACGGACAGACAGACAGACAAAAAAAAAGTGTTTTTAGTTATAAGTACCGTATATACTTTCATATGCCTTTAGTAAAAAGCGGTTATTTTGATATTACAAATAGATTTTATTTTATTTATTTGTATAGTTGTACAGGATTAAGTGACTTCCAACGGCCTATTTGCGAAAAATATGGTTTTATTATCCCTATAGATTTATTACGAGAACCATTGCTTCCTGTCTTGTCCTAGGTTCGATTCCTAGGTCGGACAAAAGTGTGATTGGGTTTTAGCTAGTTTTTTAATCCTGCTGGACTTGTGACCGGGGTTGATGACAATTGGCTCGCACTCTACTTACAAGTGACTTAAACATAACTGGCAAAACTTGATGTTATGTTTTAACATTGGCTAACGGATTTATGATCATAGAGAATGTTATTAATTAGCGCACTAGAGGACGCCGCTGTTCATAATTTTACATACACTACCTAATGATTAATCATTTTATTTCTGTAAGTAGGTTTGTACAAACACTTTTATACTTTAATCATATTTTAAAAACTAGATGAGGTCGGCGTTTCTTATCTGACCTCTCTGAGAAGAAAGGCTGTAACAAACTTGCTTAAAACGAACTTCACAAAACTACAGATTAAAATGACCGATTTCTTCCTGATAAATGAACCCAAAACAATTCATCATCTGCCTATACCAGTATTAGTAGTGCGACTGCCTATCTGACCTCCACAACCCAGTTACTGGGTAATACGATACCCCTTGGTAAGACTGGTTGTCAGACTTTCGGGCTTCTGGCGACTGTCAAAGATCCACGAATGACAGTTAGGACCAACAGTGCTTTCCGAGGCACGAAGGGGTCTTGGTATATAAAGATGGTCACCCATCTACGGACCAATCGCAGCAAGCGTAGCTTAACCTGATCGATCGACCCGAGCGGCTGTTATTACTTAGCCACAAGCCCCCTCAAACAATAATCTACCCTAATTAACAACAAAACAATTACCCATAACTCATCAAAAACAAAACAAACAATCATTACTAAAATGCTCACTTCATTTAAGCCTAATTTCAAAATAACTGCCACGAGCATTCTTTGCTCAGAACTACCCCGCGTTGCCCCGCGTTGCCCGGGCATTCAGGCAGTAATCATAGTCGTGGGAAACAATAGCTCAATCATAGTTATGTGCGTGCACCTGTCGGTCTAAGTTGAGCTTGTCGTGATAATGGGCGCTACTAAGTGTTGTAGACAAAGGGTTGGGTTTGAGAGTGAGTTTTTTAAGATGAATTTGGAATGATTAATGGTAGGTAATATATTTCATCATTATCTTTTTTTTTTTTGTGGTCTTTACTAAATTCGTACATTTTTATTTTGACTAAGAGCTGATTTTTCCATCACCAGATAACTTTTATTCGAGGAACAAAATTGACGTTTGACAATTTTTGTATGAAATAACTGCCAAATTTTCAAAATTATTCCACGAATAAAGTTATCAGATGATTGAAAAATCAGCCCTTAAACATGTGTTTTTATTGAATAAAATATTTTACTCAATAAAAACATATATTTTAGTCAGAATAAAAATAAAAGCTTAGGTTTTAGTTTCTCAAAACCGAGCAAAGGTCTAAAATAAAAGTTAGAAGTTACAAAAAAGTTTGTGAATGTGAGATTTGTTTATAAAAGCTATTGTAATTTTCGTGTTCTAAAGAATAATGTTATTATAAAATAGCTTTAGGACCTGCAGATATTACAGAGAATCTGAAATTACAATCATATTATTACGAAAAATAATTGTAAATATCATAATTTCAGCCATATGCGGAACAGAGACAAATTATAAAAAATCATCAATAACTAATTATAATGCTTACATCCGGTAGTTATTACGCAAAAATATGTCAGTAAAAGTAAAAAAAAAAAACTAAATCATTTGCCAATAATTTTGTACAATAAACGAAATAAATTATACAATTTAAATTAATAAGAGTATTTGGTGAAATTAAAATGAACTTTTAAAACTTACTTTCGAATCGGGGATTAAATTCTAAATGAGAAAGTTTTAGATAAACACTTTTAATGTTTATTAATGTTGCTGTTTAGTTCTCATTGATTGTTAGATTAGTAAACAATCCGCACGGCTCAAAATAAATTAATTTATTAACGTCGGATCGGCCGATAAACGAAATCAGAATATTAACATAAACAATATGATAAAACATAACCAAAATTAACGACTTTCTGCGGTTTCTTTCACTGCCTTTGGAGAAGTTCTAGTTAACTTATCTGGCCGATAACTTCATGGAAAATGTTCTTCATTCTTGAATTTTTCTATTAGAGAGATATTGCACATACTAACTACACTTTAAAACACACCTTAACCCTTCCTGGTTTTTGGCGGATGAAAAATTTTTTTTTTTTTAAATTGGTTTCTAATATCCCCCCTCCTTATATAACATATCCTCCCGATGTAGCATAATTAACCTCTAATGTCCCCACTACTGGACACAAGCCTCATCTCGGTGAGAGGGAGTGGGCTCTAGTAGACTAAAGCCCGCACCCGCACGCCCGCGTTGGTAGATGTCACATGTCGTCGAATTTTTGGTTCTAGGACGTGCCAGTTTCCTCACGATGTTTCCTCCACCGTTTGAGAGCAGTGGTGGTGAAATTATTTACATAAAGTAAAGCACCCGTCTACCACTGCGTCACTTACTCCTACATGACGTACTTAGTTCAAATTACTGTTAGGTACTTTGAAGCACGTAAACTCAATTTTCCACGAGCTAATAAGATTTTTTTTAAATAAGCAATAAGTGAATAACAATCGAGTTTCCCGAGTAGTGCCCCCTGCTCATCTGTCCGTCATAATATCAGTGGTTACGGCGAGGCGTCTCGACACTTACTATCGTCTGAGGCACGTTGAGACAAAGCTCATCACATTTTGATAGATTGTGGCTTCATTGTTTTATTTATTAAAAGCTTTGTTCAATGCTGGTCGATTTTCAAACTACTTTTGAAAATTGTGATTAAAAGCTAAAATAATTTTTGTAATTAAAAATATGGGGATGAGACATAATACATTGAGATACAATAATACTAACGATATCAGAATTTAACGTTTTAAAGTTTATTGACTTTAAAAGTAAGCTGTTCTCTAGTCAGTAAGAAAACAAAATAACAACTAAACTAGGCAATAATGAAGTATGTTTAGAAATAATGCCTCGTTGGGCTAGTGGTCACAAGGGCTACTGCTGAGCATGAGGCCTTAGGTTCGATTCCCAGGTCGGACAAATTGTTATTGGGTTTTCCATCAGGAATTTCTCAGTAGTAGCCTGAAGTCTGGATTTGTGCCTGGTTGATGGCAATAGGCTCGCCCAATAGACTATTTTATGGAACATAGACATAACTGAAGAAATATGGGTGTACTAAGTACTCCTCTACCTAACCCTTCGGGGATTACAGGCGTGATGTTATGTCATGTTAGGAATAAACAAGAAGCCAAATAAGTATGCAATAAAGATAGTATCTAAAATGTTAGATCTAAAAACTTCAGATAAATAAATATACTCGTAAATCTGATCAAACTTTCCATAACAGGTTATAGTTTTAGAAGAGTGGTCCACCTGTTCTGTGATGACGTAACACTATGGTTATAGAAGTATTGCACCACTTTACGAAATAATACATAATATGCTGGTATGTAAATTAACTAATTAATCAATACAAAAATTAATAAGGTAAGGAATAAAACAAACCTCAAAATATTAGGCATACTGCACACTGGCTCGGGTCGGCATGATTCGGCACAACTGGGCCGCTTAATTGAATATTTACATCGATAGTTAAAGTCGCTCAGATTAGCTCTAAATGTGCCGAGCCGACCCGAACATTATAAAAATATAGTACTCGTAGACACCGAACGGAGATTGACGATCGGCACGAGCCGCATGAAAGTCGATTATGTGTACTAATTGCTTCGGGTCAGCTTGGTTTTTCAACAAAAATGTACAACTGAATCGAATGTGCCAACCCGAACAAATGTGTCGCACCCCTGATGTATCAAATAAGCCGACGAAAACGAATAAATCCGTTTAATCCGTTTTAAAGTTTCAAACGAGCTGTTCCAGTTTCGAAACTTATCCTCGAGCGTCAAAACGTTTGCCGATCAGTTTACTAGCTATCATAATAGCCAATGGGCAGCTACCGTGGCGATTGTGACAATAATGACTAACGATATCGTGGGAGACGCAACTTATGGTCAGAAACGGATAATCCATATTGATATCATAACCTCAATTACAATACATAAACTAATAAGTTTATTTACAGCATCAGACTTAATTCTTGATTATAATATTAACACTGACACTGGAAATTGACTTATTGATAGGTTACATTTTAATAGAAATATGACAGGCCTTTGTGGCAGGTATTGTCAACAAAACATGTCTTAGCCGAACAGAATAATATTATAATAAAACCAGCCTATTATTGTCCCACTGCAGACCAAAGACCTCTTCTTATACACCTACAGAGAAGGCACGAGCCATCACGCTTACTCAAAACGGGTTGGCGAATTCAGACTTGTATTAACTACCAGCTGCAGTCGCGGTTTCACCCGCATAAGTCTTGATCCCGTGGGAATATGGAAATAAAAAGTATCCTATGTCCTAGTCCCGGTCATGGTCTACCCATGTGCCGAATTTCATCCAAATCCGTTAAGCCGTTTTAGCGTGAAAGCGTAACAAACAAACAAACATACAAAAAATCAATTTTTTTTTTGTTTTATAATATAGTTTAGATAAGTCCAGGTTTCATGATGATTTTCCTTCACCGATATCAGTAATGTCCAAGATTAACTCCAGAAAGAATAACATTACACAGCAATAATTGTATATCACTGAGGCAAGCTTAAAGTCAAAAATCTTTAACATTCAACTTACTTACAAACGTAATCTAAAATGTGACTAAACGAAGCAAAAGACATAAAATGTCACACGCTTATTGTCACTAAAAACTACGCTTATTCTCAAAAGCGTGAGATCCACGCTTTTGAGAATAAGCGTAGATACCAGTGATACTTAAGAAACACATTAATTTCTATATTTTATAACATTACTAGCTTTTGCCAGCGACTTCGTCGCCTGCGCGGCGTCGCTTCGCATCGCCTGTCAGCGCTATTACTTCGATTTCGCTGATCGTTCTTTCTTTCTTTTTACTCATCCTCATCTTGATGTTTTATAGCTTATAGCCACTCTCAAGAATTAGGTTATCAAATGCAGAAATATTTTTTCAAATCCGACTGGCAGTTCCAGAGATTAGCGCGTTCAAACAAACAAACTCTTCAGATTTATTATTAGTATATAGATGTAGTTTTAAGCATTTTAAGCAGAAACATCGATACAATGTCTTATCCAATAAGAGAAACCGTGGGTGGAACTGACCGACTTATTTTATTGTTAGTGCATAATCAAGTTTACTGGGGAAGCAGACGGGCTACTTTATGGCAACAGTGTGGCTACTAAACAGTTGCCTGTATTCTGTAAAACAAGTCATAAACGACTGAGCGGACTTAAGATCAGGTTGCATTCATGTTGTTACAATGTTGCTGCCTTTAGATGCTTAGGTACATGTTTTGATATAATTTACATAATCTATTCGATTACTGTGTTTAATTTGCAGATTTCATGGATGTATCACAGTTAGCTCGTTAGATGTAATAAATTGTTAAGTTGTGTTCAGTCTGCAATATTATTATTTTAATTACTTACGTTTATGGTTGAACATATAACTAAAAACAACAATAATAACATACTAATGGTGTCATATTAATTTTGACTATATTTGACTAACTACATCTGAGAGGCAATTCTCGTAATTTTTAGAACGTTCACAGTCTGATCTCAGTCTCAATCTGTCAAAAAATACTTCTAATTTCCCTAAATTTTGATAAGTTTTTGACATTTGTTTGTCGCCGAGATGAGACTGCGACTAGATTTTGAACGTTTTAAATTACGAGAATTGGCCTTCTGTTCTCTGTTATTTGTAAATGTTTGTGTTGTTGATGTGCCTTAATAATAATAAATAAACTACAACCCGCAAGAGTTAACTTGAGACTTCGCTCGGATGACGTAAGCGCGCGGTTTTAGGCAACAATGGCGAGAGCGGTAACAGCGCCGGGGGTTGGGAGGGGCCGCTCGGATCGCTCACTCTTGCGGGTTGCATCCTGGGGGTCTACTACGAAGTGCAAAGTGCGAATGATCGAATCGGACCGACACATGGCCGAACCGAATATTATTGAAAAATACGAAAAAAGTTCGGATCGGCTCAGTTGGGTCGGGACCATAGTCAATATTCGACCGAACCAAATAGTAACTTCGTAGCAGGAAACGGCCGAACATTCGGCCGATACTACTTCGGAGTAGACCCCCTCTATGGAAAAAAGTTAAAAGGTATTTATTAGTGGTCTAACTGTTGCCCGTCTATTCCTTACAACTTTTTATTAGAGAAATTTCGGTACGCGCCTACGAGTGACGAATTACATGTCAAATCATTTTAATTGTATGATTAATTGGGTTGTAAATATGTTATTTAAAAATCAACATTATGATATATGACATACGGTTCGATTTAAACAAAGGGTTCTATGTTTTTGGAATTAATTACCTTGTGATCAATTAGTCTGAAAGTGAGGACTTGACAGGAGGATTGAACTTGGCTGATTGTGAATCAAAAATTATCTTAACGAGGTGTGTCTCTGTGTTAGTTTGAACCTGTGTACGTTGTAGTTATGTATGTGTGTGTGACTGTGTGCAATATATTTTCCTCTCCTGGGAATTCCATAGTTTAAACTTTTTGAAGACTTTTTGTTTCTAAGTATTTTAGCAATTCCATTATTGTTATCGGAATGCGTCATAATCAGAGAATTTGTTTATTTTAACTGCTTTACAGATGTTGATCATACTAAAACAAGAAAAACCGACAAGAAAGTAGAGATACCTACTTAAGATTCAGATAAATTAATGTTGACCATTTACAACAATAGGGCAATACGTGGGAAGATAACAATACTGCTCTCAAGTACTTATTGCTTCGACAATACTTAAATGGAGGAGCAACAATATGCAATAAACAGAATATTGTAGAACAAATATTGGAATTGATATATGAAACTTAAATGAGTCAGTTACCGATTTTTCATTTTATAATATCTTCAGATTGTTAAATTATATAACTGCCCCAAGAAGTCCACTGCTGGACCTAGGCCTCCCCCAAGAACCTCCACTTCGACCAGTTCTGTGCTTCTCGCATCTAACGGCTTCCTGCTGCCTTTACAAGGTCGTCGGTCCACCTTGTGGGGCCTTCCAACGCTACGTCTTCCGGTACGCGGTCGCCACTCCAGAACTTTTCGGCCCCATCGGCCATCTGTTCTGCGAGAAATGTGCCCTGCCCACTGCCACTTAATTTTGGCAATTCTTCGGGCAATGTCGGTTACCTTGGTTCTCCTGCGGATCTCTTCATTTCTGATTCGATCACGCAGGGAAACTCAAAGCATAGCCCTCTCCATTGCCCTTTGGGTGACTTTAAGCCTTCTGATAAGGCCCATTTTGAGTGACCACGTTTCAGTGCCATAGGTCTGGCAACACGCACTGGTCAAAGACTTTCGTCTTGAGACACTGCGGCTTTCTTTACTAACACAATGTATTTCACTATTAACCAAAGAATATGTAATTAAAGTAGTTTATTATTAAAAAAGCAATGTGACCTTTCATTAAAGGTACGTTTTTATGACACTGTTAATTTTAAAGGTGACCGTCATTACAAGGACTAGGTAAAAAGTTAAAATAATTGAATAGTAATAAAAACTAGATAATTTAATAATAGCTTCAGATTATCTTTATTTTAATAGGTGTCTCTTTAATTTTGTAGCATATTTTGAGTGTTCCGTACCCGAATAGTGCCAATGAGACCCTATTACTAAAGCTCGGCTGTCCGTCTATCACAGGGCTGTATCTTTTGAACCGTAATAGGTAGAACTTAAAATTTTCAGTGTGTGGCTGTAACAAAAAATAATAAAGTTAAAAAATAAATGGGTTCCCCATACAAGGAACGTGTTTTTTTATATGTAGTGTTACGGAACCGTCGTGTGCGAGTCCAACTAGCTCTATGTCGCTTTTTATTTATATCTAGGGTTAATAAAAACCATAAAAATATGGTGATTAAAATAATGATTAACATAAAACGTACTTTAGCGACTCGTAAAACCTATGTTGAAGAAAATATACATTTTTTAACTAGTTTTTGTTCGGCACTAATTTACAAATATTTTTTAGTTTGTGTGGGTAATAATAATCGAACATACTTGTAGCTACATACCAACATTGCGTGCAATAGCGTAAATGATTTATATTACCCACATTATTGCGTCTTCAAATTACTTTTTTGGCAAACAATTAGATACAATTCAAGTATGTTTAACGTACTGCCGTTTATATTATGTAGATTTATAATTAATTTTATTCAGAGAAAAGCTTTCTTAATTCTACATAAGCGAAGAAAACTGAAAGTAATTCTTTTAATTTGTTTTCCTGCAACAACTAGTCAGGACGAAGGTCGAACACTACAAAATGTAGAAATAGCATAGTTGAAGTTGAATAACAAATTCTTCATTTAGCTTACATTTTATTTTAACAGTCATGATTTTCCTGTGGTATCGGCCCCAACGGTAAGTCTTGGGTTCGAACCCGGTGAAGTTAAAACGGTTGATTATACTTATAATGATTTTAACTTGCTTTTGCAGATAATAATTTTGTAACTTTCTGCTAACATGAATTCTATTTCTCCCACGAACCATATACTTAAATCCAACGTATACTCATGTCCATCCTCGTTACCGATACAATAAACATGCAAATAACCGGACAATCACGTCGTAACAAACTTGTATACAAACACAAAAATACTGTGTAGGCCGAATGTCTTACTTTGGACACATGTCAGACGTCGTAACTGCACTTAAAACTATTGTTCTTGGAAACAAATCAGATAATATACAGCGTGGGTGAAATCTTTGCGTCGATTTTATTGTGAGTCAGGTGTCTTATCTACCTCAGTACTTGTTTTTACAAATAGATACTAGCTGTTTCACACGACTTCGTCTGCCTCGACAAATGCCCCTTACAACCTTCTCCAGTCCTGTCTCTCTCTGGCCAATCTGCCCTATGTTGTTCCTGCGACCTATCAGATGTCAATATCTCACCTTTTCTGTAGTCTACCTCTCTTTCTTTGTCCGTTTCTGGGGACCACTGGGTAACCATTTTGCTTCATTTGTCCTTCCTTCTTATCATGTGTCGAGACCATTTCCATTTTCGTCTTCTGATTTTTAGGGTTATGTCCTGGTCCGGGACCTTGGTCTTGTGCTGATGGTTTTGTTTCTTATTCTGTCAGCTTTCTTGGCATTCTTGGCGCCATGGGTTTTATCTTAAAGATTTTATTTTAAGTGTGTTTTTGTCATTCCTTAATGTTTAAGCGAAATCCTACTATCCTATCCTACTATATATGTATATTATAGATTTAGAATTATATTATTTTATATTATAAACGTGAAAGTTTTTATGGATGGATGGATGTTTGTTACTCTTTCACGCAAAAACTACTGAACGGATTTGGATGAAATTTGGCACACAGATGGTTTATTGGATTAACATATAGGATACTTTTTATTCCGATATTCCCATGTAATCTAAACTTATGTGGGTGAAACCGCGGGGCGCAGCTAGTTGCAAATAAGTGTACAAATATTGCTCTTATGTTGATACTTATGACTTAACAGCCTTTTGCAAGCATTGTAATATCAGCATAAATTCTTTAGCATGCATGTCAATCTTCGCTTCATCATGCAAATTTTTATCCCGATATTCCCACGGGATCGTAACTTATGCGGGTGAAACCGCGGGCACAGCTAGTATAAAAATAAAATAAAAAAATCTAAAAATAAAAAGTATCATCAATATCCATAGAATCGGTTACCTGTGACTACGTGACTGTCAGAGTTATTTCTAATTAATTATTTATAAAATTAGTATTAGATTTAAATCCCAAAAAAACAGATTTTTTCTTAATAGCTTAATTCGTCCATGTAAGTTTTAAAATCGCCAACTGTTAATTTTACTCATTAAAAATCCATTTGACATTAAATTTTATTGTCATAAAGACTATAAAATTTCAAAATTTACATACCGAATTGGGAATAAAAGTTAAAATTATTAGTTGTTTATCTACTGGCGAGTCGTAAAAGTCGGGAAAGGGTACTCTGATACTTAAAACGTTAGTTCTATGTAATCGAAAACAGTAGACATTGATATGGCAATAAATATTACGCCTATGGGTTTTTTCGCTCAATTTTTTTTTGTTCTGGCTGAGAAAGAAATTGGAATTTTTTAAAACGATTTTTATATCAGACTTTTATTTTCCCACTGAAGGGCAAAGGCACGAACATTGATTACCACGCTTCCTCAAGACGGGTTGACGATTTCAAACTTATATTAACTATAAAGTCCAGGTTTACTCACGATGTGTTTCCTTCACCGATGTCAGTAATGTCCAAGATAAATACAAAAGGTAACAATTGAAAAAGACACATTGATACTGGCCCAGATTTTAACCCACTTTTACAGATATACATACATCTAAGGGCTGATGTTTCAACCATCTGATAACTTTATTCGAGGAATAATTTTGAAACTTTTACAGATATTTCATACAAAACGGTCACACGTCAATTTTATTCCTCGAATAAAAGTTATCTGGCGATGGAAAAATTAGCCGTTAATAAATATTACCGACCTTCAGGACACTGCAGGGAAAACCTGGATGAGACTTGCACAGATCAGGGAAGCATGGCACAAAAAGGAGGAAGCCTATATTCAGCAGTCGGTGAAACAAGGCTGCCGATGATGATGATGTTGATGACACAATCACACAACAAACAAACATGCCAAATCACAAACAACTACACACAAATACACAAACACAAACCAAACACATACAACACACACAAAAACACATGACAAACACAAGACAAACACAAGACACATGTCAAATCTAAAATGATCCCGTATATATAACTTGCTCGATAAACACCAACAATTCAATCACGTGACACGATTAGAAAATCAAAAAAATATTCTAAGAAGCCCTTTTGTGGCATTGCGTAAAGTATCTCCTATTATATATGTGCATAAATTGTTCATAAATTGTTGAATATAACACCATTGAATTAGTTAGAAAATATAAATCCACATTTTATTAGTTATTACAGTTTATTTTGAATGATATGTGGCTTATAAATGACAAAAATTTAATAGATTTAGCCCCTCTTGGACTTTACTGGTAAATAAATATTTTGTTAATATCCATGTTGATTTTGGGTATAGAATAATCAAGTCAAAAGTCAGCAGTTTGTCATCTTGTGTATGGGAAGATGCACAATAATTTTTTTGGTTGAACAGCGGTTGGTCGTTGAAAATGTAAATGAATAAAGTAATATTTTCTCTGCGAATGACAAATGCTTATGCACTTAAAAATCCCTTTAAGCTGAACATTAAAATTGAAAAGATTTTTGTGATGATATGACAAAGCCAGAGATAAAAGTTCAAACAACAAACGAGATCTATCATCATCATCAGCCTACAGAAGTCCACCGCTGGACATAGGCCTATCCTATTGCACGCCATTCAACTCGATTTTCGGCATCTCTCATCCAGCTGCTACTGGAGGCCAGGTTAGGTCTTCGCAGGGTGGCTCCCTACGAATATCGTCGCTCCACCTAGCCTGGGGGCGAACCTTCTTACGAATATTCGCGGTCTCCATTCAAAAACACGTCAACCGCAACGGTCATCGGATCTACGGTTAATAAGGCCGGCCCATGGCCTTTGGTTCTCTGCGAACGAGAACCAGGAAAGCTGAAATATTAGTAATGGCCTACATTCATTGATTTTAGCCGATTGATTTTACGCTTTACGGCGGACCATGGATATGCGAGACACCAAAGTTTTACTTCATGATTCGACACACGTTTTTTTTTTGGTAGGACGCTATTCCAGCTGATCCAACTCAATGACCGTGAATGATGCTATAACACTAAAAGATTTCTGAAGCACAACTTCTTAGACGGCGATTCGATACTTGGGACGAGAATTGAGAATGACGAGATTTCAAGGACGCGTCACGTTGAGGCACATTTCGTTACACGAGAGAAAAGAAAGATAGGTATAAATCTCTCTGTCTCTCACACTAAATCTCTCTTATTTTTTCACTGATCACGTGTACGGTGGTGCACGTGCATTTTTTTTACAAAAAAAATACATAGAAAAAGAGATAGAAAGCTGTGTAAGTACTACCGACTGACGTTATCATAAAATAATTTCCCACGACCATAACAATAATCTTAAAACGTTTTCCACAATTCTTTCATTTCTCGAAACTAATACCACATTATAAACACAAAGTGGTCGTTGTCAGTTAGTCATTAAATTAACATTTAAATTCTTAACACAGTTCTAACCAATCATCATTCACTAATAATCGAAAGATAATTTATTGACTAAGAAAGTAACAGAGAATTTACTGTTTTTGAGAGACAACCGAGTCACCAAAGTGGGGTTTCGTTGCAAGCAAATTTTCACTATCAAACACGTTCAATGGAAAATATTTTCCTTATAGGAAAGGAGTTGGACCATCATTTGCATTTGCCTGACCTGATGTACCATTTGATTGCCTATACGTTTGTAAGGATGGTTTACTACCTAGTATTATAAGTATTAGATAATTGTGAACTAAAATACAAGGCAAGGTTCCTATCATGAAACGTTTTCTAGTTTCTAGAACATCAGTTTTATGTATGAATGTAAGTAGATTTATTGATTTTCAGGGTGACTTGTAACTTGACGAATTCCTTCCAGGACGTGATAGTGTGACCAATTTGTAACAATTAAGTACCCCATAAAGCTTAGGCAGGAGTGGAATAACAATGAAGGCCATTCAGTTTGAGAGTTTAAAGTTATGTGATATTTAGTGACGAATTTTGGGAAATTTTAAAAGATACATGAAAATTGGGTTTTCTCGAATTTCATGAATTTTCGTCCAGGCTTTATGAGGTGCTTAATTGTTGCAAGTGGGTCACACTATTATGTCCTGGAAGGAATACGTCAAATTACAAGTCACCCTACAGGGTGACTATACAGCAGATTTATATATCCATATAGTACCTATGTGATTATATATCCACATACTATATACATATATTATGTGGGGTAGATATATGTATATAAACTGCTGCTGAAATCAGCTCTAGAAAGTAAGTCGCTATCAGCAAATCAGAGAAGAATGCTGCTGTTCTGCTGAAAACATAAAATCAACTATCATCTGTGTATATTCGTTCTATCCTAACACTTTTTAGAGTATGACCTATTTACTTTGACTATACATCAGTAAACGATTAGCAACAAACAAGGACAAACCGCTACTAACAGAGTCACATTCCCACCAAATAAAAGTAACCTAGAGCCCTTTCACAACACCGCATCTGTCGGATCGACAACATTGACAAATAAGTTAAAAAGCCCCGCGCGGTGTCTCTTAAACTCCTACGCAGTTAGTTTGACAGTCGTTTGTTAAAGATTTCATTCGTTTTTTTACGCCACTTAGCAAGTGACAGTGTAATAATACTTTTTGATATTTTGTTCGGGTTTTGTGACGTCATAGTGTGACATGTCAATTTGTGGGCTTTGATGTTCTTTTTTATGTTTTGTTTATTCTCTTTTTGAATGAAATGTATTTGGACGGTAACGGTTAGTATGGAGGTTTATATCCAGTTGTGGATAAACAGCTGCTGATGAGAACAATGTAGATTAAAAAGTAATGGAAATAGAAAAGTTAAATGTAGGTGCGCCCACGTGTGTGTCTCATTACTTGAGATTCTGTTCTTGATACAATATTTCTGAAGTTAAGAGAGTAGGCGACCTTATATATCTAAAAGTGTATAGCTGTAGCGATTTCCCTATACGGTCTATTTAGAGAATGATAATAATAGACTAGGTATCCATCAATATTGGTCATTAGACAACCACTAAGGTAACTTGACGGAAATACAGTTAGTTAAGGCATACTAAATAAGATTTAAAATAGGGTGCTGTATGCGCATACAGTCGAAATTTCAAAACCATAACTACGTCTCTACCTATAATATGTACAGCAAAAGCATAAAAAACTCTAAAAGATCTTCCCCTAATGAATGCTTGTATTAGCGCTCATTACAAACAAACGTTATGGGATACAATAGTAGAGGTATAAAGTATGCGGCGGATGTAAGCTAAATGAAGAGGATCCTAACAAGCGGATACAGGTAATAGAAATATTGATTACGATCCGAAACAAGTTGACTGTAAAGCAGGGGTTTCATTGGAAGCGACGCGGTACTTTGCAATAAAACCAGAAGGCGAATTCTCGTAATTTAAAATGTTCGAAATCCAGTCGCAGTCTCATCTCAGCGACAAACAAATGTCAAAAACTTGTCAAAATGTAGGGAAATTCGAAGTATTTTTTGACAGATTGAGACTGAAATCAGACTGTGAACGTTCTTAAAATTACGAGAATTGCCCCTCTGATGTAAAGGTTTCAGAAGAGACAAAGATAACACATTGTATTTTAATGTAGGTGATGAACTAGGTACCTAAAGCATTGGATGATGAATCTGATAAAGCACATACGAGTAAATCCCATTTAGAAAATCAAGAAGCAATGACAGAGAAAACGCTTGAGAGGAAATAATTTGATAACTAGTTTGATAAGCGTCTCGTTGACAATATCAAAGAATCTCCTAACGATAATGACCCATAATTATGCAACTACCAACAAAATTAATCCGAAACTACATTCCAAGAAAGCACAGAATTCCAACCCAAGAAACTACAGTAACTTTTCTAACATACTCAAAGCACAGAATCACAGACGTAATAAGTTTTCTGATGGACAAGGAAGCAAGAAAATTGCAGTAACATTTACAATGGTAATGGACCACGGCAGCCACCTGTTTCTCAACTAGCCAACAAGCCAATTTGGAACATTTGCTGTGCACAAATTGTTTCTCTAGTTGGTGGTTGATAACTTGATTTGATTATGATGGATGTGGCGTGTGGGCTTCATTAGGATGAACTTCAATTCTGGAATTGTCGTGAAGGTATGACAGATGTTTTGTGGTACTGTTATTGTTATACATTTTCCTATGATTACTTCCATGGATGGCAGAGCTTGGGTTACGTTTGTTTAAGGAAAATAATATCGTCATAGATTTCTGAATTGTCATATACATTTGCTTCTTCCTAATTTACTATGCCAATGTGTTCATCTACTGCATTATTATTATGATAATATACATCTTTAATAATCAGACTTCGTAAATCGGTAATCAAGTAATTTCCACCCATTTTATCATTAATTCAATCAATGAATGCGAAAAGCAATACCATAAAATTTATAGAAATGTGCACTAATTAAAAGCCTCAATAAAATTATCTCATTAACAACAAAAAGGTAATTGACCATAATTATATTAATTAAGGATCATAAAATAATGCCGTCTCCATAGAGTGGAGTAGTTTTATACCATCCGGCGCTCACTGTAAATGAAGATTCAGTTATAAACTTAGATTTAACATTACCGCATAACATTACTCCTTGCGGTACCCCTACAATTTAACTGAGACCTCTTCTTAGCATACAATGATATCGTTGTTAGAGATCAATTTATGCTGGAAGCTTAAGAATTATGACCACGCACTCTTGACCTACACAGTCCTTTCAGTTTCTTTATAATGCCGCTCATCTTACACTGGTTTGGTGTTGGCTTGTATTGTAACTGTATGGGATTCTAGTTTCCCTTGTTAAATTTTAATAACACAGTTATAAGTGCCTGTGTAAAATTGACCGTAAATCAAGGCGGTGATTTTAGTAGTTAGTTAAAATTATACTATTCATGTTCTTTGTTTGGCTCAACACCGGTTAATGAAGCTAAGAGTATAAGGGTTTCATCACCTGCTTGTTATTTGGACTGGTTGACAATTAACAACCCCCTATTTTGTTGCGACCTCGATCGACTTTTGTTTTAATTGTTCGTCAATCAAGGCCTACGTATATATTTTAATGATTGTTAATATTTGTTCTTGCTTTTTAGGGTTCTGTACCCAAAGGGTGCCAACGGGACCCTACTTCTAGCCTCCGCTGACCGTCCCTCTGTCTGTCATCGGGCTGTATCTCATGAACTGTAATAGGTAGACAGTTCAAATTCTCATAGTGTGTATTTTTATCGTCGCTATAACGAAACATAATAAAAATTAAAATAAACTAAAAAATTAAAGGAGGTTTCCATACAAGAAACAATTGACACAACAAATTGTTTTTCGGCGTTTTTTTTTGCCTTGTGCGAGTCCGACTCGAACTTGGCCGGTTTTTAATTAATGTTGCAGCAAGAAGTTGCTATTGTACTTACTATCTCATCAAAATTACTATCCATGGACCATAATTATCCATATTTATGGACCTTAGGTACAGTCAGAACATTGGCTACCTATGTATGCAAAGATATTTTGAATACAATGCCAAAGTCAAGACATTCGTAGTGCCTTGTACCTACTAATGAAACATGGGTAGAGAATTGATGGGATAATCTCAGTCATAGATATAATGCTTTATAAGAAAATTCAATAGAATACTAGAGTCAAAGAATTACATACACCCATCAATGTATAAGATACAAGGTATGTAGGTACAACAATCTTGTGACATCACAATTTAAATGTCTCTACAAAGCTTACTTAACAACAAATACAGATATTTTAACATTTAATATCCCGGATATTGGACTTTCTCTACAATGTACTCACACATGTCATCTTAAGAAACAGCTCTATCAGACACTACCAAACGTAACTCTAGATTCAGAACAATACACATTACTTATACACATTCCACGACACTTGGTGGGAAAATATTTATAAAAAAAAACATCTTAATTTATTCAAAACCGTAACCGAAATAAATTTAGAGATGACTCTATTCGCTCGCTACATTGTTGAAAAGCACCTTCTCTACATAATCGGCCATATTTTATATATTTATAACCATTTGTAGCAAGTTTTAGGGAAATTGAATAAAATTTTGTATAAATGTTATATTTTTTTTTTTATATGTTGTGAATTGTACGATTTAAAAAGATTATCGTCATAATCTTGACTGTTGATTTGGTTCGTTATTATTATGTTTTCTTATATACAGCGTGATTTTCTTGCAGTTGTACTTTGTGTTTTTTTCATCAAAAAGTTAGTTTTTTGGATAAGCATATAAAAAAACACTTTAATCTCATACCTATTGCACGAGAGTGTTACTAGCTCTTAGTTTTCTTCGTGAAGATTATTCTTTCGATGAAGTTTTAAACTTATCCATAAAAAGATTTTTATTATAATACTAGCTATTACCCGCGGCTTAACCAGCGTGTAGGTCGGGAATTATCATACGGGAACATGCTACCGGGATAAAAAGTATCCAAAAAAAATTATTATTATCATTTATTCAAATTAGGCTGAGAATCAGCACTTTTCGAACGTCAAAATTACAAAAGACAGTCCCCCAAAAACGCCCGCCCTTCACCACTTCCTAGTGCTGAAGAAGTGACGTAACAAACTCCCCAGCAGCACAGCTGTCTGTTCAGTTAGAAAATTAATTGTATACAATACTAGGTACCTATGTTAAGTAATTAACAATACAAGACAAAGAACATTAAATTAAATTATTTGCCATATGTCAGCTAGCCACGCCAATATACCAACAATATAATAAAAAACTATAGGTACTCAAGCTAAAAAATAATTAATTAAAATTAATATGTAAATAAAAGCCTCCAGGTATAAAGGGCGTGACAGCTTACATATTTATACATTGCTGAGTTCTGTTCACATAGCTGTCACTTGAAGTCACTAATGATAAACTAGGGCCATCGAAGTAAAATAAATAAATAAGTTAATACTAATAACAATAACCTGTCAGTAAGCTAATTCTGGAGAAAGAACACAAATATTGTCAAACTACCTACTAGTTTAAAAATATTGATTTTGACCCGGAACGTTAAAAATTCCAGTCATAATTTCTAGTATGTTATACAATGGATCCCTCGTTGGTCTAGTAGTCCCAAGCGCTACTGCTGAGCATGCGATCCTGGTTTCGATTCCCAGGTCTGGAAAAATGTTATTGGGTTTTTCCATCTGGAATTTCTCAGTAGCAGCCCGGAATCTGGATTTGTGCCGGTTGATGGCAATAGGCCCGCCCCTATTAAATGGGACTTAGACATAACTGTCGCAATGTGGGTGAGCTATAGGTACACCTCTGCCTAACCCTTCGAGAAATACAAGCGTGATGTTATCAATGCAAATATGATATTCCTAAATAACTTCTCTTTAAACAATTAAACGAAAAGAAGTGTAAATATGAACAACAATGGAAATAAAACCTCATCCTTTCTTAATCATGTTCAAACAAAAGATATTCTTTAAAAAAAAAAACAAAAGAAAAATGACACAGTCCCTCAAACAAAGACTCACACGGAACTCAGGTCAAATGTCAATGTTAACGTTAACAAAAAGAATAATGTCATCAACCTTATCTCTGCCGATAAAAATCAAATGACATTTTAGAAAGATGCATGGGGCCTTCGACTCGATACATCGATTCCTACGTGTATCGATTTAAAGATCGATGCTTAACGCTTTTTAATTGACAAGCGAACGATTAAATTATTCGAGTATTTTAAAGTATGATGTCGAGGTTTTGTTTACATTACGGTGTAAGTTTACATGAGTAAATATTGCATGGAGTTCGTTGGTCGCTCCGTTATTGATCGTCGCGCAAACAGAGTTTTAACAAGGCGGACGTGAAAGTGTTTTAAAATTAATAATCATGGGAGCTTAAAAGTGGGAGGAGCTCCTGGCTAAATAATAACAGCCGATCGAGGTCAATCTTCAAGGTTAAGCAACGCTTGCTGCATGCTGCATTAAATAGTAAGCAAGCACGTCGAGCCGTTGGTCCCGGCTGTCATTTGTAGATCGTTGACAGTCGTTGAAGGCCCCAAAGGCTGACATCCAGTATTACCGGTACCGGTACAGGGGGTATCGTGTTACCCAGTAACTGTGTTATGGAGGTCCATGGAAAATTGCTGCATCCGGTTAGACTGGAAGCCGACCCCAACATAGTTGGGAAAAGGCTAGGCACCTGATGATGGAAATAAAAAGTGTTTTACTTATAGGTCTAGGTATACCAACATATTTTACTTTAAAATATTCGATACTAAAAGGTTTAACAAAAATTATTGCAAGGACTCTGTTATTATATTAATGCTCACTATAACTTTTCGCCTTCGTATCTTGGTAGCCGTATCCAATTGCTAAGATAAAATTGATCGTCTTCGATCGATCCTTTATTTACAATAGTCGTTCCCTTTAGCATTAAGTTTTATATTATAACTTACACACCAGAGAGATAGGTGGGCTAGTTGGGAAAAGATTAAATGAGATTTTTTTCAATTTGGATCTAGCCATCTGTCCTGGCCATGTCTGTCGAAGGACCGATGACTGCTGGAGCAGACGAGTCTGGAGACCGCGTATCGGCAAGCGTAGTATGGGACGCCCCCCAGCTAGATGGACGGACTACCTAAAGATGAAGAAGGTGGCTGGGGTAGACTGGATGCGGATATTGTGGCGCAGTCTGGGCCTATGTCCAGCAGTGGACTGCGATAGGCTGAGTTGATTGATTGACCTTTCCCAACGCTGACGATTAGCGAGAAGCGAGTGGAGCTAGCAACTAGAAATTGACTTGGCGAGTAACGAGCAGCGAGTGTGTAGTTCAGATAGTTTTGTCGCTAGGCTATGAGCGAGTGCGCAAGTGCGCCGAGTAGAAAGACTGCCCAGTCACTTGTAGGTATGAGTATGTATAAAACGAGATTTTTTTAGTAAGTCTTGTGGCCGCTAGAAGAACATCGCTGAGCGAGTACTTTATTTGATAGCTTTTGTTGCTGCGACAAGCGAGTGAATGGAGAGTGAACACTCAACTATTAATATATTCATCTATTTTACTAACACGGGACCTACCACCTCTTTTACGTTTCTTGAGCAAGAAAATAGTCTATAACTAATCGCTTCCTTGTCCGCGGTTTGACACATGCTTTAAAGATATCTGACTGTTCACACTGCCCGCGAGAATTCTCTCTTCTATACGATTCTTGAGCGAGTGAATAGTCGATAGCTAAGTAAAAACATATCATCAACCTCCTTGGTTTGCAGGTGACCGTAAAACTTTTGATAGGTTATCGACCTTTGCAAGCCTGTTCTCTAGCAACAAAAAGGCATATACAATTCCCACAAAATACTGGATAAGTTCCGAATTGATCAAGATACGCTTGCTCAAGAAGATCAATCATCAGACAAAACTACGATATCATTGATAATATCATTTTAATCATGATCACAACCAATAAACGTAGAGAATTATCAATTTTAACAACATCAGCAATTAGCATTTATCACTGAAGTACCAATGTCATCGGAACCCCATTTATTGTCAACCTACGAAGATACAGGTAGATTATAATGATTTTTTTTTTAACATTAAAAAAGTACAAAAAGCGTCGCCACTTCGCTACTATCCACGGTTTTATTCGCAGCAATTACTTATAGTAATAAAATTTAGTTCAACCACACTTAATATATACCGTTAATAATTATTTACGGCCACATATGTACATGATCATAGTTGTAATTCATGTAATAACCTGCCATTTTGCCTAGACGGTCTGAAAATCATTTTTTACGCCAACTATTGAGTATTAAAATTATAATAATAAAAATGTTAATAAATAAAAGTAGTAAGCGCTGTTATATTATCGCAAATTATATTTTTTGTTATTGGAGAAGATTATTTGAGTATAAGATACACCTGTCTTATGAGTTATTAATTAATATTCCGATGATTATATCGATTGTGGATGAGCGTGGAGGTTAGAAAACGTTTAGACGAGAAGTGATTCCGTAGAAATTGTTCTTATTATGACGGTGTTTTATAGAGTTCCTGTTCCGAAATCTCAAAAAAATTACTCAATTTTTTTTTTAACGAAGTATCTTTTCTCCCGTAATATTTTGCACACTTGAAAAAGTGTTCTAACTTTTCTACATGCGTTACTTAGAATTCTACTTAACATGAACAAAACAGCGGGGAGCGGCCTCAACTTACGAGTTCTGTTGTAGGTCGTTAGGTTCGAACCCAGGTAGGCACTTTACTTTGTGTAATTCATCACAACTGCTCACAATACCGTCAAAGAAAACATTGTGAGGAAACCAGCATGTCCTAGAACCAAAAAATTTGAAGACATGTGACATCTACCAACCCGCACTGGGCCCGCGTAGTGGATTATGGCCCACTCCCTCTCGCAGAGAGGCGGCCTGTGTCCCAATAGTGGGAACATCAAAGGCTGATTACGCTATACACAAAACAGCCTTAATTTTTGTCGCTTAAACCGCAGTGAATAATCTCCAACCACTTCAGAAGTCAAACGCACAATAAAGACGTACATTCACCTATTTCTTAATCAAACATATCTTCAATTAACGACTTGCAGCCCAATCAAGGTGTCAAATCACCGTCACTAGCCAGAACAGTAAGTTTTTAGGACGGACAGACACTCGGATTAAGGGATTACTATCAATCATGGTTACAAATTGGTACTTCCACCTGGTAGTCAGGGATTAATTCGATGGTCTTTGATGGCTTACGATTGTATACGGTAACAGTTATTGACATTTGGAAAAAGTTAATTGTGTAGTGTGTGTTTGTGTGTGTGTGTGTATGTGTCAGTGGGGTGTGTAAGTGTGTGTGTGTATTTAGGTTGATTGATGAGATTTTATGAAAGTGTGGGAGACAAAGGTTGGACGGAAGTTTGTCAGACGGGTTGTTCTAGATAGCTTAACTTGAAGTAGACTTAATAGATTTTTTAGGTTATAACTACTTATTGGATCTTATTCTATGGCTACTTTTATTAGTGAAAATCCTTCCCTGATTCCGATTGACTGTTGTCCTATAAGCGCTTGGTGCTAACACGTATTTTTTTTTTACCGCGTGTAGGCACGGTCGTCAGTGATGAAACGGCGGCACTACGGCACGGTGCCGTCACCGTATATCATAGAACCGTGTCATATACAATGTCAGACGATCTTTGTACGGCGCGTGTAACACATCGTACCGTAACGAAACCGTGCCGTGTATTTTTCGTCCGTTTTAAACTCCAAATAAACTGAATGCCATTCATACTTAACTATTCAATATTATAGAAGGTAGTTACATAACATAAGACTCTAGTTATCACACTGAAACCTCTACATTAGCAACATCTACCAGCATACACGTAATATTAGTGGAGGACCTCATCTAAACTAATATGAAAAAAAGAAAAGGTTTGTTTTTTTCTATGTTTGTTTGTTACGCTTTTACGCTAAAACGGCTGAACGAATTTGGATGAAATTTGGTATACGGACAGTTTATAACTAGGATTAACACATAGGACACTTTTTATCCTGATATTCCCGCGGGATCGACACTTATGCGGGTGAAACCGCGGGGCGCTGCTAGTATTATAAAAAAGAGAAAAGCTGCTTGTTTTTTTATATATTTGTTTGTTACGCTTTCACGTTAAAACGGCTGAACGAATTTGAATAAAATTTGGCTCGTGAGCAGACCATGATCAGGACTAGGACATAAGGTATTTTTTATCCCGATATTTTCACAGCAGCGGGAGTAATGCGGGTGAAACCGTAGGGCGCAGCTAGTTTAAACTAAACATAGGCTTCTATGAGTACTGGAAACTCGCTTAAGTAATTATCAGCGCAGGAAGGTACTATGTGAAAAGATCTATCATCAGATATCATTCCATCATCAGATTATAAAAACTGATACACATGTAATAGAAATTAAAACTGTTTAGTATAATCGTATCACAACATTACCATCTATCATTCTGACCACCAACGCGGTCCTAGGCAGGTCAATTATACTATCAGACAGTTTTTACAATTTATAGCTACCATTCGTATTGTTTCAATTAGAAATAGAGAATTAAATGTATTCTTGGGACGCCCAAATTACTATATCGCAGGTATGATTTAAGATAACTTTCTATTGTATAGATAATTTATATCAAAATATCAATAAGCGTGGCCCCCGAAGCATCGTTGGTTGGCTCGTCCCGCCTATACGGTGTAACGTGAACCATTATTTTAGTTTTCGATTTGAATTTTAGTCGTGTTGATATCTCTACGGTACTTTCATTGACCTCTGTTACTGTAATTATAAATTAGCAAAGATATAAAACTGTTGAGGGGCTTGTGGCCAAGTAATGACAGCCGCACGGATAGCCCGATAAGGTTAAGCTACGCTTGCCGCGGTTGGTCCGTAGATGGGTTACCATCTTTACATATAAAGATCACTTCATGCTTTGGAAAGCACGTGTAGCCGTTGCTCCTTTGTTGCGGATCTTTGACAGTCGTTACGGATCGTCAGAAGCCCGAAAGTCTGACAACCAGGCTTACCAAGGGGCTGCCAGAGCCGCGGGTTGTTCGAAAGAGATACCGTGGTCCCTGGCATAAGCAACTGAAGGAACACGGGTGGGTTTTAGTCAGTGAAAGTCTGACACGCCCTCCTGCTGCTTACCAAGGGGTATCGTGTTACCCAGTAACTGGGTTTTGAAGGTCAGATAGAGAGTCTCTCCAGGTATTCAGCTGCATTCGGTTTAAAGCGGACCCCAACATAGTTAGGGAGATGATGATATAAAACTGTTTATGTAAGCATTTTGATGTTTCATTAATGTGCGAATGGAGAACGAAACTTGATAGTGTGTTTGGTTTGGACTACCGTCGCGAAACTAATACTCGGGTGAGCATTCACCAAAATACTTGTCATACGTAATCAATACCTATGAAACGTTTTGTTTGAAGTGTCTTGAACATAAAAAGAAACTACTGCTTCAATTACATCAACGCATTGTCTCTTTTCTATGTAAACTTACTGACACCGTACTATCAACTCCGAGATTTCGAAACTTCACTGATTTCTATACTGTCTCAAAACAGTTAGTCTTAACGTTTACAGTACCAAAAATATCTCTAGAACTAAGTCATGTGTTCCCGTTCGTCCCACCGCTGTCGTCCCACTGTGTGGGACGAACGGGAATTTTAAAAAATAACATAAAAATTCCCGTTCGTCCCACTCAACATTATTAAAGAGAAAATCAACTGTTTCTTACAAAAGTGCAACAAGTATGGAGCAGCAATTTTTTTTTTTTTGTTATAACCGGCGAAAAATGTCTTTGCGGGGTGGATCTAGAATCATATTATCCTAAATTATGAGGAAAGGGGGGCGGGGCAGAATCATCAATCAGTCCTTTATAACCTGTTTAGTATAGGGAATAAGGATTGAAAAGTTATCACTCAACACATTGCGTTAACAAATTCAATCTTTTAAACTCCGAAATCCAAACACTATTCTCTTCAGATTTATAATTACAAAGATAATAACTATGTAGTGAAGTTTACTATCTAGTATATATCTATCTACATACACCGCTACCCGTATGTAGTATGTAAGAGTAATTACTTTCATAATGTGCGCTGCTACCTATAAAGTTATTTCGTCAATGTGTGGCGGCAATTTGCAAAATTATAGCTTTTACAACGTTAGTGATTAGGTATAACGGCTTTCATTAGTGTTGTGCCGCCTACCGGTCGATAGTCGGCTTTTGTTTGATAGTATCGACTAAGAAACGATTTTATCGATGAATCTGATGGTAGTTTTTATGGGTTGAAACAAGTCTTTTGTGATTGGAAAAGTTATTATTTTTTCTATCAATCGTTGCCTGTCTACGTAATATGAGTTTGATGATGATTAATATAGTATGTTTTTTTCTGTAGATCTACAATTAAAGAGAAAGATTAGTCATCATTCTGATATAGAGGGCCCGACAATATAGGGCCAAATTCTCGAACTAAAATTATGGCAAAATTAATATGTCCAATTGTCAAACGCGCGTAAACTGCTGTGATTGGTTGAATGATTTATCAACAGCCAGGCATAGACACGCGCTTTTGACAATTTTATCACATTAATTTTGCGATATCTAATTTTTGTTCGTGATATTGGCCCATAGACTCATTCAGTCTTATTTATAAAACTTTAATCATTTGCTAAGCAACTGATTAGCAAAATTCTTATTCTTATTAGCTATTTAGCGATAATAGGATGCTAAGCAATTGATTAGTAGCTGTCAAAATTATACCAATGGCGGATTTTATTTGAATCAGCTGATCGGATCATTGCACTTCGAGGTTATTTTGTTCATAGTATCGAGTGGTGCGTAAATATGGATTTCGACAATCTTTTACTGGATTTCCAAAACGATGTAGCAGAGTTAAATAATTTTTAAACGACGGAGGGAAGTAAAAGAAGGAAGACCTACAAGGCTCATTTGTATGAGCTTTGTAGGTCTTCCTTCTTTTACTTTTGCTTTTTTCTCGTAGCGGTTTTGTTACTCCTACGAGAACGATTACCTATTCCATATTCTTCCTTCCGAGCACATATGATGAAAGGATTTATAGGGAAAGCTCAATGAGGTGGCTCATTAGGTGCTCAGGAGGTTTGAAGAGAATCGAGTTCGTGAACAAGCTTATCACAGATAGTGATTATTCAATGTGTTATCCCATGTGCCCATGTGTTGTCTTATGACGTCAGTTCTATGGTACAGTACTAAAGAAAAGCCACAAATAATAAGAGACATTTTGTAGAAATTATTTATTTTGATACGTAATAATACTACATTTTTGTTCTATATTCATTGTTTTTGTTTTCCAATACTCTTTCTCCAAAGACATGGGTGTCATTCTTTACTCATGCCACTTTCATACCTCATCTTTTTCACGTAGCATGGTGTCCTCCCTCGCCGTCTTTGCGAGGTTGAATAGTATTGGTGCTAGGTATTAATAATGGTTTTCATAGCAGCAGTCAAACTTGTATCTGTAAACAAGTTTAATTATTGTTACTAAAAGACACTGAAACCCCATTACAAAAGCAGTAGGAAGTAATATAATATATACACAAGTAAACACTTACATTTCTAAAAGAGCAAATTCATGTTAACAAGCATAAAGGGCATGAACATACATAGTTATTATCGGCTACTGCTCTAACATTCATATGGTGAGTTTTTATTAGTAAGTCGATATAAATTCAGAGATAAATACCTTTTCCTGTTTACTCCAATTATTGGAGCTTATTATTTTAATTGCTACCATCGCAAACACAATGATTTAATTATAATAAATTATTTTATTCATATTCAAATTATCCGAGGAAATTTCTGTCATTTATCTGTCAAAGTCACTACAAATAAAAAATCGTAGTTTTGACAACTTTATTCTAAAAATTTCGTTTTTTAGTCAATTATTTTGATTATAATTTGTGCCGAACGCATAATTTTACCTCTATTTCGTTTCACTACTAATCACCTGCTAACTAGCGTTTATGAATAAAGAAAAGTTAAGCATTGATTAAAAGCTAAATAAGTGGTAAGCTAAACAGTAGCTGAGTGATTAGCGAGATTTTTATAAATAAGGCTGTTTAAGTCTAAATTGTCACATAATAACCTACCTATATCCCGGTCCTCGAGAGAATGCGTTCCTGGCACCTGTCAGTGCGACAATTCTAGTAGCTAATTAAGTTCAAATTCGCAAGACACGTATTCGTTTGTATGAAACTGACAGATGCCACGCATTCTCTCGTCGGCCGGACTGTAAAAACAAAAGTAAATCGACTAACAAAGAAAGCACACATTCAACTAAAACTCATCGGCCATCACTACTACACTACATCACCGTTTCGCCTTTGGGAGTGATTTTGTCGAAAGTATTTAAATAACTAAGATTACATAGTATATCGATTTAATGGCTCTGCATGATTGACAGAGCCCATAGTCATAAAATTAAAAAGTGAACAATGTTTATGGTGTTACAAATTTTTCTCGTACCAATAAAAAAAAACCTTGTTGATTGGAACTTCATCTGCGTTAATTAAGATGATCTTACGAAACATTTATTGAATTTATTTTACATAATTTGCGTGAGAAAGAATGTCTGCTACCGGTTACTTTTAAGTGGTAATTATTGGGAAAAGAAAATTAGGCGTTTGTGGTTAGATTTAGACCTAGATCTGAAACTGGTTGGTTAGAAATATTCAGATAGATTTTGATGAACTATGTAATGCCATTAGGACTTCTATTTGAGACATTTGAGAATCTAATTTTCACGAGAACGTATTTGAAACAATAGTAGGGTAGGGGTATCTTCTTCTTAGTGTGTCGATAGCAATCTAAATGGACTCGGCCCAGAATTCGGCTACTTGTTTGGCGCCATCACCAGCGTCCATCAGTTCCTGTAACGTGCAGCTGACAGGACACGCAGGACACGATATTAAGTGTCCCATCGTTTGTGGAACAGCACCACATTGACACTCAAGGCGGAGTCGTCTATGAATCTCCACCTGAACAGGGGGTCTACTACGACGTGCAAAGTGCGAATGATCGGATCGGACCGACACGTGGCCGAACCGAATATTATTGAAAAATGCAAAAAAGTTCGGATCGGCTCAGTTGGGTCGGGACCATAGTCAATATTGGAAAGAGTGTAGGAGTGTATGATCGGGACCGACCGAACCAAATAGTAATTTCGTAGCAGGAAACGACCGAACATTCGGCCGATACCACTTCGGAGTAGACACTCTGCAGTGCGATTCTGTAACCATCTCACCGTGAAAACTTAAGTGAAGTGAGCGTGGAGTGAGCTGTCATTCCATCGAATGCTGGGGATTGAAACTATTGGCAACTCACTCTAAGCTCACTTCACCTAACTTTTCACGGTGAGATTTTTACAGAATCGATCTGCTGGTTTTCCTTGCTTCGGCCAATCTGAGTCCGGACTCTGTTATAATATCATGACTGAACAGTACAATCAGCACTTTTGAAAGAAAAACTTTCTGTTGCTATCCCTTTCTGCCAATTTCAGGCACAAGTGATTTTGTTTGCCTCTCTTTTAAACTGATTTAGAGATAAATAACTCGGAGATCTATGTTTTAAAGTCACTTTTCGTGTCCGTAGCTATGACCGCTTTGTTCTTCTAAGCCATCACTTAGAGAATTTATTCCGAAATGGTTATGTATATATTACAAAACACTAACATATAATACAGAAGTCTCAATGTTTTGTCAAGTCGTAAAAACCGTGTGAAGCAGGGGCGGGTCGCTAGTTAAACATTATCTAAGTCCTGCATTTGCGTAAAGGCGTTGGTAAATCAGCCTAGCTTTTCCAATCTACCCAAGAAAAACTGGAACCTACTCTAATAACATATCAACTGCTTTCCTTACCGTTTCATAGTGTAAGCTGTATTCAGAGTATTATAGCTACTAGTAAAAGTATAATGATGGATAATTACTATGTAGCAAGTTTGTCGTCTATTGCTTATAAGTTGAGGCAAGTTCCTCTGTTTACAAGTTTCTTATTAAGCGCAGTTTACTTTGCAGTTTCTGGGAAAGAAAAAGCCGTTTCAAATTTTAAAGAAAAAAACTGGGGCGAATAAGGAATAACATGTGGGGCGAAATGGGAATATCAAATGTGGGGACGAACTTTTTGAGGAGAATACGGAACAAATCAAGGGTGGCAAAACAGGAATATCAAATACGGTGGCGAACTTAGTGGGGCGAATGCGGAACAAGTCACAAAGAATTGGTCACAAAAGAGGATTCATAGTTGTATCTGCGTACATGTGTTTGACTCGCCAAGTTCCTCGTAGAACGTACCACGTTATGCATTATTGGAAAAATATATATTAAGTTTTCTAATGCCTTACACAGGAGATCCTATTTATTCCATATAACTATGCTGAAAACAGCTATCAAAGGAAGTTTTAGACTTCTGTATCCCAGCTGTAATGGATTCGGGGACGATCTAATAGGTTCTCTTTGAAGCAAACTTGACTACCGACGAAACAACAAACTACTTCCTAAAATTAAACCAATCAACAAAATCCCATCTATCTTCCAAAATCTAATTAACAGCTATTACAATATAAATTAAAACAATATAGCCTTCGGCATTCCAGTCCGTCTGTCACTATCTATCAATAACAGCGTTGGACATAGCTGGGCAATGATGGGCAATGTGACACCTTCCTATGAAATGGAGGTGTGTAGAAAGCCAAGCCACAATGAGTGGAAACTCACGCATACCGCGGATTCAATTGAATCATTCTACCATTAATTATATTGCTCTACGTAGGGTTAGCAGAGGAAGTGTTAGTGGGTTAATAACTCTTGAGACGCATCTACTTTTAAAATAGAAGTTTTTTCGACGTGTAAAACGGTTTTTTTGAAGCAATTTAGAGAAATCCTACTAATATTATAAATGTGAAAGTTTGTATGGATGGATGGATCTATGGATGGATGGATGGATGTATGGATGGATGGATGTTTGTTACTCTTTCACGCAAAAACTACTGAACGGATTTGGATGAAATTTGGCACACAGATGGTTTATAACCAGGATTAACATATAGGATACTTTTTATCCCGATATTCCCACGGGATCGAAGCCTATGCGGGTAAAACCGCGGGGCGCAGCTAGTAAATAATATTTTATCATCATGATCATTTATTATTTATTAGCCTTAATTTATTCGCATAGGGCTTTTTCTATGATCAGGAAAATTTGATTTTTTTAACGAATTAGGTAACATAAAGTATTGATTGACTCATAATAAAAAGTATTTATTGCTTTAGTGATATTCACACGGTTAGACGTGACAAAAAAACTAGCATTCATGAGGAGCTTTTGTCCAAAAATTTCCGTGTCCTATTTAAATAAGCCAGCCTTTAAAAAAATTAAAACATACAGATTACGCGTTACGCTCCTTCTAAATCACAATAACCACATTAAAATAAGATCTAAAGCGGAAAATCCTATGTCTAAAAACCCTAATTGGAACGGTATTTAATCCTATTATTTATAAAGATGTCCCCTAAGATACCAAACACAGCTGTTAAACGGAAATAGGCCAGAAAGCTTTAGAACAACATTAATCACCATAAAAATCACTTTTGATTTATGACTGCATTTAAGTAGTAAAAGGCCATAAAGTTTAAAATAAAAATGGCGGCAAACAATTTGACAGCTCGATGACGGAATGCGTAAAATTGTCGTGCAAACATTGTAATAAGTGGAACGTGACAAGTGGGAGTCGGATTTACGATTTTGTATAATTTTACAACATTTAAACTTTGTACAATCTTTAGAATAGATAATATCCTTATTGAGTCACCTTTACGAAATCAATACGTACTTTATAAAATTAAAAAATCTATACCTACTAAAGATAAAGCTAAAGAGTTTGTTTGTTTGTTTCGACGCACTAATCTCTGGAACTTACAGGTGGATTTGAAAAAATATTTTTGCATTTGGTAGCCCAATTCTTGACAAAGCTATAACCGAGTAAGGTTATAACCTAACCTAACCTAAAATCACGCTAGGAACCGAGCAAACACAAAAATAAGTCAGAAAGAATGCCGAACGAAAACGAAGTAATTTATTTTATTTATTTGTTTATCCATTTATTTCAGGCATCAAGGCCCACACATACAATATAATAATATAATAATATAAACACATACAATTCAATATTAATATAACCTAAAAATACTATAAATATATACAACATTATAATTACACTAAAAAACTAACTAACGCACACGAAATGTCTACGTCGTGTAATAACGCGGGCAGCTGATGTGGCCCGGGGAACAAGAAAATTCACGCAGACGAAGTCGCGGGCAGAAGCTAGTAATAGATAATCTTTATTGAGTCACCTTCACCAAACCAATACCTTCTGGTTTAATAAAAAAAAAAAACAAATAAAGGATGATTACCACTAAAAAAATAACACAACAAATTCTTTTGTCAAGCCCTCGCAAACGAAGTTCAAAAAACAAACACTTAAAAAACAAAAAACTGGCTGGTTGACATTTTTTCTGCTGTCGCTACAAAACTTATCAGTGGTGTACACGTGAGTGATTTTTAATTTAATTGTAATACCCGATTTTGCCCAACCGAGCGTATGAGGCAGCCCGGACGGACAGATGTCAATCTACCGCTAACTTTTTTATATAGATAATACTTTATAGTGTTTTTTTACGACATATGAATGGCCGCGACTTGGCCCGCTTTTTGTCTTTTTATTGTCATATGTAATGAATTAACGATAGACAAGAAATGATATCGGCATGTGAAATCGTTTGGACGTTTTTTATTGTCATAGTTTAGTCACCTACTTATGACGACATTAGGAAGTTAGTTAGCGTTACTTTGTATAGCTTTTAGACGGGTACGGAATTAATCTTTAGACAAAGCTTGTCTTAAAAGAAATGACATGGTTATACTGGGATTACGATGTCAATCTTTTCTGACTTGACAACGCTACTGCAATTATCTTTAGAATAAGATGGAGAATACACACATATTTTATTACGAACTAGCTTTCGGCCGCGGCTCGCGTGGTGTGTCGATAAAAAAATATACCTATGTCCTTCCCCAAAGTTCCAAGTATCCCCATACCATATTACATCAATCGGTCCAGCCGTTTCGGAGATTAGCCAGAAAAACAGACAGACAGACGAGCAGACACAAAAATTAAAACTTGTTTTTTTGTTAAGTACCGTAAATACTTTCATATGCATTTAGTAAAAACCTGTTATATTGACATTACAAACGGACACCTCAAGTTTATTTATTTGTATGTATAGATGCAACCACAGTAATTATTTTCCTTTTGTGTCCAACAATAAAACGGTAAAAATCTCCTAACTGCTAAGCGTAATGACAACACTAATACCGTTATCCTTTTTTGTTTCAGGTAAAAAGCGGTAACTGTCACCTACGAGCAATGGCCGCATAGAAGCCCCACTCTCGCCAGCAATTTTCTATCAATTGTGAGGCCTAAGAACACATTTTCATAGAAATTATCCGTGCTACTCCCCTGTCCACTTTCACAGAGCCTCGTTCACACCGTTCCAGTTAACTCGCTTGACCACTCGCCTCAACGGCACTTACATTGTAGTGGATCACGATTGAAACACGTCATTATCTGTGGCTTGTATTTAGAGACGGCATAATGAATTAATTAGAATTTTATTAGTAGCTTAAAGAGTTAGTTCGTTTGTGAATGTCCCCAGTTTGTGACAGAAGGCGTGTCTAGTTGTCTCCCATATCACCGTGAAGAAGTTAATGGTTTAATCTCAATTTAACGGTGTGTTTCGCTCGGATTTGGTTTTAAAACCGGGTTCTGTGGATTTTCGTAATTTCTACTTATAGAGCTTAGCTTCTAGCCCGTTTACCTTTACGAGCTTGGGATATTTGCAACACCAATGATATGTAGAGCTTAAAATGCCTCTTGCAATTATACAAAGTTGTACCAGACTGTTAGATTGCGATACTTTAGGTCTTGTTTAATCTCTTATATCTTACACGGCAATGCGGTGATCTTAAAATTATTTAATTTCAGTTATGACTACAAAACAGAAATAAACAATAGATATGAGATATTAATTACGATTTTTTCATATAAAAAAATAACGACTATCTCTAAAAAAAAACAGTGTAATTTATGTATGTAGCTACATAATTCATAAACTTACAATCTTAAAATAATAATAACAATATGTCAATATACATAAAAAGAAGGAAAGAATCATATAACAGTTTTTTTTTTCTAGTCACTAAACAATTTCGCAACAACCTCGTAAATCAGCCCAACAATGCCCCGTTCAAACGCGCCAGCAACTAGACTTGCAAACACCCGCGGCAGTGCAGTAATCGTCAACATCCGAGTTACGCGCTTGCGCAAGTCAGGCTTAGACCATTTCCTTTGTGATTACGACACTGCGTCGAGCAAGATTTTTCTCAACCAAACCAGCAGGTTCGCAACTGGAATCTTTGTGGATTTTCTAAGACAGGTAGTCAAGTAATTATCGTTATGATTCATGGGGAATTACGTCTTGGGGAAAGTGTTGGGCAAAAGGAAAATTATTTAGCTTTTTGTCCGTTTTGTAATGATTGTAATTACTGACTATGTGACGTATCCTGTGATTTTTTTTCTATAAATAGGGCGATTGGTTTAAATAGTCGGAAAATATCAATCAATAATTAAAATAAACAGGTTTTTCGCAATTAAAATGATGGTTATTGACAGTATAATGGACTGGATTTTCCTTTTGATTGAGCATATTTTTACGAGTTAATAGAAAATATTCTTGTAGCATTCGAAGCTCGCTAATACAGGATTAACAAGACATGTTTAAAAAGTGCAAACATGGTTAAAGTGTCGGAGAAGAGACAGGCTGTTATCCCATCGCGTGAACGCCTTAGTAATTAATAGGTATGCCTGCACAAAGTACTTCAGGATATGCGTGAAGTTTACAAGATTACTGACGTTGCATTTCTACCAGTACCTTTTATGGATATATTGGAGGGGTCCGTGGCTAAATAATAACAGCCACACAGGTCGGTCGATCAGGTTAAGCTACGCTTGCTGCGGTTGCTCTGTGGATGGGTGACCGTCTTTACATACCGATAACCCTCTGTCGGAAAGCACGTTAAGCCGTTGGTCCCGGCTGTCATTCGCGGTTCTTTGACAGTCGTTACGGGTAGTCAGAGGCCCGAAAGTCTGACAACCAATCTTACCAAGGGGTATCGTATTAACCACCACCACACACCAACCCACAGGGTTGTGGAGGTCAGAGGCAGTCGCTCCATGTAAAATACTGGTATTCATCTGCATCCGGTTAGACTGGAAGCTAACCCCAACATAGTTGGGAAAAGGCTCGGCAGATGATTAAGCTTGTTAGCTTTTTTTTAATATTACATTCTTTAAGTCATTGGTTTATTAGTCTGTAAGCTTTTTTTTAAATATAATATAAATAAATAAATGATGACCTTTGATGATGATTTTGGTACTTTTGAAAACAATATTCTAAAATGTTTAGAAAGATGAAAAGATGTTCTTGGGTTTATCCGTTGGTAAATTCTCAGTAAAGCCTAGAACCTGGATTTCAGCTCATTTCATAGAAAGAAAATACATTTATTTGCGGCAAACATAACGCATAAAAAAGAACACAGACACAAAAAATATAACAAGTTGGGGGTAACCATGCGTCACATCCACGCAAAATGGCCATCGCTCAGCATAATGCTAAGACCCTATAAGAGACAGAGCCTCAGCGCTGGTTTACGTCAACCAATGCAGCATGCGATTAGACGTAAATCAAAACACAACAATCAAAATATGAAATAAAATAAACCAGTGCAGCATACGATTAGATACCATTAAAAACAGCCTCTTCCTCATAAGAATTTTAACGTAGGTAACTGAATTGGCAGAGCTTAGGAGCGCTCCATAACTATCTATATATCCCTTTGGTATTTCCAAGCGCGATATTATTATTTTAGATTAGATTTTCAGCTCATTCACCAAAAATTCCGAGCCATTTTTTGAACGAGGACAAAAAATTCTTAAGAATTTCGTCCATTATGGATACCACAACAATGACTGGATCACGTTAGTCACACTTGCTTCTTAGTAATGGCTATGATATGTTACTATCGTTTTCCTTCTAGAAACACAGCTGACCATCGACCTCGTAAAACAAAAACCTATTGTCTGAGATAAAAAAAAAACCCGCCGAGTGTGAACCGGAATTTTACACCTTGACCATTTTTAGTAAACCTCACTTGGAGAAGGCGTTACTCACAGTCAGGGGTCATTTTATATTGGATGGTAATTCTCGAAAACTATTAAGGATCAAGTGGTAACTATTATCAAGGTAATATTTTAGATTACTAATCTTTTATGCGGTTTAATTAAAATTCTTTTAATTTCATCCTTCTGTCTTGCGAATATTCTAGCCTTTATCTTTCTCAAACCTGCTAAGAATTTGTTGATATTATTAATAATATCTAATGTGCTAAAGAAATCCTAAGAATTCGATAAAATTGATGTTCGAATTATTCATGTAGATATTGATACAAACAACTTTTTCCAATCAATTTTATTTATTTGCTTGCTTAATTTTCCGTCCTCAAATACATTCTACAAGGCGTAATTAAAAACATAATTAACTAGTTTGTTCAGAATTGAGAGCAGACTCGAATATAATACTTTATAATTAATTAGGTATTTTTTTTTTATAATGTCATCACCACTGCTCCCAAAACGGTGAAAGAAAACTTTGTGAAGAAACCGGCATGTCTTAGACCCAAAAATTTATTTGTTATTTTTGTTAGGATATGACATAGCATAATCAGCCTAAAACGTTCCCACTGCTGGGACACAGGCCTCCTCTCTGTAAGAGGGAGTGGACCGGGTACGGTGCGGGTTCGAATTTTTGGTTCTAGGACATTCCACACGATGTTTTCCTTCACCGTTTTGAGAATAGTGGTGATGACATTATAAAAAAAATACCTAATTAATTATAAAGTATTATATTCAGATTTACACACACTTAAGGTAAGCTTTACCAAACTACCCACATAATAACTGTATAGTTTAGTAAGTACCTGCATATAATGCGTTCGGCGATTGTGTGATGTATTCATATTTATGCGCAGAGCCTTAACTGCGGTATCTAGTGGCTTAAGTATAGGCTGTAACAAATTCCAAATTAATAACTATTCCCTGGGCATCGGAGAGCGTCTTCTAAGTTCAATATACAGGGTGATTCTTTATTGCGGGTTTTTTTTCGTTAGTCATCGTTAATATACATAAGCATGAATACGAATCGATGTTAATTATTAGTCTATTTGTATTAAACAAAGCAATAAAAAAGTTAAAAAAAAAAGTATGTATACCTAAGAAGAAAGTATTTAAAAAAATGCGGTTTAATAAAAATTGCGGCTGTGTGAAGAATGCAGCACTCTGAAACTGATATTATCGCACTTGCTGCTTAGATTTATTTAAAAAACATAGTTCGAACGAATGAATGCATACATGAATAATTATTCAGATTCATTTTAACAGTTGTTTTAATTAAAATAAGATAAGCGTTGTCTTCATTCATCACTTAGGTACCTACTTATTTAACCAGATTATTTCAGCTAGAATAATAAAATATCAGCAATTTCAATATTGTTTATGGCATAATAATAAATTAAGAATACATTTTATTAAAATAAATAATAATATAAAGGGTTATAGATTATGTATTACCTAAGTATAGCTATAGTTTTCTTAGAATTTAAGTTTGACAAGTTTTTTTAGTTATTTTAAATAAATAAATTTAACACTAGAGCAATTTTCAGACTTCCTGCACTATCCTAGGCCTGTCCCACAGAAAGCTTATAAGATTTACAAATAACTTTAACAAAACGTACTTTTTACATCCATAAAAAATAATAAAACAAAGACAACACCGTGTATACAGACAAGAACACCTGTTCGACCAGCCAATACGTATAAATAACCCAATCCGAGTGAAATTACTTTTGTCCACAACGCTAGAAAGCAGCATTGTACAGACGCCAGCAGGTCAAGCTACCCGAAACTGTCAAATTTTCCCAATCAACCTTGAACCTTAATGCTTTAGCGATAAAGTTGAAAATCTATTAAAGAAATTTGACAGATTGTAGTAACTTGATGTGCTGGCGTTCGTACCTTGATTAATAGACATTACACTTTGGTAGCTCTACTCTCATTCGATTTACGATTACGATTCGATTCAGCAATCGATTCGTATTTAGTGCGTTCAAATCGGTTTATGTAACAGAAGTCGTGAAATTTTTAAATTCGGTAGTGGTATTCCGGATCTGGATTAAGAGCAACGTTTAATTGTTTAGAAAATTTCGTTGCTTTAATTACTAACGTGAGGTTTATTTTTTTTTTTGTAGTAGATTTACAGGGTCAAATTAAATTAGCTAGCGAAACTCCGCAGACGTGATGGGTATCGATATCTAAACACGATTAATAAAATTAAAATAAAACAGTTGTTACTTGAAGTGTGAGTTGAGAAAATATGTTTTTTATTGTTTGATCATGTTAAGATACCTATACCTATTACGCCTGCGGAGTTTCGCTAGCTAGTTTAATTTGACCCTGTATTATGATCTACATAGGTACCAGATTCCAGATGACAGTATTTTTATGTTATATCTTTTGAAATACAAAGATATTGTAAAAAAATACCTGTCGTCTTACAATTTCAATTTTTTTTTGTTTTTCCACTCTACTTGGTAAAAGCCTCCCCCAAGTCCTTCAAGGACCAAATTATTAAATCTTAAGAATTTTTATACTGAGGTAAAAAAATAAAAAAATGTATATTCACAAAAAGTCTTATTACGAGTAGATAACATACTTATTGTTTTAATAATAATAATAAATGCTTTATTTCAGACCATGGTGTCCATTTTGTTAGTAACAATATTCTTATAGACTAGTGTTAGTAATACTTACAACTACCTGTGGGTGGTTTTAACACCAAACATATACTTAAAAAGAAAGTAAACTCAACTGCAATAATTGATGTAATTACAGTTCAGCCGACTAGCGATCGTGCTAAGCATACTGTTGTCGCTGCCGCGTACTGTACGCACCAGGGATGCGCATCTTTTACGCATCGTATCGTATCGTTTTAGACTACATACTTAGTATAATGTTTGAAACAATATTCGGAGTTACAAGCTAGTTAATATTACCTAGGAATGGCAAAGTTTATAGTTAGTAATAATATATTTTTACGTGTTTACACATGCAAATAAATTATCTCCCTAAACCGCTACTGCATTACCTACACAGCAACCTTTACAAAGACAAACTGCCATTTAACAGCAGTATCGTATTAAGGGCAATTTACATCCGTACGCTTTAATCCGAGCACGTACCTTATTAAAACATAATTCAAACAAAGCGACGATATATACGAAGTTATGTAGCATTGCATTGTTCTGGGACAAGAGATAAATCTTACTATAAGGAGGTCGGTCCAGTGTGACCAGGATTTAGGTACGAAGTAGGACGGTTATTAGCGAAAGCGTAGATTTATTTGCATAGTTATGTTATTTCCCTAAGTGCCCGTTCACCTGCACCTTGGATGATTTGATGAATGCCACTGAGGCCGCAATCAACGTGGCCACCTACTGGGCTTAAACAATATAAAATATCGAAGAGTACAGACGCCAGCACATCAAGCTACTACAATCGGTCAAATTTCTTCAATACATTTTCAACGTTATCGCTAAAGCATTAAGGTTCAAGGTTGATTGGGAAAATTTGACAGTTTCGGGTAGCTTGACCTGCTGGCGTCTGTACCATCGACACGAAAAGAAGAAGGTATGTCATTCGTAAAAATAAACAATAACACTTTGCATATAAATAGGTATCTAATACATAAGTAGGATAAGATTATTTTAAAAGCTAGAAATGCACACAGCAAACAGTGAAGGGCGGCTATTTAGGGGGACTGTCTTACGAGTATGTCATTTTGGCGTTCCAGAAGTACTGATTCTGAGGCTACCTAGTTTGCTTAACAAAAAAAAACGTAGGATTGGAAAACATGAAATATCATTTTCCTTGATGATTCACGCTTTAGTTTAAAATTCGTAAACAATTAGGGTCAGTTCACACCGAGACGCGACGCGACGCGACGCGACGCGACGCTGCGCGCACGCTTTAAAAGAGTGACTCAAAATATACTTTATTTTCTACACGAAAATGTACACATTGCATTGTGAGAGTTCAGATACGTTGCGCCGTGCAGCGCTGCGCCTCGACGTTGCGATGCGTCTCGCGGCGGCGCGCGGCGCAGCGCGGCGCAGCGCGAAATCACTGGCATCTTCCAGTATCGTCGCGTCACGTCGCGTCTCGGTGTGAACTGACCCTTACAGTCAAAATATTATAAATGGTCACAAACCAATAATTACAGATGACTTGTAACCCAAACGTTAGTTTGCAAATTAAAAATAATAAGTATAATGTTGTACAGACGCCAGCAGGGCAAGCTACCCGAAACTGTCAAATTTTCATAATCAACCTTGAACCATAATTATATAGCAATAAAGTTGAAAATCTATTAAAGAAATTTGACAGTTTGTAGTAGCTTGATGTGTTGGCATCTGTACAATGCCTTAAATATAACAACAATCTGACCAAAAAAAAGCGAATTATCTGCGTGCTGCCTACTTGCTGTGGGTACCTATTAACGCTTCTTTACATAAACTTTTTACTTCGAAACAACAACCTGTATTAACAGTAAATCCACCTTGCTACTTCAGCTAAACGTCACTAAAATCCCAACAAAAACAACCTACCTGGCGATTCTATTCCGAACAAAATGTCATCCAAATCAGATCGGATCTAAGCATCAGATCATTAACAATGAGCGCACCTGTTTCTATATCCATGGTCAGTTTGACGCACATGAACTCAAGCGCAGTAGATGTACCCGTATTGATAGGTGATACGGTGTAGTTTAGATGTAGGATTATGATGTCGCCGGTCGTCGTACGCACATCTATTTGTTTCATCTAGTTTGGTTTTTGTTGTATATTCATGTATTTCTGATTCAAGAGTTTGTTTTTGTTTCAACCTTGGTGGTGTGTCACATGTCCTAGTAACAAAAATTCGAAGACATGTGACATCTACCAACCCGCACCGGGCCCGCGTGGTAGATTACAGCCCACTCCCTCTCGAAGAGAGGAGGCCTGTGTCCTAGTTGTGAGTACATTATACAATGGTTATGCTACAGGATCATCATGATCGCATTTTATTTTCATGGGGGTGACACGATATGTCGTTTTCTGCCAAACAGCACTGTTAGCCCTTGTCTCAGTAGTTACTACCTATCCATCCTACCGTTTTACACACAAGCCATCCATATTTTCTTCGGTCTGCCTCTTTTTTTATGGCCACCATAGATATATCTTAAATTTCTGTATTATTTTATTATCCACCTATCTTTTCTCTTCAAATAGCTTGTCTTCCATCAGACTCAATGAAACATACCATATTGTTCGTAGATAAAACCATTCATTTCTGGACATCGAGGCCATGCATAAGAAGTCCAGTTCCCACGATTCTAATTCCATAGTTTCTTACAATTCTGACCACCCTAAAAAGGTAAGGAGCGCAATGTTAATCTAGCGATGTTAGCTATTACATCTCCAAGGTTAAATACAATAGTATAATATATAATATTTGAAAGGTAAGCGTAGGCTACCCGACTGGTTTTATGGTGACAGTCAATTAAAGTCACTTTGTTTGCCCCATAAATCATAGAATGATGAAATTAGATCCGATCTGATTTAATTGAACAAGTATTGAGCAATTGCGGTAAGGTTTGATGATTTTATGAGATTTGTTTGGAATTTTTTAGAAGCAGACACGAGACAGGTGTCTGGTTTGGTGCCCCGTTGATAGCAATAGGCAAGTTGTTATGTTTTAGTCACATGTAAACAGAGGGCGACAATTGCATGTGACTTTAACAAAACGGTCGAAATGCCGTTAGCTACCTCTGCCTACCTCTCGGAGAGTACAGGCGTAACGTTATGTTATGTCCCTTCTTACAAAGAGAAGGCCTGTGTCCCATCAGTGGGAATATTATAGACTTATTAAGCTTATCTATCGATATCCCAAGAAAACTTTGCACTTCGGGAATCATCGTTTTTCTTCGGAGACACGAAGAAGCGCAAAACTTTTTTGGTTTAACTATATGTTATGTGAAAGAAGTTTTGCGATACTGACATTATATATCTACAATTCTAATTTCAACTCTTTATTAGTGGTTATAATAGCAATCATATCATTTGGTTTTATTATTTATCTTTTTGATAGATTCTTTTATATTTTGTGAATGTGAGAACGTTGTGGGCCTTCTTGACTGGATTTGTAGACCATTTTCTATTTTATTGAGTACCTGGTACTTGTTGACAGGTCTACACTGTCCTCCCCATAGAAATATAAAAAATGATATGGTCATCCCACATCCATTAACACTTTCATTTGAAAACATTGTAAAAGCCAATTATTTTTAAAAGAGTAACCGTGGAGTTTCATGCCGGCTCTTCTCCATAGGAAACGACCAATTGGAACCGTGCACCTAGCTGCTGACGTTTCATAAGTGCCCATAGAGCTTTATGTGAAATAAAATATTTTGATTTTGACTTACCGCTTAAAATATCTCTGCGTTAGTTTAAATTAAAACAAAAGGCGGTCTAAATAGGACAACTACCGAGATTTCCTATTCCACTAATTACAACATAATCAGCCTATAACGTTCCCACTGCTGGGACACAGGCCTCCTCTCTGAGAGAGGGAGTGGGACGTAATCCACCACGCGAGCCCAGTACGGGTTGGCAGATGTCACACGTCTTCGAAGTTTTGGTCCTAGGACATGCCGGTTTCACGATGTTTTCCTTCACCGTTGAGAGCAGTGATGATGAAATAGTTTACACAAAGTAAAGCGCCTGTCTGGGTTCGAACCTACGACATACAACTCGTAAGTCGCGGCCGCTACCACTGCGCCACCACTGTTCCTATTTACAACAATTCCTTTTAATTAAACTGATACAGGTGGCCAGTGTTAATACACCTTCACTTTTGATTTACAGCTCACCGCCGGATGTGGTATCACGGACAATTAAAACTTATTCAATGTATAGCCTTCTAAACTTTATTAATGTCTGTGAAATTAAAATCGAATCTTTTATGGACGAGGTTATTGCTACCTGATATTACCTACAGTGGGTAGGTATAGTATCATCTCCCTTATTGGAAAGAACTTTAAGAGAATTGTTAGTGTCAAACCGAACGGTCAGTTAGTCAGCAGTATAGCTGTATTTATAGCTCAAAGTATGCCATCATCACTCCTGGATGGTGTTCTGGAGTGGAGACCGCGTATCGGCAAGTGTGTGACGCCCCCCAGCTAGATGGACGGACAACCTAAAGAAGGTGGCTGGGACAGACCGGATGCGGAAGGCGGAAAACAGGGTGTTGTAGCGCAGCCTGGGGATGGCCTATGTCCATCAGTGGACTGAAATAGACTGAGTTGACTCCTGGATGCTCTTTTCAACTAAGTAAAACAGGAACCATAGGAAAAAAGGAAGAAGTTATCTCTGAAAGTATTTTCAATGGAAATGCTAATTCAACTTTACATTTCTATGGTTATAGATGATGCAAAATCCAGGCCAACCGTAGACAGGATATGAAATTAGGCTCAAAATCCGGTTCTATTCAGAAACCTGCGTAACACAGGACACGCACCTACGTATATTAGAAAACAATATCAAAACCTTACATAACCACATGAGCAAGTGTGTCTCAATCTTGTCGCGAGCATTATCATAAATCTTGATCAACATCTACGCTTAGATGTTAATGGGACCCCTCGATTTATTAATGCACCATTCATTCGAGGAATGTTGACGACCACTGGTCCAGACCACAGAGTAGATGGGTACAGAAGGTTGGCTTTAAACGACGAAAGAAAACGCACGCCCACATAGACACGCTTCACGTATATTCTTCACGCTTTGTAACAAGCGTCTAACGTCAACACACAGCACCACTTCACCGACTGCCTCTCTTTTCTTGTGCTAATCACCACGCTCCTGTGCCAGCCTCATCCAGTTAACCTACTTCTAGACAATCCAAAAGTGCTTGTAAATTGTTTATTTGAAATAAATGATTTGCGTTTTAATTTCCTTATGAGATAGTTTGAGAGCCGAAAGTACACGTCTATGTGTGAGTGTTTTCGCTCGTTAACAGAGCTGACCTTCTGTAGTCTACCGATTCTGTGTCCAAGCGTTCCATTGTTATCTCGATTCTCTGATAGTTATTACCTAATGAAATCTCAGGGATCGGGTTACTATTAATTGTTTGTATTCATGTATTTTATGATATTTTTTGTTTATGATGTTTTGGTCGGTAATGGTAGTGTTTAGTGATAAATTAGTATTGACAGAACTGATAGCAGTTTGAGAACGCCTACTACAGATGTAAGTAGCTGTTATGGTTTCTTCGTTTGACGTAAATGTTCTTTAGGCAAAGCCTGTGTCGAGATTGGATTGCGATAGGCAGAGATAATGATATTCTGGATATTCTATAGCTTTATGGTATTTATTGGTAGACACCGCTATATCAGACCAGATGTATTGTTTGAATAGTCCGTGTGTAAGCCCACATTAAATAGATGTTATAGGACTTTTATTTTATAAGTGCCCGAAAAAATACAAGAGGCTAGCAACCTACATGGGCCTTTAATAAAAAAAAAAACTGGCCAAGTGCGAGTGGGACTCGCACACGAAGGATTCCGATCAAAAGACAAAAAATGTCGAAAAAAACACGTTTCCTGTATGGAGATCTCCTTTAATTTTTAACTTGATTTTATTTTTAACTAGCTGCGCCCCGCGGTTTTACTCGCATAAGTTACGATCCCGTGGGAATATCGGTATAAAAGTATCCTATATGTTAATCCTGGTTATAAACTATCTGCGTGCCAAATTTCATACAAATCCGTTCAGAAGTTTTGGCGTGAAATACTAACAAACATCCATCCATCCATCCCTACAAACTTTCGCGTTTATAATCTTAGTAGGATAGGATATTTTTTGTAATAAAATCAATAGTACAACAACAGCTGTCTTCCTATTACGGTTCATGAGATACAGGCCGCTGAAAGACAGACGGACGGAAGGCCGGACAGCGGAGGCTTAGTAATAGGGTCTCATTAGCACCCTCTGGGTACGGAACCCTAAAAATGGGCCTATAAAATTGAAACGTGGGTGTTCCCACTCCTCTAAACGGAGAACGCCTCTGCTTATCCATTCGAGGTTGTAGGCGTGCGTTTATGTATGCATAATTATGTGACTTCTTGGTTGTTCTCGGTTTGCAATATTCACATTTTCACTATCCACCAACCAGACGCAATTTAATTATTTTAAAGCAATCACCATGAATGAAGGGAAAAACTTAAGAGGGAAACGCCAGGGTAACCCGCGAAATATAAAGTTTTCTTCCGTTTTTTGCGTTTTGCAGGACTGGGTCAGGTTGTACTGATTGATATTTCATGAAATAGTCATTGAATAGGATTATATGAACTTAGAGTTGTTTTGATGATTTTAATGATTATATTTCTGTAAAGTCATATTTGTTACGGTCGTGAATCATATTGCAATCACCATATAACCTGACGCTGAGGTCAGCGTCACGTTATATGTTGAATAAAATTTGAATTTCGCGGGCTACCTTAGCGCATCCCCATTAACGTGATGGCAGCTGTTGCCAGTTCAAATAAATCCTCACACAAAAATGCATTTAAAAACCTCTGACTAATAAACCAAATGAGTGTTACAGGTATTCGTTTAAATAAATATCGTAAATACGTGTTATCTAAACGCAAATGACACTTACAACAATGTATGTAACAAAATGTATGGTGTCATACATGTTATGTTAACTACAGATGTATGAGAAGTTTGTATGAGTTGTATGTGATGTGCATGCAAAGATGAATGTCGAGTGTTTAAACTTGACCTTCAATTAGTTTTGCTTATTGTTCAATGTTTGCTTAAGGTACGGTGATTTAGGTTTTAGTGAGAATATGAGGATTAGTCATCCATGAGTGATAAATGATTGACTCCAAGAACCATCTTGAACGTTCAGAGACCCTGGGCAGTCAAATGCCAATGCTAAAAGCCTAACAGGCTGTCTAAAATGAAATACTTTAACTATTAAGCCATCTGAGCTTTTTTCACATCATGTCTGAGTCTGTGTTGCCCTAAACATATAGGTAATTAAGAAATCTTTAAGTGTCGACTGAATAGGTTTAGCTCTTTGAAATTTTATCTTAAAATATATAAACTAGTATTACAGCTAAATACTAAATTAATTAATCACACAATTACAATTAATTATCCCGATATTAACACGGGATCAAAACTTATGCGGGTGAAACCGCGGGGCGCAGCTAGTTTGAAATAAATGCTTTGAGCCTCTCAAATATAAAAAGCGCCAAAAATTTTTTTCCAAATCAATAGTCACCATACTAAATCCGTCTCACGATGTCTCATGGTCTGCCTATATCGTCGCTAGCCCACATTACTTGCGCAACCGCCTACCTGCCGCAACGTTTAGTCTGAACAAACAGAACTCAACAAACACTATAGTCTGTCAGCTCCCATTGTTTGTGTGTAGACAAACAACGTGGGATGGATATTATGATGGACGACAGCTTACGCCTCTACGTTGAAGTTTGAGGCTGATTTTATAGGCGTTGATGGGTTAAAAAGCTCATTTTCTAAGGCTGTGCCTGATCTATAGAACAATTTATTCGCAAAGCATTACGAAAACCTATAAAATATGTTTAACAAGCCAAACTACAAAGAGTCAAGAAATTATACTCCCATGTCGCTACTTATATATATATATATTAAACTAATATTATAATCATCATCATCATCTGCCTAGCCTTTCCCAACTATGTTGGGGTCGGCTTCCAGTCTAACCGGATTCAGTCGAATACAAGTATTTTACATGGAGCGACTGCCACAACCCAGTTACTGGGTAATACGATACCCCTTGGTAAGACTGGTTGTCAGACTTTCGGTCTTCTGACTACCCGTAACGACTGTCAAAGATCTACGAATGACAGCCGGGACCAACGGCTTAAAGTGCTTTCCGAGGCACGGAGGGGTCTCGGTATGTAAAGATGATCACCCATCCACAGACCAACCGCGGCCAGCATAGCTTATCCTGATCGATAGACCTGTGCGACTAAACTAATATTATAGTAATAAAGATAAAAGATTGGATTATTTCTATGTTGTTCAGTTGTTGCTACCCTAAACGGCTGAACGGATTTGGATAAAATTTGGCACATGAGTAGACCATGAACTGACGAGACTTTAGCGGGTAAACCCGCTCGGCGGAGTTAGCCGCTAATAAAGTAGAATGCTAATGCTAATTCCACCAAAGAACAAAGCAATCATTTGGTTAAGTATACGAATATTCAACCAGTCTTCGAACAGTAGTTCTGAAGAGGAGATACATTTAGAGGCAAATATGACTGGGCATGTAGAGCCTCTAAACGTAAAAGCAAGGCAGCGCGGCAGCGGCAAGGAAAAAGCTACCGAAGATTTTATCGCTTTTGTTTTTTCCTGCCATATTTCACCTTACCAATTTTAAGGAAATCGTTTAAAAATTAAGCATTTAAGTTTTTGTTACGTAACTAACAAATAAATTATCATAGATTAGCGTTACCTATTGAATAGGTACTCAGGTGCCAAACAGCTACAGGAAATACCAATCAACAAAGTACTCAAAATTCAATAATAACTAACAATAATACTCAAACAGCTTTCCGTAGAATAACAACAATGCTATTTGCCACATCTGAACGCCCGTCTTTCCCAACGCACTCACGCGCAGGTCGTACGCACACTTGCAAGCTTTTGTCTGCCCACTACCGCTGGACAATAGCGTGATGTCATAGAAGGGCCGCGTACGAGTACAAGGATTTGCGCGGAAATATACTTGTTATGGAAGTGGCTTGTGAATAAATAGTTAGGTAACTTTGTACTATGGAGTGTTAGATGAATTTTTACATCATTTTCATTACTGACATGATCGACAATTTTCTTCTCTACACGTATACATACGTTGATTCTGGAAGCACCTATTCTCGATTGTCAATTCGAATTAACTCACTCGTCTATACAATTATATTATTATGTTGCTATCCTAATTAGAGTGTCTTCATCAACAGCCTTTTGTTGTCTATTGTTTGGCTACTGTAGCTTATGTACTACTGTGAGGCATCTATATGGCCGGTTATAGTGGTAGGTTACGTGTCCTTGACAAGGATACCTAATGCTAGGAATCCCCAATTAAATTCACCAATTACTCGATTTTGGTCAGCACTCAGTAGGTCGTCAAAACCTATATCTGACCATTTTGAAAACAAAATCCCGTGCACATGATGACCACTGCTGCGTCCGTAAGTAAAACAAAAGAGGATCCTTTTTAGGTCGATTAATAATATGCATTGCAAGCAGGAATAGTACTTACGGTGGTCAGATATAGATTTTGGCGATAGTACCACTTCGGTTCACCTAAATAGCTTGGATATTCAATCCTAAATGCCGAGTCTCTTCTAAAATGTTTAGCTCAGCAATGCCACACAAGTTTCAAGTGCACACGTGTCGTAAAACCAATGTTAGCGTGCAAGCCATTCCGTCACCTCACAATGTGGCCGCCTGCTCGTTGTGTAGCCCGGTGGATTTATGAGCGCCTGGTACTCCGCAGCTTTAGATTTCCTTAATTGATTTGTGGTTTTGATAAAATAATGGTCATTTAAATGTCCTGTCCATGTCCTTTGTGTATATTTTTTAGATTACAAAATGAATAAATTTAACGTGATAAATTATTGAAGGATTTCCAATTGTCTACCCTATAAATTTCTGTATGCCAAAAATAATATAAAAAATATGGATCCAGAAAATAATAATTTGCAAAGCTTGGATGGCTTAGTCGTGACAAAACGTATCGTCGTGTTACTCCAAAAGTCAAAGTGACCTCTTAGGATCAATCAAGATATTTAGCAGCTAAACATAGACCACTCTGAAAATCATCATCATCATCTGCCTAGCCTTTCCCCAACTATGTTAGGCTCGACTTCCAGTCTAACCGGATACAGCTGAGTACTAGGACTTTACATGGAGCGACTGCGTATCTGACCTCCACAACCCAGTTTATGGGTCTGACAACCAAGGGGTATAGTATAATATACTCCTTGATAAGTGGTTGTCCGACTTTCGGGCTTCTGACGACCCGTAACGACTATCAAAGATCCATGAATGACAGCCGAGAGCAGCCTTTCCGAGGAACGTTAAGTAAAGATGGTAACCCATCCACGGTCCAACCGCGGCAAGCTTAACTTAACATGATTGATCGACCGGTGCGGCAGTTATTACTTAGCCACAAGCCCAACCATAGACCGCTCTGAAGATAAAACAACAAATGTTACAAAACCAGTAAACAGTAGCGTATATACCCATTATCAGACCAGGAAATTGTGTATAAATATATCCAAGGAGAGCAGACAGATGAATGACCAATTGTGTTACAGCAAGACCATTTTGTTACTATGTAGAAAATTGAATCATATACAAATTATCTTCACGGCACGTAAGAGGAGGAAATTGTTTTCTACAATGTCGTGATAACGATAGTTAGTAAAGTAGATTTGAATAATGTGTCAACGAGATGTTCTGAAATACTTTCTATTAAACCTGATCATAAAATCTTTCTTCTTTACCCATATACCGTGATAATAAAATTGTCATCAAGAGGAGTAACTGTTCAGAGTGCCAGTGTCAGTGACTCTTTTAACCCAACATAATACTTAAGAAAAGATAAATATATTGTACACTATTATTATGGATTCTGTGTTGATGGAGTTACCATTGAAATCCAACAACAACGCAACTCAAAAACACCAAACACACCTATACAAAAAAATCGACTATAAAGTTAAAAGCATCTTCATTACCAGAATAAGTATATAATTTAATCACATAATTATCAAAGCAAACATCGCTATTGGCAATACTTCAACAGCAAAGTCCGGTCCCTCTAGGCAATACTTAAAATAATAAAATGCCCAAATTAAGCATTTCAAAACTCAACCGCTCAATCAACTCTTCCTAAAGGTTGGCCATTTTAACATTAGCCAATATTTCAATAATACCAATTTGAATCCTGTAGCCTGCTCCAAATCACGATAGAGGTACAATCAAGATCGAAGAGACATTATATCTCTTTCAGAAATGGTCGAGTATCTTCAGCTAAAATTAATTAGGAAGCCCAAAAGCATAGAGCTTTCTTCCATGATATTTTAAAGATTTTCTTTAAGTTGAAGAACTTGTAATCCACAAAGAATACAAAAAGGCTATATTCAGAAAAATGGCTGAGGTAAAGCTTATTCAAGTGATCTTGAAATATGTTTAAAGCGTAGGATAATGCAAAATATTGTTCCGTAGTATTTTCAAACCAACCATTTAAAAAAAGGTAAAGATGAATGACAATAAACCATAGCAAGTCACCTCCTTCGAAACAATCCTTAAAATCAAAACGCCCAAATTAAGCATTTCAAAACTCAACCTCTCAATCAACTCCTCCAAAAGGCTGGCAATTTCAACGTTAGCCAATATTCCAATAATACCAATTACAATCTTTTCAATTCCGTAGCCTGCTTCGAATCACAATAGAGGTGAGGTACCTACAATCAACAACGAATTAGATATTCAACTTGATCGATCGGTCGAAATCAAACAATCAACCTAATCTGTTTATTGACTATGGAAAATCGCAAACTACCTTCATAAAAATGTATGGACTTGTGTGACAGGGTTGCCAGTATTGTTTGGGTGGATCCTGGTGATTTATGGGCTATAAGGAATGAATATTTCTCTGAAGGAGCCGCTGCCAAAACAAATATAAATAACAGTAGCAGTGACTTTAATGAACCTAATGAAGACATGGAGTGAAAAATTTTAATGCAAAAACTAATCAGATACGAAGTGTTGTAAATGTATAGTTACCGGCACGTAAGTTGGCAAAAGATTTTGTGCATGCACGAACTTCCCCCACTACAAAATCTTTTGCCAACTTAGATTTTGTAGTGGGGGAAGTTCGTGCATGCACAATTTCATACATTTTTACATGCACGAACTTCCCCCACTACAAAATCTTTTGTCAACTTAGATTTTGTAGTGGGGGAAGTTCGTGCACGCACAATTTTATACATTTTTACATGCACGAACTTCCCCCACTACAAAATCTTTTGCTAACTTACGTGCTGGTAACTATAATTCATAACGGAAACCTTCTAAATAAGTACCAATGAACCTGCAAATGGCAAATTGGTAGTATCTAATGTTTTGTGATGTCTTTTTGGAAAACCTAAATAACGTTCAAGGCATGATGAAAAAGACGATGAAAAGTACTCATACACACGAACGGCCCGTTGCCAAGCCAGCCGCCGATGCGTCGACCGCAACGAGCCGTTCGTGTATGAGCACAAACACAACATTTAATTATTAATTTCATTTGCTAAAGTCAGTAAACGGTGGAGAAAAAAGAAAAAAAGAATTGTGACACCGGCAAGAGTTCATTAATGAGTCGGTACTTAAGTATGCTCACATCAGCAAATCAAATCTATCAGTTCACATGGACACATATTCTAGCAGGATAACGCTAAAGGCAAGCTGCCTTACAACTATAAATCGTTCAAAAACGACATTAAACTTATCTCCTCACATCTACCTTCAAACCGACTTTAAAAAAAAGAATACAGGCAACCCTGCAATGCTCAATTTCACAAACGTAACAAATAAAACCGCGGTAATTTCCTCACAAAGTGCGCATCGCCCTAATGATAGTTTATAGCGTAACTGTACGCGTGCGGACCGGCGCAAGAGCACCCACCAATTATAATCAGGAGCGATTCGTGGGTTATTATTTTCATGCCCGATTTGAACGTGTCCGTTTTAATACGTCACGATTGTGATGAGATTTTTTGGCTTGGTTTTTAACTTTTGGTTGGAAAAAACCGGGTTTTTAAACGACGCGGTAAAAGAGGGGTTTGATTGAAGATGATATGGGTTTGGGTATGCGAAATAGATTTCCATGGTTGGTGTTGAAAGTAAAATTGGTATTTAGCAGTCTAAGAATAATTTTATTTACCTAAACTAATTTGTCTCCACATAAAATTTAAACTTAAACATGCTACGAACACGATCCTGATATTTTAAATAGTGTTTTTTTTTCAGGGCATGAATTTAGTTGAGTCCTGATGATCATGGATCGTTTCCAAGTACAGACGCCAGCACATCAAGCTACTACAATCTGTCAAATTTCTTTAATAGATTTTCAACTTTATCGCTAAGTTTTAAGGTTCAAGGTTGATTGGGAAAAATTTACAGTTTCGTGTAGCTTGACCTGCTGGCGTCTGTACCTACTAGTTCTAGAAGTAGACGGGTAATTAGGGAAATTAGTCCAGCCGAAAGTTGCCCAATGTTCTTCGATAATACAGTCCTTCGTGGAGCCTCTAACACCTGCTACTACAGGAGAAACAAAACAAAATGAATAAAGTTACAAATCCCCACACTAATTACTTATAATTCCTCTCCCACAACGAGAAACATACCCGTTACCGATGTCTAAACGAAGCCACAGATCGAGCGGTATTTTTGATTATACTTCACAATCAGACTAGACCGGTTACTGTCCATCTAACAGCGTAGGACGTCCCCTTATCTCTACACTGACTTGAAAACTGGAATTGTCGTTGCGCAAAGTAAATTTAGATTTCAAAAAGAGACTGGCTATAGGATAATTTAAAGGACGTGCTTTTAAATTTATTTCTGTGGTGAAGGGAAATAAGCCTTTTGAGTCATAAAAGTCGGGAAAAACGGATGGCTGTCTTTCTTCGAAGGCGTTACGTTTGCAATTTGTCACCGCTTTTATTGCATTGAGTAATTAATGGGGATTTATTTTATGTTAGACGTTTGTCTGTGTGGTCTAGCATTAAGGATTTGGTTGACTTTAAAAAATTACAATCCAACCAAATTAAATTTGTTTGTCTACTACAAATCTTTCCATGCCGTATGTTACATCTAATTCTATGACATAAATAAATCTTTACTGATCTCAAAATTAGGTACAATTTAGACCAATTTCATTGAACAGATCCAAGGAATCCAGTTGAAAACTTACCTTCAGACTTTGACAGTACCTACCAACATAGGCGCAATTTATCTGTAGGTAATTCTGCCTTTAATAACCGTTGCGCCATTGACGCAGCCAAGCTTTACTCAATCGAAGGCTTGTCCTAAGTCAGTTGAAGAAATCAGGTTTCTAAAGTGATCGTCCGTTTTTTAACGTCCATACTTAATTGTTTCAGGTACGTGGGTTATACCGCATCAAGAGGTAACTAGTTGGAGTTGTTTTAATATTAATTGAAGCTGCCCTGCACGCGTTGCATTAAACGACCCACCGTCGAAACGAAAGACTAAATGACAGATTGTACTGTCCATTCACAGTTATCTTACCTCTGATTTTGCATCACTGTCAACACCACAGTGATCTTTAATCTCGTGATAATAAGGTTGCTGTTGAGTTGCTGCAACTGTCAAGTCTGTCAAAATCACAAGTAAGTGATCTTTTTTGTTGTTGTAATAAGGTTGTTATTGGGTTGCAGCTGTCAGCGGTAAAATAACTGTGAAAGGAGTGTGGAAAAATTTCTACGGCGCTATGTCAAAAATTAAGAAAATAAATGTATTTTTTTATAAAAAGAGATATGCTTTATAGAATAGAGATAAAAGTGATTGTGGCACGTGTGCTGGAGAAGGAAAAATAAGCTTTCAAAGAATAAGTATAATTAAGAGAGAGAGAACCTATTTTAAAAAATATATGAAAATAAACTGACTTGTTGAATGAATCCCTCGATTTATTTAATTGAAAGAAAGTCCTATTCCTATTATATAGATCGGTAGTGTAGATTTTCTAGGGATTCCAACGCGTTGGTAGGAAGGCTAGGTACCAAGAGATAGGCGATAATAACCTGTCATTACACAGAGCAGTTTATCAACCTACCACCCACACACATTTGTGTTCAACATGGTTTCTTCAAGTAAGTAGAGCTTTGACACTTAATATAACTTTACACAACACTACACGAATCCAAAGTAAGTAACAGTAAAGTTGAGCTTAATTTTAGCTTTATTAAGTGTTACTTAATTAAACAAATAATAACCACACTTATGGTCATCAATTTAATATCTTAATAAATATTCAGATCGTATTTACATTTAAAGAACGAAAATGAAAAAAAAAATAGTTTATTTATTTAGAAAAAAAAATATCAATCCAAAAAAAACCTCATTATTAAATCATTTACAGGCACTTTTGAATTGTCAAGCAGTTAGTCAGTTCGTCAGAAAGTTGAAGCTAGTGGCCCGTTGCAAAACAAGGATTCTATGGCGAAGAACAGGCAAAAAACTCCATGGACACTCTTTTAAATCCAGAGATTACAAAATCCTGAGTACATTATTCTTGTTTCGTTTAGCTTTATAATATTACTAGCCGCGACTTCGTCTGCAATCGAGAGTAAAAAGTAGCCTACGTCCTTTTGCAGGTCATGGTCTACCCAAGTGCCAAATTTCGTCCAAATCCGTTAGCTGTTGAAGTATTATAACATAACAAACAAACAAACATACAAAACATCAAGTATTTTTTCTTTATAATAATATTATGTAGTTTAGATATACATAGATCTAGGGTTCTGTTTAACTCCGAAACGAATGTACAATTTCTAAAAAACACGCTAGCAAATATTATTTACATGAACGCTCTATAACAAAAACTTCCAATATTGAAATCAGTTTCAGTTTACACAATCCCACTGTTAAAACAGACTACAAAATTAGGCATGCAACTAAAGTGCAGCCTCCAATTAATTAAATCAATTACCATAATTTGACATAAACAATGATCTGAATGAAATATCTCATGCGCTTGAGCAACTTGTGCTATTCATTAAAGAGAATACGCGATGAATACTGTTACTTTCTATATAAACCTGCAATGTTACCGGTAACTTACCGGTTCTATAGGAACAAGTACGGATAGTCCCATCACTACTTAAAGTTTTCCCACCTCTATAAAACTTACGCATCATCACCTTCTTAGCCTTTTCTCAAGTAAGTAAGCTGGGTTGCTTGTAAGCTTCCAGTCTAACAAGATACAGTATCTGTACTTTACACAGAACGACTTCGGTTTGACCCCTGCAACTAGAGTTACCAATGTAAAAATATACAAGGAAAAAGTTAACACGAACAAAGTTTCACATTGTAAATAAAACTTTTTTCGCGTGAATATAATTTAATTATTTCATCCAAAAGCAAAGCCACATCTCCTTAATACCAACTAATTATTCCGTTGAAATAATTATACCGAAGCTTCCAATGGAAAAAACAGCGAGTTGCGTTCGCGCAATGTTCGTGGTCGTCCCGCAGTTGTTCGATTCGGATTAGCGAATGAGTTTACCGGCTATTAGTGCGTGATTTATGATGTGACTCGCAACGAACGGGCCCGATGGACCGGGACGGCGCTGCGTGAGATCTAGGGGTAATGCCGATAGATATCGATAGTTGATCGGTTGTCGATAACGCGGTAGCGGATTGGATGTCGATAAATGGGAGATTAGATTTTGATAGGTTTGTGGTTGTCTTTTCTGGTTTTGTTTGGTGTTGTTACTTAAAGAGTAGGAAGGAGGATTTAGTACTTTATCATAGCACAACATGCAAGTTTCGTGTTAGGAATTGATTGTAAAAAAATAATATCATATTCTTTTTAAATTAATCGTATTAATATAATAGGTAACAAGCGTCGTGATAAAGACATGTTTAAAAAAAATTACAACCACATACTTAGGATTCTAAATGACTTAATTTGTTTATTAATGTCACCAAAACTCTAGAAGCAAAACAGCATACATCCAAAAAATTGGTCAATAACTCTAAATAAATAAATAAAAATAAAACAACATGAAAACTATCGACACTCGTCCATCCCTAGCGGCCCGCCGACCGGTACAGGTGCGTTAGGTTCTCACCGCTGCGCGTACGCAACACACACGACGATTTGTCCGCAGATAACCATCTCGGGATCGCCACTTTATTTGTCGCTCGCCGCGAACTGACCAGAAATTAAAACGAGGCCGTATTTCAATTCTACGTTTTCGTTTTTATAAACTATGGCGAAGCGAAAACATGTTGGCATATTTTTTTGTTTTTGAAAGTAAATTAAAAGAGAGGTGCACAGTTTTTGTTGTAATTTTTTGTTTTATCGAAATCAGGATTAGAAATGCAAAAACGTTTAGAGTAATATAACATGTTTGACTCATGAGGAGATAATATAGAAAGCTTCTAATATACGATGGATTAACCACTTTTACTTGGATAAAATCTTTGACATTACAACTTCATTAAGAATCGTCTATCTTGACAATAAAAATCTTTGTATCATTAAAAAGATAAACATTTCAATAAAACGTATATCGAATTTAAAACCAAAACGACGTACTTATTAATCGAGATCCAGTCTTCTGTCTCTATCATGTATCTAATGACGGTGCTGTCAAACGTCTAGAAAGCACTATTAGCCGGAATGATTCAATTAAAATGAGTTATTGACCATCGATATTTATCGTACCACTTGCTCAAAGTAGGTACGTAACTAGTAGAATTAGTTACGATGTCTTTCCCTTCCCTATCGCGACGTCGATATTTTTTTGTTAATGTTTTTATTTGTATATTAATTTACGAGCTAATTAATTGTCGTATGGATCTGTGGTGCGGGCCCTTTGAGTGGTTTTAGTGTGGCTATTAAAAAAATATATAGGTGGTTGGAAAATCGTTGTGAATACGGCAAATATATAATTTGGGTATGTTAAGCCAAAGTGTCAAGTGAGAGCGGTGATCATAATCTTTATGTCATCATCAACTTCCGTTTAGTTTCATCTCATAATAAAGAGTTTTGTTATTGATGTTTATGTAATTAAGCCCCAATTTATGGAAGATTTTATTATGATTTTATAATATTGAATGTGTTTATTTCACTAATCAGTAATCTCTAATCTAACATTGATCTGGGAATGGCATTTTTGGATTATAAAATTGGAACTAAAATATGTTTCTCACGATTCTAAGGCATATTTGGGCGTAGTAAAATGTAATGGTTTCATCACATCATTATTATTAAGTTTTATCATAAATTTCCTGATTTCGTGGGTCTGGTTGTCACAGTTCTCGTACTCTTACTAATTCATTCATTTAAAAATACCCGATTGCTTCGTCATTCACCTGCCCTTATCCCAATTTATTTGGGGTCGGCGCAACATGTCTTTTTCTTCCATACCATATTTCCTCTATTAGTCGTCATCTCGGTAGTCACCCCCTTTCTAACCATATCACCATTCACACAGTCCATCCATCGTTTCTTTGGTCTTTTGGTTTCTTAAGGCCATCGACATACCTTGAAAAATAATGAGCATCACTACCAGCTTCATACCTATTAAAATTATAAAAAATATTTAAATCACCAGGTGATCTTATTTAAATCACCAGGTGATCTTATTTAAAACACCAGGTGATCTTACCCATCAACATTATATCGATCTCTTATCTACAAAGACACGCTTATCATATTATCAAAATACCTACAGCGCTACTTAAAACTAATTATGTTACCATACTCAAAGTTACAGGTTAATAAGCGATTACAATAGTCGATTTATCTTGAGACGTATCTCGAGATGCTATCTCAGTGGGACTACAAAGCAAACATGGTGCGGATGACCAGACCTGTATATGTGACATTTATTCATAGCCCTGACTATGAATTATAATAATAAAACATTAAAAATTAGAAGGTGTCAATTTTTTTTGAGGAGAAAATCTGTTTATAATATGTAGAGTTGGAATGTTAATTAGAAAGAATCTTTAATGCAAATAAAGTAAGCTTCTATGTTTTTTTTTGTTAATTGTATACCAATGAGCTGGTTATACATATAAATACGTAGCTGTATACCGTAAGACAATTATTTATTTCTTTAATAGTTTATCATAAAAATCGTTAATGGTAGTTTTTTTTATAAATTCTTATTATAAACTATCTCCTACTCCACAAAATTAAAATTCACAAAACATATAATTATTCCATTAATCAAACTACAAACGCTACTAGCAAAATTAATCATCAATTTATATTCACAAACAGAAATATTTTTATCATCGAACAGAAACAAACAAAAAAACATCGACAGGGAAAAGAAAGTCGGAAAGAAATGAAAAAATATTAGTATTCAGGACTTGCACAGGAAATAGAAAAAGTACCGCATAAAAAAAGAGCAACAATTTACGAACAAAAAACAACTTTTGCGAGGCCAAAAAAGTCTCCTATCTCAGCTTAAAGAAAAACGATGTTTGAACTATGAATTACTATTAGAAGCTGCACTATAGACTTGGCAGTGTAAAAAATTATGTAGAAAGTAGAATGACAACGCACACAAGTGTGCCCGGTTCGTTGATTAGGTGGCTGTGTGAACGAGGCACCGGTAAAGAGGTAGCTAGATGAGGCTTGCAGTTTTAGTTGAGTTGAGCGTGGTTTGAGGAAAAAGTGGTATTTTTTTTAGTTGTCGACTGAGAGATTGAGAATGTGTGGAAAGGATGACGAAAATATCACGTATGTTACATAATAATCAGCCTATAATGTTTCCATTGCTGGGACACAGGCCTCCTCTCTTCGAGAGGGAGTGGGCTGTGATCCAGGATGACAGGATTCGTGTACAAAAACCGACAATGACCAATGTTAAATTGTGTGATGTGCATAGCATAAGCAGCCTATATTGTTCCCACTGCTGGGACACAGGCCTTCTCTCTGTGAGAAGGAATGGGCTGAAATCCACCACGCGGGCCCAGTGCGGGTTGGTAGATGTCATAATGTCTTCGAACTTTTAGTTTGCGCTGTTTTCCTTCACCGTATTTTAATCATAGGTTATGGAGATGGTCTTAAAATTCTCTAAAATAAACTTTAATAATATTCAACATCATTATTATTGTAATGTTTATCTTCCAATAATTCAAACTTATTTCTTAGCTGAATCATCATGACAGTATAATTTTCCTATAATTAAATTTATTTTCCCTTGCTTGCTTATTTCTACTTTTATATCTTTAATTCATATGGTACATAATAAAGAGTATTCCTGCACTAAAAGGACATGCTAGATGACAAACTTTCACTCATTTTAACAAACTAGCTAACCTATCTCCATATTCTAAACCACGCTCAAAATGACTCCTATCCAACTACAACATTACTAACCGCATCCAGTGTCACGTTAATAAGTTGCACACATGTAGTTACCTCCTTTTACAGTTACCTGTAAACAGATATACCGAAGATTAAGGATGTAACTGTTTAGCCATAGTTAACATTGTATCTTGTAGTATATTGTCGTTATTATGGCATGCAGGCGATTGCCTACTGCGAACAGCTTTTAGGGCCCGATCACACGTACAACAACCACACCACACCAAACCACACCACAGCGACAAAATGTGGGTAAGTAGGTGAAAGGTAGGTGTGGGTGAATTTGGCTAGGTTCTGTGTTCCCTTCCTCATGTAACCCGTCTGCCTTCAAAGTAAGAGTGAACAAGCTTCTTCTGGGTACGCTCCTTCCATCATAGACCTCATCCATCGCTTCGCATCAGGCGTGAGCGAGGTCAAGAGCAAGCCCATTCAGATAAAAAAAAAGAAAGAAACAAAAGTGTCGCTGCAGCTTCTTGCAGTTGCGTTGTAGTAACTACAAAATTTCGATGTGGTTGCGTTGTCGCTAGTAGTTGCGATGTGGTAACGTTGTGACTCAGCCTGTGACAGTGTCATCGTGGCAACGTAACGTTGTGATTTAGATGTGGTCAGCCGCTCGTGCGCAGTCTCGCTAATGGTTGCTTTGTGCGATGCGGCCTTGATGTGTCCTTGTGTGGTCGGTATCGCCCACAATGTTGATTTTGATGGCCAAATGTGGTCCGTGTGGATAAACTATCCATTTTCATACAAATTAGTGCACGTCCACATATGGTCGATGCGGTGTGATTGTGGTACGTGTGTTCGGGCCCTTAATAATGTGCCTGAGATTGGGTCATTGTGTCTTTTACCTTTTATTGGGTAAGCAAAAGGTTGTATGAGTCATGTTGGTGGAAAAGTGATGGTCATTTTGTCATGATAGAAGCTGTAAATCTAATTATATGTTTGAGATATAATCGACGCCATCTAGCCTTTATTGGACTGAGTTTTGCGATTTGTTGCTGGGAAATATCTTATTTATTAGAGAATCTGTTCATCTAGAATCTAGAAAACTTTGAACTTTTCTGATTGGAATTGGATCTTTTCCTTTTCTGAATGTAATAACTGGGTTATAATTCACCTTACTGACTTGGTTCTTATTTATGCAAACTAGCGTTTACCTACTCTATAAACATTCTGAAAAGGAAGATTATTCTTTTAGACACAGTAGGATTGAATAATTGCCTTCACGTCTCTATTCCTCGAAGAGTTAGGCAGGGGTGTACCTATAGCACACCCATATTTCGCCAGTTGTCTGTTTCTGTTATTTATCGGAACTTATACAATGATAAGTTTAATTGATGTAGTACGTTTAATTTGAGAATCACTTTACTACTTTTACAAGAAGTACCTACTCTTTTGTCAACCTCTTTTTTTTTGTCTCTTAAAAGTGTTGTACAAGCTCTTGAAAGTTGTTAAAAGATTATTAATTTAAATTGAATTTACACTTCGTACAATGAATAAATTACAATAAGTACCTGCGGTTTGTTGTGTAAACTTTACTTTAATTTTAAAGGGTTATTTCAAGGGGCATTCCTATAAATTGTTAGGGGTCATGCTTTCTAACTTCAAAGCTGTTTATATTAAAATAAAGTGTCATATTTAATATCAAATTTATAGTTGTCACACGCTTCTTACACCGATTGGTCAGAGGTTAAAACGTTCGCCCTTTGCGTCTGTCGTTAGTAGCAAAAAACCGTTAAAATGACGGAGCATTATATTGTTGAATTGATTATTTATTAGTTTAAATTGTGTGTTTAAACAAATGATGTGTGCGAGTTATTTATTTTTACAGCTCGTACCTTTTAATGGCTGCAAATAAAATAATCATTAATGTTTAACAGTTATTCGCCTCTGATTTTGCATCACTGTCCAAATCACAGTGATCTTTATTCTCATTCTTATAAGGTTGCAGTTGGGTTGCTGCTATTGACAAGTTTGTCAAAATTATTGTAATCTTTATTCACGCCATAATAAGGTTGCTGTTAGAGTGTTGCTGTCAGAGGTAAAATAACTGTGAACGAACTCTACTTACCTATTGCTTACCCCCAGTGAAATACTATACTTAGTTACAAGTGTGCTAATATAATTAAAGGTACACGCGTAAGGTTTTACTAAAAAATCTGTAAACTTTTTGAAGTTATCAGGCCCCATCATCATCTGCCTAGCCTTTTCCCAACTCTGTTGGGGTCGGCTTCTAGTCTAACCGGATGCAACAGAGAACCAGTAGTTTACATGGAGCGATTGTCTATATGACCATCACAACACAGTTACCGAGGTAATACGATACCCCTTCATAAGACTAGTTGTCAGAAAATCGGTTTTCTGACGACCCGAAAAGACTGTCAAAGATCCACGATTGACGACGAGTGATTTCCGAGGTACGGAGGGGACTTGGTATGTAAAGATGGTCACCCATCCACGGACCAACTGCGGGAAACGTAGCTTAACCTGATCGATCGACCCGTACAGCTCTTATTACTTAGTCAAAAGCCTTAATAAGTTAAAAGCCCCAGAGATGGTTATAATAAAATCAGTGTCTTAGCAGAGCCGTTAACATTATTAGCATCATAAGAAGACAAACAGAAAGGAAAGCTACCACAAAACTATTTATCATACACCACTCAATAAAAATACATAATAGAATATGTATTAGCCATATATTTCTCACCAACACCTGTACAATATATTCCACGATCATATAAAACATAGACGATTCACCTCCTCATAATAATAACTCAAAGAAACCGTTAGACGGTGGGTCGCCTTTTAAAGAATTTTAAATTATTTAAAACTATTTAAAAACCTCTTTTCGGCCTTGACCTCACCTTCAGAATATATTCCGAGAAAGCTGTAAATTATCATCGATATTTTATGTACCTATTAAGTTGGTTTTATGGTTTCTAGATTTCTAAGTAAGCAAAGTTGTTGAAAAAAAAAACAAAGTATGGTATCTAAATTATTCATGTTAAAGTTTTTCTGATCTGAATTTTTGTGAAACGGTAGGTGAGAATTAAGGATCAATTTGGCAATTTAAAGACATGTTTTGCTAAGATTTAGTGCCCAGACGCTTATTTAATTGCTTTTTTAAACAATTAATAAGCTTTTATCTAAAAGCTTCGAAAAACAACAAAATAATAAAAATCTTATCAATATTCTTTGTTAGACATGACAGCTCTTTAAATAATTTCTGAACTAGATTTCATTAAAAAATAAAAACTTCTCGTATCGATGGCAACAAGTTCAAACATCTTTGGCCCACAATTCAACTGCGCGAATTCCGCTCACTGACGCAGTCATAAGATCATAAACTAAAAAATTAGTATAAATTCTCTTTAGTAAATATTAATTTGTTGGTTTTTTCCGCACGGGTCGATTGAAGTTTAAGCTTCAGTTGCCGTGGTCGGCTCGTCGATGGATGGTCATCCATCTACGAACCGACCACGGCACGGAAAGCTCTCTAAATGTAATGGACGATCATCCATTACATATCGAGACCCTTCCGTGCCTCGAAAATCACGTAACGCTCGTTGGTCCCGGCTGTCATTCGTAGATCTGTGAAAGTCGTTACGAGTAGTCAAAAGCCCAAAAATGTGACAACCAGTCTTACCAAGGAGTATCGTGTTACCCAGTAACTGGATTGAGGAGTTCAGATAGGCAGTCGCTCCATATAAAATATACCAGTATTTTATATGAAGCTGGACTGCCCATGCACCGGGTGATATATACCGGATGCAGCTGAATACCAATTCAGCTGCATCCGGTTAGACTGGAAGCTGAACCCAACATAGTTGGGAAAAGGCTGGGCAGATTTATTGAATTTGTTGATTTCTTCTAGTAACCAATACATTTATAACCACAGCCATAGACATGAGAACTAGTGTGGGGAAACGTTAAAAAAAATTGACGTGTACACAGTTTGGTAACGATTTTATTAAGACATGTTGATACGTAGGTATAGGTTAGGCGTGATTGATGATTTCAATCACCTATCACTCTCTCCTAGGTATCACATGGTGACTAGCCGAAACGTGAAAGGTCATCTATCATAATATCTAATTCAGTTAATCGATCCTGCAGATTTGATTTAACTTACACGTCTGAAATGTAATAATATTATCTGATCAATTAATTAAATTTTCGCTTTTTTATCCTTTTCGTTCGTGTTAAATGATTGACTAATGATAGGGTGTAGAGTATTATATTAAGCGTCAAATGTTGGTAACATTTCTTATTACAATCTAACATTTTAGTTTTTTAGCAAATATCATGACTTTTTCGAGAAATTAATACGTCTTTTTACGTATACCTCATGTACACGTACTATCGCCAAAACCTCTGACCATTTTGAAAACAAAATCCCGTGCACATGATGACCAAAGCTGCGTCCGTATGTACAACAAAAGAGGATCCTTTTTAGGTCGACTAATAATATGCGCTGCAAGCAGGAATAGTCCTTACGGTGCACGGTGGTCAGATATAGATTTTGGTGATAGTCTACCTCTGCCTAATCCTTCGAGGAAAATAAGCATGATGTTATGTTATAATATCTACTATAATCTGATAACACTATAAACGTAAAAAGCAACATGTGCTTAGTTAAAACGTTTAGAGGTTTCTTTATAAACGATGATTAAAGTAAAGTGACGTTTTAACGTCAAAAATGTATGGTTAAACAGTCGCTAATCACTACTTAACTTTAAGCAACGTAATATGAATAATACACGCTTATATGGAATCGGGCTGGACACATTTGCCGCATGTCAGACGATTAGTGGGCCAAACTTATAACCCAGTGGGTCCCGCTTAATGGCAAACGACATCGCGGCAGTCCCAGACGGAGATGGCGGGATGAGCTGGACTCCTTTGATAAAGATTGATCCTTGGCAGTTATGGACAGAGAGAGGTGGAAGGAGAGTAGGGAGGCCTCTGCCCAGCAGTGGGACATTAACGGCTAAAAATAAATATGACTAAAGGCATTAATATTTTATTGTTCTAATTACCTGAAAATCATTGCTGCTAGATTTGACTGCCCCAAAACACTGGGTGAGGGCAGTGAATGGTTTTGTATAAGTAGGTAGTCTACATAAAGATAAGTACTAACAATACTAACATAATTGTAAGCTAATATTGTTACTAATATATACTAACAAGATATGGATTTTAATTATCTGAAATAAATTATTCTATTCTATTCTATTACTCATTTTTTAAACGGAAAAAATCTATTAAAAACAACATAACCCATAATCAGCCTATAATGTTCCCACTGCTGGGACACAGGCCTCCTCTCGGTGAGAGGGAGCGGGCCGTAATCCACCACGCGGGCCCAGTGCGCGTTGGTGGATGTCACATTTCTTCAAATTTCTTGCTTCTAGGACATGCCGGTTTCCTCACGATGTTTTCCTAACAAACAACAAAAAAACAACATAAAACTGTATAATTTTAAACAAACCCGTAGATCCCTTTACTCTTTCAAAACACTCGCAATAAATAAACATAAACGTGTATTATCTTGTACAAAACCAATTTATTATTGTTAGTCCATAACCTTTTATTTGCAAAATACCTACGTTCATTATATTGTGTGCACTTCAAGGTGCCCTGGTCAGCAGTCCATTGTTTGTTGGTTATAACTATTAATCACGTTCGACGTACAATTATTATAACACGGAGCTAACGTAATCAAAGATCTTTTATTATCGATGTGGTTGCAAAAACTTAGGATAATCATAGCTGTTGCCAGGGTTAGTTTATTTTAACGACTGCAATAATATTTTACATACATAACTTTACGCCTTTATTCCCCTAAGGGTTAGACAGAGTTGCACCTATATGTAGTACGCACACACATTTCGCCAGTTACGTTCAAGTTCCATTTAAAAGGGGGCGAGCTTATTGCCATTAACTAGACACAAATCCAGAGTCCTGACTGAGAAATTCCACATGGAAAACCCAATAACCCTTGCCCGACCCGGGAATTGAGCCCAGGACCACATGTTCAGAGCTTGCGACCAACCAGGCGGTGAATACAAAAGAGTAGGTACCTACCTACTGACATCATGACGACATATTATACCTATATGACTAGTGCTTAGGATGCTACTTTTAGAAAAATATATTTTATTTTATGGGAACAGTTAGTCGTTCCAGTAATTTAAAATTTTATCACCAGTTTAGGTACTCGTATTATGATATACTTCTCTATGAGATAATTTATTGCTAAAAAGATTAAAGTTCGTTATTTTATCCTTGAGAAATAACAGTGGAAAAATGTAAAGCACTGTTGAGCTCAATAGTTTTTAATACACTTAATAATATACCCGGGTGGACATAGGCCTCTCCAATTGCACGCCTTTCAACTCAATTCTTGGCAACTCTCATCCAGCTGCTACCAGCCACCCTGTGAAGATCGTCAATCCACCTAGCCTGAGGGCGTCCTACCTAACGTTTGCCGATTTGCGATCTCCACTCAAGAACACGTCTTACCTCAACGACGAAGGAAGAATATTTTGATTTTTGACAGTTTCCCCACCAAAAACTGTCAGACTGCAATTTTATTTCACGGATAAAAGTTGTTTTATGACGTTGGAAAAATCAGCTCCGGAGTGTTTATTTTAAACTCAAAACTCAAAGCATTTATTTCAACATTTTTGAATTGTCGGTCGCTTAGAAAGATGAAGCTAGTTGCCCATTCCAAAGCGTAGTAGGTTCCTATGGAGAAGAACGGGCAAAAATCTCCACGGAAACGGACATTTTATAGCCAGGCTTTTAAGATCCTAGAATAAAGAAACCTTATAAAATCCAGCCACGATTCTCACACACAAAACCCAGCTTTCTAACGCACCGACAACAACTGAGGTCATAGTAACAAACGTTAAAACATGGTAACATGCCTTTTTTGTAGCGGAACTAAAACGAGTGAGCATGACATGTGGAATTACCAAGCATTACATCGGATGCCGCGGTTACTGACAATCTGTCATCGATATAACTGCTGACCCCGCACGATTGTTTCATCCGTGATTGATGTACGGACCCACTGAGCACCTGTCAGAATGATGTGCGTGCAAGCTAGAAGCGGAAAGCGAAAGTCTAGAAATTATATTGAGTTTTGTTTTATGACAGGTAAATTGCATTTGAATGTAAGAGTCAGAGAGCGAAGTTTGTCGACATATATTGCAGTTTTTCGATAGAAGACATGAATAATTAAATACCGGAAAGCTCCGAACCGAAACGACAACACTAGTTAACAAGCAGCAAAATCTAAGCGGTAGCAAATAAAGTCAGTAAAGTTGTCAAAAAATAAAAGGTCCGTTGTTGTCAAGGACATTGACAGTTCTAGTTAATAAAGATCAAATTCGCAAAACACATATTCGTTTGTATGAAACTGACGGGTGTCAAGAACGCATTCTCAAATTTCAAAACGGGCCTTTTATTTTTTGACAATTTTAGTAATAATTATTTTATTAACCTTTTGTACCTTTTGTATTTTATAGACTAATAGGTAAGCGCTCTTCCTCCTCTCTCCTACTATGCTGTACCCGACGGAGACCATAATAGTTTCATTAATTTTAAGCCTACCAACTGTTTTACCAACATTATGGAATGCAACAAAGAATTGTGAATAGTTAAAACAATAAAATGTTTTTTATCGACTTTGGGAAACAACTTAGGCTGCATAGCCTTTTCTCAAATCGCCTTTTCTTTTGACATGAACCACAACCATACCCAGCGCGGCAACAGTGTGAAATCAAACATAGCTGAGCTAACAAATTGAAAATCATACGCGTATAAACTTTAATATTCAACTAAAGCACATACCGTATCTTGTCGGGTAACATAAAACTGTTGCAGAATGCTGCTAATTTGAAAATCCTTCGCAGAACAAAGTGTTATCTTCAAACGAAGCATGGTTTTAATTTAGTAGGTTTATAATCATTGTTCTCATAGATGTTATGTAAAGAGAATGGTTTGAAGAAACAGTTTTTGAAGATGCGTTTTTTGCGCGTAGAGAGAGGTAGGTGTCATGGAGGATTTTAAAGTGTTTATATATAGCTTGGACTTTAGATTAAACATATTTAATGGATCTTGTTATGGAGTACCCTCTAGGTTGATTGCAACTTGTTTTAAAACTACCAGGAGGCTTTAAAATTTTATTAGTGTCAAAATTCAAGAGGCCGAATAGACTGGCTGGATTGATACTACTAAAGAGTTTGGTGAAGGAACATTGATTTTTTTTTACGTAGTGCTATTATTTAGTCTTTCCAATGTAACTCTTATGTTATTGTTATAAAGTATAAATTAGAATGATTGCCGATTATTTATTTTTTTAACTAGGACCTCTCGCCCCCAAGTACAGAAGTTTTTCCAAAAATTCAGCTCTTTTTTGCATACCCATGAATGTGAATATAGAACCCATTCCAAGACATATAAAACACTCAAAATCTTCTCCCATGATAAAACCTCAATACACACATACTTCGCAATAATACACTAACCATCAAAATATCGTTACTCTACAGCAAAAGTCGACATTGTAAAAAGTTCATCGACCTTTCAATATTAAATGTACATTAATGATTCTGAAAAAATAAAAGGTTACAATGTATTGTACATAGGATTAGAGGTAAAAAAACTTGGGATTCCACTTTGTTAGTCTGCTAATGACAATATTATTATAAGGTCGACGTGTTTGCTAGCAAATAATACGTTATTACCGATAACTTATTCTTGTTTTGTTAAACATTTGATGCGTTGATGTCTTAGAACTGAGTAATCATTCACAGATGATGGAGCGTTCGCAAAAAAAAATGTGGATAAGAAGAAAAAAGCTACTACTACGAGCTACTACTCTTATTCCTTCTCTGTCCATGCTGTAAGATTGTGGAACTCACTTCAGCCTAGCATTCGTGATTTGCAAACTATTTCTCTATCTAAACGTCAATTAAAAGAGCATTACCTTTCCTCTATACCGTGAGTATTTTTATATACACATATATATATATATATGTTTGTATATTTTGTATTATGTATTTATTTAAGTATACTTATGTATTTATTTTTTTGCATTATATGTGTAGGTATATTTAGACTTCACACACTCATATTTTTCTCTTCTTGTTCTCACACACTATTGTCTACATTTCCTTTTTACTTCTCCTTTCGCAGGTCTGCTGGAAGAAATTTCTTAAGAAATAAGCAGTACCTTTGCACTCATATTTAAAATGTCATATCCTTATGTATTTTACTGTGTGTACATAAATAATAATAATAAAAAAAAATGGAAAAGTGTATAAGAAAGTAAACAAACTTTAAATTCTGTATGTCATCTATGAACAATACTTTCTGAGTTTATCATGGAAATTACTAGCATCGGTGAAGGAAATATCGTGAGGATCCTGGACTTATGGTTAAAATAAGTCTGAAATCGCCAACCCGTCTTGAGCAAGCGTGGTGATTAAAGCTTGTTCCTTCCCTGTATGAGAAGAGGCCTGTGCTCTGCAGAGGGACAGTAATAGGCAGGTCTGATTATGTCATCTTTATCATTTTAAATAATTCATGATGAAATCAAAATTAAAGCTCCATTGACTTAAATAACAATGCCAGCTACATTCTTATAAACATCGGCACTCTCACTATTGCAAAATAAATTGTTTTCGTTACCCATAAAAGATCCAGTAATCGGTATGTTTAACTATATTTATCTACCCACGCAATCATTGTAGTGCTACAAAAACGCTCAGAAAACTTAAGTATGTTATTATTCTTCATTAGTAACACCTACAAAGGCTTTAATAGAATCATTAAGAATTGAGACATTGAAGTTTTCGTATAATGTTGCGTTAAAAGTGGACTTAATTAGGTAGATTCCATTTTGGTTTGGAGTAACCAGAGGCGGTTTTTGGTAACAGTGCCTTTAAAAAGAAGAAAACGATTGTTTTGATATAATTTCTCAATAAAATTCTTAAAGTCACTGACAGACAACGAACAGCCTAAACCGCTGGGTCTAGAAGCGTATAGTTTTTTTTTTTATTTATTTATTTATTTTATTTATTTATTTATTTCAGGCGACGAAGGCCCATAGATAAAAACACAAGCACAAGAGTTCCATATACCTATAGGTATAACGAAAGTGAGCAATTAGAAAAGATTTTCAAAAATTCACCCCCTAACCCTGTCCATTAGGTTTTTTGGCAGCTGTCTTAGAACGAACTATTCCAGATTACGTAAAAGCTAACTTTAAAATTCGTAATAAAATAAATATATAAACTGCCTTATCTTATTGAATTATCTTATTTATGGCTTGTTACAGACATTATAATACCGAACGTGTATGTATGTATTGTGTGTTGCTGAAATCACTAGTTCCATCTGTCAAAAAACGGTTTACCAAATGGACAGGGTATAAAGGGGTTAAATAGGGGATGAAAGTTTTATGGAATTTTGGCATATTTACCGATGGAAAATATCTTACGGTTGTTTTAAATAACAAGTTAATTCACAGACTATAAAATATTACAACAGTCATTTATGATTTTCACTTTTATTTTCTCAAAATATTACTAAAACTTTTTTTGCTGGCGCTACTACCAAAACTAGCGTCGATACAATCAACAAATCAGAATACAATCTGACAATTAGATTATCAACCAAAAACTGCTCAGTCATCTCGAGCCCATTGTTGTTGCGCACGGTACAGCAATAAAAATTCCTTTTGTGAATCGGTAGCCTCACTGTTTTGTTGACCGTACAGTAGGCATTCAAAAAACCATAGTCATTGGAATAAAGCGTGCCTCCTTTGTAGTTCGTGTATTAATATTATAGGTTATGTGCAATTACAAGAAATTTTCCTTTTGAACATGTTCCGTACTGTTTTGAAATGTCTTATTAAAAATGTTTGTAGGCACACAAGATGACCTGGCATTTATTGGCTTTTGAAGACTAACAATGAAATACTAACTGATCATCTATTCATTTGGCAAGCATTGTCATCGAAATTTTAGTCAATATTTTCCCCACATCTTTTTTGTGGCTGTCTATACTTCTGCTGGGTTTAACCTAGAAGCTATATGTTCTCTGTGTCATTAATGAACTTGGAAACCTAGGATATAGGCGACTTTTATGTTGAACTCCAACACCCACTTACTTCAGCTTATTGCCTGGCACCTTAGTAACAACGGACGGATATAACAGGTACGCTTTAAAGACGATTAAATGTCATATACCTACCTATCTATCTCACCATTTTCCCAGAGGAGCAGACAGAAACCAATGGTCATAAACTCTTCTTTTGATTTGTCGACGCTCGTAGGTTGGGATTCAATTGGTGTTAACGTTCACTCACTAGGAGTTAGTTAACCTGAAACAACAATGAACAAGAATCCTGTCAGAGCACTGCAAAACACACTGTTGTTTTGCAGTGCTCTGACAGGATTCTTGTACAAAAATCTTGTAAAATGTGTGTAGCATAATCAGCCTATAATATTCCCACTGTTGGGACACAGGTCTTCTCTATGTGAGAAGGAATGGGCTGAAATCCACCACGCGGGCCCAGTGCGGGTCGGTAGATGTCACATGTCATCGACTTTTCGATTCTAGAACATGCAGATTTCCTCACGCGATGTTTTCCTTCACCGTTGTGAGAGCAGTGGTGATGAAATATTTTACACAAAGTAAAGCGCCTGTCTGGGTTAGAACTCGTAAATTGCGGCTGTTACCACTGAGCCACCACAGCTCATCTAAATCTATGATCAAGTCTAATCAGATACAGCTCCATATCACTATTTACCTAATCCATCTCACTTCTCTACCTATATCTAAAAACAAGGTAATATCTCAGCTTCTCAATTTCCCAGGGCAATCTTAAGTTAGTCTAGCAACAAACGTGTTACCGTGATTAATATTTGTTAGTGCTTGCATCTCGGAGTTAATTAAATTATGAGGTTAGAGACTTATGTGCTACTTTTGATTGGATGCGAATAATTTATGGACGACAGGAAATGGTTATTACGGTATTATAATTATATCTTTGTCATGTTCTTTTGTTTTAATAGTTGATAACTATTAGTTTAACTGGTCTACTTTGTGTTTGTTCATCTTTAATCTTGAAGTTTTAAACACTAAATAATGGCAGCATAGACTAAACCGTGTTTATTTTACATTCTCTTTTGGTATTTTTAAAACTTTTGTAGTACCTATGTCATGTTCATTCTTCTTGGCAACATAACCTTCCAATTTGACAAGAATTTTATTAACTTGCTTCGTTTGTAGATAAATATGTGTTTCTAGTAGATACCTAAAAGTCCATTGCGATGAGTAAGTTAGAGTGCCCTCCAAAAATTAGTTGACATTCCTCCACTTTAGCTGTGATGCCATATTATAATTAAAATTTGAATAAGTTACCGGGTTACCCCTGTTTACCTGATTATTTCTATGATAGGTAGTTGAATTCGTCAATAAAAAACGGTTTAATGTAACAGTTCAAACATTTGAAACTGAAATGTTAAATCATAATGTGGTATTTCAGCTGAACTGGAAAAATGTCAACTAACTTTTGGACGGCACTGTATATTTCCAAAACATTAATTAATTGTTGAATTGTTTGTTGTTGTATTGTTGTTTGTTACATTTTTTTTTTGTGTGTGTATATATTTTTTTTGTATGCGTCATGTTTGACGCAAATAAACGTATTTTCTTTCTTTTCTTACTTTCTTTCTAATTCTAAACATCCTCACACTAACAAAATCCCACACGCAACCAGACCCCATAAACTAGCCTGATAAAGAAAGCACAGACGCTCATTACGGTCATTACCCGTTCACAGCGAAAATAATTTCGCATTCTAATCTTACACAACACTAATAGGTGTAAAAGCGCAACTTGCTCGGGAATCGAACCGGCGACCTCTACGGGTCACGCGGTATAATTGATTTACGCCGAGGCGGACTATGCATTAACATAAAATAATGCTTGACCTCTGACATGCGTTTTAAAGTTTCTAAGCCATTATAACTGGCGCCTTTGTTTTGTTTGCTAGTTAAGATCAGTGTATTATAGATTGATAATGTTATCAGGTAATCTAGTTTTATTGGGATTATTGCAATCAAATGTCCACTGCTGAATATATTGACCTCTATTTTAAACTGTCGTTGGGCTGTCTTACCAAATGGGCACTCAAACAAGAGGACGGACTCACGCTCACCTCATTACGTAATCTTTAGTAATATATTATCACCTGCCTAACCTTTTCCTAACTATGTTGGTTTTGGCTTCCAAGTCTAACCGGATGCAGCTGAATACCAGTATACTTGACATGGAGCGACTGCCTATCTGACCTCCACAACCCAGTTACTGGGTAATACGATACCCCTTCTGACGACCCGTAACGACTGTCAAAGATCCACGAATGACAGTCGGGACCAACGGCTTAACGGGTTTTTCGAGACACGGAAGGGTCTGTGAAGATGGTCACTCATCCACGGATCAACCGCATCAAGCGTAGCTTAACCTGATCGATCGAATAATAACAGCCGCGCGGGTCTGTTATTACTTAGCCACGTAGTAGAAGTGTATGTAAGTGGCTGCAGCTGACTATAACTTCTGCCGATCGATTCTGTAAAAATCTCACCGTGAAAAGTTAGGTAAAGTGAGCTTAGAGTGAGCTGTCAATAGTGTCAATCCCTAGCATTAGTTGGAAAGACAGCTAATTAATTTCAGCTCACTCCACGCTCACTTCACCTAAGTTTTCACGGTGAGATGGTTACAGAATCGCACTGCAGATTAAAAGTGACTACATTTTTTTGTTTTAGAATATTTCCAACAAGATGACAGCAGGTACCTTCAACACTTTTTCTACCATACAATTGTAGACAAAAACCCAAATAATAACACTAGAATTTCTATAACAAAAAAGGTTTAAATCCGCATTAGAAGTGTTTGTAAGACTACGTCGTAACGACGTGTCTTATTACGCTGGTCCAGTGGTCACTTCAACTTTTTTACATATCAGACAATGGCGCATGACCTCAACTCGCTGAGTGCCTTTGAATTATTGTTGTTTATTTTTGTATGTACATCACTAGTGGTGAGATTAATCGATTTTGGATTTATCGATTAATACATCGGTACCTATTTTTAGAGGGATTTTTATTCGAAATGCTAACCCTTCATGAGCAAGCGTGGCGATTAATGCTCGTGCTTCTTAGTACGGGAAGAGGACTCTGCTCTACAGTGGGACAATAATAGGCTGTTATTATGGTAATGCAGAAGAATCGATGTTTTTGCCATCGTTTAGTAATTGATTCCTGAGTTCCTAAACTAAAGTTTGATAAATAAATCTAATGACATTCGATTTCATGCAAACTGATTGACTGACTGACCGCTGCTGCTGCTGACTGCTTGCTTGACTTGACTGTTTGACCTTTGATTGATTTTCAGTTCTTAACAAGTTAAGTATTTTAACTATTGTGTTGTAGTGATCAGTTACCGTAATTTTTTACTCGATAGACAACCATTGTGTGTGTCTCTTGCCGAGTTCCTTCATAAGTACGTACCTAATGCCGTTGTTTAGTCTACCTTTGTAATCAATCAGTCGTGGTCACTCGTGCTCGATAAAAAATCGACTAAGGTATACAACGATTTATTTCAGAGGTTTAAGGTCCTGTTTTTACTGAGATTTCTAATTGTTTTTCATCGTGTTTGATAAATAATATGAAACTTGTATCGATTCATCTTAATTTTAAATTCAAGACGTGAAGTAGGCATAATTTATAGATAATCTCTTTTACTATCAATTTACCATCATCGAACATCTGATACCGAATTTAATCTTTACGCTAACACAGTTATCGATACCTAAAGATAGTATCGATGGTGAATAATATGAATCGATTAATTCTTTTAACGAGCTTCACTATGCATACGGTTTTGGGATGGATGATGTCATATTTTTTATATAGATTTTCTTAGACAGTAGACAACAGTAAAATGCAATCATGGAATCGTAATTAATCACTCATTTTTTTTTAAGAAATCTTTTTGTAAAAATAATAGGAAAGCTAGACAGACATGATAAAAGATATTTCTAACAATTTATGGCAGAAAGAAATTAAAAGATTATGTTCGTGGTTAAATAAGCAAATAAATTAAATTAATGGCCGATGATTTCAAACATAAAAACTTGATTTTAACCCCAAAAAAATATGAATTTCAACTCTTTATTTTCATTTACTTACAGAAATATTATTGTTACTTATTGCAACACCTGGTGGTAGTCAAGCTAGAAGCTAAATTATAATAATAATTTATACTATTTTATACGCAAGTATTTCCCTAAATTGGTCATAAAATTACCATAACATAACATCACATCACGCCTGCAAGTTTCGAAGGGTTAGGCAGAGGTGTACTGTACCTACAGTACACACATATTTTGCCAGGTATGTTTCAGTCCCATGTAAAAGGGGGCGAGCGTATTGAAATCAATCGGACACAAATCCAAACTCCGGGCTACTACTGGGAAATTCCTAATGGAAAACCTAATAACACTTGCCCCGATCTGAGAATCGAACCCAGAACCTCATGGTCAACAGTAGCGCTTGCGACCACCAGACCAATCAAGCAGTCGAGGGAATCATTTCTAGGAATAGTTGTTACTACTATAATCTAACGATAAACCTTTCACTCTTTATTAAAACACTACGATCAGTACCTCACCAATGTCCTTGATTAACCATAGGCCCCCAATCATCTTCCAAACCGCAAGCCATGTTGCTTAACCATGACGTAATGTAACAATATAAGTCGTCTCCAATAAGATATATTCCCCACACTTAATTCTATTGTTAAGTAATATGACTCTTTGGCCCCATCAGTAGTTTTGCTTTCTCGGTCAAAGGTCGAGGTTCAAATTCCAGTTGAGTTTATAGATGGTTTCCGTCATTGTCTAACGCGGGAGAAGATTCGACATGTTGGATGTTAGGTGCGTACTATCGATGGCAAAAGGGTTACGGATAAATATGTGTATGGTATAAAAGTGACAGTGGAAGCTTATTCTTGTAATGCAAAGACTATAGGGGAGATAGATGATGTTAATGATGAATAAGATGATTTAAGAAGACATGTTGCGATACCAAATAAACAGGGATAAAGCGAGAGCAGTGGTCCAGTGGTAACGGCCACGAGTTGTAGGTTTTGGGTTCGACCCCAAGCAGGCACTTTACTTTACTCATCACCACTGCTCCAAACGGTGAAAGTAAATAAACATCGTGAGGAAACCGTCATGTCCTAGAACAAAAAATTCGAAGACATGTGACACCCGCCAATCCGCACTGGCCCCGCGTGGTGGATTATGGCCCGCTCTCTCTCACAGAGAGAAGGCCTGTATCCCAGCAGTGGGAACATTCTAGGTTGATTGTACTATGCTAAGGCTAGGACGATGAGGGGTCTGGGGGGTGAGGGGTCCGAAGTGTCTATAGATTCTTCGAAACACGAATTGAATTCCATGAAACAGTTGAAGCAGACTCGTCTCTTACAAGGGAGGTACAACCGTTGCAATAACGGCATATTTCTTAGACTTTACTAGTAGCTGACGGAAAATGTGATAGTTTTCTTGAACCTAAATAGATATACCAAAGTGAGCAGGTATTGTGCTCTAATAAACCATCTCGTTCACAGATGTGCCTATAGTTAAACTGAAGATGGGCTCAAGTCTCAACCCCGATGAGATTAAGGAGAGTGACGACGTATAAAGAAGACATTTTGAACAAAACCATTCCAGTATTCGCATACATAATTAAAATTATTCATCACTATATAATAAAGGTTTCATAATGCTATCTTTACTTGATTCTCTCACAAACAACACCTTCATCTTCTCACATATTATTGCCACTTAATAAAGGAGTTGTCGCGAGTCTCAAGTTACTTAGACAGTTTTCATTTGAATGAATAATTTCAACAGGTTTTCCTTTCCTTCTTATTGCAGCAACAATAATACGCGGTACCTTATCCACTTTCACGGTTTCACTTAAAATTAATCGCGCTTATACAGTTGAAATAGCATACCATAAAAGGTTTTGACTAACGAAAATTATAGTCAACAGCTTTGTCTAAGTCCAAGTAGACCTTTTGTGACATACCTTTCGCATGTACAGGTTAATTGTGAAAGTTGCTTAAACAAAAGAAAACAAACTCTTGCGCACAATACGCGACAACTGAGGTGGTCCCCACAATTGTTAGACCACCGTAACGATAGTTCGGACACACACCAAGTTTTCTTGTTTGATTAGCGTCCATAGTTGGTGTGTTTACCCTACGACGCATATTCATTTCGTATTTCAATTTTGAGTGTCATGGATAGTGTATTTGGCTACTTGTGCATTTTTAACGTTTGTTGTGAGAGACCAACGAGGAAATGACACACTCGACAGAATAATGGTCTCGCTTTGCAAACAAATCTCTTCTCTTCCGTCCAAAGTACAGTCATTCAACTTTCTTACGTCTAGAGCTGACCATATTCCATCAAACACAATAAGAATTTGTTTAAAACAACAAAAAAGTAAATACCTTTTTGTATTGTTATCTTACCATTCACTTAACATTAATTTGCATCTTCAAACCAACTTATTAGCTTGCCTCAAATGGTCATCAGTCAACAAAACTATTGTTCTTAACCAATTTCTAATTTCGTTCTAACGACAGATGTTCCAAGCCAATATTTGTCCAACGGTACTCTTTACTTCCAGACGGTCCTAAAATTTTATTTGTCCGAAGCTCGTTCGTGTCGTAATTCGGACCGATTGTCGAGAGCACTCAGGCGCATTGTCAAGTACGAACTTTACTTAACTTGTACAGAATGTATACTATTTCTAATGCCACCTACATACCACCATATATGTATGTGTATGCGATTAGTTTGTGGGATGTGTGATGGTGTGAAAGATCTTTATGGTGTGATTTGTGTTTGCAATGATCGTTTTGTTGTTTCTTTGGCTAGAAATGTAGGGAAGCCGGTAAATGTAAAACTCAACTGCAAGATTGCTAAAATTCAAATTTTATTTATTCACTTATTAATAACCAACTTATATTTACTGTTTTAACCATATATACAAGTTATCAGTCAATATTTGTAATTACACATGTCATACAATCATAAAAATAGGTTAAATCACATAATAAAATTGGACAAAAATTGATGTAATTAAATGAAATGAAACCAAATTGGTCAAAATTAGATAATATTACATAAAACAAGAAAAAAATAGAGAAAATTAGATAGAAATAGGATAAATTGGAATAGAATTATTAATAACAAGAAACTGACAAGAGTCAATTCCTTTCATCGATGTTAAGCTATGGTTTCCCTAAAGACCGGTAGCCGCCACACAACGGCAGCAGCGACGGCTGTCATGAAAATTATGACAGCGGGGTTTGACTTTACGGTGTCAAAAAAGACTCTTTAGGAAATCAATCAAAATCACTTTCCTAAATAACGTTTCAGTGACGTAATTCGCCGGTAAATTGCAGACGCTATGTAGCGCCCACCGTTTTTCTAGGAAACCGTAGCTTTACTGTTATTTACAGTCAATGATCATTTGTCTACATCTCATCTTTTGTTGACTTTGTACTTTTAGATTTTCTAATCATTGTATTGTCTAAGCTCAACGACTTTTGGCCAGTTAGTCTTACTGTACCTACTTACTTTCCCAAACATTGTTTACTGCACTATTTACTCATTCCGGGTTATACAACAGGGGCTTGTGGCCAAGTAACAGCCGCACGTGCCGATCAATAACAGCCGCACGTGCCGATCAATCAGGTTAAGCTACGCTTGCCGTGGTTGGTCCGTGGATGGGTGAAATGCAGGCTGTCATTCGTGGATCTTTAACAGTCGTTACGGGTCGTCAGAAGCCTGAAAGTCTGCCAACCAGTCTTACCAAGAGGTAACGTATTACCCAGTAACTGGGTTGTGGAGGTTTGATAGGCAGTCGCTACATGTAAAATACTGATATTCAGTTGCACCAGTGTTGTTCCGGTTGGACTGGAAACCGACCCCAACATAGTTGGGAAAAGGTTAGGCAGACGATGACAACGCTACCATTCTAATGAGCGCTACTTCAAAATTGTCGTTGACTTCTACGAGTCTCTAATTTATTACAAGTATCTCTTCAATCAGGTGCACAATGATTACAATATGAAATATTTCGCGGAGGTCAAGAGCTCGAACACTCTTGTTAATATGCCGAAACGCTTTAACTGTTTGCTTTACTGTTTTTTCAAGTCTTTGTGTTATGAGAGCGTGAAGTTTAAAATAAGCATCCACGTTCTAAGTTACAGTTACGGTAATGTTCCCTTCTAATTTGTTAACAATTGATTTAAAGACTTTGTTAGATTTATTTATGGATCGAGCCTGCCTCGTTAATGTAGCTAGTCATAAATAATTAAGTAGGTACTTAACATAATTACTGATATTAAATCAATCAAATCAGAGACATACCTCTCCCAAGCTGGGCCACAACGCTCTGCCCTGATTGATGTTAAAGCCATATTTTTAGACACTGCAAATATGATAGAAGCTACATTTTGTCTACACGAAAAAGACGAGTTGTTATAAAGTAACATCTCAATTCGAGCTAAAAAATAGGCGGCAAGGCTAATTTATTAGTTGTAGATGGAAATAATATTCATGCTTGGTACAATATCGATGAACGATTAATATTTATGCGCTGACATAGGAGAGTATAGAAACATCAGCTGTCAATCACGAGTGAAGAATTAATGTGCGCTCGATTGCTTGCATGATGAGTTACTACAGTATTTTGACTTTAATTTTACATTGTAATATCCTTGTCTTGCACCTGTCTGGAAATGAGGAGCTAAATAGTTATGAGAAGATTTCTATAGACTTTTTCTCACGTTTTCCTGAACGTCTATGACTCAGGCTAGGTTCAAATCAACCAGCAAATTTGAATTCAGCAAAAGTTTTTACACTCTTAAAATGCTTTTAAATACTCAAGCTCTTTTCCAGGCTCTAAAGGCCATATTACAGAACCTAATTCAAGACTCAAGCGTTATTTAAAACTAGTTTTTGAGTGAGGTTCTAGAATACGGGCCTAAGTTTATTATGGAACTGCAGGGGAATCAAGGCTTCGTCATTTTTTTTAAAGGTTCGAATCAAATCTTACATGTTAAATTATCTACAATAATTCAATCAACCCCGCCTATTGCAGTCTACTGGTAGACATAGGCCTCACCCAGGCTGCGCCACAACACCCTGTCCTCCGCCATCCGCATCCAGTCTGTCCCAGTCACCTTCTTTAGGACGTCCGTCCCACACTGCGCTTGCCAATACGGTATCAGGGGGTCTACTCCAAAGTGGTATCGGCCAAATGTTTCCTGCTACGAACTTACTATTTGGTTCGGTCAATCCCGATCCTACACTACTACACTCTTTCGAATATTGACTATGGTCCCGACCCAATTGAGCCGATCCGAACTTTTTTCGCATTTTTCAATAATATTTGGTTCGGCCATGTGTCGGTCCGATCCGATCATTCGCACTTTGCACTTCGTAGAAGACCCCCAGGACTCGTCTGCTCCACCGGCCATCGGCCAGCCCACTGCCACTTCAGTTTGCTTACTCTGCAAGCTATATCTATGTTCTTTGCCTGGTAATTTTGAGATGCCATATTAACACCTTCAAAGACTGTCAGTAACAGTCTTGCAAAGAAAATAAGACTCTCATTCTATTGTCTATCAGATATTGTAGTCGATAGTCCGTTAAGCCCATCACCAATCTGTGGTCCTGATCTTTAACCCCCCACATATTGCTACATGCAGGTTTGATTGCCGCCATTTGCAGGGTTACTCGCATCGTGAGTAGAAACGAACATGATACCTAGTAAATAATCTAAAATACCATAAACTATAGACTTTCTCTTGGATATCTATGATTTAATATTTAATCAATTGTGTAGTTTAAAAAGTTTAAGAAAGAAAAGAAAATCAATCTGTGTCGCTGTCACCGGATGCAGTAAAGAGGACTATTAAAGGTCAAATTAAATTAGCCAGCGAAACTCTAAAGACGTGATAAGTATCGATATCTAAACAGTATAAAACAAAAAAAAAATGACTTGATTTGAGGTCAACTACCGTTAATAGGCTAATAATATCGGTATTTGTTTTGTTAACATCACAGACGAGATGTCGTTGTCCATCATATCTGTGGCGTTTCGCTACCTAATTTAACTTAACCATGTATAGTACAAAAAGTTCTCATTTGAATATATTTTTCTCAAAGCATATAATTATGAATTTTCTACGTACCACAGATTTTTATTCATTGAGTAGGTATCTATATTTAAATGAAGTCATTTATCAGTCTACGATTTAAAGAGGTCATGGAATCAGAAGGATTGTCTAAAATTATTTACAATTTATACATTTTATATGTAGCTAAAACCGTTATTATAAAAACTTCAAAGGAACTGTTACTTGCGGTAGACAGTGCAGACAGACCGCCGCCTAAAAACTTAGGTCAGACTGTCTGACGTAATATATCAAGGATTCATATTTCTGTGGTGGAATCCAAAACCTCTGTGACCTCGAATAAGTCTGACTAAATAGGCCTTAAAACTTCTCAGTGCGACTGTGCTAAAATGCAACTAAAAAAATTGTTCCAGTTATTACCTTGACGGAACGCCAGTATGGTGTGATTGTGGAGCTATATCACAGAACATGCTCCAACTCCTATCCTGCCCTCTGTGTCCCAAAACATGCAGTCAATGTGACCTCTGCGCTGCCACCGACAACGCCGTGGCAGTGCAAAGTTTTGGGAAAATAAGATTTCAAATACAATCGTGCCATCGACATAAAGAAGAAGAATGACCAGTGGGGAAATACATAGTGTAACACACATAAAATGACAATCGATCGCAATGCATTTTGCAAGTTCAGCTACGTTCATTGCGTTATTTACGTTGTTGAGCAGACCAGTTTTTCAAACCCATGCAATGGATTAGAAATTTCCTTCAAAACCCTCGAATTGTGATTTACAGTGCGTCTTGTGGCTAATTAATAACAGCCGCACGGGTCGATCGATCAGGTTAAGCTACGCTTGCCGCGATTGGTCCGTGGATGGGTGACCATCTTCACATACCAAGACCCCTCCATGTTTCGAAAAGCACGTTAAGCCGTTGGTCCCGGCTGTCATCCGTGAATCTTGACAGTCGTTACGGGTCTTCAGTAGCCCGAAAGTCTGACAACCAATTAAGATTGGTTGTCAGACTTTCAGGCTACTGACGCCAAGAGGTATCGGGTTGGTTACCCAGTAACTGGGTTGTGGAGGTCAGATAGGCAGTCGCTCCGTGTAAAATACTGGTATTCAGCTGCATCCGGTTAGACTGGAAACCGACCCCAACATAGTTGGGAAAAGGCTAGGCCTCTGCCCAGCCTTTTGCCAACTATGTTGGGGTCCGTTGTGTAACACACTCACCATCATCTTATGATGAGTGTGTTACACAATTAGAGTGCTCATGACGAAGAGATAGAAAGATTCCGTGATATCTGGATGATAATAGAATAGAATATTAAAATTGTTTTCTTACTTAACCCACATAAACAGCTAAGTAACTAAAAGTGTTTCCAATTTTTTTTTTTCCAATTCAAACCATACAATAAGACAGGATGTTCTTTTTATTTGTTCATTAATTCATGTTAGTAACCTTACATTAAAAGTTTTGACAAGTATTGTTAAATTAGCTGATGCGTTAAATTATAATTAATTAACAGCTCATCATAATAACATTTGGAACGTATTGTTACTTTATCGGGCACTAAGATGCTGCTTAGCACTATTTAAACTTTAGGAGCTGTAAACATTATTCATTGTTAACTTAATCCGAAACGAAAAAAAATTAAAAGCTGTAAGTAGTCGTCATTTTGATGAAATATTAATCAAACTCATCAAAATAATAATAGTTACACACAACCTTCTCTAAGTGATAAACTCTTCTGCGAGATTTTTCTCCTCCAGCAAATATTTTATCCAACTTTCATATTTAGGAATTAATAACTTGTTAAACGTCTAAACTGTTTTGAATTACACTAGTCTAAACGAAAAGTCTAAGACCCGCACAGAACCTAACCCAAGACTCAAGCATTACGTTTTAAGCTATCTGATTGGCTGAAACTAGTTTTGAGTAAAGCTTGAATCTTGATTCATCATCATCATCTGCCTAGCCTTTTCCCAACTATGTTGGGGTCGGCCTCCAGTCTAACCGGATTCAGGTGAATACCAGTATTTTACACGCTTGAATCTTGATTGAGGTTCTGTAATACGGGCCTAAGTCACGTCACTACTTACTCGTATCGATTGTCGAAAACGTCTCATGCAGCATTTTACCGACCCAGTCCTATCAAACTTTTTGTGTTATCAAAATAAGATTTGATGTAAAACCTCGACATCCTGGATCAGAGGTTAATCATTGTTATTTGACATTGGCATCACGTTTTACTTATTATACGTATATTACCGATACTAATAATGAAGCTAAAGAGTTTGTTTGTTTGAACGCGCTAGTCTCTGGAACTGCCAGTCGGATTTGAAAACTCATTTTTGCATTTGATAGCCCTCTTCCCGAGGAAGCTGTAGGCTATTTAACATCACGCTTGGATCCTTAGGAGCCGAGTAAAAAGAAAAAAGAACAGAAAGAACGCTAAGCGAAAAGTATGTAATCGCTCGGGCAAGCGATACGATGCGACGGGATGGGTCTGGGAACAAGATATTTCACGCGGAGGAAGTCGCGGGCAGAAGCTAGCTATAAGTATATAAGTACTGTAAACAGGTAAATATTAGGTGGCCATTATTGTTAATGATTTTTAATAGTCATGACGAGTGGTCACGAGTGGATAATAATACCAATAATGGTAATGAAGTGTTACTGCATGCATTGTGTGCTGGGTTTAATTAGGATTGCTGGCACTTATCTTTTATGACTAATCATATTGATGGTTTACACGTACTAAAAGATTCTAGAGATCTAACGATGCTAGAATCCCGATGTTGTTGTGTTAAAGATGCATAATTTAAGCGGCTATAGTCCACAGTTCAAAGCAGGGCCTGGAAAGAAAGATCTAAAGCCCGTTTTCAGAAACACTAGGTGACACATCAAATTTAATGTCTAAATAAAAATGCGCTGTTGGATTTTCAACGCACGACTCAGCGTCGAAAGTTAAAATTCGAAGAAAGCTGCATTTAGTGTTAACTAGTGTTAGTGAAAACGGGCATAAGAGGTTTTGAATTCGATCCCCATTCATTTTTGAAAGCCACAAGCCTTTTTTTTTTGCCCTCTGTGTGAAAATGAATAAAAATCTTCATTTGTTTTAGGACATTAAAATTAACACACCAATAACCGATTAATTCGAAGATTTCGAAAGCCAATTTCACTTCAAACCCAATTTAAATGAAGCCATAAATATCAGCAGATTGATTCTTCGACATTACGATATCAAGTGACTTTTAAATATCAATCGTATTAAGTTCAGGCTATAATGTATGTACATATATAGGTACATACAAAGTGGTGTTAGTAATGTTGCTATAACCATCGACACGTATACTATAACTTCATATAATGCTAGACCAATAAATATAACTAATCATAACAATCAATTAGGCAGATTGCAATAGATTGGAGTGGTACACTTTCTGTTTGGGAATGTAGAGTTAGGAATGGCTAGATGTGGCATTAAAAAAATATGATCTCACTAAGTAGGAATCGCTTGAATGACTTTATTGTAGAGATAACTATCTAAGGTGTATCTATTCATACACGAAATGTTTTAAGAGAAACATCTACATGTGGTAAAGAAACCATAGCAACGAAAAAAATATTTTATCTAAGTGTTTTTTTCACGTAGTAATTGTAATTTTAAAATTACTTGACTAAATACTACGTAGACCCTAGCGTAATGGATGTGAAAAAATAAGAAGGATTAAAAGTACAGTATTTTTTACGTGTGTCAAGTAATTTTAATTATTTTTTTTTTTTAAATAATGTACTTAAATACTTATTTTTCGTTTTTATGGCTTCTTTGCCACCTATAGGTGGATCTCTTATAATATTTCGTGTATGAATAGATACACGTTATATTATATGACACAGACAGTCAGTTAATTTACTCTGTATGAATTACTTCATCACCATTGTCAAACGGTGAAGGAAAACGTCATGACAAAACCGCCATGCCCTAGACCCAAAAATTCGAAGACATGTGACATCTACCAACCCGCACTGGGCCCGCATTGCGGATTATTGCCCACTCCACACTTATAGAGAGGAGGCCTGTGTCCCAGCAGTGGGAACATCACAAGCTTAGTATAGTGCTTGAGATATATCATTCCTTGTTAACGTTTACAAGGAGTTTAAAATGTGACTCAAAATATCTGAAGCCAAGCAAACTTATGCATTTACTGGAATATGAAAACTAATTTAGCTTTGAGAGACTGTGGCGGTAAATAAGCAGCTTGCAAATAAATCTTAAGTTTTACTCTCAAACAGAACATAAACATGAAACATAACTTAAATAAGTATCGTTATTTGAACTAAACATGTAATGTTAATAATGTTCTTCTGCACACATTGTACACACGAGGACGTATCAAGCAATATATTTGTTGGCTTATACAATTACCTATTTTAACCTTAAATTATCGTCTTTGTCACTGGACTACGGGTAGTCAGCTCCACTACGTCCTTGCTGACTGCTTACCACATGCCTGACAAGAGAAGAAGAATCTTACAAACTATTTGTTTCAATTTCAACCTCCTCTACACATTACTAGCTCTATGCTTCAAACAAAAAACCAGTTATCTAATATGTTCGCAACTCTCGATTGTTTTGCGTTTGCGCAACGAGGAGCGTCCACTTTCTGACGCGGGATGTGGGCGCGCATGTGTGTATGTATAGCGTGTGTGAAAATGTACGGTCGGTATGTTGGGAGACTTTTAAACATTACTATTGTATAGCCGTTTTAGGGAATACGATGTGGCGAAAAAGATGATTTTTTTTAGGGTTCCATACACGAAGGGTGCCAGCGGTACCTTAATACTAAGCCTCCTCTGTTCGTCCGTCTGTCTGTCAGCAGCCTGAATCTCATGAACCGTAATAGGTAGACAATTTGTAATTTGCACAGAGTGTGTATTTCTATTGACGCTATAACAAAAAATAATAAAAATAAAATAAAGTTAAAAATTAACGGAACGTGTTTAGATAAAAAATGAAGTGTCGACAGGCGCTTGGCCGGTTTTTATTTTACTTATGAGTATTTGGGAGATTTTTTTAAATATTTTTCGTGGGCCATGATGTCCATACGGTTTGATGTCAAGCAGACATCACTCTGGAATAAGGAGGATTAAAATCGGGAGTCAGTTGGGTTCTGAATGCAGATAACCGGGTGATATAATTCTGACCTGAGAGTCTTGTTTTTAGTTTTGGCTTACGCTAGCCTACCGGTTTTGACTATGTTCTATTTTTTTTTGAGTATTATATTAGGTACTTAGACAAAAAAAGTCGAGTTTTAGTTAATTTAACTGCATATTGGCCTACTAGTTACTACATAATGTGACAAAAACAAGACTATAAATTAAAATAGAAAGTGAATGGGTTAAGTGATAAGTCCACGGTGAAATCTAAACTAAACGCCTATTTAGTTACTTTAATGACTACCTGCCGATATTATTTTTTTACTTTTATGCTACTTAATCAAATTAACGGAGTTAGATGTACGATTTATTCATTCATGTTGAAGGTAGATTTGACTTGTCTTACACCTAATAAAATAATAATATATCAAATACCAACAAAAACATTTATTGCTAATCGATGCAAGCGTAAACCGAAAATCAGGCCAACGATTAGCAATTACCAATTTCGCAATTGTTTTGTCACCTATATGACAACTAATTTCCTCACTAACAATCTACCAAACAGATCTTTATCTCACCAATTATTTTTTAGAACAAGATAATTAAATTGTCTCCCGGTTATAATTGAAACACACTGTAGACCCGAGACCTAGTGTTAGTACGCAAGACAAGCTGCTCTACTTTGCGCTCAATATAATTTATTGTGAGAAATCAATAGTAGTAACCAGTGGAACCGTAAAACCGATCATTGGGTAACACAATTATAATATAAATATTAGCCGTGCCCCCAGGCTTTGGCCGGATTTCATCGCTATAACTTCACTTAACAGGTACTTACTAAATCATAGCTATTCTAATAAAAAATAAACCTTGCGTGGTTAGGTAATAAATTAGTCAATAGTATGAAACTAGTTTTTGTACTGTTCGTAGTATGACTTGTTATTTTAATAACATACCATCGGATAACGGTTGTGACATTGATCCTCGAAAGGGTGTCGGAGTGTGCAATAGTATTGTCACCTTAAAGTAGTCCAACTTTTGTAAACAGGTTGTGTTCTTGTGATGGGTCTGCAATGTCAAAATTAAAACATTAAGAAATATGGCGGGCGCTATGGGCGGTCTTATCGCTAAAAGCGATCTTTTAAAGACAACCTTTGGACCATAACTTACCCCAATTTGAACAATTCAAGAGTTTTTCATATTTATAATAAAAATAATCTACTGATTTGCAAAATGCTGTCGAGGATCAAACTTTACACGTACCTAAATGTCACAAATGAAAGGAATGCACTTTATTCCAATGTTACACCGTAAGAAACCCCTCCGTGTCTCGGAAAGCACGTTAAGCTGTTGATCCCGGCTGTCATTCGTGGATCTTTGACAGTCGTTAGAAGCCCGAACGTCTGACAATCAGTCTTACCAAGGGGTATCGTATTACCCAGTAACTGGGTTGTGGAGGTCCGATAGGCAGTAGTTCCATGTAAAATACTGGTATTCAGCTGCATCCGGTTAGACTGGAAGCCGACACCAATATAGCTGGAAAAAGGCTAGGTAGATGATTTAGATATCTTCACTAAGTAACAGGAAAAGCCAAAGCTCAACTCTAAACGATGATCACACGCCAATTAAGACCCATTTATCATTATCATAAGGTTTTAAGTCTATTAACCTCAATACGGTAGTTCTCGTATCTGCGACAGGTGGCGTGACCTATCACACTATTACAAATGCTTTACAAATTATTTTTAGCTTTTGGACTTTCCCACGATTATTTCGTTTACAATCTGGTTATTAATTATGTAAATAAATATTGATTTTGTGTAACCTAAACGTTAATGTAACGGAATCTATGGAGGTAATGGCTTTGGTTGGACGTACTCGTCTCATCCTACGGCACAATCGAGGCGAAGTCCCATGACGATTGTCTCTCTCTCTCTCTCTTACTCACTCGAGAGAGAGGGAGAGACATAACAGCTGCAGCAGAGTCGTTTCTTGTTACGATAGAAACGTACATTTTTTTGTGTCGATAAATAAATTAATGGCGATTTGATTACCTATGATAATTTTGGAAAAAGAGTAGAAAACTTCAAACGTCGACTGCCTCGTTGGTCTAGTGGTTGCAAGCGCTACTGCTGAGCATGCCGTCCTGGGTTCGATTCCCAGGTCTGGCAAAACGTTATTGGGGTTTTCCATCAGGAAGTTCCCAGCCGCGACAAAAAATCGTCGCATCAAAAAATCGCCCATTCTTAGCTGGGCTTATATTTGTGTGAAAAAATCGCTCGTGGGGACGAGGGCTAAGTGTGAAAATCCTTAAGTGTTAGAAGTCTAAATTGTTCGTCAACATATTACTAATTAACCGTTCAAAAAAATGACGAGCATTTTAAAACTCCTCAACTTTATTTACTTTGCGCAATAATTAGTTAATACATAAGTAATATAACATTCAGACAGGCTGTAATATAGTTTTATAATAGACTTCATATTTTATGATCCATACATTTGATTTACTGAGCACGGTAGTTGTCTAATTAAAAGTTAATATTAAAATCTTATGTAACTTTGTGGGAACGCATTTAGTGTTTCGTTTTGAAATAAATATAGGATTCGATTCTGTTGTAAAAAAATGAGAGATGATGTAATTCATGTGTGTTTGATTACACAGTGTGTGGTGTGACTAATAAGTATATTAACTTTCGACTAGAAGCTAAGAAGTTTTATCGCTAAAGATAAGCCCTCTGATCCGCGGGCGATTTTTTTTGGCTTACTTAATTTTCAACACTCTGCTTACCGCCGAGAGTTGAAAGTCCAACAGTATATTTTTTTGACGCACTGAGATGTAGTAATGGATTCTCAATACTCGGTTGACCACCGAGAGTTGAAAATCCAGTGCGCCATAAAAACTGTCGCGTTAAAAAACCGAAGGTCGAACCTAGGCTTAGTTCGTAAGTAATGGAAACCTGTTTCTAAATCCATGTCAAAACAATACGCATAGAAACTGCAATAGTCCAACGGTTGAAGTGTGAACTTCCAAATGAGAGAACTTGAGATGACACCTGCTACACTACACTTACTTGCGACCCACTCTTGACACAAACATAAGCAAGCATACCTGGAGAAACCAATAGCGATGAGTGAGCTACAAGTCTGGTAAATCATAATTAGCTGTTGCCCCCGACATCGTCTGCGATCCAAGATGAAAAGTAGCCTATGTCCTTGCCTAGGTCATGGTCTATCTGTGTGCCATGTTTCATTCAAATCCGTTAAGCCGTTTTAACGTGAAATTCAAGCGTAATAAACCAGCATACTGTCGCATTTATGTATAATATTATAGTTAGGATTAGCTTGTATTGTCCCATTGCGTGCAAAGGCTTCCCTTACCTTTTTCACCCAACTTGATCCTGAGCCAATACGGACCAATCCCTCTTGAAAGCGTCAAGTTCGTAAAATCTATGAAAACAAAAATCAAAACACTTTCACATTTATTTAAACTAGGTTGAGAATCTGCAGTTTTTGAACGTCAAAATTGCTTAAGACAGTCCCCCAAAACGCCCACCCTTCACCACTACCTAGTGCTTTAGCTAGGAAGAAGAAATAGCGCAACAAACTCCCTAGCAGCACAGCTGTCTGTTAAGTTAGAACTTGAAAACATTTAAGTATTCATACACACGAGGGACACGCGTTGTGAATCCATCAACATGTCCAATTGATGATTTAAACATTAAACAAAACGAAAATGTAACAAACAAATGACCATAGCCATGGCGCCACCAGCCCATGAACTCCTTTTGTTCAAGAATTCCCATCAAACAAGCTTATACATCATTATCCACGATAACAATCCGATTTTTAATTTATTCACAGCTTATAAAACAATCGATCAGTTCGCCGCCTCTCTCGATCATGATCGATTACTTGTCGCCTCTCCGATACGGCGGGGAATCGATAAATTAATCGGTATTCGGTACGAGCCGAGTACAATCGCTCGTTGTGATGTAATTGTTGTTTGTTCATTTGTCCCGACGATTTTTCGATGAATTCATCATGTTAGTCAATCGCTTTGACATTTGAGAGGAAACGTGGCTGTATTGTTATCTGACATAATGTTAGGAATGATGGTAAAAGTGAGTGTTGTATGATAAATGATGAAGTTAATGTTTTGTACAGTTAATATACCTATTTTCTTTATCTTTGTGTTTCCCCGGTGAGGAAATTGGCTTTAATTTGTTTACGATTGTCTTGTTGAATAACCATAAAGTATAAATAAGTTTGCAAGCAGTTTTCATGAAGCTCTCGATAAACCTTCATTGATGTTCTGACTTGGTTCAGGTCATTATATTCCTACAAAGTGTTATCTCATTCAGTAAGTCAATCACAAAAAGAAAGAACCTATTTATGTCATTTTTAACGTGCACGTTTTTCTACATCGTTCTCACGTGTATAATTTTAACATGAATGATGTAACCAATATTTTGTACAAAATAATATGATTTAAAAGAGTGTCCGTGGAGTTTCTTGCCCGTTCTTCTCCATAGGTACCTACTACGGTTTGGAATAGGCTTCATATTTCTGACTAACCGACCCCTTGACACTTCAAAAGTGCCTGTAATTGGTTTATTTGAAATAAATGTTTTGAGTTTGAGTCTGTACGCAGTTAAGGCAAAACCCGACTCTGGTATAATTTAATGTAACATCTTGCATGCCGTGTGTGCGTATCTTGGTGAAATAAATTATCTTATCTTGTTTAATCTTATCTTATCTTAGATGGCTGATATGTATGTTATCTTGTTCAGCAAAAATATCTAAACGAAAATAAAATTAAAGCACCCATACAACTCCTACAAATTTCTTCTATTTTGCTCGTTAAAAACAATACCATAGAGTTTTGAATTGCATAACTTAACCAGCACCCTTATTGCGTAACACACTATCAATCTAAATCTGAATCATTTTTAAGGGTATTGCTAATCCATTGCTTCATATGTTCGAAAAATGTGTCTGCTCAACAACGTGAATAACGCAATGAATGTTGTTGAACTGTCAAAATGAAACCCATTGCTACTGATAGTGTGTTACGCAATTACCCCGCTCAAGTAAAACTCGATAACAAACTAGACTAGATTTAAGTAATCTTATGTTATTTATGTTATATCTGAGAGCTTCAGAAAATGTAATTATGCAAAGGAGGCTGGAGTCTTACGTTTGTGGAACGGACGTGGATTTCTTTAAGACTGGTTTGTGGCTGCTTTTGTAATAGGCATTTGGTTAACATTGTTTTGTAAAAAAACCCTGCGCTCCGCCCACCGGAGCGAAGTGGAAGGGCAGGCCCTCTGCCGCCGTCGCCACCGCCACCGTCGCCGCCGCCGCCGCCGCCGCCGCCGCCGCTGCCATCTCTGGCGAGGGGCCCTCACAGGGGGCCCGGGAGGGGGCTGAAATGGAGGAGTAATGGCTCCTCCATTACGCCTCCTCCAGGCGAACATCAACCACTGCGCCTGCGCTCAGGACCTGTTGCTCCAGAGCGTGGCGCAGTGGTCGATTAACATCGCCGTGGTCGCTGAGCCGTACTTTGTCCCGCCCAGGGATGACTGGGTGGAGGACCTGAGCGGCTCAGTGGCCATAATTTCGTCGGCCGCCGCCGGCACCCCGTCCCTCGAATGCGTCACGAAGGGACAGGGGTGCGTAGCAGCACGGTTCGGAGAGATTGTAGTAGTGGGAGTGTACTTCTCTCCGAGCCGAACTCTCGCCGAGTTCCACAACTCTTTAATAGAGTTGAGTGTCGTCGTCGCCGGAAGCCATCCCTTCCCCGTTCTAGTGCTCGGGGACTTCAACGCCAAGAATTTGGCCTGGGGTTCCCGTTGCACGGATGTGCGGGGCAGGATGGTGGAGGACTGGGCTCTGGAAACAGGCCTGGTCGTCCTAAATCGGGGCTCTGTTCCCACGTGTGTGCGGATGCGGGGGGAGTCGGTGGTGGACATCTCGTTCGCCAGCCCCGCTCTGTCACAGCGTGTCATTGACTGGCGCGTCATGGAGGAGGTGGAGACCTACTCCGATCACCGGTATATCCGGTTCGACGTCTCCACCCAGACCTCTAGCGCGCTGGTCCGACAGGCCCCGAGTGGTCCGCGGTGGGCGCTGAAGCAGCTGGACCGGGAGCTCCTCCTGGAAGCCTCGATCGTGCAGGCCTGGGTGTCATCACCGGACAGGCCTGCCGATATCGACGATGAGGCGGAGTGGTTCCGGGAGGCCATGTCCGACATCTGTGACGTGGCAATGCCCCGAGTCCGGCCGGGACGCGCCCGGCGTCGGGTGTACTGGTGGTCGCAGGAGTTAGGGTCGCTACGCAAGGCGTGCGTCGACGCGCGACACCGGTACACCAGGCACCGCAGGCTCCGCATTCGCCCTCCGGATGCGGAAGCCACGGAGGCGGAGCTGTACGAGGGGTACAGAGCGGCGAAGACCGCCCTCCGAGAGGCTGTCCGGCGGGCCAAGGATATGGCCCGCGAGGAGATGGTGGAGACTCTGAACAGAGATCCGTGGGGGCGCCCTTATAAAATGGTGCGGAATAAACTCCGCACCTGGGCCCCCCCGCTGACGCAGAGTCTCCGCCCCCAGCTGGTGGAGGAGGTGGTGAGCGCTCTGTTCCCCTCACGGGGGGTGCACACACCCCCGCCCATGGCTCCGCCAATTGCGGTGCCCGAAGCGGACCACGCGGACGACGACGACATCCCTGAAGTGACCGGGGTAGAACTGAGAGTGGCGGTAGGAAGGCTGAAGGCCAAAAATACCGCCCCAGGACCCGACGGCTTGCCAGGAAAGGCTTGGTCCTGGCCTCGAGGGCTCTCGGGCCTCGACTGGAGGCGCTCTTAAGCGCATGTTTGGAGAGAGGCCAGTTCCCGCTTCGTTGGAAGACGGGGAAGCTGGTCCTCATTCGGAAGCCAGGGCGCCCAGCGGACTCTCCGTCCGCATACCGGCCCATCGTGCTGCTCGACGAGGTGGGCAAGCTCTTTGAGAGAGTAATTGTAAACCGCCTCGTCGGGCACTTGGTGAGGACGGGGCCGGATCTTGCGGACAGCCAGTTTGGCTTCCGCAAGGGGCGCTCGACGGTGGACGCCATCATGCGCGTGAGAGCCCTCACGACGGGGGACGCGGTGTCCCGGGGTGGGGTCGTCGTGGCGGTGTCACTCGACATCGCCAACGCGTTCAACACCCTGCCCTGGAGCTGCATTGTGGAGGCACTCCGGTATCACCGAGTGCCGCCCTACCTCCGTCGAATAGTCGAGGCGTATCTGACGGACAGAGCCGTCAGCTACCCCGGTCGCGATGGGGAGTGGAACCGGCGAGAGATGTCGTGCGGTGTCCCGCAGGGATCGGTTGTGGGGCCGTTCCTGTGGGACATCGGCTACGACTGGGTGCTGCGGGCCGACCTCCCTGATGGCGTCAGCGTGGTTTGCTACGCTGACGACACGCTGGTCCTGGCGCAGGGGAGGTCGCATCAGGCGGCGGCCGACGCGATGACACGCGGGGTTGCGATAGTCGTGGAGAGGATCCGGCAGTTGGGTCTCGAGGTGGCATTGCACAAGTCCGAGGCCATGACGTTTCATGGGCCCCGGAACGCGCCACCACCGGGATCCCAACTAACGGCAGGAGGGGTTCACATCGGCATCGAGACGACGATGAAGTACCTGGGTCTCGTCCTCGACAGCCGGTGGAACTTCGTCGAGCACTTCCGACGTTTGGCCCCCAAACTGGAACGGGCTGGGGCCGCCTTCAAGCGGCTCTTGCCCAACCCGGGGGGGCCAAACGCCTCCTGCCGGAGGCTTTACGCGGGGGTCGTGCGGTCCATGGCCATATACGGGGCCCCGGTGTGGGCGCGTTCACTGCGGCGGCGAGCCGCCCACTACCTGAACGCGCCCCAGAAGGTGGTAGCCGTAAGGCTAATCCGGGGCTACCGCACGATCTCGCGCGAGGCGGCAAGCCTCCTTGCCGGACTGCCGCCATGGGATCTGGAGGCGATAGTCCTCGCGCGCCTGTATGAGTGGCGCGCGGAGGTACTACGCCGGGGGGAAAGTCCGCTCCCGCGGCAAATTGCTGCGGAGCGGACGGACCTCCGGCTCGATCTCATGGCGACATGGAAAGAGCGACTGTCGCAACCCAGCGCAGGGCACGCCGCGATAGCGGCGATAAGACCCCTCTTTGAGGAGTGGCTAGAGAGGCGCCACGGCGCCCTCACCTACCGCCTGACGCAGGTCCTCACCGGACACGGAAGTTTCGGGAGGTTCCTGCACATGATCAGGCGGGAGGAAACGCCCGGGTGTCACCATTGCCAGGATCGCCCAGAGGACACGGTGGAGCACACGGTGGAGGTCTGCCCCGCTTGGGCGGAGCACCGCCGTGTCCTCGTGGAGGCGATCGGCAGCGGCGGCGGCCTCTCGCGCCCGGACCTGGTGCAAGCCATGGTCCGGAGCGAGAGGGAGTGGGAGGCAGTCGCCTCCTTCTGCGAAGCAGTCATGCTAGCGAAGGAGGTGGCGGGACGGATGAGGGAGAGAGCCTCCCGTCCCAGCCGCCGCGGGAGACGCCCCGGGCGTCGGGAGTCCACTGGAGACTACCGGCCACCGTAGGCGCGGGCCTGCGGGCGGAGAGCAATGGGTAGCTCACCGCCCGATCAGGACCAGGCCCGTGCCGGACGGCGCGTAAGTGTTCCACGCGCGCCTCAAAGAGATGTCAGCATAACGAGGGGCCCCTCAGGGCCGAAGCCTGCCGGGGCAGCGGGATTGTCCGAAAGGGTTACCGCTACCCCGGAACATAAAGGGCGAAGGAAGGAACATGGGTGGGTTTTAGTCAGTAAGAGTCTGACACTCCCTTCCGCTCTACCCAGAGCGGGAGGAGTCATTTGATGATTTCCCATCCCAAAAAAAAAAAAAAAAAAAAGGTTATTCTTGATTGTCGTTAAAAAAATACGTAACAGACTGGAAAATTACATGTTTTCATTATATGATTTAGCCTGTCTACCTGTTTTAAAGGCATGATAATGCGATTATGCTTCTGTGGGTACCTACTTACTTGGTAGTATTTTTTTACTATGGGAATTCCTTATGAATACCCTCCGTCTGAGAAGAACGGAGAGCAGTGGTGTCCCAGTGGTAACAGCCCCGACTTAAGAGTCGTCGAGGGTCGCGGGTTCGAACCCAAGCGTTTTACTTAGTGTAAATAATTTCATCACCACTACTCTCAAAGCGGCGAAGGAAAACATCGTGAGGAACCGGCAAGTCTTGGAACAAAAAAAAAAAATTCGGAGACATGTGACATCTACCAACCCGCACTGGGCTCGCGTGGTAGATTACAGCCCATTCCTTCTCGAAGAGAGGAAGCCTGTGTTGCAGCACTGAGCAGTGGGAATATTATAGGCTAAGAGAGAGATCTATGCTATGAGGCTATGGAGAAGATCGGAGGGTTATGTTGGACCCCTACCGACTAAAACCCCACTTTTCCTTCTACTACCAAAAAGTCCGGGGGACCGGGAGATACATGTACATTCGCCGTCCCCCGACTGGCCTATATCCCTACCTAACTTCCTTAATAAAAGTCAAGGCCTTAGATATCAACGAGAAGTCCAATTAGACATCCCAGCTTATAAAAGGTCATGTCTATGTATAAGCCATTTTTACTTCGATCATGAAAACGCAGCAGTACCTATAGGTACTAGTTCCTCTCAATGCTTTACCCAGTTAAAATATTTTATCAAGAAATTAACATAATAATCGCCAAACGCAATGATTACGACATCATTATTTAAACAGCTCATTTCTATTATTGTCGCCATGTCAAAGTTATCAGGTACTTAAAATTACGTTCCCACTAAATGAGCCTAAAGATTTTAATCTAGTTTCAAAACAACACTGTTCATTCGCTGTGTTTCCCAGTGAATTATCTAAGTAATAAACAACGGTAAACATTACCGCACTTACAAAACTTTTGGCTAAGCACCTGCACACGACCTACATAAGTACATACTAACATAAGTTAAACAACAATATAAAATAACGTTACAGCTACGCTTTTAACAGATGTTGTACGTAAATCAATTTTTCGCAACAATAGCCTACGATTTTCTACGAAAAGCCTTAACTACATGACAGAAAATAACGGAATAGTGATCTTTAAAGTTGCAACATAAGACTTCAAATCGATTGCTGTAAGATTAGCAGATAGAATTTTATTGATTGATACAATGTATCGTAACTACCAGCCAGCCACCATTTAAGACTCAACCCTATTCCTAACCTCACAGAGTTTCAACTGCAACATTCGACAGACTGTAGATACAACGTTATTCTTGGTATGCAAGGTAACAATGTGCACTTGCGTCCACTCGCGAAGCTTGAATGCTTGCGCCAGATTTGAAGCGACGTGCAGGACTAAAACCAATGACATGCTATTGTTTGGTGATTTATTTTATATTTTCAATTTATTTCAGAAATATAGAATTAGAATGGTTTATTTATGTTGTTAGAAATATTGTTACCATCGCAATTCTTTTATATAAAACTATTTATCTACTGCAACCGCAACTGTACCTACGTAATGCAGCAGCATTTTGTTTTGCATGCAGCGGAATCCAGCTGTTATTTTTCAAGCTGCGCATCTCAAAACATTACAAAACTTATCGATTTAGCGCTACACATTTAAAAGCACATGTAATATAACAAATGAATAAAATACACAATGAAATTTTATCATTTGAAAAATCAAACCAAGAAAAGCACAATTTTGTTAATGACACTGTATATCTAAACGTTAAAACAATCACAAGATCAATAACAAAGCTATACCAATTCCGATATTACTTAATACAATATATAACAGTATTTAAATCACAAACCAATACTTAAACATGGATCAGATAACAAATAGACCAGTTAATTCACACATATACAACTAGCTTCGGCCCGCGACTTCGTTCGCGTAGAATTCGTAAGACATTACAATATACTAAAATGACAACCACATTTTCCGCCCGTGCTATTACTACATTTTTGCGTAGCGTTGTGTCTGACTTACTTTCTTTTTGCTCGACTCCTAAGGGTCGTAACGTGATGTTAAAGACCTTCTAACCTTCCTCAAGAATTGGGCTATTAAATACAAAAGATTTTTTCAAATCCGACTGGCAGTTCCAGAGATTATCACGTTCAAACAAAAAAATAAACAAACAAACTCTTCAGCTCTATTATATTACAAGCTGCACCACGCAGTTAAACCCGCATAAGTCTCGATCCCGTAAGAATATCGGGATAAAAAGTATCCTATGTCATAATCCAGGTCATGGTCTATCCGTGTGCCAAATTTCATCGAAACCCGTCCAGCCGTTTTAGCGTAAAAGCGTAACAAACATACAAACAATCAAATCATTTCTCCTATAATATTAGTTCAAATAAAGTATCAACACAACACTACTTAATACATGAACCAATACTTAAACACAGATCAGATAACAAATAGACTAGTTAATTCACACGTTACGAACATAAATACATAGCCTATCACTTAAGAAATCAACCTCAATTGATACCATACACATATACGTACAGAATAAAACAATTAAATAAAGATTATGCAAATCATCGCAGACAGTATACTTATAGGTTGAATGCCTATGAAACCTTGACATGAAATTAAATGTATTATGTAATTTGTTTTGTACCTACTCGTGTGTGACTAGTTAATGCCTGCGACTTTGCTCAACGTGCAAACTTCAAGAGCTATGTGTAGGTACAGACGCCAGCAGGTCAAGCTATCCGAAACTGTCAAATTTTCCCAATCAACCTTGAACCTTAATGGTTTAGCAATAAAGTTGAAAATCTATTAAAGAAATTTGACAGATTGCAGTAGCTTGATGTGCTGGCGTCTGTACAAAACCTATGTCTGACCATTTTGAAAACAAAATCCCGTGCTCATGATAACCAACCAACTGCGTCCGTAAGTAAAACAAAAGAGGATCCTTTTTAGGTCAACTAATAATATGCGCTGCAAGCAGGAATAGTCCTTACGATGGTCAGATATAGATGTTGGCGATAGTACAGACGCCAGCAGGTCAAGCTACCCAAAACTGTCAAATTTTCCCAATCAACCTTGAACATTAATGGTTTAGCAATAAAGTTGAAAATCTATTAAAGAAATTTGACAGATTGCAGTAGCTTGATGTGCTGGCGTCCGTACATGAGACTTTCACATGATGGGTGCCCGAGGATGGACGGCGCCGCCGAGGCCGGCCCAGGAAGAGATGGCGAGACGACGCGAACCGCAAGGGTTGGAACGAGGTGGCTCTAGAAAACGACGTGGCCTTTGCTCATAATAAAAGGACGAATTTGACCAATGAAATTGAATGCGTTTAACAGCTGTCAGTGTCATTTTGTTGCGGAATATTGACACTGACAGCTCTTGAACGCGGTTTAAACGTTCTGATCGTCTTTTTTTCCTTGGTGAAGTTCATCCTTAGTCTTTAAGCGACCTGCGAATTGCATAATATTCTCATAGGTGCCTAACCTTTTTAAAGTGTTTACGAATGAGCGAACTAATTCCGGTCCTGCTACTAGAACCTAGAAACATGGAAAAGCGTGTGGTTAAGTCAGTTGGTACCTAAATGTCTGACAGAACTCCGGTCAAAGGACATCCATGCTGTTTCCACACCCAACAAAGGTGGTGGTGGTTCTGAAAATCCTATCTTATAACTACGTTTTCACTCTCTAGGTACAGAGCATCGGTTTCAAGATTAAGAATCTTCAGTGGTTTAGGTTATGTTGTTTGTCTGTTAGACATAAAACTGTTTTATATATGTAGGTGTCGTGCCTTCACTTGCCTTAGTTCAACAAGGAAAATAAGTTAATGTAGCGTTCATTTGTTTATTTGATTGATGGATCGACCCAAGTCTTCTTTTAGAAGTCTTTTGTATGTATGAAGGGTATTTATTTTTGCACTGATTCGAAGCGACGGGCAGACAAAACAGACATGTATCAGCTAATGTCTTTGTATGCAAAATGTGATAATCATTTTGAAGAACTCTTTTATTTTAACACTTTATTTAGACATTGTTACAGAATAATATAGTTTGCCTATATGGTAAGGACAGTTTACACGGTTACTGGATAGTTTATACTGTAGGTTATTTTGATCTAAAATTAAATCAAATGTACTCAGTTTGTGCCCATTTCGACCTGAAGATGCGCATGCGCAACTCATTTTTTTTTTTTAATTTAATGTGGTTTGGTATTGATTGGTTTGGTTTATTTTGGTTTTGGTTGGTCTTCTACGGTAAAAACAAAAAGATAAGTCGTCATGATTAAAAATTATATCATATTAATAACGCCTCCACGGTTGTCGCTCTTCCGTCGGCCTGATAAAAAGGTTGACAAAGGATATTGTATGGAGAGAGCCTCTCTATTGTTGTTTGTTTTTAGCAAACCACAACGCAATGCGGTGACAAGTTGTTGACTTGGGAGGCTGAGACGGTATGAAAGGTGCTCTAGTTTATTTTTTTTTTAAATTAAGTAAAAATTGTCATGTGATTTTGTTAGCACTACAAAAAGATCACACAAAATAATGCTATAAAAAGTTTTGAATAATTGAATTATTAACCTTTGATACACTACCTTAATTACTTTGACGCCTTCCGTTTCTGTATTTCTTTGTATAGTAGTCATTTACATTATCTAGTGTAAATACTTGTGTGTAGTTACATTGTACATAAGCATAATAATTAAAGAGGGACATATAATTATATATTCAGCTGAATCCGGTTAGACTGAAAGCCGACCCCAACATAGTTGGGAAAAGGCTAGGCAGATGATGATATAATTATATATACAATACCTTATGAGCCTCTAAACATTAACGAGCCCATTTAAATACACTAACCTAGCAATAATTTAAAATTTCATAATCTTAACTGTACCTGTAACCGAACGATTCGTCTCAAAATAAACAGAATTACTAAACTGACTTCATAACTTACATCTGTAGGTTTTATCAATACAAAATTAACACCATCACTTCTGCTAATTTAACGCTCAACCTAGATGTTGCCACACGATTTTTAACTTTATTTTCGAAGAAATAAGAACGATCGTTTATTTAACCAATGGTTAAAGTGTAAACTGAATTAAATGCAAGTTAAACGGCTGATTAGATGCAGATCGACTTCCAGATCAAGCAAATCATGTTAGAATAAACATGGATAGGGTTCGACAGGCTTATGTACGGCCCTTCGGCGCAGCATTGTGCCAGCAACTGGTTGTTGATTGCGTTGCAGTGCACATTGACTTATAAATCGCTGCTTTGTACTGTTGATGTGTTTTATTTCCGTTGGTATTGTAGTGGGAGATTTATTTGTGGTTGTAGGAAGTCTTAGCCTAGTTCAGCGTCTGGAGTCTGTTGAAATGGGAAGTTTCGTAGTTGGAGTAATGCCCATTTTAGTTAGGTATTTGATCAAATACACTTTATCAATTATCTAAATTCATGTATACATATTACAAATTGAAGTCGTTTTTCATGTCTGTCTGTGTGACCGTGTTGTACTTTTGAACTACGCAATGGATTTTGATGCCTTGATGATTTTGAGACAAGGGATTTTGATGCGGTTTTCACCATCACCTAGAGAATTTATTTCGGAAAGTGTGCATAACACATTAATATTAAACTCACATTTACGGAAACTCGATGTTTAAAGTTATGGCCCTTTTAGTTATTTGATTAAATGCATTTTAGTGCCAATTTTACCAATATAACTGAACGTGATCAGCGCATCTAAACTTCGATCAAGAGCTGTCAGTGTGAATATACCACAATAATGATGACACTGACCACTCTTGAACGCGGTTTAGATGTGCTGATCGCGTGCAGTTCCATCGGTGAAATCAGCCCCAAATCGTATTTTGAAACACTATAATGGCGCCGATTCCCTTGTTCACAAACTAAACTAAATTTAAGGTCAGTGCATCGTTTTCTTTCTATTTCATTAAGAAAAGGACATAGATAAATATTTACATGGAGCCACTGTCTATTTGGGGGTTTACAGTCTAAGTACGAAGTCCCTAGTTTCGGCCAAACTTTCGGGCGTATCCTTCTCCGTACTACCTACGGGCATAAGATTACTTCGGGGCCCGAACTAAGAATTTATGACAACACGATTTGACAGTTGTCCTTCCTCCCGATGTGTTTTTGCCCGTCTGACAAAGTTAATTAATAGGGAGTAAGGTTCATTCCAATGTACCGAACTACCTACGGACGGTATGTGAGAGTAGGCCTCTGACCTCCAAAACCCAGTTACTGGGTAACACGATACTAGAAAATAGCAAATAAAATAATAGTTCTTCGAAATTTCAATCAATCAGCCATTTCAAATGACAATGGTTAATAGGATCGGCACACCTCAGGCTGTCAGGCCAGCTACTAAATGGATTGTTCCAGTAGAAAGCTTATCGACTTGAGTGATTACATCGTTTTAAATATTTAAATGTTTATCAATGTTCGCACTATGGCGAGACATTAATATTGACGTTTGAACTTGTTATTGTCACCAGTCTTCTTTAAAAGAACACATAATATTAAAGTAGGTAGATAAAATTACCTTCGTCCCTTTATTTACATGCTTATTAATAAATCTTAAATAGGTACAATATACAATCTAACACTTAAATATTGTATACTATGTAAAAGTATATAAAGAGAAAAAAAAGAGCACTCATTGAGCATCACAAATTATTCATCATTTATGTATTCGGAATCTCCAACAAAGGATTTGTATCTGTGTCAGATACAATAGAAATCACAATAGTACAAAAATGTTCTTTCACGTGTGTTCATCATATAACTAAAGGGGCAATTCTCCTAATTTTAAGAACGTTCACAGTCTGATCTGTCTCAATCTGTCAAAAATACCTCTAATTTCCCTACATTTTTGACATTGCTTGTCGCTGAGATGAGATTGCGACTAGATTTTGAACGTTTTTAATTACGGGAATTGGCCTTCAGGTGTAAAAAGGATAACAATAAAAAAGAGAAAGATTAGAGTTCAATCAATTTAATAAATTATGATTGCTAAAGATAATTTCAAGGTTTTTTTTAATTACTTTAAGCAAATTTGGATTGTCATGATCTTATGATCTATGATTAATGAAAGTAGTTAGAGGAGCTTTTTGTTTGTATTAAAAAATTTACTGCTAGAAATTAATTATTTATTACCTAACACATTATATCATTATCACGAAGTTTGTTGCATGTTCGTAATAATTTCTTAATCGTCTTAGACCTAGCAGATGCGTAATCAGCCCATTTTGTTTCCACTGCTGGGAAACAGGCTGCTATCTCTAAGAGGGCCGTAAGCTAGCACGCGGGCCCAGTGCGAGTTGGTAGATGTCACATATCTGTCACTAAAAGATGAGTATTGCTATAAAACAGTACTTTGAAATAAAGATACATAAGAGAACAAAATAGGCTAGTAGAGAAGTATAATCCAATGATAAATCGTAGAGATAATATTCTAATCGTAAACGTTTATTAGCTAGCATGCTTAGTTACAGCCCAAACGATTCATGATACTTAATACGTAATATTTTTAGGCCTACCGAATGTAATACAAGCTATTGACCTCCAGTTTGTCAATTCATATAACATCTATTAGACCACTGTAGGGCAAAGGCCTCTTTTCATACTGAGAAGGCGAACATTGATCACCACGCTTGCTCTAGACGGGCAGCTATTTCAGAATAGAATATAGAATATATTTTTATTGTAAATCATGAGTATACATCATAACATGTGCAAGGTCTTATAATAATGGTTAGATCTGCATGTTTTGCCATTAATGGCGTACAAAAACAACATATTTGGTTTAAAATAACCACAAAAGATTTGAGTCTAAACAACAAAACAATTTTTTTTTTTCGTAATGATACTTAAAAAGGAAGAAAATGTACAGATTAGGTTTTATAGATTTGAGATTCAAATTGTAAAAATGTCGTAATTGCAGACTAATATTAACTGTAAAGTCCAGGTTTCCTCACGATGTTTTCATTCACCGATATCAGTGTTTTTGACCAATGATATAGCTGTCGCAGCCAACTGGTTAAATTAGCCGTTTAGCCAACCGCCTGGCCTTTGGAAATAGTGCTCGACTCGCTTCGCTCTCTCGGCTCGCACGCGGTTGATCACAGTTGATCACACTAACCTAACCCGGGGGTCGGGGTGCTCTGGCTTAGTTACTACGGCCAATTCGGCTCGCACGTGATTGGTTACAGTTCCAAAAACTATAATTTATTGAATATCATTCAGGCCGTTAGTTGAAAGGCCGACGTTTAGTTAAAAGGCTAGGCGGTTAACTAAACGGGTAATTAAACCAGTTGGCTTATGATGTAACCATTAAAATGATCTAAAAAAAAAAAGAATTCTGTCACTCAAAGTAGAGCAACTTTCGTACATAACCACCTGCGAGAACAATAGGACCTATAGTGGGCAACGACTTAAGATTGCATTTGAAATATTCACAAACTCATTCCCCGCCCGTCTGTCTACCTATAACCGTGTTACCACCACACTATCATCACCAGAACACACTGGAAAATAACCCATAAGTTCATTAAAAGAAGGTCTTAAAAGAATGTAAAGCTAAAGTTGCTTGGGCCGAGGAAACTTTTCAAATGTTTGCTACTTTAAAATGTATTTATGCATAGCTCATGTGACCTCCGCATAGCATCGATAGTGACCCATGAGAAATTGATTTTGGGCCGTTTCGGTAGAGATAAGTATTAATTTGTCATACATTTAAAAAGATTGTGTTGAGCTATTAATATTGTTGATGGTTTTTGTTTGATTTTTTTTTTGTTGCACTATTTTTGGTGATGAGAAATGTGTTAGTCATCACTAGATTTGGCTGTATTTTTGACAGGTGGTCAGCTTAAAGAAAAAAGCTGAACTACAAAAGTTATTTACATTTACACTAAATCCATATTTATTTTGCATGTCTACTCGTATAAAAGTAAATGATTATTTAATTTTATTTAAGTTAACCTGTAAAGGGCAAAGGTCTCCCCCATATTTTTCCACTTTTCTTTGTGCTGGGCCTTCTCCGTCCAATCAGTCAGCAACAAGTCCAAATCGTCACGCCATCGTTTCTTAGGCGCCCGTCTCCAGGCACCCCTGTGTGACGACTCTGGCTTACCTGTCTGAATGCATCCTATATGTGTACGCTCGGTCCCACTTCAGGCTCGCAGACTTATTGTCGGACGTACTTAAATGTTATGCAAGACAAATTACCAGACTTAGATTTTTGATGAAAGGAGGATACAATTACGTCCCTTTGAAGGATTCTCTTTGCGGATGACGGTGGAACAGAACATGGCCAAGTCAACACACTATCAATCACAATCAGAATGAATTTGAAGGATATTGCTAATTCATTGCTTTGTATGTTAGAAAAAATTGTCTGCTCAACAACGTAAATAATGTGAATGTTGTTAAACTAGCCCGCTGGAGGTGACTTTTAGTCCGTGGTAGATCTTACTTTAGTAAGTAAGTCCTACCACGGACTAAAAGTCACCTCCAGCGGGCTAGTTTATTTGGGGGTAGTCCCCCAAATAGACTCATGAAATGGGCATGAAAGGGCAAAATTTATTAGCAAACAATAAACTATAGCATTAACAAAACTACCTATTAATGACCCTAGCATGTTCCAGAAGACGGTCAGAGTGCCGTTTGTCGTCATAAAACAGTGGGAGCCTCACAGCATCACCAAAGACTTTAATATGGCCATCATTTAGCAATATATTATTAGCCACCAGCCACTCTCCTACTGACGTTTTAGTAGCCACTCATAATTTTATGGGAAAATTATAAGCATCTAATTATTTCATGCGTTTATGATATTAATAAATTAATTTAAATTAATTATGGTTATATTAAAGAAAGTATGGTATGTATAAACGGTGTAGAGGTTAATTTTAACCGCTTGATAAACTTGTGGTTTTATAACAGTGTTGGGAGCGACGCTTATTGCTATGTATCTGGTTTATGTTGTAATTTTAATTTTTTATGATATAATAATTATAATTTTAATAAGTGTCTTTCGCGCGTTATTTTTTAATTTATGTTTATATGCCATCACGTGTACTTTGGTATGTAGGATTCACTTCTACTAGTTCAGAAATACGCCACTAGTAGCGCTTCTTAGTTGTTAACTTTCTGTCATGGCTGTAACATATGTACGTCTGCTAATTTATTCAGTAATTTCAATTAATATTATTATTGTGGATTTGTGTTCGCATCCTATCTATTGTGTTTCTTCTGTCTTACTCCTTCTCTGACTATATTTATATATATATATATCGTGCTGTGTACGGACATTATATTTTCATAACTTCTACATTGACTTTTGTTTTTTGTTCGTGTGTGTGTTGGAAGCATGACAATATTATTCTTACTACACTAAACAGTAAAATAGAAGTTCTTCCTTTTACTGAATAGCAGTTTACTCAAGCTAATGTTGTGTTCAGGAATGCTATGCTAGGTAAAATTAACAGTAAATAATACACCGTAATTCAAAATTTCAGAAGTCTTGCAGATCTTGCAGTATGATCACATCACAGAGACAAACCGTACCTACCACAACCCAATTACTTAACGTACTTTCAGTCACCGAAAAACTTTGAAGGAAATTGGTACTTCATCCATTGCGTCATATGCTTTAAAAAATTCGTCTACTCAGCACCGTAAACAACGTAATGAATGTTAGTCGTAAGTATTTTACGCTAATATCACACCGCTTAGTCGTAGTACATTATTATTATAATATATAATTAGTAAGCATTTTCTCCTAAGCATGTCACTAGCCGATGTAAATTAAAGATTCGATAGGAGTTTGTAAGCTGCCAGCTTACAAACTCCTTATGAGATAAAAAAGAACTCGACATTTCGAACCACTTGCTCCCAAAATAAATGAGACCAACAAAACTTTTTTTCGAAACGTAATATAAACAATAAAAAATCCTAAGAACTACAATAAATTAAATCATTGACAATACTTTATGCTTAACTTTACACTCAATTTACATAGGATTAAATGTAAATGATAGAGTGTTACTTTATTCAGTAGAAATGAGACTTATTTCTTGTTTTTTATTTGTAACGAGAAAAGATTACGGAGAAAATAATGGCCTTTCTCGTGGGGTTAAAGATCAAAATATGGGATTAAAAGTTCATTGAATTGTGTAAAGAATGGACAAACTTTTGTTTTGTAAGCCGCGTATTTATTGGTAACTAGCTTCTGCCCACGACTAAGTCCGCGTGAAATTTCTTGTTTTATACATAAAATATATAACCTATGACACACGGCAATATTGTTGCTTCCCATCAGAGAAATAATTTTTGCATTCGGATCAGTAGTTTCGAAGATTACCTCCTACACTCACAACTAACAATAACAACACAATGAATTTTATTAAGAAAAAGAGGTACCTACTAAGGTACCTCTTTATCTTAATAAAATTCCAGAAGATTTCGAGAAGTTATAAGATAAATCAAAAAGTTTCCTTACTTACCTAGACAACATTTATCCCATTAATACATTAGAGATACATCTCTAAATAAATTAACATCATTTATTTTGTAAGTAGGTAGATAATGACGCCGATTCCTTTAACAAAATTTAAGTTCAGTGCATCTTTTTCTTTCTATTTTATTATGAAAATGACAGAAGATAAATATTAGTTTAGTCCTGTCAAATTAAGATACTCCATAGACAAGTGTAGACGTGACTAAAAAATTGGCTACTAAAAATACGTCAATTTACGTCAGTCGCTGACTAATTCATACAGATAAAAGAGAAGTTTTCGTCGTACGGCTAAAACCAATTGTAAAATGGGCTAGGTGTTTTGGAAATAAATAAATCTATATAAATTAAAATAAAATGCTATTCGAATAGCATTTAACCTAATCGCCTAACCGTTTGGTTATTTTTTGTTTTACAATGTTCGTAATAGCCCGAATTTGATTTATAAGGAAATAAAAATTGGAAAACATTCCTGGAATATTTTTTTTAAATTTGAATCTGAACATCTGTTTAGGATTTCATCATCATCATCATCTGCCTAGCCTTTCCCAACTTGGGGTCAGCTTCCAGTCTAACCGGATGCAGCAGGATTTAATATAAATAATAAATCTTGCGCAACTTGTTACCATACGGGATTTAAAAAATATTCAAATGCTATGGAATTGGTGCATAAAATTCAGTTTGAATTATTTTTCAAACAGCATTTTTGTATTTTAAGATCTAGATTTTTGTAACAGTAATTTTATTTTTGATTGCAATTTTAATTAGATGAATGGGTAGTGTTAAGTAAGTAGTGCTATTAGAATATATTTATTGCTGTCACTTAGTGGAATTAACGGTTTTGTGCAAACATTTTTGGTGTTTTGGTTCACTAATCGCGTGACTCACAAATGCCGATAGATAGACGAATTTATAATTTTGAAAAATAGCAATTTTGTCATTTAATATGAAGATATTTAGGTCATGAATATTGCCAAGTGAATTTAGATTCACATCATGAATAAGTGTAGAATTTGATTCATACTGTTCATCATTCATTACAAGTTACTGAAATAAGTGTACCTATGTGCTTATTGTAGGTATAGTTAGTCATTTAATTAATATAAAAAGTTAGTTGTGTAACAATTCTATGTGTATATAATAATAATCATACCTTTGTTTTTTTTTTTTCGGGCTGGGATATCATCAAATGACCCCTCCCGCTCTGGGTGGAGCGGAAGGGAGTGTCAGACTCTTACTGACTAAAACCCACCCATGTTCCTTCCTTCGCCCTTTATGTTCCGGGGTAGCGGTAACCCTTTCGGACAATCCCGCTGAATAATCATACCTCACCTTATAATCATTGTAAGGTATTATAATATATTATGCATCTTCATATCAATCGAAGTACCTACCTATTTCAGTTATTAATTAAAAGGCTATTTCTAAAAAGTAGGTATGTGTACTTAAAGTAGGTATATGTACTTAAAGCCTTGTCTTCTGCGCGTGTTTTTTCGAAACATTATACAAAAACGTCAAAACAAAGACGCGTGGCCATTACACATTTGTGTATGAAAACACGATGTTTTTGTTTTCCGAGCGAACATTCCCCGCGCGGGTGAAGAGGGGAAGGGTTTGTTTCATTTTCAACCGCCACGCGCACCGCGCACGTCTTTCCAACTGACACAGGTTTTGAGGTTATATTGTCTTGTGAATAGTTGACACTAATCTAAAATATTTTAATACGCAGGAGACAGCTTGTGTATGAAGACAAATGTTTATGTGTAAGTTTGTTTGTGTAATGTTTCGGAAAAACACGCGCAGTAGACACGGCTTTAGAAAGACATACCGATTGTTATCTTTATTTTATCATAATTACAAAAGTCTCGCATCAAAGTTAAAGCTCATCAGTACACAACTAACATCGAGAAAAGACTAAATTAAACCCAACTTGTAATAAACATAACAGTTTCATTAAGTATACCATTCAAAATTCAATTTACAACCTCAAAATATTTATATTTCGTTCATTTCGTATCGGATTTCATATTACAAGGGCCACCATAGCTCAACACTATGAACATTAGTTAGAACCATTTGTATGGTAAACAACACACCTGATTGCTTATGTAAAGTAAGGAAATTATTTAATTAAAGCCCCCCCTATAGACTGTGTTTAGTATTAATTTGTTTGTTCCAACATTTTGACCAATGTAACATGGTCTTTATAAAATATTTTTTTCTGAATATTTTTGGGTAGCAACAAAATTAACGGAGGTTGTTTTACATTGGGCGTTAAAACCGTTCGTCATAGGACATAATGTGGTATAATTTGTTGTCTTTCTCACATAAGCTGTCGTATCAACAGGAGGCAACTCTAGCGGGTGTGCGTGTGCGGCGCTTCGAAACGTATAATTGCTTGTAGCTCGATCGAAATGAATATTTAAAAGTACAGAATAGTTTTGGTTAGATTATTTTACGTTTGTTTTTTTTGTATTAACGATGTTATTAAGTCTGATTGAATGTGGATCGGGCAATTGTGGGTACATGTTACTTGGCGGGGTGTCGGGTTTAAAATAAGGTTGATTTTAAGCTTTTATTAAGATATTAAAGTATTTTAATGATACCTTGTTCGTATAATGAGTCTTAACTGTTTTGTATTGAATTTCCGTTATGTTGTTTATTATGATAATTAAGTTTGTGTAAGAAAAAATATATCTTATTTATTTATTTTTTTAACAGTAATGTAACATATAAAAACAGACAAAAAAAATGAAACATAAAAAACATATAAATGTAATGCTTACTTCTAAATAAATCTGTCCCAGCATACCTGCTAATTTAATGTTAAAAACAACTTAATTATTAATGATATTCTAAAATGTTTATTTTTCATTTTAACAATAATTTTGATAACTCCGTCTTGCAAGCAAACTCACAGGATAAACTATATGCCAAAACAACCCTTTTCCAACCTCGTCACAACACGCGAAAATTCGTCAAAAACAATTCCGTTTTCGACCCTTCCATTTAGCAACATAATGGCTTCAGGATAATAACAGGGTGTGCCCATCGGAACTACGTCCAGACAGGAAATAGATTTTTGAAAGTTCCCATCAATGGAAAAATCATATTTGCTTGCATGTTGCAGGGTTAAATGCGTAGCCATGGATGGTTATTCAGGCTGTTTATACCTATATGGTGGTTTTTGGTTGCAGATTCCAATGAACTTTTTGTCAAGGAAGTTTGAAATAAAGATTAAAGATCAATTTGAGGTACATACACTTTTAAAAACAGAATTAATATAACGTGACGCCTCGAATCCGGTTAGGGTTAGGCAGAGGTGGAATGAACAAAACCAGAAGGTGTATTCTAGTAATTAAAAACGTTCAAAACCTAGTCGCAGTCTCATCTCGGCGACAAACAAATGTTAAAAACTTGTCAAAATGTAGGGAAATCATAGGTATTTTTGACAGATTGAGACTGAGACCTGACTGAACGTTCTTAAAATTACGAGAATTGCCCCCTAGGTTTTTGAAAATATTAGTAGATAGGTACCTACAGTCCGGCCGTCAAGAGAATGCGTTCCTCGCACCTGTCAGTGCGACAATTCTAGTGGCTAATAAAGATCAAATTCGCAAAACACGTATTCGTTTGTATGAAACTGACAGGTGTCAAGAACGTATTCTCTCGTCGGCCGCAATGTAGTACGCACCTGATGGCTATGAACAGTATTACAAATATTTGTATGCTTACCAACTTATGAGTTTTGATCTCAAAGTAAGAGTACTGCTGCTCTATTCTGTAAAAATCTCACCGTGAAAACTCCGGTGAAGTTAGCTGTCTAGCTGAATAGTGAAAATTCCTAGCATTAGGTGGAATGGCAGCTCACTTGAAGCTCACTGCGCCTTAGTGATCACGGTGAGATTCTTACACAATAGCGTGGCAGTATCAACCAGCTAAGTTGCATCCATCGATGGCATTCAGTTTCCTTTCAGGAAAAAATGACACATACCTACATTTCTCATTCCCATCCACATAATGTTAACAGTACATTTTCTTGACAAAATGAAGAACTTGAAAATGTTCATTAAAAATCATTACACATATAAAATTTTACAATACCTTTTAACCTAAATACTTGGTGTACCGTCAAAAGGTACCATGAGCACTTTTTTGGTACCTTTCCGTTATAAATGAAGCAATTTGCTATGTTGTATCGTGAAATATCGTCCCTTATAAGAGACAATGGTGCTATAAGTCAGTGACAGCATGGATGACGAATTAATGGTTCAATTTTAAAGAAAGCCAGGGGTAATAAAATGTTCTGTATCGGTTTTTGATAGGATGTTACTGGGGAGTCTGCATTTTGGTACAATGTTGGTTGTTTATGGAACTGTGAATTAATGTTTTCGTGATGGTTCCAGATGCTGCAAGTGCTCCGGGCATGTTGAATATTTAGTTCTTTTGAAAGTAATGGATATTTATTTTATAAGATTCTAACCGTAGGTCTCAGTAGGTAGGGGGGGTGGGTAGGTATTGGTTGCAAGACAACACAACAACAACAACCATCCATCCATCCATTCTGCAACATTAGAATCGTACAATCGCATTGTAGTGTAAGTACTTAATACAGACCTACATCCTTTCTCTTACTTAGCCATTTCAGGAGTTTTGAATTTTGTCACGATGAAAAGGGTGAAACGATGCTCGCCCGCCAGCTCGCGGTGTGGCCTGCGCTTGAGAGTTAGGGATGATAGAGTGCACCTGTACCTGCGCACACGTTTGTGCACTATAATAAGTCTCCGCTGAGATTGGGCGCCATGGCCGAAATTTGGTCTGTAGGACTATTAGATGCACTGGCTAAAAACATGACTGGGTGTAGATATACGATAGTCACTACATGTAGCTAAAGGATACAATAATCACTACATTAGTAGGTAGTGTATTAGTGTGGGTGCCTACAACAAACTCTTTCTTCTTTTTAGTACATTCATGAATTTATGTACATTTGTTTGTGCTTATATTTGTATGTAATTAGACATAATATATTATATGAATAGTTTTAATAGGTTTGTGCGTATATATGTATATATTTAAAATATTTATTTATCAATTTTCATGATTGCACCTACCAAAGTTTGTCTCTGCATCACTCAAAGGTTGACTGGTGGAGAATGCCTCCGGCATTAACTCCGCCTCTGTGCGTGTATGTGCTTGAAGTATTAAATAAATAAACAAAGCCTTTCAATTAACGACCATGATTAATCCTCGAACTATTATAATTTCTGTACAAATCCGCAATCCTCGATTTCAATCGGAATTATTTCCATTGAAATAGCCAATAGTCTACAAAACAGGCATATTGTTTCATGTAATACAATGGCCGTCGGTCTATAAATGTGAAGGTGCACACAGCCCAATTGTGGCTTAATGACTGAAGCTATAAGCGTTAATCGTTGAATTTAAGGCGGTTCCATGCTATAGGCGGAAGCGGGAGCGATTTAGGAGTTGCTGTCACTTTCGTGTGCGAGAGTGAAAGTGTAGTTCTGATAGGCATATGTGAGAATCTTATCACAATATCTCCCTCTTAGAGGAGGCCTGTGTCTCAGCAGTGAGATCATGATTATGCTTACATCATCATTCTCCTGCCCTTATTCCAATTTATTTGGGGTCGGTGCAACATGTCTTTTTCTTCCATACTTCTCTATTAGTCGTCATCTCGGTAGTCACCCCCTTTCTAACCATATCATCATTCACACATTCCATCCATCGTTTCTTTGGTCTTCCCCTACTCTTATACCCATCGACATTCATACTCAAAACTCTCCTCACGACATTTTCCTCATTTCTCCGTAACACATGGCCCATACCATGACAACCGATTTCCACACAACTTTTCAGTTATCGGTGCCACTTTCAGACTTCCTCTTATGTACTCATTTCTTATTCTATCCATTCGTGTAACACCACACATCCCTCTTAGCATTCTCATCTCAACTGCATGCAATTGCCTTTCATTCATCCCTTTTGTGGCCCATTAAATCTATTTAGAACGGAGTTGTATAACTGTGAGGAACATAGATTTATGGGTAGCAACTGACTTAAATATTTTCATGCAGCGAATACCATAGGGACAATCTTGACTAGCGACTTGTATTATTAAAAACATGATCTCAATTTCAATCTGTCAAAAAATCTTAATTAAACTTACCACGCATTGCCTAAATTTTTGAACAAGTTTTTGACAAGGTTATCGCTGAGATGCTATTATGACTCGAATTTGAACGTTTTTTAAGGGAGAGTTTTTTGGTTTTCTGATGTTTCTCAAATGTTATAGAACACTCTTAGATTATTCTTTGTATAACTCTAATTTATTAAATTTAGCCACAACTACCTCTACAATTTCAGTAAAGAGTCTTGAAAAACACAAATCGCTTTCCACCTCTCCCTTGCACCACAAACTTAATCGTTAAAATAAATCTTGATACGATAATGCCGGACTAACGAGTGAGGATACAATGCCGCGACAATCGGCGGCGGTGCCTTTCATCTCGACACTTTGTCTCCTGTAGTCCGTCCGCAGAGCATTGGCGCGGGACGCCGATAATTGGACCCGAGATATTCGTAATTATTTAAATGTTTTCGTTGTGTTGCTGGAGGGCCTTTTTTGGGCCTGATAACGTTTGAGTGAATGACGGAATTTGTAAACATGGTGGGTGATTAATTCTGCAAAAAATAAATGGTCATTTGTGTTCCTTCGTGATATTAGGTAGAGCTTTAGCGTGTTCCAGTGTTTTGTATTGGTTATAATTGAAATATTTCAATTTCTATTTAGCGTGTCGATGACAAAATTAATTAATGTAATATAATATATTTTTTCATTCGCGTTTCGTTCAATTTTTATTCGCGAATACTTGAAAAATCGAATATTTTATTGTATTTATGACATTTTTTTTATGAAAACCCGCTGTAGTGTCTAATTAAAATGTAAACTAGAACAACAACAGCTGTTTATCGCTAGCCTTATTAATAAAAAAACACGCATATTATGTCAAAAATGTATATATAAATATAAATCAAATATCGAAACAAATTCAACACCAAAATTTTCCTCCATCTACAAAAATCTAGACTACAGCATTTCTGAAACAAAACCAGTATCTTCCAACCAATTATGAATAAAAAAATACCTAATCACCGGCCAATCTACACCTGCATGACTACACGACTATTGGTTTATCAGATGCCGCTGTAATCTGCGAATTTCGAAAGACAGGCGGCACTTTTGTTCTTGCATTTTTTCAAAATCACTTTTTAAAATTATCGTCTTAAGAATCGATTGCGGCAACCGCGGCTCGAACAGAATTCACACGGTACATCTCAAAGGAGAGTGATTGCTTGCGATTTAAATGTAGCTTTTTGTTGATTCGTTGATAGATATTACCTGTAAGTGTGTTTGTTTTGTTATTTATGTGACTAAGGGCTGATTTTACCAACTTCAGATATCTTTTATCCGTGTAATAAAATTGTCGTCTGACAGTTCTAGTACGGAAAAACTGTCCAAAATCCCAAATTTAGTCTCAGGATAAGACTTATTGTAGGCATAAAAGTTTGATGAAATTCGCCCTAAAGAGAATAATGTTCGTAGGAGTGTTGTTATTAGGATACCAATATGTTACGAAGTTACAGTTATGGGAGCTCAAGAACACGAGCTTTGAAAATAACAACTGACTAAACTGAATGGCAATTTATTTCACACTTCCATACCAGTGTACACCAACGAATCATCACCATCTTCATCATCATTTCAGCCCGGAATCACCCACTACTGGGTATAGGACACCCCTTTCTTCTACCATACTTCCCGGTTCCGTGCGTTCTTCACCCAGTTGTTTCCCGCGTCTTTGACGATATCGTCAACCCAGAGTGCTTTTGGACGGCAAAGAACCCAGGCATTCGGTCACAGCTTTACTCATTGCTGCTTTGCTCATTTTAATTTGTATGGTGTACTTTAGAGAGTATTCTATTCTATTCTATTCTATCGGCCATCTCCTCCTTTAACTAGATGTCCTACCCAACTCCACTTGAGGTGCATCGCCCTGTCTCCGACGTCGTAGACTTTCGACTGACGACGAATTTCAGTGTTACGCACTCGGTCTAGTAGGGTTATGCCAAGCATGGCTCGCTCCATGGTCCTTTGCTACTCGTATGCGATGGACCTTTCTGAGCGTCCTTATCTCGGCACCATATGTCATTGTTGGCAGGACACATTGGTTGAAAAGGCGGATTTTTAGGCACTGGGGGCCGAAAAATATGAATACCACCGAATGACAATAAAAAAAAATGATAGTTATTAATAGAATGATACAATATGCTTTCAAGCAAGCATTTTGTATATTTAAAGCTTGTTTGCTGATAATAATAAATATAGAAGAATTTCATTTTTATTTATAGCTTTGGCGCCACCTACTCGACAATTTGAAGATTGATCCACATTCTTCGTTCGGATTCTTTAAATTAGTTATGCATATTTGTCGTAAATGAAAGATGATAGATTCCTTGACTAACATTGTGAAACGTTTTTAGCATTCTATTCGAAATTCTATTCCATCGTCACGCCGACTGTCGCTGAAAACCAGCGCTGGGACTCTGTCTCGCATAGAGTCTTAGCATTATGCTGAGCGATGGCCGTTTTGTGTGGATGTGACACATATTTTTCCCCAACTTGTTCTTTCTTTATTTGTGTTCTATCTCTACATCATGTTTACCGCTAATAAACATACTTTTTTTCGTCTTTCTTTCTGTCTATTCCGGAGTAAACAACGCGGGAATGTATGACGCGTGTGATCACAATTTTCATGGTATCATCAGAAAACTTCAGTGATTGGTCAGTTTAAATATTGGATCTACCAATTATATTTGCTTTGATTGTTTTAGAAAGAATGAATTCTTTGAAACTTGTGTGGCTAATGTATTTCACGGGTATGTATTTTTATACTTAGATACGGTAGAAGTAGGTAGGTACCTACTGACGCTAATTGACGCTCTGTATTTAGAAATATTGTTTTTTATTAGTTATTGAGTCCACGGAGTTTCTTGCCCGATCTTCTCGATAGGAACCTTCTACGCTTTGGAATGGGCAACTAGCTTCATCTTTTCTGACTGACCTACTCCTTGACCATTCAAAAGTGCCATTATTTGGTTTAATTGAAATAAGTGCTATGAGTTTGATTGATTTAGTGGTTCATATTTTTTATGGGCTATGTGTGATGTGACCCTTCTAGATCCATCCAGGAGGGATTTAAGAATCTTAGTTGGGCAGTTTCTGCCACCCTTAACCAGTATCAGGGCTGGGCCAGATAATTATGTCTTTGGTGCGTATTTCTTAACTAATTATAATGTTTTCAATTTCAGATACAATCGCGAAGTGAAATTCATTTCAAGATCTTCGGGATGAGTTAGAAAAAGGTAAGTTTTGACAAGCGTAACTATATATGTAATCCGACTAATATTATAAACATGAAAGTTTGTATGGATAGATGGATGGGTGTTTGTTACTCTTTCACGCAAAAACTACTGAACGGATTTGGATGAAATTTGGCACACAGATGGTTTATAACCAGGATTAACATATATAGGATACATTTTATCCTGATATTTCCACGGGATCGAAACTTTAATGAAGTAGGTAAGCCTATATATCTATGAGAAGTTATTGGTACAACTCTGTCAATAAGAGGGAAGGTGATCAGTATGAAAATATTTGATAATTTAATGACTGCCTCATTATTCAAGTGGTCGCAAACACTACTGCTGAGCATGAGGTTGTGGATTCGATTTCCGAGTCGGAAAAAGTGTTATTGGAATTTTCTATCTGGAATTTCTCAGTAGTAGCCCGGAGCTTGGATTTGTATCCGGTTGATGGCTCGCCACCTATTATGGCAAAATGTGGGTGTATGTACTATACACCTCTGCCTAACCCTTCAAGGAAGACAGACGTGATGATATATTATGTTATATTATTAAACATTCTGTTAGTCAGGGCAATTTAGAAACCATAAAACCATGCATTTTGTCTAACATGCGTCTAGGCTAATTCACTTTTCTCAATGAACGGCGCCTGCCAATTTAGAAGAAACTCGAATATCAAGAATTTTATTCGAATCCATTCCTATTGTAGGTGATAGGTTCATAATTACTTTGATTGCCTCCAATATATTAATGAATTGTTGTTCGAAATAAATAAAACACGCCAACTAAATATAACTCTAACAATTACTTCGTTAATTGACTATAAAAACATAAAACTGGTTGAATAAATTAAATAAATAGTTCTCTATGTAAAAGCCTAACCGTTAGGTTTGGAAGTCCGCATGCGATGAATGGAATCTTAGGCTAAAAAGAAGGCTTTTCAGGTCTACTTAATGCATTTAGGTAGATAAGGGATTTTCCTCTCCCAGCGAGTGGAAGCCAGACTGCCCACCAAGTGAGAATCGCTGAGCGAGTAAACTCTTTTTGATCGCTCTTGTTGCTGCGATAAATGAGTACTCACCGGCGGTGTGTGAACAGGGAGCTATCAACTACATGTAGATTTTTACCTATAATCTTTAAAAAAATTGATAGCGAGTCGCTTCCTCGTCTGCAGCGGCGGTGGGACAGAAGCCAGGTGCCATCTTTTACAAAATATTTAAATCCACACCAAAACTCGCGCTTGACCATTGATCTAACAACAAAGTTGATTGCCATCCATCAGATCGCTTGCGTCTTTATAGTCCTATCTATTTTATCGCTGCTTATTTATATGATGGGGAGTTTATTGAGCCACTTCTTCTTCCCAGCAAAGTACTAGGAAGAGGTGAAGGGCGCGTTTTGGGGGACTGTCTTATGTAATTTTGAAGTTCCAAAAGTGCTGATTCAGCCGAGTTTGAATAAATGACTTTTGATTTTGATTTTTTTCTCTCAGAATACCAGAGCTGCGGTAATATTTTTTTTTTTAAATACCGCAGGATAATCCTAAGATAGGAGCCTTTTTGACCTCACACAGGTCTTTTTTTTGGTTTATTTATTTAAATTCCCCTTAATTTCTGTTTGTAGTTCCTATGCGTACCGCAAATAAAATATTTTTCTTTCTTTTTGATTTATTTTATTTTTTTTCTACAATACCTCATATAAAAAATCTCGCGTGACAACAAGCAATAAGCATCAAGAGTTCAAGTTATAATAGTTTTTGACCTTGTGGGATCAATAACTTAGTGGTGTTTACGTCTTAATAAGATATTTACGATAGTGATGCGATCTCAGATATCGATAATTGTAACTATTTAAATAGGTATGTCATAAAATAAATGTACTGTTATGTAGCTATTTTATTTTGATAGTTCGGCATAAAATATAATGTATTTAATGTAAAATATTTATTTTAGTTTGTATCTCTATAAACTAAAATAAATATTTGTGTAAAATATTTTTTTGTTGGAGCATCTGAATAGTTGATAGTTATGTCAGATAAATTATTTAGCTATCAATCCTAAACAAAAGCTCGTCTATTCTGTAAAAATTTCACCGTGAAAACTTAGGAGAAGTGAGCTATCAATAGTTTCAATCCCTATGAAAATGCATCTGGTGGAATGACTACTCACTTCAAGCTCACTTCACCTAATTTTTTACTACAGAATAGACCGGCTGGTTGTTGAAATACAGGGTTACTTAAAAAAAACCCTCATCGAAAATCAAAACCAAGATCAATGAAGACTTGTTGTTTTAACTATGGTTGTTAAAAGCAAATCATTTACGAGAAGCAAAAAGTGCAATTTCGAATAAGCTTTCATATCAAAGACATGAATTTTATTTGTAAGAAAATCGAGCATTTAGTAAGGTCAATCGTGCACCTAAATTTACCTTCCATAGAAGCCACAATTTTGCCATCGATTAAACCGTTGTTAAATGTGTCTGTTATTTCTGCACGACTGCCTTATTTAGATTATTATATACCTCATATTACGTTTCTTTGTTTTTTTGTTGGTCGTTAAATTCATCTTGCAAATAGAGCTAGATTAAGAGGAAAAGCACTTAAAAACTCATAAACAATGTTATGTTGTTTTTGGTTGATTGTCATATAGGGCAATCAATTTGTCTACAATCGAACTTTTCTATATAACAATCAGTTTCTTCGTGATCTACTGCAAACTAGAAAGTAGTAAATAGTACATTTTTTAAGTAATAGTAGGTAAGGTTATTTTAGAAATTCACGTATCCTAATCTATCGTAGAAAACTGGGGGTCTACTACGAAGTGCAAAATGCGAATGATCGGATCGGATTGACACATGGCCGAACCGAATATTGTTGAAAAATGAGAAAAAAGTTCGGATCGTCTGAGACGATCCGAACTTTTTTCAATTCAAGTCAATGTCAAAGTCAATATTCGAAAGAGTGTAGGAGTGTGGGATCGGGACCGACCGAACCAAATAGTAACTTCGTAGCAGGAAACGGCCGAACATTCGGCCGATATCACTTCGGAGTAGACCCCCAGATCGTGGTAAAAATAAAGAATTTAAGTTATCATGATAACGTTTAACATAACGTCAAAATCAAATCATATAATTCAAGTAAACCATTAAAAGGCACTTTCGAATGTCAACATGTTTAAAAACAATATATAAAATTAAAATAAGGTTGCCTGGTAGAGATCGCAGTAATGCAATAATGCCGCCCATTGTATATTTTGTAGTGTTTAATGTATTTTTATGCTATGTATTTTTGTGGTGTACATTATAGTATATATAACTAAACAAAATAAAAAAAATATTGATTTCAATCTAGATGCCCCTTCCAAAAGGAAGTAGTTTCGTATGGAGAAAAAACTCCATAGTTATTTTCCATTCATTAATTATATAATTCGCGCATCGAGTCGCAGTTATTTAAAATGTGATACAAATAGACTTATTTAAGTCACCTCACTAAAATATCGAGGAACCTTTAAATAACCCTGTGTATTTTTAACCTTTCGTCAAACTATAGTAGACCGTTCTCGCGGTTCTCGTACTTACCTGTAAAGAAAGTAGCCTCCTAAAGGGTTCATGGGCCAGTACCTATCACTACTTATGCATAACTATGGCCTCTGACCCCTATGTCCACTTTATGTACCTCTACCGGGCCTGTGCACTTAGTGTTTAAACTGCTTAGCATTAAGCTTACTTACTATCTAAAAGCACTTATTTACATAATTATCGTAACTGTTTGATCCTTGAAAAGTAATAAACAAAGACAATATTATAACTCGAACTTAAACGCGTTAATCAAGTAGATAACCATAAACGTTCAACGGGTTAAATAAAATAGCGGGTTAATGAAATATTACAATGCATTTTGTGGGTTAATAAAATATTACAATGTCAGTGTCATACCTGCCAATTCATTACGGTTTTCCTTTATTTGATCACCAAAAATAGTTAAGCTGCGCATAAAAACCTTGCCTATCTTATTCGTATTTTCCTGACCAACCAGCGTTAACTACTTCATCTAGTAAAAGTCCTGATCAGTAATCGTATACACACGCCGTTCACTTTTAAATTTTTTCCCGAAACCAAAGGATCTAACCGAATAGTGAGGGGAAAGGAGAAATAAAAAAGGGTATCGGTATCGGTACCCGATCTTTGGCCATTTGCTAATTACTATACCGCACGCGCCTTTGTGGGTTTCCTATCTAATGGCAGACTTAAAAAAAAGTGTCGGTTTCGTCCAATGAGAAAAAGCTGAAGTATCTAGAAAAAGTTGTGTGGAAAAACCTATCTACGACTATTAAGCTTGCAAGTTTTAAATATCGAAAAAATAATAATGGATATGTACGCAAATTATTCATCCAGTGTTATTTTTAAAACCGGAATATCAATGTCATAAAAGTTGCGCTATATAGGTAAATAGTAATAATTATAATATAGCATTATATATCGACGCAAAACGCTTTAGACAGACAAGTTTAAGCTTTTATTCACTAACCACGACTGATATATGCCACCAATGTTAAAATCGAAATAAAAACAACCTGATTTATAAAAAAAATGCAGAAAAAACTAAAAAAAAAAAAACCGCAGTATCATTTACGTCAAACGTATAATGATTATTATTTCTAGAATGCACGCATCCAACAACCAATTTCACCGAGTTCAATGACATTATAGGCAGACCAAATGTCGCCGTATTCGTGAGAAAATCACAAATATGTCGAACGTACAAGTTGTATTAACATAATCGTGTTTCACCTTCATAAATTTACGAGTAGTGTCCAACCAGCCTTTTACATCGGCTTTCCGAATCGTAGGGTAAGTAGCTGCTAGTTTTTTAATTTATAGACATTTTTTTTGTTATTTTGGGTAAAAGAGGTTAGATGTGATTTGCGGGACGTAGTGTTTTTTTAAGACTCGATTTTAAGCGATTTTTATGCTAATAATTATTCTCTTGCGTTCAGTTTTTTATTATTTATTAGGAGTCTAGTAAATTAATAGCAATGACTAGTTTATTTATTCCATTTTTTACCTAAAATATTGGTATCCGGAGACTTTTTAGAATAAAAAAACTGGTATCGATTTTAATGTGCTGAAGATCGACCCAAACATTTGAAAAAACATTGGTTCAATTAACTCTTATTCAAAAGAAAGCTGGGAAGCTTAGAGTTAATATATTATTATGATACGCTTAATAAATGATTGTAGGCCTTAATGATATACAGTGACAGGTTTTAACTCTTTTAATATTCTTAAGTTTCCGGACAACACTTTGAGTTAATGTATTTGTATCAAGTTTCAGTTTTTTCCCACAGAAGATTAAGTTAATTAGGTTAAAATAATATTTATTTACCATAATATCCGCCATTTACTTATTTCTCAGCGATCTAGTAATAATTTAAAATGATTTATTTATTATGAGGACAAAAACTATTTATTTCTCTCTTGACTTAAGTTTTGGTTTTCTAAACGGCGGTAAAAGGCACACAATGACATCTGTTCGTTTTTTGACACCTAAATGTCAAATTCTGGTGAAAATGACAGATTTTCATGACACCCGTTATAATATGATGGAACCGCTTTCGTTGGAAAACTTAGCTTTATCTATTCCTGTAATATAGTCCAATTTATAAATAGATTTTTAATAAGGATTTACATAAGTATAAAGACTTACTTTTAAAATGCAAATTTTTCCAATGTTTTTTCGCTACAAATTTAAAAATATAGGGAAGTGTTGACACGATCTTTGACAAAATCAAAATACCACGTTTCTGGTACAATATTATTATAATAAACATATATGTATGTTAATGCATAATTTATATAATTCTAACGGAGATTTGTTTAGAAATATCTAAGTTAACATTCATCACAATGGAATGGAATGTATTTTATTTGTTTCAAATTGTATTATATATTTAGTTAATTGACCTTCGGATGATACGGTTTAATATTTATGCGCCATATTGTCTGTTTTAGACGAGTTTCACATTTAAATGAAAACTATTGTGAATGGAATCCTTATGTACATAATATTAGTTTTGTTCAATATTTCGATGATATTTTTGTTTTAGGTAAAAAGGTTTAGCAAGTAGAGACCAAAAATCATATTATCATTTATTTATCAATCACTAGCGATCCGCCCCTACTTCGCGCGGTTTATCGACTTGACTAAACATCGAGATTTCTTTATTACATGTAAGTCCAAAATTAATGTGTTATACCATAAATCTTCCATTTTCTAAATGATGGTGAAAACCACATCAAAATCCGTTGCGGAGATTAGAAGAACAACCGGGTCATACAGGCAGACACGAAAAGCGTATTTTATTTATAATGTGTATAGAGTACAAAACATATTAGTTTATTAATTATACAGGTTAACTCTTAATTTATTGGAGATCTTTCAGTAAGCGAAAGTACTCATAAATATGAACAACTTTTACTAATGGATGAAGTCTGAAATATCGAAAAAAACTGCTATTTTATACAAAAATGCAAAATCAACTCAGCCAAAATGTTTGAAACAAAATAATGCTTATTTTTTCGCTATTTTGCTAAGTATAATGTAATTTATTAATAGAAGTGGAGTAAACGCTTCATAAAAATCTTGTCTACATAGAACATAATTTACAACTATCATAAATAATAATAATTAGCAAATAAGCTAGTCCCATTTCAAAAAGTATTACATAACAATACTAAACTTATTTTTATGACACCTGCCTACGTTTTTATATTTGTGTATGTGACATATTTTACTGCTTTATAATGTTGTAAATTAAACTATTATTATGACTTTGACGTCAAACGTGAGAAAATAGAAGTAAAATAATAAAAAAAACACTAGGTATGTATATTTTTTTTAAGAAAATATTTTAATTTAATAGTTTACTGTTTATCACCCTTTCACTACGAATGGAAAAGTAATAATGGAGGAATGATGATACTATTTAGTTATTTATAGTTTTTGCCTGCACCCATGTGAAAGTTCTGTACCTAAGCCATACTCATTAAAGTTGTCATAAAATAAAAGGCCCGTTTTGACAATGACAGTTCTAGTGGTTAATAAAGATCAAATTCGCAAAACACGTATTCGTTTGTATGAAACTGACAGGTATCAAGAACGCATTCTGAAATGTCAAAACGGGCCTTTTATTTTTTGACAACTTTATTTGTTTCTATAAATACAATAGCAACTGTAAAAAAAAAACGTTGAACGTTGATGTCGATTTTTTTCGGTTTCCGTATAGCCGCAGTCACAAGTCATTATTAAGTCACGTAATTAAAGCATAAAACGTACAGCCGGTCTATTCTGTTAAAATCTCACCGTGATAACTTAGGTGAAGTGAACTGTCATTCCATCTGATACTAGGGGTTGACTTGACACTAATGATAGATCACTTTAAGCTCACTTCACTCAAGTTGTCACAGTGAGATTTTTACAGATCAACACTACAGACTTTGTTCGATTCCCTTCCTCTTGGTTTCGCCGTAAAAGAGAATGCGTCTCTTCCAATCAAAACAAAACACAATCTAAAAATTCTCAAATAATTACAAAATAAAGCAGCAAGCTTTCAATTGTACTAACAAAGCAACATATTGCAGAAACGTCTCAATAGAGAATATCGGTTACATAAACTAGCGGGCACCCCCGACGTCGCCGATAAAATGCCGATCAGTGCATACTGTATGCGCTGAATTATACCAACTGCCGGCGGTCTTTGATGTCCACAGAGTAGGAAACGACAGAAAGAAACTTAAACATATTATTATTCAGTGTTAAAATTCTTAAATAAGGAATGTAATCATCGATACGATGAAGAAAACGAAGTGTTAATTAGCACATTCACGATCAAGGAATGTTCAATTTTGACGTCAAACTAACCGGCTGAAATCAACGTCGGACGTCGCGAGATATATCAAACTCACAGCACTCTAATTTAAAATATTTCTAGCTGCGCCCCGCGGTTTCTCCCGCATACGTTTCGATCCCATGGGAATATCGGGATAAAAAGTATTATATATGTTAATCCTGGTTGTAAACCATCTGTGTACTAAATTTCACCCAAATCCGTTCAGTAGTTTTTGCGTGAAAGAGTAACAAACATCCATCCATCCATACAAATGTTCACGTTTATAATATTAGTAGGATAGTATAGGATTTGATCCGTAGTTAAACTCAACCTATTGTTAAAAATAGTACCTAAAGTTTTCAAAAAATAAAAGGCCCGTTTTGACATTGACAGTTCTAGTAGTTAATAAGATTCAGAGATCAAATTCGCAAAACACGTATTCATTTGTATGAAACTGACAGGTGTCAAGAACGCATTCTCAAATGTCAAAATGGGCCTTTTATTTTTGACTACTTTAATGGTTAAATTTTTGTAAAATGTGTTTTTTGATCAATTGTTAGTTTATCTAATGGTTATTTTTTTAACTAACAGTTAATTATTTGCCCATTAGCAATGAATTAAATCATTAGATAAACTAAAAATTGATCAGCAACACATTTTGCAAAAAAATTACCATTTGTTACTATTTTTAACAATTGAGTTTAACTACGGATCAAAAAACCAGGCCTTACTATTTTGCGAATAAAGCGTGACTGGTTACCAAATTTGACGTCACGCCATTGATTTTAGCTGGTTGGTTGTTCGTCAAAATTGATAATTTCTTGATCATGTATGTGCTTCTTCTCCTAATGATGAAAATACCTATTAATTTTAATAATATGACAGGTTTTTATCAACCATGATATTGTAAATACAATATGACTAACAGAAAAGTAAATATCTAACTACATAGGTACCATTCGTTGATATAAAAGTTGCGCTTCTCAACATGAATAAAAATTTGATTGACAATTATAAGACAAGGCACAATCAAATGGAATTTATTGTAGAGAACAATAAATGCGTAAAACGTGTAATTTATTCTAATGTATTGAAATTCCATTCAGAAATTACTAGGTAGAAATGATCGAAACATAATAAATAAACTCTTTTTATTTGAATAGGCATAATATACTTTTAGTGATCATAATTTACTTATTTAGTAACGCTGGTTGGTTAGTAATGGGAAATCTAAAATTTTTGCTCTCAAAAATTTGAAATATTAACCGGATGATATTTGGAGACCAAATCATTTTTTTTGTTAGCCTATATTGTCCCACTGTTGGGCAAAGGCCTCACCCAAATCCTTCCAGGAAGTCTTTTCCCGCGCCACCTCAAACCGGCCCTCGCGGTACGCGTCCAGGTCATTTCGCCATCTCTTTCTGCGTCAGCCTCGGCGGCGCTGTCCATCTTCAGGCACCCAACTTTTTTCATTTAGGATTTTTACCTAGCTTTTAAATTACTCAAAACTATTTTTATCACCTTCATCTATAAAATTTTGGTCTTTGCAACACGGTATTTTTATATGATCATAATCACGCAGATTTTTCAAGTATTCCTTGTAAGAGTTAACAATGTAATACCGAATCCACCAAATATGTACAAGACTATTTTTTTTATTTTATCACTACACTAATAAAGTCCATATAAAAAACATCGACTCTGTTTCCTTTAGCTACTCTGTGTCCAAACATGGCTGCCATACAGTCGGTAGGCTTTCTTTGTGAATTATTGCGGGTTCCGTAAAGGAGCGGACTACCCGCGTCAATACCTTAATGGTGAGCCGTGTTTCCACCTGCGGAACTCTAAAAAATAGTAAAAAATAGCCCACGGGCAAGGGAATAGAAACCGATTGGATTGAAATATTTGCTTGTTTTTTTTTTGTGCGACTAGTTGTGAATTTTGTGTTGCTGAGATTATAATATATATGTATATGTTTTTTTGGTTTGTTTTATTTTGGGATTTCGGATATTTTATCAGAAAGAATATGTCGGACCTATATAAATGTTTGTATTTTGGGATTTTGATTTTGTAGCTAAACCAACAGTTCTATTTTAAACAACATGTTGTGGTGTGCTTGGTCACGTGCGTCAATAAACACGTCTGTACCTAGCCTTAACAATCAATCTGCTTAGCCATTTCCTAACTGTGTTAGGGTCGGCTTCCAGTCTAACCGGATGCAGAGGAATACCAGTATTTTACATGGAGCGACTGCCTATCTGACCCCCAAAACCCAGTTACTGGGTAACACGAAACCCCCAGTAAGACTGGTTGTCAAACTTTATGGGCTTCTGACTACTTTTAACGACTGTCAAAGATCTACAAATTACAGCCGCGACACGGGGGCACGAAGGGGTCTCGATGTATTATAGATGGTCACCCATCCACAAACCGAAAGCAGCAAGCGTAGCTTAACCTTCGACCAAGCCGTGCGGCTGTTATTATCGATCCACTAGCCCCTGTACATAACCTTAACAATAACTATGTGTTTCTGCCGGATTGAATTCTAATTTGCCTATTGATATTTTTAAAACGTTCTCGAAAGGCAATTATATTGAAACCAAATTAAAATTTTACACCCCCAAAGATAAACGGTCCCAAAAACCAATATCAATTTACAAAATAGACTAGAAAGGGTGAAACGAAACATATCTTCGGTTCTCCTTGAAATTTTTATTCGTATTTATACATATCGACCAGTTATGTTCGACCCCTGGCCCTCCATGCAATACCCCCTTTTAACCCCACATTATTAAGTGGAAGAAAGGGGAGAGGGGTCAAAATAAACTGGTGGTCGTCCATCACTACTCTTGGAAGGGGTTGGCTGGATTTACAACCCTTTTGCAGCAGATTTATGTGGCGATCGCAGGGTTAACTTAACCCTCAAATGCAGAAAAGATCGCGTTTCTTTATTTTATAAATGGCGGTCGAAAATAGACTGCGTTTATTGTGGCATTTGGTACGTCAATTTTATTTAGAAGACGTGTTTCTTTGGATGCAGGATGAAAACCAAATGAATATTGGTTTGATTGTAATATTTTCAGATTACCGTATACTAGTAGTTTGCTTTTATTTTCATTTTACTGTACTTATATAAAACGGCTCTAGAATTACACTGTCGTGCAAAAAACACCTAACACTCATTCCAACTAAAATCGTTTAATTGTCCTCATTAAAATGTACTTCGGTGCAAAAAAATGTTTCTCTAAATACACTGGCGTGCCCTAAGGCTCGATATCTCGACTCATTACGTCCATACCGTGCAGGCCAGAGCATGTACGCCGTATCGATGTCAGTTAATTTTCCACCAAGTGTAATTACCGTGTTTCGCTTTGTTTTTGCTACTAACTTTATTTGCATAGTGGAGTAAGGGGATCGGGTCTTGTTTCATCGGACAGAGAAATATGTGGAGTCGAATTTTTTATTCTTCTTTTATTTTTGACTCAGTCACAATTAAATACTACAGTTTTCTTTAGTTCTAATACAGAGTCGCTAATTCGCAATCAATATACATTCATACATTCAACGTAGTTTTTGGACTTACTGGCAGATGAAACCAAATGTCAATTTACCCAAAGAAAAATATTTCTAAGTAGGTATTTGTAAAATAAAAATTAAGGAAAAATCGTCAGGGCAGCAAGCGAATCTTACGATTTTAGCAATTTGCAGGTCAGTGTCAGATTGTATGTTAAATAAAACATGATTCGCGACCGTAACAAGTATGTATTTACAGACAACCCTATACAACACAACACAACAACATACAACGCTCTAAGATCATATACAGTTATTCACTATGATTATATGAACCTCGTATTGATGAATTAAGAAACTTGAGAATAAAAACTTATAATTCAATGAGCTGGCTAGTTAAAACTTATAAGTACAACCGCGGTCAATGACGATCGACCATTTTTCACCCTTATAATAAGGGTGTAGTAATAAGGTTGAAAAGTGATCCACCGCCAGTATCCGCAATGGTACCTACGCAGTAAGATGCTTTATTACAGGACAAATTACCAGACTTTTAGTAACTAAAAATACTGCGTATTTAATACTTTACAGCCTTAGGGAAAAGGAAAATCCTATTAAAATTCCTATTACTTAAGAATAATGCGTGATGCAAGATGCGAAATCACCTGTTTCTTATTAACTATTATTGTATATTATAAACAATGCTAATGACTTCATAGTAATATGTTAAAATGATAAAATATACAGTGAATCATAAATCTATGCTTCTAGCTATTTTATGACTTGTTATATTCACAATTAGTATTGTTTTCCATATATGGTTGTATCTATTCTTTACTATTTATATGTTTACTATAGAAAAATGTTTCATATTTATTTATGAGAACGAACAATACGACCTAGATAAAAAATAGAATAAAAAAAAAATATTATATTCAGTTTAATAATAAATAGGAACTGGACTGTAGAAATAGAGCCTCACATTTTTCTACCTTTTAGTTGTTATCACATTTAAACGAAGTCATAGGTTTTTTATTCCAGTACATGTTGTCATACATTCGCGACATCGATTTTCAAATTAATTCACTAAATCACTGCAAAAAAATAACACGCCAACCCTCTCCACAGTTTCCGCAGTCCTGATCTAAAACTCCAGAATAAGCTAATAGAGACATTGTTCGGGCGCTCGTTAGCCGCATCAAGATGCGCCGCGCCACGGGGGTCTAGCCTGCGCGCGCGCACCTATAGCTACCCTATATGTTCTACTGAATACCGCCTCTAGTATTAGGGTGCTTGCATAAAGATACAGGTTTTCCGGTCCCGATTTGTCGTTTCAAGTTGGTACTGACTACTACTAAATCAACTCACGAGTGCCCGGGATGAAAAAGTGTAGTCGGTACCGACAAGTTTCTTATTTTCAATGGGCGTGCGTTAGCAAAAAGTATGGGACACAAAGGTTTAAAGCGTTAGATTTGCTCTCACCGTACTACAAAAGTCGCGCGAAAAAGTGTCCATACTGAGAAGAGTGAGCTCACACAATAATAATGGCGTTTCCATGACAATCAAGTCAAATATCTGCAATATTTTGTGGGTGACGTCATCATCATATTTAGATGTGGCAGGGCAAATCTACGATTTAAATCTTTGATGGGACTTTTTTACACGCACCGATCAGTACCGACTCGTTCCGAATTGTCAGTACTGGGAACTGCATCTTTATGCAAGCACCCTTAGCGTCTAAGGATATCTAAATTCACGAGATGAAGCTTTAAGTTTAGAAGAAAAAGACATTGATTTGTCAACGAGCTTCATTAAGCTGACATTTGCATTTGTACACACCAATTAAGTTCTTAAAGCTTGTTCTACAATGTCTGTTAATGTGTTCTGTGTAATATAATATATAGAGATGATACAAAGTGAAATGAACATTTTGCAGTAACACTTTTGGTATAATAGTTTGGTATTACAAAGATTAAAAAAATGAATTTGTTGCCGTAGAGCAACTCCGTTGGTCCTTTAAATGCCTCAACGTCTGAACGGATTTTGATTATGAAATTTTTCGCCCAATCCGGTAGACCTAAGCTATGTTAGGACATAGGATATTTATTATCCCGGTAGTACGTTCCTGTAGGATAATTTTTGAGCTCCTGGTAGGCGAAGCTGCGGGCATAAGCTAGTAATAATATATACTAATTAACAAAGGGTAATTTATAATTTATATACATTACAAAATTCGTCTTTCGGCTGAAATAATGATGATGAACCAAGGGCAAACTACAGGCACTTTTGAATATTGTCAAGAAGTCGATCAGTCAGAGAGATGAAGCTAGTTGCCCATTCCATAGCGTAGTAGGTATAAGAAACTCCACGGAAATGTCCGTGGAGTTTTAAATCTTAAAATTGTTACAAAAAATTGGTTACATCATTAATGTCAAAATCATACATGTGAGATCGATGTACAGACGCCAGCAGGTCAAGCTACCCGAAACTGTCAAATTTTCCCAAACAACCCTGAACCTTAATGCTTCAGCGATAAAGTTGAAAATCTATTAAAGAAATTTGACAGATTGTAGTAGCTTGATGTGCTGGCGTCTGTGTCTGACGTGCACGGTAAACCATCAGGCAAAATTATGATCAAACGCGACCATATTAAAAAGAAGCTGGAATTTTTCTCCTATCTCTATTAATGTCAAGATATCCATTGGGATGACCAGCAATGCTTCAAGTCCCATTCTCAAATCGCCAACTTTCGCCAAGCTCCCTTCAAAAGACCACATCCATTTTGTTACTAACTCATCTTAACATGTCAAATGTCTCATCTCAAACCACATCATCATAAAGAAATACTCTCCCTTTGTTTAAAATCATAATAATGTAACTAAAATTTATTTGCTGAAGCAACTTGACACCTAACATATCCAATTCAGCTGCCTGAAGCTTTCAGGTTTATTTTAAGTTCGTATTAAAATCATTTTCTTCTTTGACATTATATGACAATAACCATATTTCGCTTAATTTTGTCTTGTCTTTCAGACATGTGAGTGACGTGAAATATATTTATTGTTTTAACTATTTTTGGGGCGACGTTTTAGTCAACGGATTTTGTTTTTTTTTTTTTTGCTTAGTGTTGGGGAAGAGGTTTTTAGTGAGAGATCGGAGTATCTCTTTTGTGGAGTGATATGTTATTATAAAATAATAATAATAATAAGTTTATTAGTACATAAAAACTATACACAGTTCATAACATATTTAAACAGTGGCGGGTTGTACTAGCAAGTTTAAAATTAATGTCAGCTTTCCGAGCTTCTAAACTAGGTACGCAGACCTGTATCTTAGAAGTCGGAGATTTTGCGGCTTCTATTTATCTAATACAACCGTGACTATCTATTTGTTTACAGTGGTTGTGTATCTAAGAGTGTGTATATGTGTGTAGTGTTTGTGTAGGAAGGTGTGTTAGTGAAGTGTGAGTGTTTGAGTAAGCTTTCCTTCAAGGCAGGTTAGATAAGGTCATGATTCTATAGCCAGAAGATTTTCTGTTTCATCATATGTTAAGGATAAGAGCCATTTTATTTTTCAAATGATGAAGTGTGTTACTTTTGTTGTTGATCATGTTCAGCCTACAGCTGTATACTGTTGGATATATGCCTGTCTTATTGCCGCCATTCAACTCGATTTTCGGCAAATCTCATCGAGCTGCTACCATTCTGCGAAGATTGTCGCTCCACCTGGCCTGAAGGCGTCCTCGTACGGTATAGTAGGCGATTCGCGGTCTCCACTGAAGAACACGATCCCAACGGTCCTCGGTTCTACGGCGGTCGTTGATAACAATTTTTAAATAATTCAATAAGTATTGTTCTGTTTGTTTTAAGTTGTCTTTAATTTTGTAATATATTAGTACGCCATTTTTATTCTGATTTTGCAATATCTATATCAGTCACCCAATTGTCCACTGTCCTCTGCCAACATTAGGTTCAGTAGAAAAGCAAAAAAGAAATATATATCTCATAAATATAAATACATACCTCACAAGTATAAATACCTCATATAGTCTGGATTAGGAAGGTTTCAACTGAATCAAATAATAACGTAACTTAACTTTATTCCACACGATAAACTTCAAATTGAAACAAAAATCAACATAAAATAATAAACCAAAGCAAATATGAACATAAAGCCTTACATACACAAACGTAAATTCTAAGGGAAGTAACACTTGAGATGCAATGTCGGCCGTCTTAAACCCCGGTGCACACGACCGGCGCTTATCTCCGATGTAGGTCAGTTGCAGCAGATATTAAAGTATTGGAAGCTCTTACACTGTATGAGTATTAAAAGTTTGGGAGAAATACTGAGAAAATGGTTGAAGTGCCTACCTTTACTTTGAGCTAGAAGGCAGATGCATGCATATGGTGGCATTTTCTTTCTACATTTTCTAGCTTAACTTAGATAGAATAACATAGATAACATTACGCCTGTATTCCCCGAAGGGTTAGGCAGAGGTGTACCTTAAGTACCTACACCCACATTTCGCTAGTTATGTTTAAGTCCCATGGGAAGAGTCTATTGCCATCAACTGTGCACTTCAGATTACGGGCTCCAACTAACTGAAAAAATCCAGATGGATAAACCCAACAATACTTTGACCGACCCAGAAATCGAACCCAGGACCTCATGTTCAGCAGAAGCGCTTGTGATCACTCGACCAACTAAGCAGAATAAGTAAAATCTTTCGGGGTGTATCAATATTAGTCATTTCTAGGTGTTAGCTGAAAAGAGGTTACTATACCTACTCGTACATAATAAAATTAATAATTATGATGATAAAGTAACAATACAATTTAGCCAAATTCTGTGAGCCACAAATGAAGCGTCGCTTGTTTCTCAAAATATAATTAATTGCGGCTCAAAATTGTTTATAGGCATGTACTCGTATGTAGACATTTATATTGGTAATCAACTCGGGTTTTTTAATAGAAAATCTTACTCAATCTACTAACTATAACTTACCAATGAATTGCTCTACTTAGTGCAATGTAGTGAACTAATCAGGCGATGTAATAAATTAATGCTAGTTTACTGACTAACTTATACTTAATTTTCCACATTAGGAAAAGCCACATACAAAACCACAATAAAATTTTATACTCACAACTTTTATAAAATATGTACCTACAGTTTTCGCCCACGAATCTGCATTCGCAATTTATTTGCCAAAAATGTAAACAAATATGAGTTTATGGAAAAATAACTGTAATACCTACATAATAAAGATAAGTTTACGCTACAACTTCAAACATTTTTATAACTTTTTATTAGTGTTAATCACTCTGAAATCAACATAATTTCCATTTTAAAAAAGTTGATATTTGTTCAACTTGAAACATCTATTTGAAACATAAATTTAAATAGACTTTACCTACATAATTAATTTTACGGGAAAAAAAAATCCAATATATTTCATGAATGACCACCAACCACCAAGTTACAAATCTACAAAAACTCATCGAAATCGGTTTAGTAGTTTAGCCGTAAAAACGTTAAACGTTAACAAACATACAAACACACAAACAAACTTTCGCATAAACAAGCAAGAATGTCTAAATAAAAATCTTAGTCGTGCGTGCGGGCCATGCCTGCCCATAACAAGCTATAAAGCTTGCTACACACCAATAAATTACTCAATTAAATGCCTAATTACGACAAAAAACAGCGCATAAAAATGTTTGGTACATAGATAGAAATATGACCAGCAGTTAAAATGAATATGCGCCTTAATTGAGGGACAATGACAGGGGATGTCCCGAAATAGATAGAAGAACAAACAGATGTTTGCTTTGTAAAAAATAAGTTGCGAGGAAGGGTTTGGAGTTTGGGAATGAGTAGGTGGAAGTAATATGGTACAGGAATTATATATGGTTACGCCTGTTTTGTCTAAGGAATCGATAGGGATGTAGGTATAGGCTGTTATCCGCAACTCCCAAGTCTGAGGATGTAAAAGAACGAAAGAAACGACGAGATACGTTTATTTGTAGAACATGACACAGAAAAAGTACAAGTTGGCGGCAAAAATGCGTTACATCCACGCAAAACGGCCATCGCTCAGCATAATGCTGTGACAGAATCACAGCGCTGGTTTTCAGCGACAGTCGGCGACAGATATTTAGCGCACGGAATGATGCAGGTAGGTAATTGTTTGAATTCAGCAACCACTGAATTTGGTGCTCTTGCCATTAAGAATGGGATCATTTCTGGTTACTGGACAAACTCCAGTGTGCACATTCTGGATAGGATTCTTATCAGAATTCGGAACAGTCAGCTAGGAAATGCCGGCGCCATCTAGTTTTAAAATATTGACGTGTGTGAAGTATCTTAAAATATCTACTTACAGAAATAAAAATTTCATTTCATATCTCAGCAGAGAAACTATGTTATAATTGGCAGTTACTAAATAATGGTAGGTACTAATGTTAACATTGCAAAATAATCACCTTTGTCAACGACTAAAATTACTCAACACAGGATATGACAGAGTTGTTGACATTTTGTGTTTCAATATTCATGTCAATAACTTTAATCTCATTTCTACTGCATTGCCCAATTCAAATGTTCTACTATTTATTTTTCAAATGTCAAGTTTATTTGTTTTTTTTATCTAATCTTAATTCGAGCTATGACGTGTTTACAAATTAATTTATAGTAAAGTAGTTTAAAGCAGTAAAGCTTCACAGAAATTATGCAAATTCATTATCAGCTTAGTTAAAAAAAAACTAACATCAGTGTCAAAAATTAATGCAGCAGGTGTCATTTTGTCTAAAATATTTTATTTAACAATCTGCTTTATAAGGCACCTGTCAAACCGGCGCCGACGGGGAAGTGACGCAACGATTTTCTCGCTCGAGAAACGTACAAAAGATTATAGGTCCCATACAATCGTTTGTACGTTTCTTGAGCGCGACGTTTCTTGAAAGTACATAGAAGAGATAGTACTTATAATACATTAATAGTTGATCGCCGACTGTTCACATCACACCGCAGCGGCGAGTGTTTGTCGCAGCAACCAGAGCTATAAAAGAGAGTACTCACTCTGCGACGCTCGATTAATTCCGATCGCCTGTCCCTTGCTGCCCTCACCCAGCGAGGCCTAAGCCAAGGTCCTTACCCCACAGGGGGTGCCCTTAGCGTGTAGTCGCTTAGTTTTTAAATTTTTAAGCCCTGCCTGGAGGCCTTAATTTATTGAGGCATCCACAGGCAAGCCCGGTTAAGCAGACGACAACCTCACAGGTTGAACTGCGAAAATGTGACGCTCGCTTGGAGGGCAGAACACTCGCTAAGAGACTCAGGCTTGGTACTGTATACGCACACCATGAGACCAGTGAGTAATCGCTCGTCACCGTCGCGCACCCGCTGCTCAACTAGTGTTTAGTTGCTAGCTCAACTCGCTTCTCGTCAGTCGCCGTCGGTGGGGCAGGTGCCTTAAAAGGGTTCTAAATATAACCCACCTATATTTTGAGTATAATTGTCACTATTTATTGTTTCAAGATTCGAATTACCGCAGTAAATTTAAAAAAGAACTACCACTCGAATTACAACAGTAGGAAGCGGTTAAAATTAACCCTAAACTGCCACAAATTTGTTAACTGTTGGGGTGTTTTTTGTCCTGTTTATTTTTGTTAGACTTATTTATGAATTTCTAACGGCCTCTGAAGACTAAGGGTTGACGGTAATTCGTATTTTATGAACTTTATTTTTACGATTGCAGAAGGGTAAAATCCCGCGAGACGCCATTGAAGTGCAGGATGTTTTTTTTAGTGTAATTATAGATTGTTTAGAAACAGTTTCGTACTTTTTATTTACAAACAAAATGTGGCAAGGATTGAAGTTTTTCATGATTGATCATTGTTCCCTTTATTTATAAACGTTGCTCAAAGTTAAACAATGATTAGCGACTGTTTATCCATAGATTTTTGACATTTAAACTTCTCTTAACATTAATAAACCGTTGTAAATAACCCCCTTTGTTTCAGTTTTTTCTTATTTATTTATTTAAACTTTCCTTTTTTTGAATTTTACTAGTTGTAAATTGAAGGTAATTTGTTTCCATTTACACATAAAAACATAACACGTATGGCAATGAATAAGTAGATACTTGTTTCATTACGAGTACCTACCTAAAAAAGTTACAATTTATATCAACAACTCCCCGAGTTCCGACAAGCACCATGATTTGCTCTTGCAAAAAAATTGGAACACCAATTTTTACCATATTTTTTTCCACAAATTGCACATAATAGCCTCCTCTTCCATAAATTCCGTCACAACTAAGTAACTAACTACAACACAATGATATCACCCCTAATCCACTGGCTCATAAACCCTGGGACAGTCTAGCAAGTTTGATTAGATTGCCAATATAATCCGTAGGACACACTGCTACTGACCGGAAGATTAACTCGCAGACAAAACTTATTAACTTGAATTGAACTTGCTGATTGGATAGCTATATTTTGTTAATTTGTTATTAACTGGGCGAGTGGTGGAGGGTTTTGTTTTTAGTGATGATCGGTTTTGTGCAAGTTTTGTAACGGTTTTTTTTTTATCTAGAGATAGGTAATGATATTTTAGTTTTACAATTATTTTCTTCTCTTTTTAACTGTGAATTAGGTATTCATCATTATAACAGTTATTAGTAACAATAAAAAAAAATACAGGGTTACAACAAATAGTTAAAGTATCAAAATCACTCGGTCCAAGCACAAACGGACAAAAATTTTATTGTACTTGATAATAAAATAATTCATATAAATAAAAAGTTCTTGTTTATTTCGACAACCAAAACTTGATGACGCGACGTGCAATAATTTGATAGTTTTATTGGTTACCAAGCCGCACTGAGCCCGCGTGGTAGATTAGATTACGGTTCACTCCCTCGCGAAGAGATGAGGCCTGTGTCCCAGCAGTGGGAACATTATAGGGCTGATTAAGATTGAATGATATTTTTTTACTTTTCGTGTCCTTCTGTGAGAACGCATTTTTCTTCTTGACTCGAACTTTGATGCAGTTTTCTCTATCATTTAGAGAATTTATTCCGGAAGGTTTATGTGTATAACAAGCAGCGCCCAGCGGTTCACCCGCATAAGTTTCGATCCCATGAGAATATCGGGATAAAAAGTCTAAATCCTATGTGCTAATCCTGGTTATAAACTATCTGTGTGCCAAATTTCATCCAAATCCATTCAAGAGTTTTTACGTGAAAAAGTAACAAACATCCACCCATCCATCTTCAAAAACGAAAGTTTTTGAAGAGTTATTATAATATTAAGCAGGAAAGTAGGATACATTTCAAATTTAACTTAGATAAAGCACTGAAATATCGATATTGACATGTTGCCATTGCTTGCTGCCCTGTGCGAAGCAAGAGCGGCGGAGTAGTTGCGTAACACACAGTAGCAATGGCTTTCATCTTCAGTTCTTCAGATAGTTCACATTACAACGTTCATTGTGTTATTTACTTTGTTGAGCAGACACATTTTTCGAACATATGAAGCAATGGATTAGCAATATCCTTCAAAATTATTCAAATTGTGATTAATACTGTGTTACGCAATTAGGGTGCCGGTCGCTAGTTTTTATATATATTTGGGACTACTAGTTATTTTATTTCGATCACATATTCTGTACCGACATAGCGCGCAGAGTAAGCAAACTGAAGTGGCATGTTTGTCGAAGGACCGATGGCCGGTGGAACAGACGAGTCCTGGAGTGGAGACCGCGTATCGGCAAGCGTAGTGTGGGGCGCCCCCCAGCTAGATGGACGGACGACCTAAAGAAGGTTGCTGGGACGGACTGGATCCGGAAGGCGGAGGACAGGGTGTTGTGGCGCAGCCTGGGAGAGGCCTATATCTATGACTGCGATAGGCTGAGTTGATTGATTGATTGTTGACATATTTTGTTATCTAAAATTAGTATTTATTTTATGATGATTAATAAATAAAAAAGTAAACATGTCACTTCCCATCATAAATAACGGTTTAAGAACCTTTTACTACTAACGGTACCAATGTAAAAATAATGCCTAACATTATCTTATCCCATGATCATAATGAGATAGAAAAAAAGTTCACATAACAAAAAAAGTATAATTAGAAAAAGACAATAAAAAACGTAACACAGAACACAACAAAAACCCAAAGTACCTAAAGCTTAGTTAATAAGCATATGTCTGTTAATATGAACCAAAAAACATATCTGCATGTTTTCGCAAGAAACTGGATGACACTAGAGTTTTTATAATCCACTCTACCGAACCACTGAAGCATTTTTTATCAATCAACCTACATCAATTGTTAGTATTCATAAAAAAAAAACATTATTACACATATTATTATTGGACCATGTTTTTTCGTCACTGCAACTGAAGCGTATTTCCTTAGCAGTAACTGTTCATAATTTACTTTTAAATTATTATCTATGTTTCCTGCTTATACAGCGTGTAACACTTGCGACCTCCAACTCTTTAGTGTTGACAGTAATTGGGCATTATTTAATATTAACACTAAAAACATTTTAATAAAAAAGAACTACTAGAAATTAACGGACCAATTTAACTGCAAAGATCAAAAGAATTCGAAAGAATCTGTTGCTAATGACAAGAAAAAAAATGCTTAATTTATTAAAGACGGAAACAAAATATAAAATAAACAATAAATCGTAAAACAGACCGCCTTTTCATGATATTTTTTCAGCGATTACCAATAAAACTATCAAATTATTACACGTCGCGTCATCAAGTTTTGGTTGTCGAAATAAACAAGAACTTTTTATTTATATGAATTATTTTATTATCAAGTACAATAAAATCTTTGTCCATTTGTGCTTGGACCGAGTGATTTTGATATTTTAACTATTTAAGTATCGTAACTCTGTATTTTTTATTGTTACTAATAACAGTTACAAAACTTAATAACTAATTCACAGTTAAAAAGATTAGAAATGAGTGGTAAAACAGATAAAAAATACCGTCAGCAAAAAATGTCCCATTTGAATTCGATCAACGTATAACTTTCCACGGTTGAATTCAACAACGACATAGAATCTATGCGGACCCATTAGGCAATATTTTTTGCTTTAAATCATACTAGATGTTTTTATCCTACCTGAGCATCAATAGTAGTCCACAATCATTATTATATAGTGATACCATCAATGCCGTTACTAACTGTACCAAAATATTTTAAATTGACATTTCATTATAGTCAACATCTTTATTATAATATTTCATCTTATCGCGCTAGGCATTTATACATTTTCACTTAATAAGCCTTTCAGTGGCAATCAAGAATGCGATATGGATCTCAAAAATTGACAGGTACGATAACATCTTTAGCGTAGCCACAGTGAGTATCGACAAATGTTCATTAGTAGCACTTATCTGGGAGATAACTGTCTGTTGTTTTGTTATTAAATACATATGTAATGTACCTTCACACAATAACTGCTGCGGTGTGCTAAGAGTACAATCAATTGTAAAGTTTTTTTGTATCTCATTTTGAACCCAGACGGAGATAAGATCTCAAAATTCAACAAAAATCTATCTTGTACTGTTAATCACCAAACAAAGATAGAAGGTAACAAAAAAACCCATGTAAGTTTTACAGGCAGCATTATTATTAAAGCGATGTCGAAGTTGCAGTGAAGTATAAAACTGCACATAACCAACATAAAACTAAACATTATATTTTTTTATTGATTTAAGTAAGTAATTATTTACGCCTCTGTATATTCCGTTCTTTCATAATTATTTCTTCCTCCTCTGCACTGGGAACAAAGAAATCAATAAATAAACATGTTTTTTGGACATTTTCTTCACCGTTCGCGCTTCCATCTTAAACTCACAAGGCATGCAAGTATCAAGGATGCACCGACGGCGACGCTATAAACAGAATTATGAGTTACGACCGCGGTCTGTTCCCGTACGACACTATACAAAACTACACCCAGACTAAACTATTTATAATATTATAATAATTTTCTGGCCCAATTATTTTGCCGCTGACACGTTTTATTAGTTTATATACGATTGTTATGTTTACCCCGACTATAAATTATACTTTTATAATTTTCTCTCCGTGACAATATTATAAACAAAATTCTCTGTATGTGATATGTCGTAAATTATATAATTTTGTCATATGTAAAAGACAGAAACACGAGTGTTTACATAACATGACAGCTGAGTCAGTTTTTCGTTATGATTTAATGATTTTTTTTGACGTTTTTGTCTTATAACTTCGGATCAGTTGTGATATTTTTCGGTGCATCTTAATCCAAGTTGTGCGTACAAGAGAAATTACGACTTCTGGGGTATTTTAATATGTACTTTATGTTTTCGATGTGGGTAGATCGAAAAAAAAGAAGCTTAAGTCTGTGTAACACAAAATATCTCTCAAAAGATACCTACTTAATAATAATTTTTATAACGCTGAGTCAAATGATAGTTATGAAAGATCAAATTCTTAGATCTACATTTAAGTACAGACGCCAGCACATCAAGCTACTAAAATCCTCAGCGGGATTGTCCGAAAGGGTTACCGCTGCCCCGGAACATAAAGGGCGAAGGAAGGAACATGGGTGGGTTTTAGTCAGTAAGAGTCTGACACTCCCTTCCGCTCCACCCAGAGCGGGAGGGGTCATTTGATGATTTCCCATCCGGAAAAAAAAAAAAAAGCTACTAAAATCTGTCAAATTTATTTAATAGAATAGATTTTCAGGCTTTTCAAAGTTCAAGTTCAAAAAAATAATTCAAAGTTGATTGGGAAAATTTTACAGTTTCAGGTAGCTTGATGTGCTAGTCTGTACAACCCGCAAGAGAACTTGAGACTTCGCTCGGATGACATAAGCGCGCGGTACTGAGGCGTCGATGACAAGAGTGTTAACAGCGCGGAGGTCGGGAGGGGCCGGGAGGGTCTCAAGTTAACTCTTGCGGGTTGTATTATCCCTAATCACTTCGAAATAGGTACCTTGAAAACAATTTGTTATTGTTCATTTTATTAATAAAATAAAAAAAAAAAACTACCTAGCCTATCCCCAACTATCATGGGGACATGACATCCACAACTCAGTTACTGGGTAACACCTGATAAAGTCCTGGTAAAGTCTGATAACCTGACTTACCCCATGGTAAGTCAGGTTATCAGACTTTTGGGCTTCTGACTACCCGTAACGACTGTCAAAGATCTGAGAATGACAGACGGGACCAACTGCTAAACGTGCTTTCCGAGGCACGGAGAGGTCTTAATATGTAATGGATGCTCACCCAACCATAAAATCTAAAGATAAAAGATTTTATTTTTTGTAGGTATGTTTGTTTGTGACGCTTTCACGCTAAAACAGCTAAACGGATTGGATGATTTTTGGCATATGGGTAGAAAATGACCTGGATTAGGACATAGGACTTCCGACTTTTATCCCGACATTCCAACGTGACAGAACGTGAGACTTATGTGGGTGAAACCGCTGGGCGCAGTTAGTTACCAATAAAATCTTCAAAACTTGCATAGCATGCAAAAATATGCAATTTTGTTAAACTGTGTCTTCAATATTGTATCCTCATTACATATTCCTGTTTGTCTCTTCTCCATTTCTCACATGAGACAAGATGGCTGCGAACACAGCAGGGTATAAGGCACGCTATACACGATGAGACGGAAGCCTTACCATAACCGTGTGTTAATCAAACGCGGGGTGAACGTCGTGTGTATTGTGTCGTTAAGAGCGATAGCTATAAGGCGGAGGTTAGACTGGAATATTTACTTTGGCAAAGAAAAATAATTTCATATTATTTTGTTTATACCAATGTGACATTTTTCATACGTACTTTCTGAGTTTATCTTGGACACTACTGATATCGGTGAAGGAAAAACAGCTGGACGACAGTTAATATAAGTCTGAAATCGCCAACCCGTCTTGAACAAGCGTGGTGATCAATGCTCGTGCCTTCTCTATTAGAAAAGAGGCCTTTTCCCTACAGTGGGATAATAATAGGCTGATATTAATAATCTAAAAGTTATTTATATAACTAAACTTAGAACTTTGATTTTTTCACTGCTTCATACGATTGCAGCCCTGAGTATTTGATATTAATTTCAACTTGATAACTCCAGGCGTTCCTGAGAAAAAGGGTCTTAACAGACGGACAACGAAGTGATTTTATAAGGGTTTCGTTTTTCCTTCTGAGGTACGAAACCCTAAAAATACCAGAATAATATTATTTCATAGTTTCAGCTAAAACCAACTGTGCACACGTGCATTTTCAATAACTTTGAGACATTATAAATAACTGTAATTAATTTTCTAATAGGTACTTGCGTTATTATTTTTTGAAAGACCATAAAACATGCAACACATTTTAGCAATGTTGTCAAACCCTCAACATCTTTGTCCATTGTGCACTGATCCTAAGCCATACAATTATTAGTCGTCTTCCGCGATGGTAATACCGTTGTAAGCCGGGCATTATTACACCCCCTGCAACTACCCTCTGATTATAAGTAGGTACTTGTACTTGTGTCGTATTATCGAATGAATATTTTTGTTGCAAAACTTTTGTGAGCTTTCCTTCTAACGTTTTGAAAGAAAGAAAGAAAGGAAAATAGTTTTATGGGTTTTTGGGATTTGCGGTGTGTGTAGGTACAGCTTTATTCTAATCTACCAATTTGCTGGTTCGGTTAGCAAAATTATTCACAACCTAATTAAAACATGTCATTGTACTTATTCCATACTTTGTTCTTGTTAATGTCACCCAGCATTTTCACTGGTTACAACTCGACGAATTTAAAGTTACTTAAATTATTTTGTTCTCAGTACCTACTTAGATTGCTCAAAAATGTTTCAACGTCCGGACAAACCTATTGAGGTTTTTGTGATGTTTCTGTTTACGTTTAGTTTTATCCTTTAATACCCTAAATAAACATTTATCGGTACAGTAGGCAAAGACTCAAGTATTTCGCGATTACCATACCACCATAATCAAAAAACCCCAAAACACGAACTTTAAACCCACTTCCACCCCCAAAGAAAATGGGGAAGCCGTGATAATCCTTAATATTGAGCTCTCGATCATAACACGGACTTCAGCCACAAAGGTGATGTAATAACGGCAGCTAATCCTCTATTGTGGCGCCATCTCTTGACGGATTGCCGCCAACTGAATGGGGCGAACCCAAAGGGCGCTTTGTTCGCCCCGATATTAGAAAAGCCTATTGTGTAGCTGGGATAATTTGTTTCTCGAAAGGTTTTCGTTTCGTAGTAATAAAGTTGGATAAACGTTATGTTTTGGCTTGTACTTTTTGAATAACAGAAAATAGAAAATTCGATAGAAAATTCAGCAGTGCTATTCTGTAAAAATCTTACGGTGAAAACTGAGGTGAAGTGAGTTTGGAGTGAGCTCTCAATAGTGTCAATCCTAAGTACTAGCTGATCTATTCTGTTAAAATCTCTTCGTGAAAACTTAGGAGAAGTGACCTTGAAGTGAACTGTCAATAGTTTTAACCTCAGGTGTGGTGTGGTTGTTAGCATCAGGTGGAATGAAATATCACTTCAAGTTCACTTCACCTAAGCTTTAACGATACACGATAACAGAATAGACCGGCCGCCGGGTCTTACGTGTCATAACGAGTGCCCACTTCTTATGGTAGGGTGTTGACATAGGAAATGATATGGTCGTAATAAAGTCAGATATCCGTCGGCAAAGGTTACGTGGGTCAGAAGATCCCGGTAAAAATAGAAAGTGGTCACGTCATGATAAAATGTAGGAAGTATGCTGTGCGTAAGAAAATACAACAAACAGCCTTTACAGACAGACAGAATCAGCATCACCATACAACGGGGCAATGGGAATTTTTTGATATGATTCTTTATTTTTTATTTTTTTGTATTTATTTTAAGTCTGTTGTTGTTGTCTGTCTCTTGTTGTTATTATGTAAATATTATCTTGTTTAAAAATAAAAGATGATCAGACTTTAATTTCCAACTATTTACTTCGCTATACAGTTCAAACAAACAATTCAGTCGCAATCCATTGCAGAAAATAGGATTTACTTATAGGTACTTACCTACGGATGGACCACAAAACTTCAGTAGGTTGTAAATAATTTCATCACCACTGTTCTCAAAACGATGAAGGAAAACATCGTGAGGAAACCGGCATGTCCTAGAATAAAAAATTCGATGACATGTGACATCTACGAACCGGCACTGGGCCCGCGTGGTGGATAGCCATAGCCCACCCGATTATGCTGAAGAGGTGAAGGCGTGGATAAAACTAAACACCACCATAGTATGGCTGGTATTTGCTTCATGAGCACACTTATTTGACGACCGTTGTCAACCAACGCTCGTGCATAACATGCCTAATTTGGCAATTTCAGAGCACCAACTCGATTTCACTATATAGTGAGTGTGAACACAACTTTAACATAATATAAAGCCGCTAATACACTCATTCATCAACCCTATGAATGCGACGTTGTTTTACCCCACAGAATTAAATGTTTAACCCGAAAATTATTTAGTTGTGTTACACGTCTCCGATGATGGATCGCGCCAATAATTGCGTCATACTTGACGCGTTTAGGGGGCGAAAGGGGGTGTAATTTGTCAGAAGTGGGGGAGGGGTGAAAAGCGAGGACCCGTTATTGATGGGATCCCTAAATAGCGGGTTACGTGTGTAAGTATTGTTTTTTTTGTTGTGTGCGAATTTTTGGTTCTTTTTGGTTTCTGTTTTTGATGGCACCTCAGATTCATTAGGAATGTTTCTAAGTAAGTCGTTGGTCTAGTGGTTGCAAGCGCTACTGCTGAAAATGAGCTTCTTGAGTACGATTCCCGGGTCGGGAAAATTGTAATTATATTTTCCCACCGGGAATTTCTCAGTAGTAGCTCGGAGTCTGGATTAGTGCTCGGGAGATGGCAATAGGTTTGCCGGCCATCACATAGGACTCAAAAATAACGGGCGAAATGTGGTTGTACAATAGGACACCCCTTTGTTTAAGAAGAAGTGCATTGAAAATGTTGAGAAGTGTTATTATTTTTAATTGTATTTTTAATAGTTTTTATGTAATTAGGATTCTATTTTTAATTGCAATTATGTTTTTTTTAATTGTAATTTTGGGTAGTACTCGTAACATCGCATTGGCTTTATAGCTGTTAAGGTGCTATTTACGAAATTTAGGAATACATAAATAAATAATAATAAATAACTGTACAAGCGTACAGTTATTTCATCCTACTAATATAATAAACGTGAAAGTTTGTATGGATGGATGGATGGATAGATGGATAGATGTTTCTTACTCTTTCATGCAAAAACTGATAGACGGATTTGGATGAACTTTGACACACAGATGGTTTATAACCAGGGTTAACATATAGGATACTTTTTATTCCGATATTCCCACGGGATCGAAACTTATGCGGGTGAAACCGCGGGGCGCAGCTAGTGTGTTAATAAATCTATTTCGCATACGAAAAGAGTACTTTATTGTGTTGTGCGTGATTATCTTGTGCCTGCACAATTGCCGAGACTCATCATCATCATCATCAGTCTACAACAGTCCACTGCTGGACATAGGCAAACTCTCATCCAGCTGCTACCAGCCATCCTGCGAAGCTCGTCGCTCCACCCAGCCTGAGGGCGTCCTACCTTACGTTTGCCGATTCGCGGTCTCCACTCATGAACACTTTTACTCCAACGGTCATCGGTTCTACGGCTAATATGACCGGGCCATTGCCACTACAGCTACACCGAGACGGACAGAAACCGAGACTACATGACAGAAATTACTTTCATTGTTATGTACAGACGCCAGCACATCAAGCTACCCGAAACTGTCAAATTTTCCCAATCAACCTTGAACCTAATGCTTTAGCGATAAAGTTGAAAATTTATTAAATGAATTTGACAGACTGCAGTAGCTTGATGTGCTGGCGTCTGTACCTATTCAAAAAAACATTCCCAAACCATAGAAAAAAAAAACACTATAATGTAATCTGAATGATACAAAAGATAATCCAAACGTAATAAAATATCATCAAAAAAAAAACACAAAAATCCGCAAACTTCCAAATCAAAAGAGAACTTTTTCGCACTCACATTACAGTCAGACCCATAAACTACATTTAATAAAACATAAAGGCGACGCGTCTTAATCGAAATTTGCGCGCGTAACATAAAATTGGCCATATATCGCAACTGAATATCCAATTTGTGGGAGTAAAATTAGCTCTCGATTAAAATGGTGCGTCACAAACCGCATATTTAATAAATTCAACGTTTTTAGTTTCATTAATCTGCATGTAAAATTTTGCTGACTGTACCTTAAGGGATTTCGTTTAGTTTGAGATTACAATAAAGAAAAAAAACGGCCCAGTGCGAGTTGGAATTGCACATGACGGGTTCCGTACAATATTGAACACTACATTTTTTTTTAAATACTTTAGTAAATAAATACACGTTTTTTATTATTTGATGTTATAGCGGCTACAGTAGTTCACACTCTGTGAAAATTTCAAATGTCTACCTATTACGGTCCAAAAGATACAGCCCTGTGATAGACGGACGGACGGACGGACAGCCGAGCCTTAGTAATAGGGTCCCGTTGTATTTTTATACGATTTTATAGACCCAATTAATTACACATTTTCACATTTAATTCAATATTGTTCTTCTCGTAAATCACTTAAAACGATTTTATTCGTGTTAAAGTTAGCAGACAAATGACCAATTAAATACTATTTAGTGAACTAAACAAATATTTGAAATAATTTAATAATATACTGTTATTATTGTAAAACTATAATAGAAACTGTTTAAAAATATATTACAATAATAAATGTGACGATATTCAAAACATTGTGTGTTAAGATGAATGTGATTCTTGTGGAATGGATTCCAAAGATTTTATTCGAAAAATATGCTAAGTAGTTATTAATATTCAAAGTGCAACTTAAACGTTTGTTTTAAAAAAAATGATAATATTTTTTTACAAAAACTTACAAGCAAATAATAGTTTTGTAATTTTTCTTTTTTTTCATAATTTTTTAAAACAGGCACGTTTCCGTAACATATATTTTTATTGCTACATAAATTATTTTATTCCTATAATTTATTAAATACGTAGGTATGTGGACACTCAGGCGTACCTACACATATTGAATAACTCCACAAACACAATATATTACTTCAATTGCTTATATTAATCCAACTTTTAGTTAAAAAAACTAAACTAATTATTTAGTTATAAGCTAATACTTCGCCTTAACACAAATCAGTATGTCACATTAGACAAGAATTATGAAGCTAAAGACTTGTTACAAAAAAAATCCTAGAACATTTGTTTGACGTCAACGGAGCGCTAAAATGTATGGCTATGAGCCATTTATTAATTGCTCCTGCACAACGATTGATAGCCCGCTTCACTCTTCTATTACATTTTATTTCTCTATGACGTCAAATTTTCCTGTGTACGCCTGCCCTATATTCTAATTCTAAAATGTTTTGTATTGTTTTCCTGGATTGTAACCATTTTTTAAATAAAATAAAAACTGTTTTTTATTGCTAAATAAATTTTTGATAAATAATCAAAATAAATAGAGAGCAGTTGTGACCCAGTGGTAAACTTACGAGCTCTCGTACAGTCGTAGGTTCGAATTCGAAGTTTCGAACCCAGTCAGACGCTTTACTTTGTGTAAATTATTTCGTCACCACTGCTCTCAAAACGGCGAAGAAAAACATCGTGAGGAAACCGGCATGTCCGAAGACATGTGACATCTACCAACCCGCACGGGGCTTGCGTGGTGGATTACCTCTTACTCTCACTGAGAGGAGGCCTGTGTCCCAGCAGTGGGAACATTATGGGCTGATTATGCTGCAGATATACTGCATGGCATGTCGGTGACGCGAACCCATATAAGATTTTCCCCTAAGTACAGACGCCAGCAGGTCAAGCTACCCGAAACTGTCAAATTTTCCCAATCAACTTTGAACCTTAATGTTTTAGCGGTAAAGTTGAAAATCTATTAAAGAAATTTGACAGATGGTAGTAGCTTGATGTGCTGTACCAAAAATCGCCCAACGAACTTCAAGAAGTTTTCACTTCAAAAAAACATAATTTTTTTCAACATAATTAGCTTCTCGGGTAATTTAAAATACTTTATAACGGTTAACGATTGACACTGAATTATATTAATTATCTAGTATTTTTTCAATTCAATTTTCTTATTAATTTTTCTAACCATAATTTAAAAGATCAAGGGGTTTTAACGGGGCACCGAGCTGTTTATACACAAAAACGCGCTTTTATAACGGTTGTTTGAAGTAGTAAACAATTAAATTAAAATCTCAGGAAATAAATTGGTATTATTGGCCATATATACTAGGCAGTATACAGGATGGAAACACGATTTGATAAAGTTGGCTCGATAGAATAAATTCACAAAGTTATCTCTAAAAAACACAACAAACGCTTAGTACGCCGTGAATACTTCGCGGAAGGTCATCAGTTTTTTAATAATAACAAAACTACATGTTTTATACAACGTATACGATTTACATTTTCAAAATGTGTATTTGTTTAACAATAAGAAGGAAATACCTAAATTCGCGCGAGTTTTGCCCATCATAAGCAGAGCCGCCGCGCCGCCCTCTTATCCGCTTTAGTCCGCCGTCGGCCATCGGACGGGGAGCTTGTGTCGCTTGCGCTTACGCACGGATTTAATAACGTAACGAAGAAAATTGTGTGAAAACTAATAGTAGCGTATTTGAAATTTATTTATTTATTTATTTTTATTTGAAATGGGGAACAAAGTAAAGAAATCAAGACAGAAGGGGTTGGCGAAAAACCAATGCTAAACGCTTGCATGAAGAAATGAAGTAAGTAAAATTCGTATACTTACCTACTTATTTACTAATTGCCTTACCAAGTGGTGTTATTTTTTTTATGGGGTATTTTAAAAAGAATTGAATTTATCTTTTAGAGCAAGAAAAGTACAGGCTGAGAATGTTGAAGACAGAAAGAATACTCCTGTTGCTTCGTAAGTATACTCAGTACAGTACCTACCTACTTTCTAGTATCTGGTGACACTAATTCATGCAGCCAAATGCATACTGAAGACTCGGTAAGTGCTCAGTATCAAGGTTCGATGACCGTCTTTGTGAATTTCGTAATTTTTTTCTATTAATTTCGAAATTTGGAAAATATGTTGTCGATCCGTGATTATGCACGGATCAAAAACATATTTTCCAAATCACGGATTAAATCTACTATGATTTGAATCATTCTGTATTATTTTTTTCTATTTATAGAGTAAATGTATCTCACTGCAAAATAAACTTGAACCATCTGATTTCGAGAGAGAAAGACAACTACAGATAGAAAATTTTGAGGATAAACAGAATACTGTGGCTTCGTAAGTATAATCTTCCTACCTACTTATTATACTCAGTTAATAAAAGTAAGTACATAGTTGTCACTTATCTATCTATTTACGATATTTTAAGAAATAGTTACGCTGGAAAATTCTTTATCTTTTTCTGTTTATAGGGTAAATGTACCAGTTGTTGGCACCTCACTACAAGACAAAGAGTCGTCTGATGAACTGGTGAGGTAAGCGCAAAAATAATAGGATGTGTCTAAGAAAACATTATAATAAATTAAGTACCACATTATCTTTATAACTTTCAATTTTCAGGGTAAATTTCATGGAAGCCACCGGTTCCAAAATTTATCAAACTCTGGAATTGTAAGTTCAGAAACTAATTATTTTTATGAAATAAGTCTTACTTTCATCCCAAAACGGATTTGTTGATAATTCTAGAAATTATAATTAAATCAAAATAATGTTCTTTTTTATTATAGGATGCCAATTACACCGGAACAAAATTGTTGTCTTCCAGTGGAAGGAGAAATAGACAGTGACATGACTTACTCACACAGAGAAAATATTGCCATGAAGCAAGTCCGATATTGATTATTATTGTTGCTTGTGTCCTCATATTTTTTTATATGCGTGTGTACACATTGTTACAAATCAAGTTATACTACTCCAGTATAAGCTGATCTTGCATTGTATAGGATTTCTGTACAATGAGAGGTCAGCTTATACTGGAAATTTATAGGTTGATATGTAGCCGTGTGTACATTGTGCATAATATTTAGGTATACTGGGCAATATTTTTATCACTAGTACCCTAATTTTAACAGGTTGCTGTTCCCACAGTTGGGACACAGGCCTCCTCTCAGTGACAGGGCTAGAGGGTCGTAAATTACGACTCTCTAGCCCTGTCACGCAACGCGGGCCGCAATCCACTACGCGGGCCCAGTGCGTTGCGTGCGTTGGTGGATGTCATATGTCTACTAATTTTTTGTTCTAAGACGTGCCGGTTTCGTCACGATGTTTCCTTCACCGTTTTTGACAGCAGTGGTGATGAAATAATTTACACCTGTCTGGGCTCGAAGCTACGACCTGCAATTCTTAAGTCGCAGCCGTGACCTCTGGGCTACCACTGCTCCCTCCTCATAGGGCGCCCTCTATTATATTTTATAAATCCTTACAAAAATATTGATTGCTAACATAAATCTTCTTCTTTTTTTCATTTTAGTTTTCCGTTTGATGAAATACAGAAATTACAGACGCGTGCTGCTGCAACTAGGACGCAAGACAATCCCAATGTAAGTAGTATTAGGTATGAATTTATCAACGTATCCTGAACCTATTGAGAAAAATAGGATATTTGTTTATTTGATTTAATATCATAATTTTTTCACCTTTTAGCATTCTACACATCATTCGCCAGCTGATTCAGATTCAGAAGAAGATTATTACACAATAGAACCAGAAGAAAAATTGGAAGAGATCAAAATAAGTGGAAATAGAGTTGTAGATTTTATGTATTTATTAGAACAGTTGCAAGAATGTTCACACACATTGGACATCGTACGAACAACATGTGCATAGAAACTGCCGCGTTCCGTATCGTTGAGTTGTGTAGGTACCTACAGTGTGTGATTCGCTAGTTTGACTGACTTGTTCGTGAATTGCAATCTGATTTAAACTGCAAACCGTTTTACTATTGCGCTATAACCAACACTACCCTTAGTACGCCCACTCAGTAATTAAAATATGCCTGATGCTAACGAGAGACAGACACACCTTCTCCGACAAGTACATTTGTGAAGTTCATTGAATATAGTTTATTCTTACACCCACTCAAATAGCTGTTTCTTTATTCAAATCTGTCAAATTAACCATCAAGTCACTAAATGGAATTAAAAGTCGAACCTTACGTAATAACGAAAGTAGTTTACTGAATCTACTTTGAAAAATAAATAATTTGAAATTGAAAATAAAAGGTCGACAACTGGGATTTTTACCCTACTTATTTAGCTGATAAGTTATTTTACGTTATTGAAATCACTTTTAAGTTTCTCTTGTACTTAGAAATTAGAATATTATCATAAAAGGTAACTAATTGAGTATTATTAGACTAAATACCTAATATTATTTTTTTATTGATCTGATCATAGATACTCATCTAACGACGGTAAATTATAAATTTTAAAAATTGTATATTTCCAATAAAAGTATTTGAAATCGTTTTTTTTTTGTTTAATTTTGTTTAATTTTGTAAATATTGGTAGCACCTCGCGAGTCGATCGGCGCACGGCTCGGCGCGAGCGGCGCGCGGACGGCGCAGTGCTCTTATCTGTCTAGCCGTTCGCTCTCTTGCCGGTGTGCCTCACGCACACATACACGGAGTGCATAGAATACCTAAAATCGATTAGCGCTAGAAGCTCGGTGTGCCCTTAATAAATGCAAGTAATTTATTTTATTTTATGCGAGACATGTAATTATTATAATAACCGTATGATCAATTATTTTTAGTTGGCACCTTACACCAGCAGAGTGACATTTGAAGTAAAAACGGTACTTAATGATTTAAAAAAATTCAGGTTGGTATTAATACAAGGTATTATTATGTATTTTATTTATCCTCATTTAATAATAATTATGCCTTAATCAATTACGTCACCTATTCACCATGAGCCACCTTAGCAACGACAAAATAACGTTATTTTACCTAAAAAAAAAAAAACTATTACTCATTTTAAATTCGAACATTATGACAATCCAATCAGTTGGTGCAAAGATAACCAAAAGCTCACCCAACTGAATTCCAACCGTAACTTTACCATCTAAAGTCCAATATTGCTTGAGATGGTGTTGTAATTTTTCTCGACTAGTGATGTCCTAGTGTAAACATACGCGGCACGTATTTCGAGATGTGTCAAAGTGTACTTTATGTGACATCCGCCTTGACGCAGTAATCTCCGAGATTAACGAACTAAAACGATAGACGATTCTCGTAAGCGGCGAATAAGTCATTGTCCGAATAGGAAAACAATGTGCTAAGCATCAGATATTTCATGGAATGATAAAGTGGATAGGTTGTTTTATGTTTTTGTTTCAATAGAACGGAATCGTTGGTGTTAGAAAGATCAGTTCATACTCAAATCGCAAATCTGCGCGTCTGTATTGACGGGAAAGTCAAAGAAACTAAGACAACTGATGAATACTTAGTTTTTTTTTTTGTATTCTCTCACATCAGACATACTAAAAGAAAGCAGGCTTAGATGGTACGGTCACGCAATGAGAAGAGATGACAGTGTCTTCCCTGGGAAGAGAAAGACCCCCTACGTGGTGGCCCATTATCGAGAGGGAGATGAAAGTGCAGAACCTAACACCTATGACAACCCAGGGGGTCTACTCCGAAGTGGTATCGGCCGAATGTTCGGCCGTTTCCTGCTACGATGTTACTATTTGGTTCGGCCGGTCCCGATTCTACACTCCTACACTCTTTAGAATATTGACTATGGTCCCGACCTAACTGAGCCGATCCGAACTTTTTTCGCATTTTTCAATAATATTCGGTTCGGCCATGTGTCGGTCCGATCCGATCATTCGCACTTTGCACTTCGTAATAGACCAGGACAGATCTTCCTGGTGCCACTATACAAGAAGACCCGACCCTGGATAGTACTGGGACTAAGAGCTGGAAGAAGAAGACTCACATGGTGCAACGAAGTGCTTATAACGATTATTACAAAGTACCTATGTTTAGAAAAATAATGGACCAATATAAAATAAGAGAACCAGCTTCAATTAATCATGAATTATACAATGTTAATATAGTTTGGGATTAAGTCTACCTCGAGACAAAATGAGTCAAAAAGATATAGAAGTTCATGAACATCGTTCTTTTTGTAAGACGAGCCTTTTCATCTTTGTAAAATATTTCTCAAAAAATGATCTGCCAAAAATATTGTGATTACAAGATAAAATATTACTGCAAGTAAAACTTTCAACTTAAAAACGAGAAAACAACGGTTAAGCTTGCACACAAGACAAAAGCAGTAAATAATAAAATTAAAAGTCACTTTAGTCCACGGAGGCGTACAAATTATTCTAAAGTAATAATCCCATATATCATATTAACATTAACACCGGCCGTAAATAACGAATAAAAGAAAAGAAAAAGAAAAAAGAAAGGTCTGTTTATTTTTATTATTCATAACGGAAAGGAACAATGTGCCAAGAAAACTGAAGAAAAAAATCACGTTACGACAATTTGTCACTCAGTTGAAACAATACTGAAAATTCCATTGTCTTCGTTAAGTCTGTCTTCGATTATCAACTGTCAACGCGTGCAGGCCTATTGTAGAGGCGACAACAATGTTTCCAACACGATTTTAAAAACAAAACATCTGACAACCCAAGAAGAAAAACATCCAATTAGAATCTTATTTAACTCTTCTTAAAGTTCATAATCTGTGTCCCGAACACGTAAGTTATTCTAAAACAAAATACGCGAAGCCATTTAAAAGACGAACAAAAATAACACAAGATTTTTAAAAGTGAAGATTGAATTGTTTTCTACTTTTAAAACAATGGCTCGGATATTCGTGGATACGTTAAGAAAAGTGACAGGTGCTGATTTGTTAGTGATTCCTCGAATACCAGAATAGAGCGCCACGTCAAAACAACGGGGTTAAATAGAAGAAATGGCTTTTGTTATTCTCTTTTGCTAGTCTCTAATAATCTTACAAATAGTTGCATGTCTGTTATTTGAATTCCTTCTATTAATTTACGCAACTAAAATTTAGTAAGTAGGGTAAAACTTTTGTTATTCATTATGATTTATTTTTCAAAAATAGAAATCTTTATCGAATGCCCCATCAATATTTACACTCTCGGCTGATTCTAGACTTAATTTTTTAAACACATTCGACGTTTTTTATCGCCTTGCGATGCACCATTAATTGCCATTAACAATGTCCTAATAATAAACCACACATTAACAAAAATACGAGGGGAACTCAACACTAAATCAAATACCGCATTCTCGAGCAAAACTTTTTCTTTATTATTACTAAACACAGCCATAATTTCAGCGTTATTTACGATTTACATGACGAAAAAAGTGAATTTATTATATCATGTGGTCACGTTTCACTTGCTTTTGGGACAATAAAAATAAAATATTTAGGAAGAAAAAAACTAGATGACATGTAGGCATAGTTTATAATCGTAAAAACCGTCGGCGCCATAAAGTGTCCGGTTATTGTTTAAATAAACAATGGGCTAGCGACAGTAAAGAACTGTAGAATAGCCCACAAAACGACGCTGTGACTGACGTGTGAAAATGTAGATAGTGATATTAGGTGCAGATGGTCGCGTAGGCAGAAAATGTGTGATATTTATTTGTTATAGATGTCATGTACCTTTTGCTGTCCACGTTGTAAGAGGCCTTCCAACTTGCGGCTTTTACCAGGTCATCCTGGTGAAGACCGCAAGGATCCGCTGGATGCGAGAAGCACAGAACTGGTCGAAGTGACGGTGCTTGGGAGAGCCCTATGTCTAGCAGTGGAAGTTTGGATAATTTGATTTAAACATATTGTTTTGCAATAAAAACAATCGTGAAGGAAAAATTAATGGATAATTTGAAATATAATTACTTACAGCTTATGATTTGGTTCTAGACCCAATTTTCCTTAACCTAAAATAGTTATTAGTTACCTAAAAATGGGTTTGACTTATTTAATCATTGCATATATGTATTATGTTATAATTTCTGTGTCTATTTTTTTTTTTTTGCTTCCAGCTTTTTCTGTGTATATCTACGCACCTACCTACACTGTGTTTTTATTTCACACTTTGACACTTTCTGTTTGTTTTCTTTCGTAACGTTTGCCTAATGCTGACGTCATAACCAGTAAGAGGGAAACGAAGACAATTGAGAATATACAGGCTGACAGGGAAACTCGACGTACCTATTCCTTGAAAGGCGTTATACTAGAGGTCATTAGCAACAAATTTAGTCCAGTTAACTAGGGTTCAAAATTGGATGGTTACCGAGCTGTGTCGGTTCTTCGATTTTTTTTAAATTTTCTGACTTGTTACCAAAAGCAATTAATTATGAGGAAAAAATACTCCATTCCAAACATTTAATTGGTACTTTTCTGAAAGTTGAAAAAAGAGTGATCAAAAATGCTTGCAAAACTTACATAATCTCAGAAATAAAAGGTATTTAATAGCAAATTTTCTATTTTTAACCATTCAGTTTTGACCTCTAGTTGACTGGACTAAATTTGTTGCTAATGACCTCCAATATAACCCCTTTCAAGGAAAACGTCGAGTTTCCCTGTCACCCTGTATATTTTTTAAATTAAGTATATGGTACATGAAATTCTATTCACTTGTTTTTTTCTCGTCGTCGTGTTTAATATAAAAAAGATATTAAAGTTCGATAAAAAAAAAAACAATATCGCATCTGTATCGAAACAATATTCTCACTAATCTTTGCATAAACGAAGGAGGCGGTCTTGCAACGAAAATAGCCGTTCAAAAATATTGAAGAGCGTTGAAAAATACACGTCAAACATGTATGAGAGAATAATAAGACGCGTCGACAAACACTCGATATTTAGGCCAGTATGCTACCGTCCAATTTGTTGCTTCATCTCTTATGATTCTAGTATTTTGTGCCGATGTCGCGTAAATCGAGGTGTATGCCGCAAGTATTGTTGGCACTGTGTGGCTGTTACAACGAGTTATTAGTTCGAAAGTTTCTTTGATATTTTAATGCATGGCCGCATAACTAACAAAGTATATAGAGGGTTACAATTTGAGAAGAGAATGGTGAAAAAATATGTGTATTTTCAATATGAAAATGAAACAGTGCAGTGTCTTCCACGTATCTTGCAACTGTACGAAATGTTCTTGATGAATTCACAAATCAGCGTATGTTTAAGATGGATAGCAGTCACTGCGTCATTTCACACACTAGAACTAATTAATTTCCCTCAAGTGACTTTAACAGCATCCATTTCAAAACAGCTACATTGCTATTCTGTAACCATCTGACCAACCATGAAAACTTAGGTGAAGTGAGCGTGGAGGGAGCTGTCAGTGTCATCCCACCTGATGCTAGAAGTTGAAATTATTGACAGTTCACCTTATTTTACAGGGTGAGATTTTTACAGAATAGGTCGGCTGTTATCCTGCCTGGCGCTAGGGAATCTAGGGATTGACAGCTCACTTCAAACTCACTTCACCTAAGTTTTCACGGTAAGATTTTAACAGAATAGCACTACTGGTATCACACAATTTGATTTCGCCGATGCAAAAATAAAATTTTCACACTATGAATGAATATTTACAGCTTACTGGTTAGTAAGCTGTAAATATTCATTCATAGTGTGAAAATATCTATGTCGAAATGACGTTCACTTTCACAGAGTCACTTTTTCTTTTCCACATTTTCACACGAAATTTATGACAATTTATGATCATTAGCTCATTAAACTGACCCAATGTCTCGGTCACCAACTTCCCGCTTCAAAAACTAACATTTCACAGCTCATGTGCTGTTATAATTAATGCACAATTATAACATATTAATATTTACCGTGTCACCACTCCCGGCCGAGCGTGGTGAGCGTCGCCCACTCGCAACTATTTGTGGCCCGACTGTTGCTACGATTGTCTCTGTCTCTGACGCAACACTGCAACCGCTAATTGCAGTAGAAGTTTGGATGGTTTATTGTGTTTGGTTTTGAGACTAATGAGAAGTGAATTGAATTGTGAGGATTCTAGAATATTGGTCATGTATGTATAATCTCGATTTTAAACTGGATTTGAGTGGAGTATGGAATCTTTTAGTTTAAGAGTCGTGTATTATGTTTGCACAAGGTTTCATGGTCGCAGGGTGACTACCCATAGTAGCAGCTGGATGAGAGTTGCCGAGAATGTCGTAAAGAAGCAGTAGACGAAAGGCTGATGACGATGACATGGTTTCAGAATTAGGGCCTGATAGTGCATTAGCATGGCTTTCTAAAGACACAAACCGGTCCACATAATAATGTGGACCGAGATAATAATCTCGTAAAGAAATGGTGTAAATTCTACTCCATACTCCATAATTCTACGCACGACACAATTACAGTACTATAGATGATGGAAGTTATATAATATATTACCAACCTATTAGTGTCACTGCAGGGCAGAGGCCTCTTCTCAAACAGAGAAGGTAGGAGCATTGAACCATCACGCTTACTCAATACGGGTCGACGATTTCTGACTTATAATAAGGCCAGTTTAATTTACATACTAACAGAAAAACATAAATGATATTGCTCCTTATCATCATTTGAAAAAACTTGCAGATATTCAACATGAACATGCTCCAAGAGATGCACTAACACAAAAAAAGAAAAAAAAGCACGTTATTCCCAACATTACGAGCTCCCAAAATACAAATTATCATAAGCCGCGCGTGCGTCGCTTCCGCGGTACATTTGTGGGATTCACAAGTTGATATATTGGATGCACGATGCGCGCCATTGAAATAAAGATATTAGATAATGTTGTTTTAAATAGTTCCGCGGTTTTCCTGATAAAAATATGTTTTCTGTTTGGGTTTTAGTTTCTGATAGCTGTCATGTCAGTTCTGTTCCTTTAGTATAATATATTTTAGTTTCACGTGAGTACTTGTCATATTTCATCATCTCCAAACTAGGTCATCACTTCATCTATATCAGACCTGCATTTCGTTGGTCATCGTAACTTTACTACTCCGAAATTCAAAACAAATCCTATCGACACTATCAAGCAAAAGTTATCATTCATAAAAATTAAAGTAAAAAAACAATAAATCAATACATCTCAACGACATCACCTAATTAAAAACACAATGTTCCTAAAACGGAATTTGCTTTTTTACATTCTTTTTTCAAACTATTTTTCCCATAAACCGTCACTAATAGCGACTGCGCGGGCACATCCATCAATCAGCGCAGAGCTGCAACAATCTTGTTTATAGGAATGTTAACCGTGTTTATTCCTATGGCTGTTCTGGTTGATACAGGGAGGGAGACATGGGGTTTTTTATGGAGGAACATTCTTCTTAATTTTTGTGATGATTTGGAATCTGACTCAGATAAGGAGGCGAATTTCATGTCATGACAAGCAATGCCAAGGGAACAAAAAAAAAATCAGTCTCGTGTGTAATCATTTATTCTAGTGTTTTAAGGAATAGAGTAGTCTATAATATTAAGAAATTGCGCGTCTTTCCCATTCTTAAATGAATCTTCATCAGACATTTTAGTTCAAGTTACGTAACTGTTTATCTCCAGTAGCCTTTCCTTCAACACTATTATCATTTTTGACATAAACACTACCACCTACTGGTATTTCTGTCACTTTTATGCTGATTACCAAGACTCCATCTACGTTTCGTTTTTTTATATTATTTGCATCACTGTCAAAAGCCGGTTTATTAGTTCTCACATCATCTGGTATTTCTGAACTACAACTGACAGTCATATTTCCGAATCACCCTCTTTCACTCTCTAATCACCGCTTTTCAGATCCTTATCACCTTCAATAGCTTCCCCATTCGCTTTGTAATCACGAAGTTTACCATCTTCTGGTATTTCTGTACCAAATCTACGATTACCAGTACTGATCACCCTGTACGTCGGATGCGGTATCTTGATAAATATAAGGCGTACCGTGACAAATGGTAACAGAGTGTTTTTATATATTTTTAGACAACGCCCGCTTTTGGTCCGTTCTCTTACTAATTGGACACACAATACTTCAACTGTGGTAACGTGTTATTTTGTTACCTTGGAACTGTCAGTTACTTGGATGTCAGAAGTTGCTCTGCTAAAATAATAAGCAGTTTTTCTGTAGTTTCCAGGATTGGTCTTTCATAATACATTATGTTTGTGTTGATCAACCAGCTGACTTATACGAGTAAGTGAATCAAAATATTATGTAAACTCATAATATTAATATTTATTGTATTATTTAATACACATATTATATAAAAGGAAGTTATTTTTTGTGTGTTTGTTTGTTAAGCTTTCACGCTAAAACGGCTGAACGGATTTGGATGAAATTTGGCACATGGGTAGACCATGACCTGGATTAGAAAAAAAGATACATTTAACCCTATATTCCCACGGGATCGAGTCTTATGCGGGTTAAACCGCGGGTCACAGCTAGCCGTTTATGAACAGCTGAGCTGTTCTGTAAATAACTTGCCATTAAATTACTTTACCCTGATTCTTTATGAAAACTATAGTCGACTAGAGTTACTGAGAAGTTGTAGATTCACACAATGAACGTTCACACCTTCATAGTTTAATTATTACGTAAAAAAATATTACAATAGTTTTGCATATAAATGACAATCAAAATGTATTCACGAAACAGTAATGAATGAAGCGGAACACGCAATACAATTTTGATATTACTTCACCAATATATCAAGCTGAAACTGGGTAAATGTCGGACTTTCGACAAAATTATCGTTTGCATTAGTCGTTATGAAGCTATTATAAATATCACATGAATAAACCCATATATTTAAAATCTAATATTGCAAGCAATAACAGTTTAAACGGAAATAACTTGTATTTATTGAATTTATCACTTCACATACCAATAATGTTGTGTGAATGACATTATGTATTTTCATCTGTTTTCTTATGACAAATAGTGAGATGTTTCGTAATGTTTGTGTATTAGATGTTAAAGTTTTCATAACTACCGTTTGTTGGGAAACCGTGTCTTCATCGGATTATTTCTTCATAGTTTATACCTACTGGGTAAAATATATGTCATTATTATCATCACCATCAGTTTGAATTGAGGGGCTTGTGGCTAAGTAATAACCGCCGCACGGGTCGATCGATCAGGTTAAGCTACGCTTGCCGCGGTTGGTCCGTGGATGGGTGACCATTTTCACATATCAAGACCCCTCCGTGCCTCGGAAAGCACGTTAATCCGTTGGTTCTGGCTGTCATTCGTGGATCTTTGACAGCCGTAACGGGTCGTCAGTAGCCCGAAAGTCTGACAATCAGTCTTACCAAGGGGTATCGTATTACCCAGTAACTGGGTTGTGGAGGTCAGATAGGCAGTCGCTCCATGTAAAATACTGGTATTCAGCTGCATCCAGTTAGACTGGAAGCCGACCCCAACATAGTTGGGAAAAAGCTAGGCAGATGATGATGACCATCAGTTTAATTTGGAAAAAAAAAATTGGAAACACCTTTAGTTACTTAGCTGTTTATGTGGGTGAAGTAAGAAAACAATTTTAATATTCTATTCTATTATCATTCAGATATCATGGAATCTTTCTATCTCTTCGTCATGAGCACCCTAATTGTGTAACACACTCATCATCAGATGATGGTGAGTGTGTTACACAACCGACCCCAACATAGTTGGCAAAAGGTTAGGCAGATGCCTAGCCTTTTAGCTATGTTGGGGTTGGCTTCCATTCTAAGTATTTTACATGGAGCGTCTGCTTACTACTTTTACTGGATAAAATATATGTCATCTATATAATAATAATATAATTTATTCTAAGAGAGATTGCAAGCACTAAAGTCATCACAGAATGTCATCAGATCTGTATTGTTTTTTTTTTATGGTACAGACGCCAGCAGGTCAAGCTACCCGAAACTGTCAAATTTTCCCAATAAACCTTGAACCTTAATGCTTTAGCGATAAAGTTGAAAATCTATTAAAACAAATTGACAGATTGTAGTAACTTGATGTGATGGCGTCCGTACATCTTACCATGGCCAAAGATCGCAAAAAATGGAGAGAATTGGAAGGAAAAAGTGGAAGCCTTTGCCCGGCAGTAGCACACAAGGTATGCTCACAAAAAATAAAAACTTAACATGAAATTTTGTTTCTGTCAGACGCAATGTTTGCAACTATTTTTTTTTTTTTATTTCTAAATCTTCCCAAAAAACGAAAACGCAGGTTTAGCAGTTTTTATGAAATCATACTATGTAATTCTCAATCACATTAACAGCATTTCGACTACCGTGTAACATCGAATTAACGTTGTAACACCCAAAAATATGGACCTGAATTAAAAATTAGTTTTGACACGAATTTTTCATATCATTAACACAACGTATTTGTTAAGTGACAAAAGATATAATTTTTCATACACACGACGTCAAATTATAAGCATTTCCTGTTTTATAATAAATTTCTAGTTGACTCTAGTGGACGGAAGCCTATCAATAATATAATAACAATTTGCCTTATTCTGTCACGGAAAACGTCCAACGCTTTCTTCTTGGGCGGCTAAGGATTTAAGACAAACGAAAACCAATCTTATGTCAACGGAAAAGAGATCAACGAATGACAGATTTAGACCCATTGGTTTAGTTTTTATTTTATTTGTGAAGGAAATTAATTGCATCAGAATATCTATGTGAAAATATTAATTTTATGTCTGCTTTTACTTTTTAATGCGTTTACATAATTATTTTAATGTAATCTGTTATTGAAGTGTCAAGGCAATTGATTTTATCTTTTCCGTAAGTTTCCATTTGCATGTACCTAATCTAGATTTATGTAGAGCAGCGGTGGCCTAGTGGTAACGACCGCGACTTGTAGGTCGTAGGTTCGAACCCAGACAGGCGCTTCGCTTTGTATAAATTATTTCAACCACTGCTCTCAAAACGGTGAAGGAAAACACCGTGATGAAACCGGCATGTCCTAAAACCAAAAATTCGAAGACGTGTGACATCTACCAACCTGCACTGGGCCAGCGTGGTGGATTACAGCCGACTGCCTTTCACTGAGAGGAGGCTTATGTCCCAGTTCCAGCAGTGAGAACTTTATAATTACCTATGTAGTCTGATTATGGAACTATAGGCAGTTACGACTTTCCAGCTTTATTGTAAAGGTTATTCCTAGGTTCGTTTTCGAGCCCAGGTCAGGCAAAGTGTTAAGTATTGGGTTTTTCCATCAGGAATTTCTCTGTAGCAGCTCGGAGTCTAGATCTGTGCCCGGTTGATGGCAATAGGCTCTTCCCCTATTACATGGGACTTAAACATTTGCAAAATGTACACTTTTGCATAACCCTCTGATGTGATGTTTTCTTATGTTATGTTTTTAATGTGTTTTGGAGCTAATCCTAAACTTGATATACCATCAAATTCTTCATTAAAACTGGACGTCTGCAAAAGTACCAGGAAAACAGCTGGTAAGGAACGTTTGACGCAATCTAAACCGCGCTCAAAGTGCACTAAATCTAAATATAAAAGCTATCTAACGATAGATCAAGGGAGCATCCGATATTAATTGTCCAAAAACTTGTTATTTATGTTACCATCTTGGTTTCGTGTGTCTTCTCTCTCAAAATAGACAATCGGCCCACCCATACTGCCATACATTGTCACAGTTGTAAAATTAAGTGGTTTCTTTAGTATTTTTTATTGCTTATAGCTACCTGATATCTACGTTTATTGGTACTCTTCAATTTATTTAATTACTTCGAGAAAACATTAACGTGGATAAAGATTATGTAAATGACTTACAACTATTAGGTAAAGTTGTGGCTAGAGATGGCAAATTCCTGAGAATATTCTTGTAGCGAGAACTTTACTGTGTTTTTTCTCGAGAATATTTTTTTCGACAAATATTCAATATTATTAAAATATTCTTTTTAAGAATGAAAAAATTGGATATCTCTATTGTATCGATCTATTTTTACACTACCTAATAGTTTTGAGTGTATTTGAACGTATTACGAAATTAATGTAAAAATAATCTACTCCACAATTTACAACTCTCAGTAAATTCTCCTCAGCGAAAATATTTCCCAGGAAATTTTCATAAATTCTCCTAAATTTCATAAGGTGAGATTAATGATAATTATATCTTATAATTATAATATAAAATTCAATATTGAATTCTCCATTTTCCTAGAATATCCTTCGTTAAAAAAAATATTGCAGAATATTCACGATCGGCGAGCATGCTCCGTGAGAGAATATTCTCTAGACCCATCACTAGTTCTGGCATTACACGAGCGCGCGCCTTGTGTCAATATAATTTAAACTTTATGTCAATGAGATAGAACTGATATTCCGCCCGTTCGTCATTCACAACGACCATACCGAGTTATGTAATTTTACCGATTAAAACACTCGATTTTCTTAATGATAACCGTAAAATATTGTTCCGTTTTTCTTATCGACGAATTAAGTTTTTCCCACGCATTATTAGTAGTAGTAGCTTTCGTGTTTATTACAAGTAGGTATAATATCTATGTTTACGAGAAATTGATGGAAATTGTTAACTCGTAATGTTAAAAGGAAATAAATGGTTTAGCTTTTACGATATTGGTTTTGGCTTCTAATTTGTGTTCATAGAGATAAAGACTGACAGGAATTATGTTCAGTAAAGTAAGTATAACCATTTAATCTGTTTGTTTCGTAAGGGAAATCCCATGGATGAGGGGGGGGGGGCTATGTCTTAGTGATAAAACCCCACGATTTTCCTTCTTCTACCGTGATTGGATGCACAACTGATACTTGGTCACAAATGCTCATCATAATCAGCCTATAATGTTTATTTATTTATTTTACCATTTATGTACACACATATATAAACAGAAAATAAAAAAACAGTACAGAAAAAATAAGTACAGAGGTGATGCTGTCACTGCTGGGACACAGGCCTCCTCTCTGTGAGCCCTGTGGACTGTAATGCCTGTAATCCACCACGCGGACCCAGTGCGGGTTGGTGGATGCCACATCTCTTCGAATTTTTGTTTCTAGGATATGCCGGTTTCCTCACGATGTTTCCTTCACCGTTTTGAGAGTAGTGGTGACACATACTCATACATGCCATGTAATACCTTTGTTTTTAGTATACAAAGCACCTAACCTACCTATAACTTGATTTTAATAAAAAAACAAGAAACGGTTTACAGAATCAACAATTCACTACAATAAAAAAAAATAAAACATAAAAATTCAAAACACAAAAACTGCAACTTTATACAAATCCTAATTGCCTACCTGTACCTTTGTTACTTCAAAGCCATTACTTAACTATTCACAGTTGGTTAACAAAATGCAATAAGCCGTTTAATTAGTCTCAATGATTTGCAAAATCATAGTCAGTCGAGAAGGCCTTCTAAAAACATAGTTAATAGGTTAAGTTTGAAAGTTACTTCGATAATACGTCGCTTGGAGGTGTAAAAACTAGCTACGTACGTTTTTTGTTTGTTATAATATTTTTGTGTGTAAAATTTCAAGGGTTATTGAGTAAAGTGGACATTTGACATGCAATTGTTTAAAGTTGACATTGAATTGTGTAAAGTATTAATTTTTCCACCATCATCGTCAGGTAGAATTATCAATGGATCAATGGGATCATCACGGGATCAATGGGGATCCACCTTCATTAAAAAAAGCAACTGTTTTAGCTACCTATTTACAATGTGAATGAACTAAAATTGAACTTTTCTTTTTTTAAATTAACCTCTCAATACTTAATAGTAGACCGGTAAGTAATGACCACATTACTTCCCCGTCTGCTACCAAGTGTCCAGTTTCTGAAAGAACGCTTTTATTGTAAGCGACTCCAAGTTACTGTACGTATTGTTATGTCAAATAATTTCACAATTAAAGTGATGTAAAAAAACAAACAATCAAACATTTTAGATTTGTCTTGTCAGCTCCGAAGTTTCGGAGCTCGTAGCTCCACGTTAAAACAGTAAATAGTAAAGAAATACATCTCAAAAGCAATTGTGCCGAATGAGTGACTTGCCAAAAACTTGAACAGAATTAGTTTTCAGGTTACTTTCGACAGTTAACCCTTTCCGTTCCGACGCAAACAAACCATGACTTTGACAAAGCTGTTTCTTGACATTTTTTTTACTTTTTTATCCGTATGGTAACATGTTTGTTTCGTTGCACTTAAGAACTGTCAAATCGAACACGTTGTTTAGCAAGAATGACCTAATCAAAAAGTGACATAAGCCGAGCAATGTCAACGTGTATCGCGTCAAATGTTACCAGAAATATCAGACGTGACAAAAAACAAGGAAATAATGAGTGACAAAATAGATAAAACAATGTAACTAGAAATAATGAAGGTGTACTTAACCTTTCGTTGAAAAGTGTAACCTTTCACGACGCGATAGAGTACAGGTCTACGTCGATAAAATTATCAAAAAATGACTACTCGAAAACGCCCTATAAAATGAAAGTACAGTAATTACTATGTCGAATTACCACAAACACATGTAAGAAACAACAATTACAAAATAAAAACAACAGCACCTGTTTGCATTATGTTGCTGCAGCTAAATAACCCTTAAAATGCGCTGTATAACGAGGCGCCGCGGCGAGGCACGCGTAAATCAGGTCCGAAACAAGTGCCAAATAATTTCGCGAAATTTTATTGTAACAATAAAGTACTGCGGACGTTTTTAAGCCACAAATTTGCCCGCTCAAAACAAATCCTTGTGAACTTTTGCGTTTGAATTTTTTCCCAGTGAAATAAGGAAATTTACTAGCGTTCGCGTTTCATTATGTCGCTCCTTGTTAGCGGGTTATTTTAAGACGAGTGGTTTATTGGAACAATTGTTGTGTTTTTTCTTTATAAAACGCTGATATATTTAAATCGAGAGGCATTCCATTTACATTTATGTTAACGAAAAAAGTGGAAGCCTATAGGTATTTGATGAAACGAGTAACTCATCGCTCTATGATTTTTACAAGATTTGTCATTAGACAAAACATACAAAACGACAAAAATGAGGAATTAATATATTTCAATAAATTAATATTCCATATGCAGCAGTCATGTAAATCAATAACAGCTTATAAATTTATGCGCTGCCATGTAATAATTAGTCAGAATATACTGAATTTACAATTTATATATTAATATCCCGTGTCAATTCATAATTATATAAAATTTTCTCTGAGCACATTTTTTCTATAAAATCAATAAACTTGAGAAAAACCGTGCAAACAAACAAAAGTGCGTAAATAAAGTTCAGTGCTCAATTAATGACAACGAGGCATTCTGTGTTGCCTCGTGATTTACGTCCTCGGTCGAGGCACAGCGTCTGTTTAGGGTTAATTAGAGGCGCGCTTAGTACTGCGAAATTTATGCAGTCGTCGCAAGGACAATTGATTACGACTGTGACGTTGTGAGGCCAAATATTTGTGAAACTTTGTGGTTCCGCGTGGGAATTAAAATAGTTGTCGTGGATAATGAGATGGGGATAAAAATACGCTGTTTTAGGTTTATTTTTACTCCAAAGCTGTCATATCAAGTCTTAAATGATTGCATGACGTCTATGATAAACTGGAATTATTAATGCATTGCATGAATAAATAAATATGGCGAAGTTATTAAAATCATAATTCAATATAATTATTGGACATCTAATTATTATAATTAACACCCGCTCCATTATTATGTTCAAAAGATGTGTATTTTTTAAAGTAAGTCATATTCAGATAATAGAAAATTATTTTTTACGTACAGTCATAAAAGGATCCCTATCCAACCCATTCATAAAAAAAAAACAAAACGGCCGTATTTCTACAAAAGCGAGCATAAATCCAGTGTTAGATGTGCGGTCCTCTTGTCACCGGTACAGGAATGACCCTACGATCGGTACTAAAACGGCTGTTAACAAAACGTCTCGGATTAATTTATTGTAATTGTAACACCGGGTCGCAACGACCGTCGTGACCACGGAGCGGGTTAACAATCAAAGCTTATATCAATATTTTAGTATAAAATATGTAAATGTGCTAAGCTATGTGTTATTGTAGTATTATAAGTATCGGGTTACAATTCGATATTTGATACAGTTGTTTTTTTTTTTTTGGTGACCTTGATCGGTATTTTAATATTTGCATAAAATATTGAAACTTTTAAAATAATTTACTTTTTTTTTTATTTTACAGAGATGAAATTAGGTTTTTGTCGTTTTTTATAGACAAGAGCAAACTCAAACTCAAAGCATTTAGTTTAAATAAACCATTTTGACTTTTCAATTGTCAAAGGGTCGGTCAGATAAAAATAAAAATATTTTATTTTGCAAATATGACATAGGTACTAATAATATACAGCACGTGGTGATAAAGGGAAATAGGTTCAGCCATATTTTACCAGTTAGTCAGATAGTTGAAGTACATTCCAAAAACGTAGATCTCTATGGAGAAGAAAGGGCAAAAATACTCCAAGCACATTCTAGGAACTCTAGAAGGAGTTAGCTGATAGTACGATTTATTTATTTTATTTTATACACCTCACAAAAAATGACGTCCTCGATCATGACTATCCATCCTTGTGCGCTCATTCACATTTTCAGAAAATGTGAAGCGTATGTTGTTACACTCTCGAGTACCACTTAACGCACATGCAAGCCCAGTGAATATCCAGTCAGTAGAACTATAAACAAACATTATAACTGATGGCCAATTCTCTTGCTCAAAATACTTTCGATATAATAAAAAATAACCAACTTACCAGTACTTACATTTATTTATTTTACGAGCCTTATCCTTTTAGAAGTGGATTAAAAAATACCAGATTTTGAAACCATTTGCCCTCTGTTCTCACTTCTGAAATTGCACGCACAATTTGCGCGAGTCCATCGAAGAAAGCTACGCTTGCCGCGGTCGATTCGTGGATGGGTATCCATAACATATCGAGACCCCTCCGTACCTCAGAAAGCATGTTAAGTCATTGGTCTCGGCTGTCATTCGTTACGGGCAGTCAGAAACCCAAAAGTCTGACAACCAGGCTTACCAAGGTGTATCGTATTACCCGGTAACTGGGTTGTGGAGGTCAGATAGACAGTTGCTTCATGTAAAATACTGGTACTCAGCTACATCAGGTTAGACTGGAAGCCAACACCAATATAGTTGAGAAAAGGCTAGGCAGATTGATCTTACTTCTGAAACGCACAATAACGTTAACACAATTCGAAATATATTTTATCATCATATTTATTCTCCTTGACACTCAATTAGCGCGTATATTTATGACTTAGGTATGATATTATCTGCTGTCAATGATTAAGTTCTCAGATTTACTGCCTAGCTCCTGACCTAGCGGTCACGTGGCTCGCGTGGTGACTTTCACGAGATGAGCTGTTAGGAGGAAGATCTATTGTTTAGATTTATATTGTTGGTAGATTTTGTAAATGATGCTGATAGATGATCGTACATTATACTTTGTAAAGTAAGTACCTTATTTGTTTCTTTTTTTAATTTATTGTTTTTATTTATTCGGAAGAAGAAACAATTACACATTATACAAGGTGTAACGCAAGTCTTGAAAGTAGTTAATTCTTAATTGACTACTTTATCGATTTCAGTAACTAATATAGGTGTTTTTCTCAAAATGTCTGTATTGTTATATACCGACCACCGATTGAGCCAAAGAAAAAATCTTATTTCATGGCCATAAGACTGGATTTTAAATGCATAAAGTATGACTAGGGTCAACACAATTTTCTTAATAATAACAGCGAGCTTTAAAAAAGAAGTTTTGGTCATTGTATTAATTATGCTTTTAACTCAATACTCTAATTGGGGTGTGTGAGGTCTTGCGTTAATTATGTTACATACTGTATATTACAACTAAATATAACATAAATATATAAATAAATGTGCAACCAACAAAGTTCTCTATAGATACACAAAGAGACAAAGAGAATGTTGATAAAGTAAAGTAGGTATGTACTTACTTACCGATAAACTATTTTCTTAAATGATTTAAAAATCAAACGACTCATAATTAATTGGTAAAGACATTGTGATACAGGTTGTACATAGGGTGTAGCTATTCTTTGATAATTATAATCTCATAAACATAAACTGGCAAACTTGGGTTATTCTCCAATGACCAGTACTAGGTAGGTTTTTTTTTTTTTTTAGTAGGAATAATCACTCTATACCCGGAAATAATAAATGTAATTTTGAGTGAACTTGCATTTTTTACAGCGACAAAGCTCAATTGGACGTAGTTAAGCAGAAAGGACTCAACCCATATTCTTCCCAATAACTCGAAATTGCGTTAGTCTATGAAATACAACTTGACTCATAAAAATATTGGTATGTTTGCCCATAAGTGACAATATTTCAATATATTCCATATACAACATCATTGCAGCAATACACACCTAAATTTAAAACCTCGATAACTAAAAATTACCTTTTGTGGGTTAAGTCCTTTCTGCTAAACTTCGTCCAATTAATACTATTTAAAAGAAAGTTAAATCACATTATTTAAATACTTATTGCGTGTAATAATACGATGAGTCTTAATCTCAAAATACTCGCATACCGATGTCAATTCCACAGTTCATTTCAGCATTATAAACGACACAGTTTTACAAAAAATATTTTGAATACCACAAATAAACTAAACTTTATTAGTTTCAATTAATCACCAAGGAATTAGTAGCAGACATAATAAATTAATTTTTACAGTAATAAACTAGAAAAACATAAGGAACATAAATTATATGATTTATATATAGTTAAAATGACCTCGAGGACGAAGAATATATATCAATACAATATTGAATATATCATATAAGAAAGAAAAGACATTAACACAAAGTCACGTAGAAAACAAATAATTTAAACAAACCGATTATTTTTAAATCCATTATGACACTAGTGTGACAAAGTATACACGTGCAACGTGTATTTCTGAACCTATTACAATATCTATATTCATATTTAATCTTTAATATTTATTTTGTGTCTTAAATAGCTGCTGTGTAATGTATTTTTGATCTCTTGTTTTTATATTAGCGCATAGCTTTACAATAATATTAAAAAAATCTAGGTAAAATTTTTCAGTGTTCAGGTACGTCCAAGTTTGAGCTCAACGCTTATCTCAAAAACTGCTGGCTGGATGAATTTTAAAACAGGTGCTTTGAGTTGGGCTGATCGTTAATGTTATTTACAAATAAAGTTCATAGTGGGTATACATCTAAACTAAGACAGGCAACCAACTTTTAGGATTACTTTAGTAAAACTATAATTTTGTCAAATAAAAAATATCACTCATTGATAGGCATTATACTTAGTACCCAGCCGCGTCTTACGAATTGTATTGTAGGTTCGAACCTAGACAGGCGCTTCGCTTTGTATAAATTATTTCAACCACTGCTCTCAAAACGGCGAAGGAGAACATCGTGAGGAAACCGGCTTGTCCTAGAACCCGAAATTCGAAGACATGTGACATCTACCAACCCGCTCTGTGCCCGCGTGGTAGATTACGGCCAACTCCCTCTCGCCGAGAGGAGGCCTATGTCCCAGCAGTGTGAACATTGTAGGCTAATTACTAACTAATTATACTAATTACTTAATGTAGCATACATTAAGTCCAAACATATTGATCTACCACTATTGAAAGAAGGTCTTCTTGTGGAGGTCAGATAGGCAGTCGCTCCATGCCAGTCGCAAATACTAGTATTCAACTACATACGCTTACACTGAAAACCAACCTCAACATAGTTGGGAAAAAGCTAGGCAGATTGATTGACAATGGAAAGAAAAGCTGTTAAAACTTATCTCATCATTACCAAGTCTCAATCTGAATCATTTTGAAGGATATTGCTAATCCATTGCTTCATGTGTTCGGAAAATGTGTCTGCTCAACAACGTAATTAACGCAATGAATGTTGTCGAATTGTCAAAATGAAACCCATTGCTACTATGATAGTGCCAACGTCCCCCGCCACCACCCCGCTGTACAAAATTAAATTAGTAATAATTACGCTGTTACAAAATATTTATTTACTGTCATACTAGTCTGTATCAATCTTGCCCCAATCTTAAACATCGATCCAAGTATGAACAAACACAAACAAACAGCTTAGCAACAAACAGCAGACTAGCAACTGACACAGCCCGTACAGCTTGTTTCAAGCTGTAAAGGGAAGGAGGTAGGCACAAAGGGCGACTACTGTTTACACTCTCAAATCGATTGACGTGTTAAAGAAAGTGGGCCGCTAAACTAGCGATCTGATCAACATTAATAACTTGTTTTTCTCTACTAATTTTCTGAGTTTATCTTGGACATTACTCATATCAGTAATGGAAAATATCACAAGGAAACCTGGATTAATAGTTAATATAAGTTTGACATCGCCAACCCGTCTTGAGCAAGCGTGGTGACCAATTCTCATGCCTTCTCTGTATGAGAAGAGACCTTTGGGATAATAATAGGCTGGAGTTATTATTATTTTTTTACTAAAAATCTACTTTTCTTTCTTAGATTGAAAAGTACAGATTAATTGCACATAAGTAGGTTCACACATACTTAAGCTCACACTTTCTTTCCTTGGGTAGAAACCACGGCACGCCACCTCCTACGAACATGCAATGAACATGTTTCATTATATTATGGCATTACCCTGATATATATTATATATCAATATTTCCTCCTGATGGGCACTTTAAATTGCCACGTATAATAAGAGAAGATCAAAGGAATCGTGTACGTTTAGATACCCAATGTAGATGTATAGGATCAATTCTAATGTTAACTATTTCAATAGGGCAAACAGTGGTTATGACTTGCAAAGTTGCGAGTGTCCTAAAGAACTTATAGAAATCAATAAATGGGTTTAGATACACCTGCAAATATTACATAGATATATGTAATATTTGCAGGTGTATCGTGTTACCCAGTAACCGGGTTGTGGAGATTATGAAGGCAGTCGCTCCATACTGTTATTCAGCTGCATCCGATTAGACCGGACACCTTACCCAACATGGTAGCGAAAATGTTAGGGAGATTGATTGCAGATTGGGTTGTTATATTTGTATTTGTTATCCTTTCACTGTTTGTCTAGACCTTTAGGCCTAGCCTAGTTTAGGGGACAGGGTTGAACCTGTTGTACTTATCTACCTAATGTTAAATTAAGAACTCTAATCTGTATACAGTGCAATGTACTTTAACTTTGTGTAATAAACAATTATTATTATATTATTATTTCGTTTATTTATTTACTTATCTTATTTTATTACCTACATTTTTAAATATTTTTTAAATATAAAAATTAAGTATAAAAAAAACATTTAAAATTATAAAAAAATAGTGATCCACCGATGTCGGGAGCAGGGTCCAAGCTACCGGTGGTTAGGGCTCCAAAGACAGGAACCTCCTCACAATGCGAGCCGTATCGAGGAGTAGGTACTGCCTTTTGAATCAGGCCCTTAAACCAACCGCCTAACGAGAGCCTCGATAGATGTTGATCGAGGCTTTCGGCCATATTATTATTATTATTTTGCTAAAACATCTTACTCTTGACTTTCCGCTGGTTCAAAGGCTCGACACGCACCTCCACATCCCACACCCGCACGAGGGTGTATCCGCAACCTAATGTGAGAAGCCATTAATCATTCACTTTTATACCACTGACTTCGGTTTTGTTGAGATCTTGACAGTCGCCGAGCTTCGCCAGATTATAACGATACAATCTAGCGTTACTTTGTATTGATTTGTAATTAGTTGGGTGTGTTTACCCCTTTATTTGAAAGGGTAGGTAGTGTTGTTGCGACATGACAGTTTGCATAAAATGCTGTGGAGTTATCTAGGTAGATTCATAGCTAGATTACACTTAAATACAAGGCTAAAGGGTAGCTTTATTCTTTACTAGTGTGTTCCTCTCCTTCTTCACATGGTTTTACGACTTGACAAAGGATGAAGATTTCTTCATTATTTATCTAAGGTTAATTTTATTGTACTATACACATAAACCTACCGGAATAAATCCTCTAAATGATGGTGGAAAACCGCATCAAAATCTGTTTCGAAGTTTAATGAGGTCACTCAGACAAACACGAAAGGCGACTTCAATTTATAGATTCCCGAAAAACTGCCAAAATAATTTTGCCCAAACAATTGTTTTTCCCTATAAGCTATACTTAGTAGAAATATGGTTTAAAATGGCTTGAGTTTTTTAATGTCTTTAGATTACCAATGGTACCTATATAAAATATAGCGTTACCTGAAGCACTTGACGTTCTTCTGCGACGTTATAATTAGGTGACAGTTAGTTATTATGTCTCAATAATGATTCTTTATCAACCATAAAAGACCCATTTTATACCTTGTAAAGAAGTTATTAAAATAAAAAATAAATCTTTATCCCAGAAAAATGTCACCAGAGTCCTGTTAAGAATATCCCATTCAAAGCATTACAATGAAGACGAAGGTCAAAAAACAGGTAATTAACGCAACAACAATCACTCATTAAGTAAACCGCGAAAGCTAAAAGGAGTATAATGAGGTACTAAATACATACATTATTTACAATAATAAGTGCGTACCAGACTCGCACACATAGGGTTCCGTACAACATGGCAAAAAATGCCGAAAAAAACACGTTTCTTGTATGGAGACCCCTTTCATTTTTAACATTATTTTATTTTTATTATTTGTTGTTATAGCGGCAATAGAAATACACACTCTATGAAAATTTCAACTGTCTACCTATTACGGTTTATGAGATATAGCCCGCTGACAGCCAGACGGATGGACGGATGGACGACAGCGGAGGCTTAGCAATAACTGCTAAGCCTCCGCTGTCTACTAACTGGACCCCCGTTAACACCCTTTGGGTACGGAACCCTAAAAGCCAGGTATTGTAGTAGGTCCCAATACTTTAAAATTAAAACAACTGTCGCAAAAAAAGTCCTCATTAATTTATCGTTTTGTAAGACGTATTGTACGTATACAGGGTGTCCCATTGAGAAACGCATCATAATTACGGCACGACAAAGTGTGGTTGACATCAACTCAAATGTTTAAGGGCCTGTAAAGTCTATACAACCTCCACAATACCTTTGAAGCGACTTTGTCTCACTTCGCAATTATCACACCCCCTGTATATCTCGACACACCTACTTTACTTGTGCGGTTCTTGAAATTGTAGATAGGATTTTCTTTGATGTAATAAGGTCGATTTTTTGTTGAAGTGGGAGTAAATGTAGTTTGGTAGGGAATAGATATTAAGAACACTTGCTATGTAGAGGTGGGGTTTTTGAATAAAAATCTATTATAGAGGTGTCTACTGTCTCCATAAAGATAATCAAAAGAATTCGTATTTACCTGTTATTAAAAGCAAAAAGTAGTCATTAATTATTATACCACATCGTAATGTTTATTTTTTAAGTCAGTCATGCTTTGTGACTGTTTAAAAAAATATGCTTTTGCACTTAATTATATTTCTTTTTTATAATTTTTACTTGATAAATTTTAAGAATTAAAACAAATCCTTTGAAGTTTCACAAAACAACAAACTACCCTCATTCAAAAGACGATATAAAAGACCAATTCTTTCCTTCAATCTCATTCTCCTCAAATTACATCGTTACTCCGCCAATATCTCAACTCAATAATTTACACAACTGACCTATCCAATATCGTATAACACAATATCAAAAAGAGGGTAGATTCAACTAAAAATTTTACGTGGTAATGAGAGTGGGCCAGCACATTCATATTTAATTGGCGCGCGAGCCCGACTAGTTTATGGCACTCTATGGCCGAGGGGTGATTTTACAATTTTTTTTTTCCAATGCCCGATAGGCCCAAGTGGTATTGTGGAGAGGACAGTGCGTTGTGACGTTCGAAATTTGAAGACACGGCTTTTTGGCGTTTTAATTTTGGATGAAAATGATCGATTTTCAAAAACAAAATGACTGTCCGCCATTTTGTAATAACGTTGTCAATCAAACTCATTGAGCGCAGACTGGGCAGACAGCTCTGCTAGTACCAGTTTTTTGACTGATTTATCTTTTTAATCCCGTATTGATCGTCCCCAAATGAGAGAGGAGAACTATGCTGTTCTTAAAGTTTTTTTTTCCATTTTCAAACTAGTATAGTTAAAGCTGCATATTGGCTTATAAACAATACAATAACATGACACCATAAAATCGAGACCATAAACAATTGTTCGATTGCGATAAAGTCAACATTACACCACCGTTTACAGATATAAATGCCGCCATTTTAGGCATAACCTAGTAACTTCGTCCATAACGGTCATGTGGTACTTAAAGACGACGTTCAATTGTCCGTTTTATTGGTTAGTTTGGCGTCTTATTATCATCATCTGCTTACCTTTTTTCCAACTATGTTGAGGTCGGCTTCCAGTCTAACTGGATGCAGCCGAATATCAGTACTTTACATGAAGTGAATGCCTATATTTTTTTTTTCTTAACAATGACAGCCAGGATCAATAGTTTAACGTACTTTTCGAGTCGCATGCCGTGGTAAAACTGGCGATCAGACGTTCAGGCTTCTGACTACCCGTAACGACTGCCAAAGGCCAAATAACAACCGCAAGCAACGGTTTAACATGCTTTCCGAGACAAGGTCACCCATCCACGGACCGACATCACCAAGCGTAGCGTAACCTACAATCGAATCACGCGGCTGCGGCCATGTTAATATTTAGCCACGAGTCCGTCGTCGGTCGGCGTCTTATCCATGATAGTCTATCCATATAGAGTAACAGCGTCGCGGTAGCCCATTGGAAAAAAAATACGCGAAATAATATCGAAAAGCTATAAAACGGAGAGCAGTACCGCTATAAAACACAAACAAATAAGAGATAATCGAACGAGTGCTGTAACTTATTGTACACTCTTTATGTGCATCATAATATTTTACTACGACTTCTTCGGTAAAAGCTTTTGCAGGAGCCCTGGTGTTACTGCTACTTTTTTAGTTATTGCTCACTTTTCGTATCGGATGTTTTATATAGATATGTCAATGAGCAGGAAACTGAATTGGAGGCCTCCTGGGTATTGGTTTTTGATGGGATTAGAAATTTTATCTTGATCTGTCGGTCTAGTAAAAGTCTCACCCTGAAAACTGAGGTGAAGTGATCTGTAAATAGTGTCGATCCCTAGCATGAACTGGAATAACAGTTGATCGTAAAAAGCCTATAATGTTCCCACTGCTGGGGCACAGGCTTCCTCTCGGTGAGAGGGAGTTGACTGTAATCCACCACGTGAGCACAGTGCGGGTTGGTAGATGTCACATGTCTTCGAGTTTTTGGTTCTAGGATATGCCGGTTTCCTCACGATGTTTTCCTTCAACGTTTTGAGAGAAGCCATGTTGAAACAATTTGCATAAAATAAAACGCCTGTCTGGGTTCGATCCTTCGACTTACAACAAGTAAGTCGTGGCCGTTAACCACTAAGCCACAACTGCTCTCCTGAAGTCATGTCATCTATTGAATCAATACTTTTTAGTGTGCCTTTCACTTATTATTGAAACTGAAGACATTTAAACAGCAGAATTAAGTCTCTCAACAATGAAGCCTTGATTTTAACGATAGGCGACAGTACGACGCGACTTTAGTAGAAAAATTTCTATGAAAAACTTCATGGCAACTGTTCTAACAGAATTGCGTCGTCTGCGAGAGCCTTCATGCTTTGATATTCATACTGCAGTTCATTTACTCAAAATAATAATCATAGCAATATAATGTCTAAGATTTATCATAATTCTTAGGTTAGTAAGATTGGCGCAATGACATCTAGTTCCCCAGTAAGCTTCTGCAGTTGTTTTCAATTATTTTAACTCACAAAAATCTTCCTACTTCCACTAATTCCCCAATAAATCCCAAATTAGATGCACCACATCTATTATAGTGAAGACACGTATCTTTCAAAATTCAATTTATATTATCAATCTGTCAACGAAATGGTTCCAACTTTATCTGTCCCCCATAAGAACGTTTTGAAACTACAAAACGGTACCGACTCATCTACGAAATCCCCATAAATAACATATAATCCTAAACACCATTGAAGCTAGCGATCGACATTGTAAAATACTGTTTCTGGTATTATAACACACTGTATAAAACGATAAACCCCATAAACACAACTTACATTACTTATTCTCTTTGACATTGTCAAATGATCGCTTTAACCAAACCAGCAGTGGTTGTCAAACAAATCGATGCGGTAGTAACACGCATGGGTAACATCAGTTTTAGAAGTACAGTGTGGGACAAAAGTACGAACACACTAATCCTTGTATTGTTAACAGGAATCCAATTTAAAATTCCATAGAGGAGTCAGACAAAGCCTGATTGATTGCGACTTAAAATGTATTTGGTAGTAGCACGCAATGTTATAAAAACAACTTTATAAGCGTTTGATGTGAAAACATCTTTGTAGTAGCAATTTGGTTATAAATCAAGTTTACAATAAAAACAATATTGCAACGTTTTTATTCCCAAAAACCCATACAGAAACGATGACTTTTGATAAAATTAAAACTGTTAGACATACAAGTTTTGACATCTCATATATATTTTTGGCAGTGGGTAGAGGAATGTGGACAGTATCTACTGTGTTTGTTTACAAATTCACATTTACACTTCACAGTCAAATTTTAATGGAACCAGCCAACTAGAAACTACAAAAAAGTCTGACTAGAAACTACATGTAATCCTATAGGACAATCACAAATAGAAAGATCAACCCTTGCATTGAACGCAATGGATTGACCTTTCCGAGCCAATTACATACAGTGCTCGTCAACCAACTGAATGGACCGGCTTTGTATTTCAGTTTCATATTCAAAGCTGTCTTATTGCTAAAAGCCGCCTTCCGGTGGACAATTGCCAAGAATCGAGTTAAGGACATCTACCATCCCCTTTTCTCCTTCGAATTATCTATATCTGCATCTCTGTCTTTCGAACAGAATTCCCTGAATGAAAGGTCCTTTTCATCGTTTTGCAATACCGTTGTATCTTCGGCCAACTAGTGAGTGAATATAATTTCGTCAGTCCCCAAGTATGTGGTAATGAGGGCTCTTAATTTCAGCGGAAGTTACTTAGTAGAGGCCAGTCAACGTTTGGCCCATTTTCTTTGCTATTAATCAGGGGTGAAATATTTACATAAATATCTGGTAGCCAGGTGTGACAGTACAGCTGCTGCGGTGATTCTTCACGATCTTTTTGTGTCATTTACACTATGTTTTCCTCTATTACGTGATATATGTTCTCCAGTAGTTTCATCGAGTTTAATGTCTAAAGCGAAAATAGGTCTCTGAAAATTAGCATCATGTAATTCTAGCGTGTCATTTGACTGCTGAAAGACGTCTTCCTCGTCTTCGAACATAGCATTTACAACTGTTATTTTAATAAACAATTTCTCTTGTAATAAACTTAAGATTTTATGCCTGATCGCTTCCATTGGCCGATGGTTAGCTACCTACCCGGAAGATCAGATAGAACAATATCTGTTATTGTCACTTCTCAGTTACGAGGTTCCATTTGCATTTCTATTCTAAAGTGCGGATATTACTAACTGATATTTGTTTTATTGACATGGAAGCTAAGTAAGTGTGCCTACCTAAGTGTTATTGGATAAGTATGATGGTTGGTATTTATTAGAAAATAGAAATTGTTGTAACGAAGAAAGAAGAATGAAAAGATGAATTGTGTGAGGAATGATAATATGAAAGAGAAGCGAGTGAATGATAGTGTGATGTTAGGCAGGGGAGAATGGAAGAAGAAAGACTGACTCCAAGTAACATGGTACAAGGGCAAGAAGATGATGTTGATGATGGAGACCAAGAGAGCTCTAACTAAGCTGTATACTAAACTAAAGAATTTATGGATAAATGAAAATGAACTAGCTGCACCCGCGGTTTCCGCATAAGTTTCGATCCCGTGGGAATATCGGGATAAAAAGTATCCTATGTGTTAATTCCGGCTATAAGCTATCTGTGTGCCAAATTTCATCCAATTCCGTTCAGTAGTTTTGGCGTGATAGAGTAACAAACATCTATCCATCCATCCATCCATACAAACTTTCGCGTTTATAATATTAGTAGGAAGTAGGATTATGAAATAAAAACACCTACTGATGCTTCAGAAATAGGTAGTCTGCAGTTTAACGAAGACATTTAAATTTTTCATTCTAAATTAGTCTAAAACAATACTTATTACGTAAGTGTTGTACAAATCATAAGATTTGTTCTACAGAACATTTAAATCAATCCCAAAGTAAAAGACAATGTTCATTGTCTGTTCGGCGTATTGTTGAAACACGAACAATAAGAGATCGGTAGGAAATGCCCTCAGATAATCATCGCACTTCATCTTCCGACAAAGTAGACCGAAGAAGGGTTAGAGAAGTCTACTACAATTTATACATTAAATTTATTCCTTGTGGCTAAGTAATAACAGCCGCACGGGTCGATTGATCAGGTTAAGCTACGCTTACCACGGTTGTTCCGTGGATGGGTGACCATCTTTACATACCAAGATCTCCCCGTACCTCGGAAAGCACCTTAGGCCGTTAGTCCCGACTGTCATTCGTGGATCTTTGACAGTCGTTACGGGTCATCAGAAGTCCGAAAATCTGACAACCAGTCTTACCAAGAGGTTTCGTAGTACCCAGTAAATGGGTTGTGGAGGTCAGATTGGTAGTCGCTCCATGTAAAATACTGGTACTTAGCTACATCCGGTTACAACATTGTTGGGAAAAGGCTAGACAGATGATGTATGGTCACCTAAATAGCTTCTGCAATTGTAATATCTGTTGCAGATATTGTACTCTAATAACTATGTACTAGAGCAGTGGTGGCTCAGTGGTATCGGTCGCGACTTACGAGTTGTAGGTCGTAGGTTCGAACCCAGATAGGAGCTTTACTTTGTGTAAATTATTTCATAACCACTGCTCTCAAAACGATGAAGGAAAACATCGTGAGGAAACCGGCATGTCCTAGAAGCAAAAATTCGAAGACATGTGACATCTACCAACCCGCACTGGGCCCGCGTGGTGGATTACGGCCCGCTCCTTCTCACCGAGAGGAGGCCTGTGTCCCAGCAGTGGGAACATTATAGGCTGATTATGTAACTATGTACTTCCAGCATAAATAAAAGAGTACCATCATTATCATCTTCATTCTCTTGCCCTTATTCCAATTAATTTTAAGTCGGCGCCTCATGTCTTTTTTTCCACACTTCTCTATTAGTCGTCATCTCGGTCTTAACCAAATTAAACCTAAATACAGTTGTCATATTTTGTGATACCTGCTAGCTTTTTAAAAGGAACAAACATTGAAGTTCACCACATCATAGTTATCACCAAATATGTGATGGATGACTTGATATCCCATGCCCCATCATTAAGACTTCGTTCCCATTCAGTATGGTCTGAAAAAAAGATGGTATTATTTCGATTCGGAACCCTCTACCAAATTCATAAATCTACAGTCAGTAGCGGGCACCGACTCACGCGCGGTATATTTCTGGATCTACATCAATGAAAGTGCGATTCATTCAGATATCCACGTTACTTTGGTCCAGTCATCCTGCCGCTCTCATCTTCCTCACCGCCGTGATAATAAACGTGTTTACAATTACTTCGGTTTATTGTTAAGAGGTTTTTAAATCATTAAAAAATACTTGAGTCTTGTAAATACTGAATATAGGAATCCAGAAATACAGTGTGACTAATGTAATGCATTTTAGACTTTTACAAATATGTATGATAAATTCAACCTTGTCAAATGCTTGGTAGCAAAGTTTTAGGCCAATTGTACACCATATGAAGTTACAGATTGGACTTAAAAATTTCATGGCTATAGTAACACAACCTAGTATATGATGAAGAGATTACGGCATATATTGGTGTTGGATTATTATATTGAACAATAGCTACGTACCTATTGGCGCCAAACACGTAGCCAACTTCTGGGCCAACTCAATCTGGAATCTGGCCGACACGCTAAGAGAAAGAAGCGCATACCATCAGCCCATAATCATTGCTTAATATAGTCCACTGCAGAACAAGGACCTTTCAAGGACAATGTAATGGCCCTACCGTAGTGAGACGAGTCATAATCCTTCTTTCTATGTATAATATGACCCCTGGTCTACAGCAGGATAATAACCGGCCAGTATTAAAAAGGCCACAACAATGAACGGACCAGATGGAAATAGCCCAAGTCCATCAATATCCTCATTTCAAAGTCAGCGATTGTTATTTTAACTACCACTCCACCATCAACGCGCGTTGTTAAAACTTCGCCTCAAAAAACCGTCGGCACTTCCAATCGTACTACTAAAAATGATTCACCCTCCTTCGCCACTCATATTAAGCCATTTTTCCTCCACCAAGTTAAAGAACTTAACAAGTGAAGGTCAGTAACTTAAGGCGAAAGCATCAGGGTAACCGCGAAATTCAAATTTTCTTCCTGTACGAGTCGTAATAAATAGAGAGAGGGGCTTGTGGCTAAGTAATAACCACTGCACGGGTCGATCGATCAGGTTAAGCTACGCTTGCCGCGGTTGGTCCGTGGATGGTGATCATCTTCACATATAGATACAAGACCCCTCCGTGCCTCGGAAAGCACGTTAAGCCGTTGGTCCCGGCTGTTATTCGTGGATCTTTAACAGTCGTTACAGGTCGTCAGTAGCCCGAAAGTCTGACAACCAGTCTTACCAAGCGGTATCGTATTACCCAGTAACTGGGTTATGGGGGTCAGATAGGCAGTCGCTCCATATAAAATACTGGTATTCAGCTGCATCCGGTTAGACTGGAAGCCGACCCCAATATAGTTGGGAAAAGGCTAGGATGTGGGTGGGTGGACGAGTCGTAATAAATACTTTTTCTTTCTTTCCTTAAATACATACTTGTTACGGTCGCGAATCATAATTTGTTCAACATACCACCTAACATTGACCTGCAAATTGCAAAAAAACGTAAGAAAATTTGAATTTCCTTTACCCTGACACTTCCCCCTTAAATACTTTTATTGTTAAGTCAGTCTGTATGCAAACAGACGAACGATAAATAATCCCGATTAGTAGAGAGATTCTCCTTACAAGGTTTTACGTTTGTTTTACTTTATGAACCCATTAACTGTCATATGGTGGAAGAAACTATTGTAGTAAATGTTGCAGTAATGTTAGGGCCTGTTATGGTGTTATAGCTGTGTTTTAAGTACTTGAGTGGTTGGAAATGAGTGTTGGGCTGTGTTGAGGCTGTTGGTGGAAGAGATACTGCGAAAGCTTGAATATCTCTATAGATTATGTTACCTGAATGTTGGTTAACACATTGAAGGAAGGACGACGAGACACAATTGATGTTTTATTGTTACGAGTATGTATTACGTCGAGGGGCGTTTAGTATCCCGCAAAGTGTTAATGATCAAGATGTAGCTTCGTGTATGAAGAAAGAAAATAAGGTTATTTGACCCAGGTTAAGTAAGGCACACAATAATCACACAAAAAAAAACTTAAATTAGTATTGTGTGCCTCACGGCTGAGCTAAATAGGCCCAATATTAACTTTAAAGAGACAAAAGGAGTATGTAAGGATCGTCGCAAGTGGTGATCTGTATTTTCTGCCTTTCTTCCTCCATGGGAAGAACGGGTGAGTATATGTATGTATATCTATGTAGTTTCATATCTACTACACCATTATTTCTGATAATTATGAGATTATGTCACGTGTTATATTGTATTCGTTTATATGTCGTTTTATGGCACATTTCATTACACAAAAATCTTAATCGTTTCATAAAATTACTCTCCGGTCTCAGGTCTTCTAGCATTAATTTATGTAATAAGCTTTGTGCTCTTCCATCTTTATTAAGTAGTTTTCTCTATAGTGTTTTTGTGTACATGAACAACAACATTTTAAATATTGCATTTTTTTTTATTAAGTTGCATCTGCACGTACTATTTTCTAAAGTAAAACCAACCTTAACAAGATACTTTTTCTCCATAAAAAACGCTGTAACACCTACATTCAACAAAGTTCACACCCAATAAACCTAATAAATAACGCCTTGTCTAATTACATCGTTTTCACTAATCGACACATAAACAGCCCATTCACGGCACGCCAATCTAATAAATATCTATGGACAGAGACAATTATATTATCCCCAAGTAAACGCAAACAGCGGCGTGTGCGCACGACAACCATAAAACCTAGTAAAGCCGATCTCGACCGAAGTTGACACGACAATTGCCGAGTGTTACAACTATTAAATCTTAGCAGACCGCCCCATGGAGAAGTTTAGGATCCTTTGGTTTTAAGGCTCGATAGATTTTGCAGATTTTTGTAAAATCTGTCTTGATGGATTGCTGTAGTTTTGAAATAGGAAGATATCCATTTAAAAAGATTATGTCCTGACTTTATACTAGTTCAAACAGACACATAAAACGATAGGTACCAACGTTTTTAGGTCAAAGAGAAAAAATAACATAAGTGAGGGTGAGTATGTGAGTGTGTGTGTGTGTGTGTACAAATATATCAATAGGACAAAATAAACTACTTATCATACATAATCAGCCCTTAATGTTCCCACTGCTGGGACACAGGCCTCCTCTCTTCGAGAGGGAACTAGCTAACAAGGCAAGTTAAATAAAAGCTTGTGAAGTAATAAAAGGAAAGTCTCCCTGTAGCAATTTACAAGAAGAATTAAGCATCTATCTATTTTTTGTGCAACAAAATTCCAATACTATTTCACACATCTCCAACAAACACTTCGTATAAAATACTCTAAGCATTCTAAAACTCGGTCATAAAATACGCTTCGAATAATTTTTCGCATGCACGTGGAACATTATTCGAAGCATGTTCGGACTAGCATACAATGCGAAGCGTGGGCGGAACAACTCAATCGCTTGTCGAACCTTGTTGTGTGCCATGTTATCGTAAACTAGATTGTATTCCCAAATATGTTCACAGCATTATACCTATCGAACACGACGATAAAGTTTAAGCGAGTAACGTTAAAATATTCGCGTGAGAAATTGTTTGAATAGACAGTGTTGTTAGTACTTTCTCCGTAGATAAGTATCTCGGGGAATACCTTGGCTTTTTGTCGTGGTCTCCCCGAGATTGTTATGCCTCATGCGCTAAAGGTTTACGTTTTATGGCAGGTGTTGAGTTGACGTGCGGTCGTGGGATCGGCCGCACTTAGTTAAGGGGCCCGCAGCAAGGCATGGCAGGCTGATACCCCGGGTTGTACATGGTATCAGCCCGCTATGGTATGGTACTAAAACCCTACTGTTTCTTCTAGTATCAGGACTCATGGTACTAGAAGGAACAGTAGGATTTTAGTCCGTAGAAGTCCGACATAGCGGACGGTATCCATGAGGAACTCCCCACGGAAAAAAAATGGTGTTGAGTCCTGTGTGCTCTGAGATATGCGGTACTTTAATAGATAATGTTCTTGAAAATGAAAAAGGGCTTTGTGGTTTTTAAACTTAAAATAAACTTTTTATGCCGGACAACTAAAGATTTGTTCGCGTTAATCCATGAGGATTAATCAATCATTTGTTTTTATTTACGCTACGACTTTCTTTTACCATATATAAAAACCTTGAGTAGAACCAAGTTTTCCTAATGCTACATTATCAGCCTGTGAAAATCTGTCACATACAGGACTTTACTTACTATAACTATCAGATCAAGTTTACAGCTACATCAAACTACATCACTAAACATCCTTTAAACTAACTCTGCAGGCTTGGCTGCAACAGAACCACTAAACACTATCTAATCAAACAATTACCTTGTTGCAGGTAAGAGCATCGCGTGACAACTCCACATTACGTGTGGCAGCCCTGAGTGCCATTAAACTGACCTAGCTTATTGTTGGGGGAGCAACAAGTGGAAGTCATCGCTTGTTGCTAGGGCTGCCACTGTTTGGTAAAGTATTGCATGACATTTTGTGTTTGTTCTTTTAATTTATGCAGAACATAAAATCTGGCATGTTGGAAAAATGCAAAGTAGAACGATATATTAAGGCATGATAGGAATAAAAATAAGTCTTGCACTGAAACGCTATTACAATACATTAGTCGATGCTGCTGTCTTGTTCTTACATCTTCACCGGTATAGGTCCACAAGAAATAGGTGAAAGATTATAAACGCATAGGTACAGAACTACATAGATCGATCTAAATGAACGTGGCGAAATAAAAAAGTACCATGAAATCTACTCAAAATAGTCGGCAAGCGTAGTGTGGGACGCCTCCCAGCTAGATGCACAGACGACCTCAAAAAGGTGGCTGGAACAGACTGGATGCGGAAGGCGGAGGACAGGGTGTTGTGGCGCAGCATGGGAGAGGTCATGTCCAGGAGTAGACTGAAATCTACTTGACGAATTGCTGCAGCGCCGCCATCTACGTTAATTTAGATTTAGATCCATGCTGGACTATTAGTACAGTTTCATATTTATAACCACGGGTCAGGATAGACAATATGAAATTATCTACAAAGGTCACTTTTATACAACGCTTGAAAATATTTCAATTCCCCCTAAGAACTCTCAACCCTATAAACAATGCACCCCTAAATAATAGGGGTTGGAACTCGCAAACATTTGTCTTGTTGATCGGCGGCGGATACGTCGCGTTCAACAGGTTAGCTGAGGGGATTATGGTAATACCGTGTTTCCACTTTACATCGATTTATTGTTTCTGCACTCGAAGTTTTCTGAAAGAAAAATTAAAGCACCTTTTTAGATTAAACAATGATATACAAAAAAAAAAAAAAATATTGATTTTAGAACTTTCTCGGGTTAATAATTTCATGCAAGTCATCATCATCATCATCATTTCAGCCGATAGACGTCCACTGCTGGACATAGGCCTCCCCCAAGTGTCTCCACATTGACCGGTCCCGTGCGACTCGCATCCAGCGGATTCCCGCAACCTTCACCAGGTCATCGGTCCACCTAGTGGGAGGCCTTCCAACGCAACGTCTTCCGGTTCGCGGTCGCCACTCCAGAACTTTTCGGCCCCATCGGCCATCCGTTCTGCGAGCAATGTGCCCTGCCCACTGCCACTTAAGTTTGGCAATTCTTCGGGCTACGTCGGTAACCGTGGTTCTCTTGCGGATGTCCTCATTTCTGATTCGATCACGCAAGGAAACTCCGAGCATAGCCCTCTCCATTGCCCTTTGAGTGACTTTAAGCCTTCTGATGAGGCCCATTGTGAGCGACCACGTTTCAGTCCCGTATGTGATCACTGGCAACACACACTGGTCATAGACTTTCGTCTTGAGACACTGTGGTAAGTTGGACGAGAAGATACCGCGCAGCCTCCCGAACGCCGCCCAGCCGAGTTGGATTCGACGATTGACCTCTTTCTCGAAGTTAGACCTACCTAACTGGACCGTTTGTCCCAGGTACACATAATCGTCTACAACTTCGAGTGTTGAGTCTCCGATCTTGATAGGAGTGGGTGTGACATGGGCATTCAGCATGATCTTGGTTTTGTCCATGTTCATTTTAAGACCCACTCTTCCGGAAACTCTGCTGAGGTCATCGAGCATTATACTGAGGTCCTCCATGGTCTCAACCATAACCACTATATCGTCGGCAAACCGAAGGTGAGTGATGTACTCGCCATTGACGTTGATGCCTAGCCCTCTCCAGTCCAGAACCTTGAAGACATCCTCTAGTGCAGCGGTGAACAGTTTCGGAGATATGACGTCTCCCTGTCTCACCCCTCGCTGCAGAAGGATAGGTTCGGAAGCTTGGTCCTGAAGTCGGACTGACATGGTGGCGTTTTTGTACAAACACTTCAACACCTCGATGTACCGATAGTCGATTTGGCACCGTTGGAGAGACTGCAGTACAGCCCAGGTCTCGATCGAATCGAAGGCTTTCTCGTAGTCCACAAACGCTAAACAGAGTGGCAGGTTATACTCTTCGGTCTTCTGTATAACTTGCCGCAGCGTATGTATGTGGTCCACGGTGCTAAAGCCTTTTCGGAAACCGGCTTGTTCGGGAGGCTGAAAATCGTCAAACCTGCGCGCGAGACGATTCGTGATGACTCTTGAAAACAACTTGTAGACATGGCTTAGAAGTGAGATGGGCCTATAATTCTTCAACCGGGCATTGTCGCCCTTCTTGAAGAAGAGTACCACCACACCCCTGCACCATGCCTGTGGCGTTTTCCCCTCGAGTATGACGGAATTAAACAGCTTCTGAAGGGCCTCAAGTACCGGTTTTCCACCCGCCTTCAGGAGTTCGGCCGTAATTCCGTCATCACCCGGTGCTTTGTTGTTCTTGAGCTGTTTCAGAGCCATCCTAATCTCGTACAGGCTGAAGTCCGGGATGTCTTCGGTATAGTGTCGGGTCAGTCTAGCTCTTGGGTCGTTTGCTAGATCTACAACGGGTTTACTGGTTGACGTGTACAACTGTCCATAGAAGCTCTCGATCTCCCTAAGAAGCTCCGGTTTGGCGGATAAGATCCTACCATCGTCGGTCTTCAGTTTCGTGAGCTGGCTCTGCCCAATAGCCAGATCTCTTGCAAATACCTTGGAGCCTTTGTTCCGCTCGATCGCGTCTTTGATACGCGAGTTCATGCAAGTATCAAAATGTTACTCAAAGGTAAGTATCAAACGAAAAAAAAGTCTAATTAATTTACTGTTTACTCAAATTCACATTACATACTCGAAAATCAAGCAACTTCCATTCCCAAAACAATATTTAACCCTTCCAAAACTCCACCACGCAAACAAATGACGAATTTCACTGCACCACAAAAACAAATGAAGATTAAACGAGCTGTTAAAAGAAGCGACGTAACCTGCGCGTACGCAGGATGCGGTGATTGTGCGCGCGAGTTGCGACGCAGCGGAAGCGCGGACGGTTCGCGCCAAAACATCCGCCATTAGTGCTGAAAAAATATTGCATGCGTCGCATGAGATATGGCGCTGGGACTGCCCGCTGATTGATATTAAAATGAAATGTCCATTCAGCCGGTTTGAATAAGTACCGCCGAGTTTGTTTGTATTGTTTTATCGTTATTTTATGGGGACTGTCGTTTTTTATATTTTTATTGCCCTGGCTGGTAAGCTCGTTTGTATTGGTATCGTACCTGTATAATGCGTACATATATGCTAAAAAAAATATCGGAAAAAAGCATCTATACATACCTACAACTACATACACATAACTAGATTTTTGACTTAACTAGGCAGATAAATTTATTTGCATATTTATTATTCCCAACACAACTATCATTACAGGTTGCCCCAAATCGGTAGCGTGGTATTAAACAATATTTTTTCCATTAAATCACTTAAACAAAATAATTGATCAACGTAGCTAAAATAGAATAAGTAACAATAATTTTAGAAACAACCACAAAATTCTTAAAGCAATCAAAATCAATAACCCTGAAACCATTAAATCAAATCACAACACACCAACTGCAGTGTCAATACACTTGGTCTTCACAAAACAAGAGACGATCTGAACGAACGCACCGACCATTCTTAAGCGCGCACCGGCCCAGAAATAGAGCACAATAATTCATAAATGTTATGCGCAAGCGGCGATAATACTGTAGCATTGATCGGTCATATTGGTATGACAACGTATGAGAATCTTATTGGGTTTGTAGGGTTGGTGAATTTTAGGTGCACAGGAAAATAAGCTGTATCGATAGTGATGTTATGTGGGCGGGTTTTGTTTTATGTTTTGCGTGAAATTGTTTTATTTAATACTGACGTCACTTGAGTGCTTATTATAAATTGGTATCAATTAATTATCTATTGAAAAAGTCTTTGCTTACTGGATAACTTCGAAATCTGCATTGGAATCCCCAAAATCAAACTTATTATTTGCAGAGAAGTTGATGAGTAGGCCAAGTTAGGGTAAAGGTTACAGATAGTTGCATCGCACATGGTTCAATATGGCATGACACTTCTCATATAAAATTCACTCTTTGCGCGACTGCCCTAAAAAGGGTATTTTGTTTTATCTAGAATGGTCCTGTTACTTATAAGAATATATAGAAATACCGAAAGTACAGTTCTTACAAAAGGAAAACTGATCTAACGCAATAAATTAATAGTTAACTAGCCAATCCACAAGAGCATGAGTATGATATTCAAACAAAGCAGTGCGCGGCGGTGCGCGGTGCAATAATAAGCGGAAACGATGCGCAGGAGTCGCGGGCGCACGCTCCACTAACTAAACTATATATGGACTGTGACAACGATGAATGTATTGTAAGTGAAATATTTATACTAATCCTTAACAGCTGATAAAGTGCTGGTGGTCCTCTCGTAGAAATATAATAATCTGACGATAATTATGATATAGGAACTCGAACAGTATCCTTTTATACCTTTCGGGACTTGGCTGTCGTCTTGACTCTCAGAGGACAATTCTTCGCCAAGTAACATGGATACGTAAGCAAAGTATAGAATAATAAAATGAAAGTAAAACTGCTCTTGAACGAGAATCATGCAATAGCAATGATAGTGAGTAGACAGTTCTCATAAGATACGAGTATTTGCATATGATAAATATTAGCTTTTGATTGTCTAGTTACGTCTACTGCATGCCATAGGCTGTATGATAACCACCAAGACTTTCATTAGGATTATTGCCATATTAACTACGTCAGATAGTGTTTAGTGATCGCAGTATATTGTTATCAGCTGACAAGAGAACGCAACATGACAATTAAATGGTTCTTAACATCAGATAGACAGTTTAGTGGTCGCTGTGTTTTGTTATCAGTGATCAAGAGGACGCTATCACATAACGTAGGAAATAGGCAAATATTTCATGGGAAAATACTCGTAATTATTTTCATTGTGGAACCATACACTCTTTATAAGATAATCATTGTCCAGATGAATTTTATTGTCTCTCCCAGTGACAATGTACAAAGAGACGTAATACCTCATTGTTGTCCTATGAGACTGAAGCAAGTTTATAGTCTTACTAAGAAACCTAAAAAGACTGCAAATGAAGACATCAGTGAGACATAAGACATGGTAGTAGACAGTAACAGGAGAAGTGTTCAAACAGTAGAGAGCCCAATAAAAGCGCTGCGACAAGTCGTCAAACAGGCTAGCATTGTTGTCGCTCGTCTGGTTCTAAGAATGATGGTCAGTAATAAATGCGGATGTCGATGCAGTGTCCCACGCCTTACAATACTTGTTATGACTATTTTAGGTGTACACGTCTTTTGTTTTTTAGTAGGTACTTCATCTGTACGGGATCAAAGCATAACTTTATTTTAGAAAACCTAGCTATACATTCATATGAAAAACAGGATAAAAACGTGGCAATAGAATTGTGACAAGAACACGCAACCGTTTATTTTTTCTGGAAACTCCTGTATTATGAAAATTTGAATTATTGGAACCTTTTAAGTGTTGGTCATTTTTTTTATACGGATCTTCTTCACATCTGTTAAATTAATGATACAACTATTCACACAAAAACGTTCACATTTTTAACAAGTTTTCTATTAGAATTTAATCATAGTAATTCTTCTTAGAGTGTTACTTATGGAACCTTATACTTATAAGATTCTTCATCGTCATCATTTCCTTCAGACACATATTAACCACCCTCATCAATATTCCCAACAGAAACAATTCCATTTTAGTCTTCAGCTCGTTCCACCACAACCAAAAAGTCTTCACTTATGACTTACTCAGCTGAATGTTTACCAACCATTTCACCGAAGCACATAAACCCCCTACTGGTCTGTCATCTGGTGTCAACCAAAAACAACAATGTAAGAGTTAATGAATAAAACAAGTGTCCTACCTTGAACTAAGCTCTCTTCGGATAAGTTAGATTGGCAATGCAGATGGAGATATGCGATTGGTTACGAGGTGAAAGAAAAGATTTTAAAATAAGCTTGCATCTGCCCAAAAACCTTGTTTCTCTTTTTGTTATAATACAATTCGACCTACGAATTACTTCAGCAGTGTTTTTATAGTTAGATAACCAAATCAGTGTCTAAAAATGGAAAAATCTCGTGATCATAAATATCACAGCTCGTGATCTGATGACAGCACGTACTTTAGAGTATCTTGCTTGATAAGCAGCCAATCATATTTGACGTTATTGACAACTGAATTTCCTCACCTGTCGATACAACAATATTGGCACGACGAGAAGGGCAGTATTTGGACATAACGCACAGTCTTGAAAAAGAAACTCTTCCAGCTTTAGCAGTCCTCTGCAACAAACCCTAAAAATCCCACACAATACATCTGACAGTTGTGACTCACCATCACCATACAAATATTACTCGCCTCGCTTACCCTACAATGTAAGAGCAAACCGTAGTTTTATTTGAACACAGATTTAGCACAGACAATTGACTCGACGACCGTAAGTCACACATGAAACGGATGCCGCTGTCAAAGCACCTCTCATTGTTGGCACCAGTAGTATTTATTGAAATAACATCGAGGTTATTATTGGAGTGCTTCAGAATTCTAGGGCAGGTATTAATTATTGCATTCACGTGGTTGGTATTTGTATTGTCTCTCTTGGGCGTAATGGATTTTCTATTTATTGTGAGAGCTCGCGGACGCATTACAGAACAATGTGTGTTATGATGCTGGCTGCGCAGAGTATACTCATACATCGTCTATTTATAATTAGTTTTTGTTGGAGTATAGCAAAAACAAATCGATCCTACTTCAACACTATCATCTTTCTCTTTCTAACTCATAAATATTATTTTTTACTATTGAGCCCGCCCTTACCACTTGAGCGAAAGCCTTACTTTCGCATAGCGACTGTACTACTCTTTTAGCCTTGTGTGGGATCACACGTCTCATGTAATATTAGTAAACACACCTTCCAATATATAAATATAAAAGGATAATCAACGTATTATATAATTCCTTATAACAGCCTTTCCTTTGGTGTTCCTCCATTAACCCTAACAGTTTTAACCTGAGGGGCAATTCTCGTAATTTTAAGAACGTTTACAGTCTGATCTCAGTCTCAATCTGTCAAAAAATACGTCTAATTTCCCTACATTTTGACAAGTTTTTGACATTTGTTTGTCGCCGAGATGACACTGCGACTAGATTTGAACGTTTTAAATTACGAGAATTGGCCTTCTGATCTGAGTATGACATTTGCCTGATTCTTACCACAGGACCAAAAAAAAAAGAAAATTATACTAAGTATGTAGGAGCTTCTATTTGAGTTCAATTTTTATTTAGCTTAAACCAGAACAAAGACATCTCAAAATTCAAAATAAAAAAGTCTCCATGACCAACTGCTTTCGGTCTATAAATCATACACGTATTTTTTTCACTAGCCCATCTAATAATCATATTCAAGGCGCACTAAACTCCCCGGGGTGGGCACCACAGCAAATTATAATAATTTATGACCAATTAGGCGACGAAGACGCACTTAAACTGCGGTGTCAAATGCTAATGCCACATGTATTTTGGCCACCGAATATTTATTATTATTATTGTACTAAAGATTTATTAGAGCAACATATTTTTTCCATAATTACACATTTACGTTTAATCGTAAACTTCGAATTTTATTTTAAACGCCATTATTAATTTAATAATTATTGTTTTTGTAATAAACAATGCTATGTGCTGTGACTATTATAATAGTAAAATTATGGGTCGTTTCGTTTATTTTGTGTCGTTAAACTGGAATCGTTAAACTAGTTATTCTTGTGTTTCGGTTAGTTTACATTATGGACTATAATACTAACTGCAGTTTACAGCATACTGATCAAGTGATTAAATTCCCATCTAATTACTTGATCAGATAGGTACCTATTTTATAATTTCAGTAATTAAAAACCAGAGAAATATATCTGCAGCATAGAAGCCTGTGGTCACCTCAAGATCCTATTACAATTATAATCCAGTCATATTATTGTCAGGCAGCGTCTTTGAAACAGACACCGGTGGCTGTCAAAAACCTATACCCTGACTAGTCCAAATATTTATAAAAGTCAGTCGTAACTTTCTGCTTTATCGTCATAACACTCTTTAAAATATTTGGACCAGTCTGAATTAATACATTGTACCTAATGCACATACCAGTGCCAATTTAAATAATTAAATCACACATCCTATTTGTAACCCAATTATAATACCAGCCAATGTTTATTATACAATAGAAACAAATAATGACGAAACTAACAATAAACATTAGCGCTCCCGTTATTATTATTGTTCATAATAATATATTCCTGAAACTCCGCGTGACATTTGCGATGGACCGGAACACTTTTGTTTCATTCATAAGTGACCACGTTTTGTCTTCAAACGTGCAGTGTAGTATATGTAAGATTTTCAGATGAATGAATTAAAATTACGATGAAGAAAAGAGTTACGTTCCACAGACAGGGGAAATACATAAAAAGGAGAAAACGGGAAGCTTTCTGTGGTTCATTCAAAAATAACGTTGTGCTTTATCGAATTTACATCAGTGTCACAATGCAACGACTGAGCTGAAAATGCTTCCGTACGTAGCAAAATTCTTAACTGGTAGTTGGAAGCTTTTAAAATTAACTATAAAAGGAAGATGGCTAAAACAATATGAGTAGGAATGCAGGATTTCTTCAATGGGTACCTAAGTAGTGGCGAAAGGGCAAACTCAAACTATCAAACTCAAACTATTTATTTCAACTAAACCAATTACAGGCATTTTTGAAATGTCAAGGGTCGGTCAGTCAAAAAGATGAAGCTAGTTGCTTATTCCAAAGCGTAGTAGGTACCTATGGAGAAGAACGGACTAGAAACTCCATGGACACTCTTTTAAATCACAATAACATGGTTACAAAGTATTGGATACATCATTCATGTTAAAAATTATGCACGTGAGAACGATGCAGAATGTTACGCCAAATTCTATGAAAGTGGAGGTCAATAGAATTTATAAGTAAGAAGTTTAGAAGTTACAAAGACGATCATTTGAATGATTTTGCAGACTGTAAGAGTACAGCACAAAAACACAACGTTTCGTTTTTCCTTGCTTTCTTTCTTTGTCACCGCTTCTCCAAATTCTCCATATACTACACACACCTTCCTATAAATAACAATAGATTAGGCGCACATTAAACGCGGCTGCCAATGATATTATGATGTACAGTCGAATCGCGTCACTTTGGCCGCCTTCCCATTTATCATGCCTCCTTTATTTGCTTTGGCGACCTCTTTGATTTCTCTTGGCGCTGACGAACGGCCTGAAGGTGGTAATTTGCAGGGCAGATTTGCAGGTGTAATGAGCTTCTTTGTTGTGAGAAGTCGGCCTTTGTTTTTGAAGATATTTTTGCAACTGCTGATTTTTTACCGTCACTTAAGATAGAGTGTGGTGCAGAACCCCGGTCTTGATATTGACATTATTTGAGAAGAACATTGTCCGAAATAAAATAGCATAATGTTAGTTAGATTGACATGAAGTCATCATCAGTTGAACATTGTGAAATCATGAAATAATAAAATATAATTGGGTCTGTGAAATATCATATAGCCGCTGTAATTTCTTACACTAACAAACCAAATAAAAAGGGTAACTTCACTTCATAGTTTCAGGAAAAAGAGATCATGTCCCTACCAGTTTTTCATGTTAATCTTCCACTAGAAAATTTTGTAGTAATAACTAAAATTCTCAAAATCTCGTCACAGTTTCGAAGAAAACAAACCACTTGAAACTGAGCTAGCTTTACATAAGTATAATTAGAAAGTTAATTATGTCGCTATGTAGGTATGCATGTAAACATTCCTTTATGAATCGACACAAAGTGTCTCTTAATTTCGCCTCCCCCACAGTCGGGCTTTGCAAAGTTGTATCTGTGATGTAGCGATAGCAGAAAAAAATTATGTTAAACTTTTATTTTTGTTAATTTTTTTTAAGATTGGTGAAATGTGTCTGTATCTCTGCCTAACCCTTATAGGGGAATTACTGGCGTGATGTTATGTTTATTATGTTTACGGTTTTTTGAAGATCATCATTTCTTGTGGGTGTATATAGCTATTTTTGCCATCTACAGTAATTTTGCTGTCCGCATAAAATTAAATGTAAAATGGCTTTTGTAGGGTAAGGTTTTGTAGGCTAATCTAGAGGTCAAATGGCCGATATTTATTTATTTATCCTCACACTGAAACGCCATACGGCAATTACACCAACGGAGCAAAAAATCACTTCATGTGCTACTTTCCATCCATCCTGTGCGCGGTGGACATCAAACGAGTGGCGATGGATCACAGTACGCTCACGCAGCGTGCCAAATGCAGCATTTCTCCATAACCCCATCACTCCTTCCATATTGCGCAAATTCATTGCGAATTTTTGAAACTCAGTGATTTTTCAAAGAAAATACATTAAAATTGAAAAACACGGAAAATTTTGAGGTGTCATCCTGCCTGACAGATGACACTTAAAAAAAGAATATAGACAGAGACATCGACGCGCAAACTGAAACCAAGAATTCAGCACATGATTCTAGCGTAGAAATTTTCCGACGGTTAACAAAAAAAAAAAAAAAACAATACTGTTTCATAGAAAAGCGGTCAAAATGTAAGGAACAGCTTATGTTTTTTTTAATAACTGACAAAAATGTCCAATGCTGGAGGATTCTCAATCATGATGGAATACATGGTAATTAGTTGCGCACTGTGTATAATTTTCTCCGTAACTTCAGTATTACTTTAGCCTACAAATTCTATTGAATTAAAATCAAAAAAGGCCTTCTCACTTACGCCGTAATAAGTAAACACATAAACACTATAAAAAGTACGCATAAATAAAACATTCACTGCAAATTATCACCACCTCCCCAGCGTGAAAACGAATGTAAATAACTCTTTATATTCAATAAAAACCGACCATTTCTTGCATTAAGCAATTTGGTTTTACCATAAAATAATTAACGCCCCATACGATTGAGGCATTTAGCACAATTATTAATCACTTTTCTCAATTAAAACAATTTATTTTACATAATTTCCAAATAGTTGTAATATTGACATAAGTGGGAAAAAACACGTTTCGACGTGTTCAATTTAATAAACATACATGGGTTCACCAATTTATTTTTGATGGGACTTTGTTTTCCTTAGTTTACAACGGGAAAATTGGAATAACGGTGAAGCATTTTACTTAATTGCTAATTGAAATGATAATAAAATCTTGTTCACTTAATTGGAATTGTAAAAGTCAAATAGAAGACCGTAATTTTTTGATCGATCTTCGACTTTTGTTAAGAGTAGATCGTATTTTTTAATTATGTCAAAATTCATGACCTATTTATTTAAACAGCACTTCATATGAAGATATAGAGGTGTGAGGAACAGGGTGTAAAGTTCACTCATCCTCCATAGAAAAGGGAGGATCCTCCGACCAGATGGGTGTTGTGTCTGGTGGGCAATTGCCCAACGATTGATGTTGGGAAGTTTGTATATATGCTAATTGCGCGGTAAACTCTGCTTGTGAGATGCAGGATTTGCGTGACGTCAGTATGACGCGTTGTTCGCATGTGGCGTTGTAGATACCGCTACAAATACGTTTAAATACGCATATTCATGCTTCATGAATGCTGTAGGTTGATGGTGATCAACCTACAGCATTCCACTGCTGGACATGGCCTCTCCAAATGCACGCCATTCAGCTCGAGTCTCGGCAACTCTTATCCAGCTGCTAACAGCCACCCTGCAAAGATCGTCGGTCCACTTAAGCCTCAAAGCGTCCTATCTTACGATCATACGCTATGCATATTGCGTATTACTATACCTACCAATTTCAAAGGTTTCTAAGTATTGTTAAGTTTTCTTCTCTGTGTGAGAAGGGCCTTATGCTCTGCAGTGGGCAAATATTAGGCCAGTATCATTTTTAGTAGAATGTTTCTCAAAGATTTTGTATAACCACATTGAGGCCCGTTTTCACAAATCACTAAATGCGTTTTACCAAACACAATATTTCAAACATCATTCTGTCTCTGTCATCTTCAAAATATTGAAAAAAAACAAAGCTATGTTTTAAATACGTTCCTAACGGTAAACGTATTTAATGATTTGTGGTGTAATCGGACCTAGATACCTAACGTCAAACCAGGCATTAATAATACATTTAATTCCGCTCTTCTTGCTGACCCTACCCTGGGAGGGTGCCACACAAAGGCGCGGCTGCTCTTTTTCACTTCTTCCTTCCACTTTTTACTTTTTGGTCCCTCTTGCCTCCCCCATGTCCTCTGTCCTCTGTCCAACCATGCGATGGATTTTTTGTCCTCTTTTTGCCCTTATTTACTTACTTTTGTTTATATGTTTGTGTTATGTTAGCAGCAATTTTCCAGAGTAAGGCCTGTGCTTTAATTAGTAATTTAGGTTATTTTTTGTAGAAAATTAAAGAAAGAATTTAAAGAGTTTTCTGCTGTAAGAGTTGAGATTGTCAATGGCTATGAATAGGTACTTTGTTGAAAAGGATTTTCAGTTGTACCTAAGATTTCGCAATAAATTAGTTGATAATAATCGTATGAGTGGTAAAATCATAATCCATTGATTGCAAACATTGATGTTAAACGTTTTTGTTCCACATTTGTAGTTCATGCATGCGCTGATAGGTGGCGCTACGGGTTCTGAAGTATTAATTCAATTTGTCAATACAAAATTATTGGGAAATGGTTAGGTAATAACGCGACCTTTTTTACCAAGTAAACCAATTCATTTTCACCAATAGAATAATCAATATAGACAGATTTCTATTTCGCCGTTAGTGAAAATATGGTAGGACATCATACCTACCTACTTGTTTTTTCTGTACTTTCCACTAAAGCCATTCCTTTGGCTTGTGGTATACTTAGGTATACCACAAGCCAAAGGAGCGAAGCTTTAAAAAACACAGTATTTTCTCCATCAAAGACCCAATACTCATGTTCTTTTCTTTACCACCCAATCTCAGTCATAATTCTCCCAACCTTACCATCAAACAGAAACCTCTGAAAAGGTTCCCCGAACATTTCTTGAACAAAACCTTCAGAAAGTTGACACAGCTACACAAAACGTAGCTATCTATCTGTTCCCATATAAAAGAGACGGAGAATAAAAGGCAAACAAAACATGTATGGAGGCAAGACTAAACATTTCCAAGACGTTGCTTGGGGGGTGGGCACCCTGCCCAGGAGTGTGAGGAGGAGGCACATCTACCAAGAAACGTAGCACAAACTTACCTCAAACAAAACAAATGACAATCAACCTTAGGACGTTGTTATACGGTTGAATAGAACGGCAGTGTAAAGTTGGTGTTTCACAATACAATGTCCATTTATGGAAGAGCCATGAAAATGCATTACTTTTCCCCGCTGTCCTCCATTTTCTGTGCGTTATCAGGGGCAAAGGGAGGTCAAATGTAACTGGTTAATAAGGTTTTTAACCGTTGCCTGTGTGTGTGGAGTCGTTTATTTGAAATGAAGCAAAGCTGCAGAATACAGGAGGAATGTATTCTTCTTTGTATGCGGTATTCTAGCTGTTCTAGAAACTAGGGAATTCTGTTGAAGTTGCGTTTGAAATATTCATGACGTAATGTTTCTTAACGTTTTAGTTAGTAGAGCAAATTGTAAAGAATGTTTACATAACTACAGGAAAGATCTAGTGTCTTTTGTGGATAAAAGACAGGATGGATAAAGTAAAAGTTTTTCTGTCTGTGTGGTCTCCAGGAAAGATTTGACCACCCCTACTTTTCATGTAGTATCAGCTTAGAAAGGAATATTAGAAAGATGGTAGCTACCATGAAACCAATTACTAAATACTTATAAAATCTAGGGTATCAGTACCTTATCTTTCTTCATTAAGCCTCAAAATCACATGGAAAATTCAAAGACCTGTTTGGATTGTTACTAAACTACTAAAAGATTATCTTGCTCCTAAACCAAATCTCAGATTTACAAAGTAACCACGGTTTACAAAAACTACGCGAAATATTCAACATTTTCAAGCAAAATATCACCACCCCCGTACCACGACATCAAAAGCCAATGCAAACGAAAGATTCCATCGATCGCCTTTCGGTCTCTCTCGTGGTACAGGGTGGGGCAGTCAGCGACACCTGTTCCGAACATCCGGTCACAGATACTATCCCTATTGCACTTCTTAATGAGTGCTCTCGTTACTACAGACGGCAATATGCTCTGACTGGCGCGTTTAAGTTCGGCCTGTAAGGAAAATCCGTCGATCACATAACGTTAACGCAGTCAACCGTGTTCGATATTGAAGTCCGTTTTGCGGATCGGTTTTATCGGTTGCGTTTTAGTTCGTTTTGGCATAAAAATTGTTGCGCTGCGTAACTTTAACGGGCTCTGTAACTTAGATGCGCGTTATCGTCTTGTGTAAATTTAAATAAAGAATCTCGACGAGTCTTTATTTAATTTAGCACTATGGTCACGTTTACGTTAACATCGCACAAAAAATTCTAAGATGACGTAACTTAAACGCGTTAAGTTAACTCCGGGTTATTGTCTTGTAAAGCGGTGGACATATTAGGCGTGTTTCTATGTAGGTTCTATAAATAGAGGTTCTATTTAAAACTAGTTAAAGGACAGGCGTTAAGTGCTGTGAATATGTTAGTTAGGTTAGGTACTATTAATAGGACTTTTTATACTGTTGATGTTATCAATGAACGTTTTTGGTTTGTTTCTGTTACTGCGAGGAATTTCTGTCTGGTTTGACTTGAATGGCGTGGAAGCGATTGTCTTTTGTTTTTTCCTTTATTTGTTTCGAGGAATTCTAGATTGTGTTTGTGTGGAGTGGTTTCTATGTAGTTGTATGTACAGGGTTGACTGTTTAGTCACACTGTCCTATAGGGACTACCTACCTAGCCTGTGAGTTAGTTAGGGTACAGACTTTCCTATTAGATAAGTACTTCTTTGTAACTAGCTGGGCCCCGCGGTTTCACCCGCATACGTTTCGATCCCGTGGGAATATCGGGATAAAAAGTATTCTATACGTTAATCTTGATTATAAACCATCTGTGTGCCAAATTTCATCCAAATCTGTTCAGTAGTTTTTGCGTGAAAGAGTAACAAACATCCATCCATCCATCTATCTATCCATCCATACAAACTTTCACGTTTATACTTAATATTAGTAGGAGTAGGAAATGGGATTGTATAGTTATAGGTAGGAAGCTATAGAATTAGATGATTAATTAATTTTGCACTTAGACATACACCAAACTTTGTACTACCTAGATACTTACTACCAGCCTAGTTATTGAGATTGGTACCTAACCTATTCCTGTGGAAATCTAAAATGAGCTCTTTGAAAGTTCGTTATAGATATCTAATTACTTCATTTAAATAATTACAGACAAACCAGCATTACTAATTTTCTACCCATTTATTCCTTTGAACGTCCCGAAATGTCTAAAATGAAAGAAACCGATTCTCAATCACAAAGAACATACCTACACAGAAATAGAACACAGTAAATGCCAAATCAAAAAATTTAAACGCGGAACAATACTCGCACATCGCCAATCCGACAATAGAAGTGACGCGGCATTCCAATTCGGTGCGCTATTGTTGAATACGACGCCCTGATTGGCTGGCTGGCACAATGGGCCACGCCCACCACACAATGCCCTATTGTCGTGGCGGGACGCACCGCCCAACCGTTCTTATATTTTTTTATAGAACATTAGATTTTATTTGGAATTTTGGGTGCTATATTGCTGCTAAGGAAATCTCTGTTTATTTGCTATTCCGATATGGATAGTCAATAAATTATGTCAGTTAGTCAAAATGCTCGATTAAGCAAATTATGCTAGTCGTTTATGATGAAATATTTGGAAGCTTTTTCGATAAACTCATCCAATTTTTGGTAGTTAATCTACAAAAAAAGTAAGCATTAAAACTCAAAGTGAGATATGAGCGACGGAAAATAAAATTTTAATAGTAAACATATAACAAAATCAAATCGGGAAAGAGACGATTTTTAAAAGCTAAAAACACATTAAAACAGAAAGTAAACTGGTAATAAATTAAAAAAAAGATCGCGCCCACTTAGGCGCCCCAAATGGAAATGGCAGCTACTTATTTTTTCCGTAAAAGCATCGTTTAAAACTTGGTCAGCTGGGTGTCGGTCATAAGGGGTTCGGTTCCGTAGCTGAACCGGTTTACTATTCAGGAACATCACAAAGTCTTTTGTGTTCATCTTTTGTTACACCGGATCCTTTCCGGTGCAGATAAATAATCAATGTTAGTATCTTGCTAATATTAAAAATGTACTAATATTATCTAATAAAAAAATATGATCCATATCAGATACCTCACATTAATAATTTTAATGTGAGGTATCTGATATGGATCATATTTTTTTACTAAGTCCTCTCCCACTTAAGGGTGGGAGAGGATTTAGTTACTTATTTCCAGCACAACACAAACTATTGGTTTACCTACCTATTTGTCCGGAACCGGTCGAAGAGATAATGCTTGGGGGAGCCTATGTCCAACGGTGAACGTCTTTCGACTAAAAAGATGATGGTGACAAATTATTTAATTTTTTATCATCTCCAGTGTGAATATTAAAACAATCTTCTCCCAGCCTAGTCCACAACTTTGAAGAACCAAGAAACATCCCCTACGGTACCCCGGATTTAGGCAAAACGTTGACCGAAACAGCGGTAATGTTGCAGAGGGTCCACAAATAGAGATTAGTACGGCTAATGGTGCCATTTCCACTTGTTAGTACCTACTTTTTACGTCAAATGTACGTAAAACGTTTGGGGATTGATGTAAGCTTTCAATAGATTTATTTTGTTGATATTGTTTTGGTTTGAACTTTGTGTGATAATCTATTATTGTCACTCGTGATCGAGGATGTTTTAAGTTAATGTATGGTCTTATTTTTGGACTGAAAAGTTTGCTTAAGTGATTTTATTCTTACACTTTTTTTCTTGTGTGCTTTTTGTCCGGAGCGTCATTCAATTTTAGAGTTTCAGTACTGTAGAGAAGATATCTTGAACATCATCTGAAAAAATTAAACTGAAAGGAAAATCCAATCAGATTCTGAATTAACCTTCTACAGTAAAACAACTACTAGTAAAGTAAAGTCAGATGCCACTAATAGGTTCATAAGTACTCCCAAGGAAAGGCTTCAACACATAGGTACCTACTATGTGTTGAAGCCTTTCCTGACACGAAGCAACCTACAGCAGCTTTCGCTGTTGGAAACAATAAAATAAACACTCACTTTCATTTACCCACAAACAGTATTAATTTTTCAATAAATTAACTAACCGTTTTGTAAGGTCAATACAGGGTCATGGGAACCAGTGGTGTTGGTCTCTCTAGCCAAAGTAATGAATGGACAGCAGAGGTCAACGATACCTGGCTGGCCGTTGATGACAGATAAGATAATTAATAAAGTGGACACGCGGTACCTAATTAACCAGTTGCTTGCGGTTAAACAGATGCAGATGTTGGGCCAATATTGGTTTGTGATGTTGGCTCAAATGTGACTATGGATTTGGTGTTTGAAGCGTGGAATGATAACGATGATTTTAATGACACGCCTAAAAATAAAGGCGTCTAACTAAACAACAGGTCAGGATATTAAGGGATATGATGAGAATTTGCAACAGATAGATACTGTAAGATAGATAGATATAATTAGGATAGACAAGAAAAAAAATCCCATCTGGTGTCTTAGAATTTCAAGAAACCTTCCGAATTCCATTAAACAATGGCACTGTTTAGCTCATGTTTAACAAGCCAGGTGGTGCCTCCATACAAATTAATCACTTGTGTTTTTTCATCCTACATCTTAATGTCACATGTCATGTCTTTCAAATACCCACCATTGGTCTTCTAATTACTATAATATATAGCAACATCACATATTATCTAAGTATAAAATGTATAGATAAACAATCTTTCAAGGAATTTAATAACGAGCTAATTATAAAGACGGCAGTGGAACATCAAAGCCTTATGTTTCATAAAAGGTTCTTCATATATGTTTTCATGTAAGCATACCTACCTATTTATATCTACTTACATACTTTCTCATCACCTCTTATAAGAACATGGATTTTATCAAATCCTTTAGAAATTACTTAGAGATTGAGTTAAAAAAGTCAGGTCAATAGTCAACAGAATATTGATGTGATACATTTATGTTGGGGAATCGTATTACCTACCTAGTAACTGAGTTTTGAAGGTGAGATAGGCAGTCTCAACATATAAAATACTAGTATTCAGCTGCATCTGGTTAGACTGGAAGCCAACCCCAACATAGTTGGGAAAAGGCAGGCAGATGATGATGATTTATTGTGATGATCTAATAGTTTCAGAATGACCTTCTAATGACTCCAAAACTAGACATAGATCGCGACACATCTGGCATGTCCCCCCAGGTCAAAAGGGTGATAATAAACCCCGGTACAATTCATCTAATTCCTTACCTAATACTATCATAAAAGTAAACCGCATGGAAAACCCTTCAATGAGGAGTAAGTTTCCCATCAAACTAACTTTATGTTATGGGGACGAAAACGGAAGGGTGAAAATGAACCCGTTATGTGGAAAATAAGGAGAGGGTTGATATCAACTGACGTGTTGTGTATTATTTGAAGGAAGGGGTGAATTAAAGTTTAATAAAGACAAACGAGATATCGCCAAGGAACGTAGAAAGACAGAACAAGAAATATTATTCCCAGATAAAATCACCAATGAAAATTATTCTGCTGTCCCAAGATAATTCATTCCCATTTATAAATAAGTTACCGTTTTAATTAATAAAATTAACTTATCTTTAAGACACTTAACACATAAGTCTGCTAATTATAGATACGGCAAATACTTAACTTGGTACCTGTTTGTAACTACGACTAGTTAAATTACCTACATGACTTAACTTTCTAAGATTAGATACTACCGTACAACGTAATTATATTACATGTTATACTCCTATATGAGTACTAAATTGTGTAAACCTGTTATTATGTGTTGTAAGGTTTACCATAGAAAAGCTACAGTTTCTTAAGGCTATCGTATAATATGGAGTAAGTCTACAGTCAGTAAGTCTGCACACCTTCATACAAAAGACTTTCTTATTTTTTATGTAGGTGTGAACGGCCGTACAAAAGTGTTTTTACTTTATACTTAACCTATCTATACTTAATGCAAAGACACTGCAGTTTGTCTGTGGTAAACCCTAAATCCAGCAAAGTATAAAATCTACAATCACTAAATCTCCCACTAAAGCACAGACAATACCAGTTGTAAACCTAACCATCCAAGTAAAGTTCCAACAGAATTACCGGACAAAAAACAGACAATACCTTTAAATCAGCTACCAGTCTCAAGTCCTAATTAAACAAAAAAACAGCCACCATTGAGCGCAACAGAGGCGGAAATGCCACAATGAGACATGGACTCGCGCGGATTAGATTCAAAGCGAGGCAAAGATCTTTAAATAGATAGGCCGCGGACGCGCTAAGTGACGCCAATTAGCCAGCGCGCCCTCTCTTGACATCGGTTAAGGTGAAGCGGCTTCCAGTTTTAAATTTTCGGCGTTCGGGTAACTTCGGGATTTGCACGGAAGAAGTTCGATATTTAATTTTAAAACGGTTTTTTTTTCGTACAGAAATTTGGTGCCCTGTTCTGTTTTGTGACAGTATATTTTATTGAAAATTTAATATTTTCTGAAATAAATATCTATTTAAATTAAACCGATAAAAATAATTTACAGCTTGATTTTGCAGGAGATTCCCCAATTTGCAACATTTAAATAAATTACCTACTGCATTTTTTTTTCTTTCATTCGTTTTTTTTTTATAAGACGGATTAATTCATCTCTATTTTTATTTTATTTAAATGCTCTGATTTTACGACTATTTTATTCTAATCTTAATGCTTGTTCAAAACTGCAATTCTTTATAATTTGATTCTAATATAGTAATTTTAGAGTAATAAATAAGTCTTAAAAACCGGTCCATAATCTAAAAACCACAAAATAATCCCAATTTTTATCGGAAAGCAAAATAATTAAAAAGTCTATGGGTAATCAAAATAGAGACAAAGTAAAGAAAACATTATCAAAATTCAGAAATCTCTTTACGGGCAAATAATCTTTGAAACTGACGAACTTGTAAAGGAATAGGGTCGGGTCAAACAGACCCACTCTCTGGAGGAGAAAGGGGATAAACAAAACACCAGAAGCCAATCAAGTAATTGCTTTGGCCCCGGTTTCGGTTGCTTCCTTAGTCGATAATCTTCATTAGTGGGACAAAGGGGGGCCGACGGGTGAATTTTACCTGAAACTTGGGTATTTTCTTTAATTTTGTGTTTGTATATTAATTGAAAGTCTTGTTTAAAATAACTTAAGTAGGTAGGTAAGTTGTTAAGTTTGTGGTTTATGACGTTTAGTTGTTTGCGGTTTAGCGTGAGAATTTCAGTCACCCAAGTAGGTATGGTTTACGGCAATACGGTACGATTAAGGGGAACCATGACGTCACTAATGGGGGACTGGAATTGTGTAAACATAACATAGTACACACGATGACATATCAAGCTATGAATACATTTCCAATTTTAGCTGACCTCGCATTGTATAGACTTTTCGTACATTGAGAGGTCAGCTTATACTGGAAATGGATTGCTTGATATCCCGTCGTGCGTACCTAATGAGGAAAAAATATAATTTCCTTTTTTGTCGCTCTTTAAAATAAAGTAAGTACAAGCTAAAAATAACATTGGAAGTGTATTCTAATAATAGATACAAACGAATTCAATATTACATCCACTCCCAACCTACCAAACCCCAAAAACCAAAACCAAACCCCACCACCAACCAAACCTACCTAATTCAAAGACCAATTTACCTTGACAATTCAAAAGTAATTGGTTTATCCTACTAATAATATAAACGCGAAAGTCTGTGACGATCACAGAAATCTTAATAATAATATTAAGATTTCTGTGGTGAGGATGGATGTTTGATACTCATTCACGCAAAAAGAACTGAACGAATTTTGATGAAACTTTACATTAATACCTATAGCAAATTAAAATAACACATGGGATACTTTTTATCCTGGTCCTTTTTATGCGGGTGAAACCACATGGCGCTGCTAGTTTGAAATAAATGCTTTGGGTTTGACAAAAAAATAAAAAACAGTCGAGACGTATTATGGGACACCCGCACCCTAATTACAATTAAAATAATATACAATCTGAATCATTTTGAAGGATATTGCTAATCCATTGATTCATATGTTCGAAAAATTTGTCTGCTCAACAACGTAAAAAACGCAATGGATGTTGTTGAACTGTCAAAATGAAAGCCATTGGTACTGTTAAGTAGTGTGTTACGGAATTACCTCGCAGGTTCGAACGAAGTTCTTTTCGCTTCACACACTTTTCCAATGAGAGCTAGACTGTCACGATCATAACACTTTTTTTACGTAGATAACAAAAGTGTCATTGTCATCATTAATTCAGCCGAAAGAAGTCCACTGCTGGACATAGGCCTCCCCCAAGCATCTCCACTTTGACCGGTTCTGTGCTTCTCGCATTCAACGGGTTTCTGCGGCCTTCATAGGGTCGTCGGTCCACCTTGTTTGAGGCATTTCAACACACAAAAGTGTCATGACGATCAAAATGTTGCACTTTTTCGGGCTAGCTGGCAAAAGCCGAGTACACAGACTTGCAGAGATGTGAGACCTATAGATAACGTCATGTGATAAGGAACTTCATTCCAAAACTTACACCAAAACAATCTTACAAATCATTAAAACCTCCATACTTAACACAACACACAAATACTCATTACAAACCATCAAACAAAAAGTAATTTACCCCCGTGCGGGGGCTAATAAAAGCCTGGAACACAGCCCCCCCAACCCCGGCAGATAATACCCCACACATGGGGGATGGGGGAAAGGGGGACACCCCCGAGACACACATTCTTACACGCGTGCGCGTCTATGTGGGTCACATTGTCCTCAAAGGAAGGTTTCTTGTCCTTTGAATACAAAAGGTAGATGTTATGTATGTTTTTGGTTGAAAAAGGTCTCGTACGTATGTTTTATGAGGTACCTAGTATGTTTTCAAAGGAATACATGATTTTATTTTATTTAAGAAAAAAGAAAGTAAGAAAATACGTTTTCTTTCAGTAAACATGACGCAGAGAAAGAACACAAACACAAAAAGGTAGAAGTTGGGGGAAAATACTCTATCACATCCACGCAAAATTTGATTTTGTATGTAGCATTGGAATAGATACTTATGCGTTTATTGATTTAAACTGGTAGTCTCCGTGACTCTCATAGTTCTTAGGTATAGGGAGTGGACCTGGGAGGACATACAGAGACCTTATTAGTGATGTTCTTCAGAAAGGTCAGGTACGTTGGTAGTGCTCCCAACCGGCGTGCGCGTAAGTCCAGCACCCTAATTCCATAACACACTTTCAATCGTAATCTGAATCATTTTGCTAATCCATTGCTTCGTATGTTCTAATAATGTGTCAGCTCAACAACGTAAATAACGCAATGAATGTTGTTGAACTGTCAAAATGAAAGCAATATTGCTACTGTTATTGTGTTACGCAATTACCCCACAGATGTATGAACGTAAAAGAATCAAAAGGAGTATGTAAGAATCGTAGTAGGTGGCGTTATGTAGTTTCTGCCCACCCTCCATGGGAACAAAGCGTGAGTTTATGCATGTAGTACCTATTTATGTATGTCATATAGGTATTCTTTGCTTTGCTTTGTGTTAATTATTCTTTTGCTTGGCTTTGTGTAAATTATTTCATCACCACTGCTCTCAAAACATGTACTAGAACCAAAAATTCGAAGACATGTGACATCTGCCAACCCGCACTGGGCCCGCGTGGTGGATTACGGCCCATTCCCTCTCACCGAAAGGAGGCCTGTGTCCCAGCAGTGGGAACATTATAGGCTGATTATGTATATAGGTATTCTAAGTAAGCTACACGGTTATTAAGTATAATATTATTATCTGAATACAAACTGAAGTCAGACAGAATATCGTTAAAAAAGTCTAACGTAGATATTGAAGCAATGACCTCAACTCGACATTCACACTTGTAAACCAAACCAAAGAGAGGATTTTTGCAAGGTTATTTAATGAAACGTGCTAAAAAAATTGCTACTAGGTAGGGTTTATCCAATTAATTTACTTAATAGTTTACTATAAGTCAAGTTAATATTAATGTACCGTTAATTTTAAGTGTAAAAGGCAAATAAAAACTTGCACAGTGGTTCGAATGCGGTATACCGTCGAAAAAAAAACGAATTACATGAAGAATTTAATTAATCCAATAAACATTGATTTTTTATAATTTAAAAAATCATGGGAATTTGTCAATTAACACACTAATTAGCTAAACATACACACCGATTCATTAATTTCTAACATATTAACATTATTTACGAAAATAACTGGCTTTTTGACGACTTGCTTGTATTTTATCATTTAAATCTTTATTTTTATTACATTTTAATCGTGTAATAAAATAACTATGTGTCGTAAAGTGAGTGTTTGAACTGAAATAAAGAGTCAATCCAGTAAAAACGGCTAAGTCCGAGTGGGACTTGCACACGAAGGGTTCCGTATCACCATACAATATTTAACGATATTTTCTAAAAACACGTTTTTGTATGAGGAACTTCTTTAATTGCTATTGTTTGATGTTATGATAGCCATAGTAGATCGAACTCTATAAAAAAATACCTAAGTGTCCTATTACAGTTCAAAAGATAGAGCCCTGTGACAGATGAACGGACAGCGGAGCCTTAGTAATAGGGTCCCGTTGACACCCTTTGAGTACGGAACTCTAAAAAGCGATAATTAAAGAGATAACGTTTCAAAAGTTGCACGTGGAAACGCCGCAGCCGAGAGAAATTATGCTATCAAGTTCATTGATGAATATTCATGATTTTAAGGTACCTACTGAGAGTAACTGTCTTATTAACATGTATGTAGGTAATGGTACAAGATTTATAGGCAAACGTTCCCATGAAATAGTATCTTTATTAATGTTTTTTTTATTACAACAATCTGATAGCTATTGTGAATACGATTCTGATACGGTAGTACCAAAATCTCTTCATTTTCATTAGATTCAGCAGAAAACCAACAGAGTAATTTAATGCTGGTTTCAAATTGTTTAGAAGCCGTGAATTGGGCGATATCTTCAGGGATTACGTCGTAGTATGTCCCAGTTACAGTTAATCTAAAATCGTGCTCCGTTATAAATAGAACTTTCGACATTGACATTCAAAATAAATTTTCATTTTTTCCTTTTTTCATTTTACGCGTATCATTGTGTCTTTGTAAATTCAATACCGAATGAATGACATCGTTGTTGATTATTAGCTGTCTGTGTATGCAAATATCAAAAAAGTCGGTGACATCAAGGTATTGGTTAATTTCGACGTCACAGTACAGGTTTGGTGGGAAATCGTCCCGCACAACAATAGAGCTCGCCAATAGCACAATCGGAGCTGCACACAATAGAACGTTTTCCTGTGGCCACGCCTCACGACACAATGGCACAATAACACGCCCAGTTAGATCCTCCAACATTCGTGAATAAAGAAAATTTTCTCCACAAATACAACCGTAACAGAGATTATATTGACTTTTTAAACGCCCTCATAGAGCGCACACCCACCTGAGTTTCATTGTGGTGTGCGAAAATGGTTTCACAATGCCCGGCTATTCACCGCGGTACGCACACTGTGCGGGATCGCCACACTCAAAGACGTTCGCAGGGCGGAGCTTAGAGCGAGATGAAACCTCGCCTAGCCGGCCGCGCGCGCTCGAGCGGGAGAGAGCGCGACCGTCCGACACGCACACATTGGCCGCTAGAAAAGGATGGGCTGAACGGCTTTGTATAGATTCCGCGGGATGAAAGCTGTTATTCCGCATAGACAATTGATTGTAAGCGTTGTCATGAATAGAACTGCACCGAATTTTCTTCCAGGCTGAAAGTTCCTAGTATCCTAATGTGGATTTCGCGGTCAAAATATGATGTTTGATTCATTTTCTGAGAGAACAGGGCTCCGAAGGACAGCATTGTTCATAGGGCAGTGACATTAGGTCGGTGCGTCCTTGTCGCACGTGGGAGCGGGGCGGGGGGCGGGGGGCGGTATTGTAGCGCGCGCGTATTGTCGACCCGCTTCGATCTGCCAGCATTGTGTATCGGCGCCGCGCGTTCACAAGACGTGTATCACGTTCCTATTTCAAATTTTCGAACGCGTTCGATCGCGGAGCGGTCGCACGAACTCTTTACTCGAACGTTACTGCGAATATTTTGTGTTGGACTATTGTTTTTATTTTGTGTTAATTTTTTGCTTGTGTGTTATTTTTTAGTTTGTGACTTTAACAGTTAGAACTAGATAATTATGATTGTGAAAATAATGCCAAAGAAACGGTGTGATCGGACGAATTAACGTGTTGTATTAGTTTTGTTACACTTTATTATTTTTATTTTATAAGTTTTCGTCGCACTTCTATTTTTTCTGATGTCTGGAAAACCAAGAGGAACGATGGTATTTCACCTGAAGGTAGGTAAATTACTTTTTTAATATGTTAAGTGTAAAGTACTGGAATTTAAATTGGAGAAAATTTTGTTTCTTAGTTTTATTTTTTGTGCTGTGGGTAGATTTGCTGCAGTACGTATCTACAACTGTCAAAATAAAAATTTATTACGTACGATTTGAATAAATAATCGATCTAATAAGACTTGATATAAAGTAATTTAATTAAAAGTCACAATTGATCAAAATTAAAAGTTACATAATATTTTACAATTTCCTTTACATTTTACAAGTTAAAACTTGCACAGTGGACCAACGGTCAAAAATTGTGGACAAAAAAAAAACGTTAGCATTTTCTTTTATCTTATTAATCCGCTATAAGAAATTTTCTTGTGGCGACATGTTTTATAAATAAAATACCTACTGTGCAATAGTATTGTGTACATTTGTATAGAAACCTGTTTGCATTACTGGACATGTCATTTGTGACATTTGACATTTTTCGGATGTGTTTATTTAAGATAGATATTCTTCGTTTGCTTGAATTATTATAAAAGTTTTTTTTTTTTGTACGAAATTAGGCATTTGTGATAAATAGGTAAATCTTAACTGCATTATTTATGAGGAAGTAAATTTTAAGTCGATGCGATTTTTAGTTTTTCTTTGCAATTATTTGCAACACTACACTGTCACTGACTGTTGTGTTAAAAATATATTTTCAATTAATGAGGTGATTTTACCTTGTACTCTCGAGATAGGTACCTACTTCGTAATTTACATAATAATTTACTTGTTACAGCATAAACCAAAACTCGCGAATATTTACCTATTATCTTCCATATTACAAACCTTACTTGTCTACACATTTTACCGCAAAATCACAATAATACATTGCGAGTATGTAGGTACGGTGTTATTAAATTTTACCATGCATAACATAATAAACTAAATAATAATACCTACTTCAAAGATTATCACTTGGAGTAACTTATTTATATTAAATAACTCTTTAATTACATGTCTTCATAACTATTTTATTACAAACATTTTAATAAAACTTATTATTTATTAATTCTGTAATTCACCAACACCTGTTGTTACTCAAATATTACCGGTGACTTGACGGTTAAAAGAAAACAGAGTATCACTATTAGAAATAAGAATGCTGTTGAAAATGTTAAAATAAATAACTAATTTATTAAATTAGTTAACGGTGAAGGAAAAGATCGTGAGGAAACCGGCATGTCCTAAAACCAAAAATTCGAAGACATGTGACATCTTCCAACCCGCACTAGGCCAGTGGTGGATTACAGCCCACTCCCTCTCACCGAGTTGAGGCCGGCGTTCCAGCCGTGGGAACATTATAGGCTGATAATGTTGATGATTAAATTAGTAACTGGAGCACAATGGTACGCATTCAAAAGGAAACAAATTTGAACAATAAGAAAAATAACTAGTTTAGACCACAGACAAACATAGTGGCCAGCCAGATTGAAATAATTTATACATGAGTACTTATGTTCAAGTAGGTTGAACTGAATACTGATTATTCACTTCAGTCTCAACTCTCAGTCTCATTAACGACTAATTTCAAGTGACACTCCTTAATTGGTAGGTATCTCTTTACGTAATAAGCGGTAACAAACGGTAAAACTTTTACAATGACCGCCACAATGGTAAAATTTTACTGCAACAGCATTGTTGTCGAGGTAAATTGACTTCGAAATTACCGCAATTAAATTTAAAAATTAAGTATGCAGTAAATTAACGGGAATTGATCTGTTGTTTGTCGAAAACGTTCGGTGTTCGGAGCACTGTTTATTCCGTTCTTAAATTTCATTTAATGATCCCCAGTTTTTTAGTAATAAAAACGTGTCAATTTGTTAACGACAGTGAAGTCTCGAGAAATACGATTGGGCGCTTGGATAAAGTATGCACGCATTCGGGACTATTTAATTGGGACTTTTTGTCTTCTTAATGAGGAAATGTTTGAGAAATTAATTTATTGAACTTTGGGTACACGCTGCTAAGTATATCTGGACGGACTTTTCATTTAATGAATCGAGTGCAGGAAATGATTTGATTAACCTGTGTACTTATTAATGCTAAGCTCTCTGATACCCTATCTTTTTATATTTTTTCTACTCTTCTCACCAGTACGGAGAAGACCAAATTCTAAAAGTAAATAAGAATATATGCATTCGCATATGACGATAACCATTTTTTTATACCAGTCTTCGTGGTCGTACGACGTAGACTGGTTTATAAAAAATGGTTATGGTTTGGTTTGGATAATTTATAGTCCAGACATAATCTTGGTCAGAACCAAGACTATGTCTGGACTATAAATTAAAAGAGACTGTGACCTCTGAGTTTATTTCGGCCTTTCTTCTCAGACTAGTCAGATAGGAAACGCCGGCCTCATCTAGTTTAAAAAAATATAATTGACGTATAAAAATATTTGTACAAACCTATTTAAAGAAATAAATTTATTTATCATTAAAAGAAATTCTCTTATCAGTTACAATTTCTCATAACTATTGTGATCGAGTTTAGCAGTTCTAAGGGTGTTAATTTTCAACCTCCGTCATCTAGGATATCATTCTTCAAAATTATTTCCTCTTTGATAGACTCTTCTACATAGGAAAATACCGATTGGAACCGTGAACCTAGCCTTTGACATTTCATAATTGCCCATGTAGGTTTATGTGAAATAATATATTTTGATTATGATTAATATAATATAAAACGTTTATTTTCTCTACACAAGTTATGAACGTAATGCTAGAGTTTGACAGTAGAGCACGAACAGCGAGCTAACTTTGTGAAAGACTGGAGCCTGAGATAGGTTTATATAAAAACCTGTATTATACAGGTCACCAGGATCCTCCCGCGGCTAGATGCCTGTTTTTTTTGATACACGACATAAAACGATGTAGGATACTTAACAAGCTACAAATTAATAAACATAATAATATAAAATTTAGTAATAAATATAAAAATAACATGAAAACTGCTAAAGAATTTATGGAAATACCAGAGTTTGTGAGAGGTGAGTAGCCGGAGAAAATGTTTGAAAAGCTGTAAGAGTGCATGTGAGTGGTTTTTTGAGTGAGTATGGTAGATGGTATGTAGAAGCAGCAGACAGGATGATTAATTAATATAAAGATAGTCTGTCTGAGAGATCTTACCATCCCCGACGACGCCACGACCCTTCTACATGAGAGTAGTAAGGGTAAAAAAAAAACACAATTAACCAATACTTATCCTAAAGTTTTGTTCAACAGTTACACAAAAAAAGACCACAGTGCTTAAAAAGCGGCAAGCTATTATAAATTCGTATCGTGTATTTTTGATGGTAATGAGTGCTAGGAATGCTCTAAGCTATTTCTGTGTCCAGCATTAGTATAGGAAATTCGTTCAGTTGTCGGGCTGTCAAACGCAGGGCGTATCACCGCTCGCCACGACACTCATCAATTAGCGCCTCCGTTTTACTAGTCACATACACACAGACGAACATACATAACGTACTCTGCGATATATATAGTACAGTCACGAGCGTAAATACCTTACACTTACGCAAAATTCAAAAATTATTTTCTCGTAAATTAACGATGCTAACATTGAGAAAATACGTATTTCATAAAAGTTTGGTTTCGAAAATACTATGTTGGGACAACCATAAAATTTCTAGGAATACTTTAGGAGATAATCGCTTTTTAATCTTGCGTAAGTCATAAATACGTTACATTTATCTGGGGACTGTACATTCTACATAAACATATTTTTTGTTGATCTGTAATTTTTACACTGTGTTCACTTTAGAGAAAATATAGTGTCAATGACAGATCTTGTACCAGTTTTGCTTTTTATTGACGTTTTTTCTGTTTCGGAAATGAGCAGTAGAATTTAATGGTAGTGTTACACTTCACTGGATGTAGGTAAAACATTAAAATATGGTGGCTACTATCAACACTTATTAAATATGAAAGTAGATAAAAGAAGGAAAATTCGAGGAAAGCGTGTTATCTTCTTTAAGTTTCCGCTTTTAATAATTGCAAATTTCGCGGAAATTTATTTGGGATGTTCATTTTGTAACTGTTTTAACCACTGTGGGTTTTAATTTTGTAACTATGTTAACTACTGAGTTAATGAATTTTGTAAGAATAGTTTTTCCCTTCGGCTTTTATAAAAAAATAAAGAATAAAGAGACATGTAATGTCATTTTTATAAAAAAATATCAGACGCATGTCTAAATACAATGCGGCACTTTAATTATTTTCCTTCCATAATAATTTACACAGATCTTAGAAACTTTACAACCGTCAAAGCACATCAGGAAGCTGTGTACCCACAAACCTTAAACATTACAATAATAAACGCGTACCAGTTCCAGTAACTAGGATAACTACACCAATTGTTTTTAATAAATATTATTTTTGTTATTAACCAACAGGAAACGGGCAACGTATTTATATTAAAACACCACGCAATGAAAACAGTCGTAAATCCAATCGAATATAAACCTTTGCATGCACCGGATGCGACGAATATTAATAAAAAAGTAACCATAGATCTATTTAACCATAGACACTAAATAGGCAACGTCGAAAAGTTCGTAAAACTGAAGATGCGGTTGATTTTAATACACGATTTATTAGTTTTTAATAAAATCTATAGGATGTGGTTTTTGTCCTCAGATGTTTTAAATCAAACACTGCGGTCGCGATGCGACTTTTAATGTTTATGACTTTTCAAGTTAACGGGTGCTGCCTGTAATGTGTTTTTGAGTGGGTTTTTTATTTAGATTTTATTTAATAAACCATAAGGTTTTGATTTCGTTAAATGTTCTTCAAACCTAGTTATTTTTGTTTGATGTGCTCATTACCTAAGGACATTTATTTTTAATTTTTTTGTTTCTAGGTGTCTATAGTTCTTACATAATGTTTGTGTTTGGTTGTCGGGTACTTACCTTAGAATAAATTTTCCTTGTTTAAGTTCAATAATCTGCTGTGTTGAGACTTAAATTTTGATACTTACCAGAAGTAATTAAAAGTAAATAGTCTGTATAAATAAAAATAAAATGCTGTTCGTTGGTAAACGCATTATTTGATAACGGCTGGACCGATTTGGCTATTGTTTATTTTAAAATGTTCGGAATAGTATACAGAAAGAAAAATTGGAAAAACTACTCGAAAAATGTTCAAATTCGGGAAAACTGAACGTCATTTTTTCGATGGGTGTTTTTCTATGATTTCAAGACTATATTGAAAAATTGATAGGATAACCTATCGGGTCAGCTAGTATGTACTTAAACAATAGATAATTTGAATGATACCACGATATTTATCTTATATTACTTACTACTAGTACGTATTAGGCTAATTATCTGTTTATTGGGTTTTTCCATCTGGAGCTTCTCAGTAACAACCCGGAGTTTGGATTTGTGCGCAATTGATGGCAATAGGATCGCCCCTATTACATGGGACTTAAACATAACTGGCGAAATGTGGCTGTACTATAAGTACACCTCTGCCTAACCCTTCGAGGATTACAGGCGTGATGTTATGTTATTAACTTCGCGCTAGGACTCTTAGGAGCCGAGCAGAAACAAAAAAAATCAGTAAGAACGCTAAGTTAAAACGAAATAGACGCGCTTGGACGGGCGATGCGATGCGAAAGGGTGTTTCGAAGAACAAGAAATTTTACGCGGACGAAGTCACGGGCAGAGACTACTGTATAATATATCTACTCAATGGGTAGTAGAATTGATCCAGTTTTATTGACGCCAAGATTTATTTAAAATCTTTTTGATTTTGCCCACTATGCGGTCCGTCAAACTTTGACTCCTCACAATATATACTTAGCTACTATTACTTTGCAATTTATAAGGAAGCCAAGACAAGGTTCAATTCTGAAACGATCTAAATTCAATTCCAAAAGGAACCATTCTCACTGCTCCTTTCGAAAAGCTTTCCCAGCTGAAAAATCCGGAGAAGAAAAAGACACCATAACCCTATTATTAGGATTCTTATCCGACACACCCATCCGATTTACAAGACAAATACTTGGGACTACGCGGCCAAATCACATAGGTAGGTCACGTCTCACGTCACCATTGTGACATTCGGTTGACTCAAACTGGCAGCATTACCGCCACCCTACCTTTGCCCTCGATTTTTTTTTATTAATTCCCTCCACGTCTCCGCTTTGTTCGTCCCATTGTGAATACCATGTGTAATAGAAATACGTAGTATGCTTATTGAATGGAATTTTCGTATTTTGTCCTCAGCTTTGTCGATTTGGATCACTGTGCGGTGTGAATAATACATTTAGGTATAACGACTGAGTTCTTATTGTGGTGCCTTTTTGGTACTTACCTGATGAAGAGAAGGCTATAGTATTTTTCAAAGAATAAGGATATTTCTAAAGAGTTGTTTTGAGTATAGGTACTTGTTGACTGAGTCAGTTATGCTTATGACTCATGATGATAAATCTGAAAGAAACCACATCAGTGCTTTTAGCCAGGTTGACTACCCGCACATGACTTCGTTTTCGATTACCTTTTTTCTCTCTTTGCGCGGCTCCTGTGGGTCCTAGCGTGATGGTAAATAGCCTATAGACATCCTCAAGAATTGGGCTACCAAATGTAAGAAGAATTTTTCTAATCCGATTGGTAGTTCCAGAAAATAGCGCGTTCAAACAAGCAAACTCTTCAACTGATAAGTGACCTAAATTACACGTTACTTGAACAACAAACATTACACGCATACTTCACAAAACGCATTAACACCTCTTTAAAATTTATTTGAACAGAATTTTATGCTAAATAAACTTCATTGACGGCCCCACAATGGATAGCGCCCTTTCGACTTAACCCTCAAATAATTCCACGATTCCCGTAGACAACGCCTTCCGTTTCTTTCATTGAGTCTTAGAAAAGGACAAAGAGGAATTGGTTCGGAAGAAGTTATAAACGACTCGCGAGTTTTAAAATGGGTCTTAGCCAAGCAACAACTCTCCAAAATCATACTGAAAAGCCAGTCCCCTAATTGGTATTTTATTTTAATTTATTGGTAAACATACTATACCAGTCACAATCTGAATAATTCTGAAGGCTATGAAGCCTTCAAAATTAAAACAAAACAAACGAACGAACGACATGACATAACACGATATATGACATATGTACCTACGACGTTGAGCAGGTACATTTTTCGAACATAATATGAATGTTCGAAAAATATATCTGCTCAACGTCGTACCCCGCTGATCTTGGATTCAGATCCCAGTTGCACTGTTCACGTGAACATGGATTCATGAGTAACTATGGAGTTTCTTGCCCATTCTTCTTTACATGAAGCTACCTCTTGGAAGGGGCATTTACTTAGAATCAACTCGTCTCTTTTTATGTGATTTGTGACATTCAAACACCACCTTTTAATGGTTTAATTGAAATATACGACTTATCTTTGACATTACGTAGAAATGTTATTATCGCAAGTATATTTAACTGGTTTAGAAGTATCAGCAAAAATCACTGTAATCTTTCTGTGATGGACAAACCTGTTAGTAATTTCATGAAAAAATGTTTTTATTTTACAAATTAAATCGGTCCTTAGATAAATATAACATAACTATAAAAACTACCAAATATCGACAGATCGTAAGATCCCGCTTCAGTTTATCACTGGTACCATTCCCAGCCAAACGAAAGAATCCCCAGTAGGTGTGCATTTTAGGTGTCCCTATTATTTGTAGTACGGAACCCTTCTGTTTGGTAGCACGTGTTTTATTGTGTAGTTATTGCGCAATTATTGAAGGGCGACTACAGAATGGTAAGGAAGTGCCATTGTTGGTGGGGAAAGAATTGACGGTGCCAAGTGGAATATGCTTTTTGTGGCAGGCAAATCGGTAATCTTAGTTGAATTTCCATGTGTTTGTCTGGACGGATGGTTTGTCGCTATGTACTTTTAGAATCGGTTTGTATTATTATTGTCAAACTGAAACCATGCTTTTTAAGATTGCGTAGGATTTTCTATTTCCAGCCTTTCCTTCCTTTGCCCTGAGACAGCGAGGCGAGGTCGCGGCAGACCACGTAGGAGATGGCGGGACGAGCTGGATAGGTTCCATCAAAATTGGAAGGAGGACGCGCGGGCTCACGAAAGATGGAAGGAGTGGAGGGAGGCCTTTGCCCAGGAGTGGGACAGCGTAGGCTAACATAAATAAATAAATAAAGCCTTTCCTTCATTATTGGTAAAGAACAAAAAATTATAAGTTTAAATAATTTGTTCATCCAAGAAAAGATATACGTTTCTCTTGTAGATAGCCAGTAATATTTTAGAAGGTTCAATGGACCTATAACTAATTACGATTTCCGTGTAGATCCATCCATCGCATCTGCCTGTCAGCGTTTCGCACGCGTAGAAATAATACCCGAAGACTGTTCACATACAAGGACGGGGCGACTGCCAAATGAGTAAAAAGTTTCAATACAAGACGATATATTCAAAGATTTGATAGTGCTGCTAAATAGAACGACAGTGATTAGAGAGAGACTAGAGAAATAGGTAAGGATATTTTTACATAGGTCACCATGATCCTGTCCTATACATCATACTAATGAGTGCAGTTGGTGGGTTTTTCCCCCGAACAACACTTCAAAACACGAACGGTGTGAATCCGCGACAGTTGACTGTAAAAATAATTGAGAAACGCATTGTCACTCGAGTGAGCTTCGATATGGACTTTCCAAAATAATACTACAATACGTAGGGCATATTCTGTCAAACTTCCTAATATTATTACCAGTCCTATCGAACGAACCATATAATTTCCATTGTTCATCTCCACATTGAGCTCACAATGCAAGTCTTCTACGTGCCGTCTCTTCTCCTGCATGGATATAGAAAATAAAGAGTTTCCTGTACAATTGTCGAGGGACATTCGACCCTGTTCTAAAGAAATACCTTTATGGGACACGTGTGAAACAGGGTCTTGTTCGAGTTACGAGTCAAGTTTGATCTTATTATTGATGATTGTCCTAATATTTGTGGGTTCGATGTCGGTAGAATAAGAAATCGATTTTGAGTGATGTGCTTTTAACATAATTATGTATACATATTTTATGAATATCACACTACACCTGTTAAAATTAGAAAACTTAAACAAAGAACATGTGCTTAAATTACAAGAAAACAGGACTAAAACAGCATCAACAGATTAATAATAATCTTCTATTATTAAAGTATAACTCGATGATATAATTTCATCCCAACGCGTTCCAGGAAAATCCTCATAATATTTTAGTATTGTCATTCTAAAACTTCTCAGTAATACCCGCGATAGTCCGAATCGCTCCAAAATTGAGAGAAACAAAGATTAATGTGATTTCCCTATAATTTATAGCTAAAGTGACGTTTGAAAGTAAACACGTTACTATCGAACCGACGTCTGTTTGTTTGTACGAGAGAAAAATGCCTGTCGGAACAAAATCGATTGACATATTGCTCATGTATTGTATAGAGATTGATTTAGAATCGAATAATTATATCGTTGGCTCTGGAAAAAGCTGGAGGAAAATCCGGCTGCACGTGTTGGTTTAGTGGAAAGGTTAATTCAGTTTTGGTTATTATGATAATATTGTTGGACAGATGGGAAATTATGACTTTATTATTATAGACTTCAATGTAGGTAGGTTCTATTAAAAGCGTTTCTTAAAGACGTATGTAAGAAGTTTGTTGGTGGTCACAGTGCCTGGCACGGAGATAGGAATCATGGTTTTCACAGTTAAGGCTATAGACAGATATGCAGACCAGTAAGATTGTATAAAACTGAATTTTTTGATAGTACGATAAATAGAGTATGATTGTTTAGGAGTGGCAGAAAAGAAAACATAAGGTATGCAACAGTGAACTAAATGATCATGAAGAAACTTTTATGTAGTTCAACCTTTAAAACGATTATAAACTTCCTTTGTTTAAAAGAAAAGGACATTAACAGCTAAGATTTATTAAGCGTTTAACGAAGTCATGTTTTTATGAACAGGGGGTAGTAATTTATTACCCTATAATTTAATTTGCATACTGATATGCACTTAAGAATAGTGTTTAAGAGCCAATTATGTGACATAAATTACTATCATTTTATGAGCTTGAATGGAGAATGATCGCCGCGTATCAAATTGCGATTGGTATACCATACTTACCTAAATTAACAAAGATCATTAGTAAAATCTTTCATGTACAATTAATGGTAGACTCCTGTCTTTAAATACAAAATTCTCATTAGCAAACTATGATGGACATCATCTCTGCTTTGGACACTGTTTTCTTCTGCCACAATTGGCACTTTATCTTAGACTACTGCAACGTCAAACTGTTGCCTACCTATATTATTTTTATTCTAGGTTGTACCATCCCACAGCTAGATATACGATGCCAAAGACCTCCTTCGCCATCCTGCTACATACATACTTGTATACCAAAAAATCTGCTAGTTGAAAACATCTGCACAGTACGCATGTCATCCTCAGTGTCCCATAAAGATCATCCTCGGCGAACCTCAATATATATTTTGAAGACCTTGATATCAATTCTCTACAAAATCTATAATAATAAAAACGCTATAATATTTTAACTGCTTCTTAGATTAAAGCCATACATACATTGTTTGATAATCCTGCATCCTGTAGATATTTAGATTGCGTTCGATGTTAGCTCGTAAAACTCTTTATTATGCGTCTATGTACGTAATAGTTTCAATTTTATGGTCAAAAATGTTATCATAATAATCCAAGGCGTTTGTTATAGAACTTCCGTTCACAGACATGCGTCTGACGAGGTTTTTTCAGTGGCATACTCTTGAAATAGGCACTGCAAATTCTCTTCCAGTATTTGCTATAACGCATTCCTATTTTTACTATTTAACATCTATCTAGAAGCGAGTCTATTCTAGATTTATCAATTACTTTTTCTTTAAAAAACTTTTACTTGAAATTTGGCATAGATAGTAGTACAATGTGCAAAGTAAAAAGTATGTATATGCAATAAAAACTGCATTTTCGATTTCGTAGCTTAATTCCAACGATCAATGATCGAATTGAGTTTTTATACTCCACTTTTATTTAATTTATTAAAATAGTCAAGGAATGGCAAGAGCATCATTGGCTATATTATACTGAACGCTTTCAATTACCTCCCTTAGTATATCAAAATTATCTTAACAATTGACTGCCCTACAGTGCCTGAAATCGCTGTAATATATTTTCTTGTCCGTTCTTCACATAATTTTCATTCCCAACCGCTACTTACAGGCCAAGGGACACTCCAATTTTAACATTACTTAACCATCAGCTAACTTTATAAAGAGCTCTTTTCCTTCATTTCCTGAACATAACTCTCTTTACACGGTTCTTCCCTTTTATGGCATTAACGACAGATTTTATGGGCTCTACAGAAACTATCAAGTATCGGTTCATTTTACACTCACTAAAACTATTGTTCAGATGTCTCTTTGGCCGACATATCAAGTTATACATTTCCAGCTCAAGCTGGCCTCACACTGTATAGTCATTGCATACAAGCAGAGGTCTGTTTATAATAAACGTGTACAGTTTGATATACCGTCGTGCGTACTTAACGATGCTGATCATTGACATCTGCTGATTTAAGATGGGGATGAAGTAAGGGCTGACTAATGATGTTTGTATTAAGGCTATTAAGGGGACTGTTAAGGAAGTGAAAGATTTAGAATTAATATTGCGAGTGTTAAGTTATGTAGTACTTGTCTTATCGTCGCTATGGTTTGCAAGTTCTTTTATTCTTGGATCTTGACTTCTATTTACTCCTATTTCAGCATTAACATGTTCGCTAACGTCAAACATTTAGTATAGACACGGACACCTGTACCGACCAATGTATATTTCTGGGTTCGCAGTTTACTCATTGGGTTGATGATATGGAATAAACCTATTTACCTAAGGCTAGATTAGCAGATCAGGGAAAATTCAGAAATACCATATCAAAAGGTTTTACATACACCGTCGGTCTATGTGAATGCAAAACATAAACCTACAAGAGTTTTATAATTAAAACGGTGAGTCACCGATAAGGCAAAGCTCGAAAGCGTACCAGTCTACGATCCCAATGGAAAAAATTGATTCATATTATAATTAAACAAAAGATGGAACGGTATCTATAAATAATTCGACCAAGACAAGGCATGAGCAGGCATCCAGCCGTATTGTACTGGAGATAAACTGAACACATGTAGTGCATTAGCACATCTGGACGCATCGCGTATTGGGAAAAAATAATATCGAATTTCTATTCGAATCCTGCGCTTGCCATTTTTTATGAGACCCATGTGGGTGCTTTGTTAATTTATTTAAGATTTTATTGAGATAATGTATTGATTTTTTGTGAAGCGTTTCCGAGGCACGAGGATTTATTATTAAATGAGATCAAAAAAAAATAGTTTCACTTTTAATAACCTGCGTATGGGGTTCCATAAAGGACTACACTTGGGCCAATTCTGTCCCCTATTAAATATGAAAATATTGCCAGTTTTCTTGAAGGAAGTGGTATCTGAATGTCGTCTCCCACTAATAAGTACAAAATGTGGAAAAGGGAAAAACCCATGATACCTAAATAAAACACTCATCACTATTTTGACGTATTTACTTTTCAATAATAAAAATTTATATTTTTGTTTCAGGTAAATAACACCCTCATAGTAATCCTTACTTTTAAATAGTAACCTGGTATGTACTTATATGTGGGTAAGTGTTTATTTCCTACAATACAATAGGTAGCCTAACACAATAAGTACCTATAGTAGGTTCTGCCTACGGTCCTGCGGTCTGAGCAATTTTTTAACTTCAGGTAGGATTTTAACAAACAATACGTACCTATGTCAGCGAATAAGCTATTTGTTATTATTTCAGGAAAGATATACACTGGATTACACCGAAAATCCTGCTAGGTCTAGAAAAAACAAGGGTTTTTAAACGATATGCGATTTGGCGCTACTTTGAGCAATATTTTTTCCTATTTATGTCTTAACAACGTTTTAATTTAACGACCAATCAAAAAATTAAACCCCTCAACGGATCCCACGCTGCCCAAACACAACACCAGAATCAAACCTGATTAATTAGAATCCATATTAAATTACCGTTGGCGCCTGCCATCGGTACAAAGCCATTTTGTCTTCGGTCAAGTATTTCCAGACGTCTGCTTGATAGACAATAACATCTTTGTTACGCACAGTGTTCACATAAAGAGCATTGTGGCCAAATCAATTAAACCATAATGTTTTCATTGTGTAATGTACCCTCAACATTGTCTTAATGTAGCTCACTCGTGTATCGTAAAATAATTTTTATTGGTCTATTTATGGCTGCATCTGAATTTATTGTCCAGATACGTTACGGTAGTTCTTACTACTGTGCAATGGTTATTTATATGTTTTGTTTTGTGTCGTTAAAATATTGGATGATGTAGCTTAGGGAGCGCTCGGGCTATTTTGGCTGCCATTTTAAATCTACTTACGGAGTTTAACTCTTTTGGGTTTAGTCAAAAAGTGTCTGATGAAGTTTAAGAAGACATTGGTTAAGAGCTAGAGATGCTTGATATGAATATGTCAAAAGATGAAACAGAAAAAAAACAGCTATTGGTCGACCCACCTACGCATTATAAGATTCTGGGAAGAATACGAATTGTCACGAATAGCAAAACAAACATCACCTGTTGACTGATGACCAGAGCTATCATATTCCACTAAAAACTGTAAAAGGTGAACATCAAAAAGAAAGGTGCATTGACACCAGTTGGAATTAGACTCAACCGAAATCTCGTAATGGACGCTCCAAGCTCCAAAGCATGAGAAACTGAAGAGCCAGTCATTATTGTGAAGTAACTTAAAACCGCCACATGTGTCACATATCGTCCAGGATTGCGATGCCACATGTGAAATGAGTGAAAAAAAGACAAAAATCTGTTGTCACTACTCCCTGAGGTACGAACAATGCCACTCAGATCCTGTCCCTAAAATCATAATTAATTTAAACCCTAAAAGGAATGAAATAGAATATAAAATCGAATCTCTGATGAGTGTCTTACGGACGATTTCGTCTGAACATGGTTCGTTTTGTGGTGTTTTTTTGTCCAACCTTCCGTAACCTTTAGCCTGTGACACGGATTGTAGATTAGGCATATTGTTGACCTTTTTTGCTTCCATTTTAGTTGCACGTGTAGTTTTGTTTTTGTCGGAGTCCCTCTGAAGAGCTTTTTGTTTTTGTTGGAGTTGTACAAGATTTGCATGTGTGCTAAACCGTTCGGGTGACTTTTTGAATCGAACACGACATTTGCGTCGGTTCCCATCGAATTTTCAAGTGAGACCGCAAGCTTGGGAGCTTATAAGTGTCTTTTTCATCTTTTTGTTGTTAAAAAGATTTTTTTATTTGAAAACATTATCTACCTCTATACCATTTTATAATTCCGGTGTTGAAAATTGAGGAAAATATAAATCTGGACGGAAATGTCTTTCTTTTCTGTCAGGATTATTCGCAAGTTTATGTTCCTCAATGTGAGCTTGGAAAATAAACATAATTTAACCATACAAACATAATCACACTTTTCAGTATGATATAACAATTCAGTATGACAATAAAATACTTCAGCGTTCACATTCGCTTACACTTTATCGAATCTCGAACGTTTTTTTTTTTCTCGAACGGAAGTTCTAATATTGTCGCAGTGCGTTCAGCCGTGGCCGTTGACAAAATTAATGTTTTATTATGAAACAATGAACAGAACAGTGTTTCTTATAAATAATGCGTGGCGATCCACATGAAAGATGCTCCCAGTCATACATACGACATTTGCCCACCAAAAATAAAAACACAAATGTTCCTATCACCTATAAATTATATTCTTTTACATGTTTGATGATATTCAGGGATCCATAGGTTTTTAATATGATTTACATATATAGTTCAAAGCGATACAAGTCTTCTTTTCAATAAATTCTACCGGCATGCGCCATATCATTTTTTTCGGCGCCAAAATATTTGAAACTGGAAGACCTTGGAGCGCGGCATTTATTTTTAAAGTTAATGGCACCTATAATTGCATGAGTTTTTATTTTCGCTTGCTATTTATAAAAAGTTTGCTTGCGGGCAGGGAAATGAAAAAAAAACTAGGTGGATTAGCACTTTATAATGAGCATACCTAATTGATAGCAATGATTTTACAATATGATCAATACTTATCGATTTCAAGATTTACACGGGAACAATAAATTGGTATACAAACTTTTCATTAACAATCAAACGCCTTAAAGAAAAAAATAGCTCGTCTAAAATTATTATTACTGAAACTGAACCAACACATTCAAAGTTTCCAAACGCAGCTCATTATCATAACCCACAAAACAAACAAAACATATTCCATGAATGATCTCATTAAAGAATTTCAATTAGGTGTAAAACGCCATAGCTTCTAGGAATCATTACCATACCGAGCCGAGCCAGATTCACGTATAAATCTACCAAGATATGTTACGAATAAAAATAATAGAATTGTCGTATCTAATAATATTACGGCCGTTTCCGTTCGCTCGTTTATTTCAGTTTGTGAACGCGAATATAACATATTAAAACGTTCATTCATGACTGTGTGGACGATTTCTGTATTGCCAACGGTTACTAGTGTAACCGTTGGCAACACAGGGTAAGACTGGTATTTGTTCCCGTCCAAACGATAGTTCGTTTGGACGGGGAAAAATACATGTCTTACCTTCGGAATCTTAATTAAATGATACAGTAACTATACGTGTAATAAATTCTATTAATAGAAACTTCATATCTATTACATTTTCTTGATCATCTTTGTGAACTACTTTCTTGTTCTTTGATTTAGTTCCTACAGGAAATTCAACTACAGAATATAATTGGATTCATACGTTCACGGCTGCTATTAGAAAATCCATAACGCCGGCGTTCTCAATATGTGTGTTAACAGCATGTCCACGTTTATTGTTAATAGCAGATAATGTAAGGTTAGCGTTAATTACTTTAACTCTAACTACTAGTTTGTTGTTATTAACACTTTATGAAACTGTTTCGTAATAAACAAACTGGTTGTTTCATAGCTTTGCTCGGAGATGCGTAAAATTATTATTTTTTATGTCGGAGAAATTCATTTCGTCATCTTAATGGTTGGTAATTATTATGATTATAATTGTTGGATGGTGGGGTCGAAGTTCAGCAAATGGTGAGAAATTGAGATGAAGATATCGTAATGCAAGATGTTTTGCTAAAATTTATAGCATATTGTAATGACCAGCTTTGTGCTGTAGCAGTTTACGAAATCAGAAGTCTAGTAATAGTAGGTATAATTCAGCTACATCTAGATATTTATAGCGAAAATAATGATGTTTTTTCATTTAACTAAATAATAATCATATCATCCTCAACTGCAGGACAACAAACAGCCACTACACTTAAAAAACAAACAAAAATTACAAGAAACAAATGACACACATTTACAATAATAATTGCTGACATTAATATGCATTACTACACATAACTAGACACATTTGCATCCTAATACTCTGAAATCCAACAAATCTCTGGGATATAGAAAGAATGTGTTGGAATCCAGAATCCGTCTTGGATATTATCAAGGGCGTCTTAATCCGCACAAATGAGCCGTGCCGGTGGAACAAAACGAATTCTTATGACTAATGTTGAGTAGAGATGGGAGCATTCGATATTTGGACCCGATTGTAGACGAGTTTCTTCGATGTGACTGGATGCCATCCGAAAACGTGAAGCGGAATCACAAAAATAATGTCACAACACAAGAAATACAGTGAAAACATCACTGTTGTCTAATTCGACTTCCATGAATTTGGGATGTTTACTGAAAATTATAACAAACATTCTACAGAAGAGAGCACCTCAATTGAGCTTAAAAATCATTCATCGAAATTGAAGCTGAAAATATCGATAAAACAGTAACCTAAAAATATATCGAGTCACATCTAGGGGCGTCACTACAAAGAGTGTAACAATAACATGCTAACATGATGAATGCTACCGGTGGCTACACAAAAGAAAATAAAAAGAGATCAGATGTAGGCGATAATTCATAAAAAATAATAATAAAGGGGTAATATTGTTCTCGTCTGATTTATTTAGTGGCTGGCTGCAGTGACGTAGCACTTTGTTCTTAGTTAAATGTAAGATGCTTATATAAATGTTTAGGTATTTATGAAGGTGCTTTGTTATTCGGATTTAGCTTTTGGTTCACCGGCAGTTTTTTTGAGGACACGTGTAGAGGAAAATTTATTTATAAGTAGATAAAAATACACTAAAGAAACTTACTAATTCTAGATTAATTTATTGGAAAACCGAAGATATATGCACTGTCTTCTATCATTTTGATAACCGATTAGTTTACACCTACTCTTGTTCCGAATAATCATAATTTCTCATCAAAACCAAACGATCAAGTTGCAAAAACATCTGCCGCGGGTATCTTTGCAAAAACCGGAATAAATATACATAAATACTTAATCACCAAAAACATTCAAAGTTATTACTAAGCATATTAATGATCAGAAAGATAACAATATAAAATATAACATGAATAAAAAAATGTGTAAAACAAAAACATTGTAGAAATAAACGACGTACAAAAATACACTATAATCTGTTGGATTAGAAGAAATTAAACATGCATGGTAATAAAAAGTCCATCCTTCTAAGAATATAGAGCACTTTTGCCAGTGTTGAAGTAGTACGGACCACTTCTGTTTTATTGTTGGAGCCATATTTTATGACTGGATTGTGTACAGATTTAGATTGTTAAGAACTCTACACACGGCGACTGGTAACATCGCAGCGTTTCTGGTGAAAATTGAACCTAAAAAACAAAATCTGATAGAAAAACCCAATTGAATGATGAATGAATAGGACGTAGTATATTGAGCTGTCTGATGGAGATGTAAGATTGAAAAAGACAGTCTCCGCCGACTCTAAAGGACTAAGACAGGAGGATAGTGAAATAAATACAATCGAAAACATCAAGACTCTTACTAATTATACATTAAATATGTAAAGCAAATAAAGAACAGTAAATAAGATATAACTATATAACTGGATTAACAGCTAAGATCTAATCTTACGCACAATTTTAATTTAACGGTGACATCTTTCAATAAGCTTAGCTTAAACTTACAGATTTTATTAATGGCAACCATTTTAGAATCTAACACGAGGATAAAGAATTAAAACGACTAGTCAATTTAACTTAAACCCTTATTTACTGTAAATTAGTAAATGGAAATCACTTTTAGATAATATTTTCAGTTATTATAAAGGATTACATAAAACTTCTGTTTCATTGCTTTCGATATTATATGTTGAATTTATTCAGCCTAATAATGATACATCAGACACGTGAGAAAATTAGGGTCTTAGCATAATCAGCCTATAAAGTTCCCACTGATGGGACAGAGGCCTCCTCTCTGTGGGCATGCCGGTTTCCTCACGACTTATTTATTATCCTTCACCGTTTTTGAGACACCAATAATTTACACCAAGTAAAGCGCCTTTCTGGGTTTAAACTCACGGCCTACAATTCGCAAGTCGCGGCCGTTACCATAGGGCCACCACTACTCTTAAGAACATAAGGATATTAAACGTAAAAAACAAAAAAAAATAAATACAGAAAATAAAACTAATTTAATGAAATCCTAATTTTAAAATCTTCTTTCTATTTATAATCAAATGAAATGACAAACATCTGGTCTACAAAATTTCATGTACCAAGGACATTTATATTTGTCCAGTCTCAAACAGCTGTTAGGTCGCGCGTGTATAGTCCCCCTTACGTTCGGAGATGGTCGTGCGCACTTCTTGCACGGTGTTCAATCATACGACTGCTCTGCTATCTTTGAGATTATAATGAAACTTTTATGACTTCAATTTTCGTTATGAACCAAACTTTGCCCGGACAAAGATCCCTTACACGTTTATATGTATTTTATATAGTTTAAGCTATAAAATATTATATATTGTATTGATGGTTTATTTCTTATGAATGTATGTTAGCACGCTTTCGTGTTTTATTTTCGTATACAAGTTTTCGCTGCAAGTTACGGAATCAAATTGAAGAATGCTATAGTCGCAAATTGTTTCCCTGTATTTCCCTAACTAAGAACTATTACATTAATATACTCCTATTAATACCTATTCGCGTATTCACAAGCCATCGCCAAAATTAGAATAGATTACATAATGAAGTCAATACTCACGAATAAATCACGTTGTATAATTGGGATATCATAATCTATGCAAACTGTTTATCAGTTTGACATATTTATTGATCAGTCGGTAAGCCCCGCACCGCAACCCACCGACTCTTGTTTGATCCCAACAATATTTTATTGTTACTAAACTATAGTAATAAAAATCCAACTAAATGTAATGACGATGTAAATTCTGAAGATGAAGAAAAAACTTGTACAGACAAAATAAAAACCGGCACAACAATAAGTATTGTGCTACCGGTTGCAATCATTAGTATTGATGACGCAAACGTTACTCAAAACAGTGTTGAAAAAAAACTGAGAGCCAATCAAGAGAGTGCTCACAATGCTATGTCTAATAAAGAATAAGATGTGTACAATGAAGTATTACCGCGTAATAAAGACGGGGAAGGCAGACACAAAGGTAAGGAACGTAATGATTTGGAAGCGAGTGGATGTAGAAGCGTGAATGTGAGGAGCGAACCGTGAAAATTACATGCGGGGCTCAATCGCAGCCGCTCTTTTGTGTTGCACAATGCTCACAATGGACGGTCAAGGACTTGATGAAGGACAACGGGTTATAAGATGGGAAGGTAAAATTAAAATCGCTGTTACTTGTGAATTTTTTTTGATATGATTACGTAAATTACAGTTTTGAAAGCATTCAAAGGCTGTGGTGGAGATACGGATATAATCATATTTTCATAATTCTGAATTATTTTATATAATATTATGTTGAAGCAAATAACAATACACCAAGACACTCTTGGAATAAATAACCAGTGTTACCAGAAATACAAAGAATCTTATAAAATCTCTCGTCAAACGCAAAAATAAATCCATTAGAACGGTTACTATGGACGCGAGCATGGACATCTTGAATTATGCAAATTCCATACATGTAAAATCTGTTGTGACTCACACGGGGCATTGTACCGAGTTAGAAGCATCAAAGTGAGATCAACCTGAATAAAGGCATCCGCGCTGGACCGTCGAAGGGGTAGTACAATGTCGGCGGGCGAACAAAAACTGACATCACAATACGTTGGGCCAACAACAGTGGCCGCTCATAAATCAACCTCAGACAAAAGTAACAATAGTATTGAGGGTACCTTATAAGAGATCTTAGCATTGTGCTTATTCTTTGATGTTCACTAATAAAACCTTTGATTAATATCGTATAGACGAAACCAGTTGGTATGCAAATAATGACGTTTTGAGGGACGGTAGTCGGATCACACGTGCTGGGGTGTGAACAAAAGCTAATGCTACATCTTCCTCACAATGCTTTTGTTGGTCCACTGCTGGGCAAGTTCAAGTTGACCGATTTGGTTTTTTTTTAATTCTTCTACGTGAGCTGTCTTGTTGGAACATTCCGTTTGTCAGTTCCGTTGTGTTGTTGCTTGTCTGATTCTATTGAATGATTAATCTCAGTAGATGTTCCTTTATGTACCTGGGTAGTTTGGCGGGTATTTCCTAAGGTAAAATCAGGTCCAACAACACTGGTTTATAAACTAAGCTTGCCTTTGTTAGGTTCAAGGTTAGTTTATCTTTGAATTCGCGGGTCTCACGAACCGCAATCAATTTTATATACTTATTTTGTTATTTCAGATAAAATTTTGACCTTGCATTAATAAAAAAACATCAAATCAAAGAAACCTGCAGTATTCAAGAGTTTTATTATCATTTGCCGTAAATCGAGCGAGACTAATCAGTTGCTACTAATAGTAAGTTATTATGAAAGAATCCATAATACAATATGAACTTTAGTATGTCCAAAATATGGGTCAGCCGACCAGTGACCCAAAGATAATTATATTTTTTATAGTTTAAATGGATTTATTGTTTCCCATTTCGTCTGGTTTATCAATTAAATTAGGTTAGTAGATATCAGTGCAAGCTATTATAATTGTTATTATTTGGTTGTCAAGGAAATCTGTTTACTTCGTCACCTCTTAAATGGGACTGATCTTAAACTTTTGGGTCATCTGGGGCATCACCAGCAGTAAACTGCTGGACATGGGCCTCTCCAATTTTGCGCCATTAAGCTCGATTCTCGTGGTTGTTTAGAATTTAAGTGATGACTAATATTAAAATTGCAATAATAATAGGTATGGTGAATTATCCTGTTTTTCAAAGCCAGTACCGACGTAAGTCCAAAAACGAACAATAAGCCAGTGTTACCTTTCTAGGTTATCTAAGAGCGCGGTATTTTCCTATTTACCACAAAATAACAAAGTATTAGGTTATCATTGTATATTATTACATTTTTATCAAATATTTTTTTCTGTTTTGTTTGTAAACCTTTGTTCTGTAACTTATTGTTCGTTGTTCTTATTATCTTTTTATTAGGTAATGAATTTGCATTGATTATGTAGTTTTTGTTTCTGGTTTGTCGATATTATTGCGTTCGTGATTATCAGGTTTTTAAAAGATTTTTACATTCAAGCTAAATACTGCATCGTTATATTCATCATTCTGTTTATATTTTTTGCTCTATTGATCAATTGATAAGCTTTGGAAGGGCTTCACCTCTTACTAGAAAAGTATAAATGAAATTACTGGAAAAGTACAATTGTTTGCATTAAATTTTCACGGTTCGTAGTAACTGAAAGCAGTTCCAGAAATTCCATTTGCTTGGATAATAACGTAACAGAAAGGAAAATTTATTCTGTCAAATTCACAGTAAATGTGAAATGAAACGATGTGGAAATATACGGAATAACATTCCAGTTGATTTGTATCGTACCTATTTAAAAACAATTGAGACTCATCATCATTCTCTTGCTCTTCTCCCAATATATTTAAGATCGGTGCACCATGTCTTTTTCTTCCCTACATTTCTGTGAGTCGTCATCTCGACAGTCACCCCCCATTCTAGGCATATCTTCTTTCACACATTCCATCCATGATTTCTTTGGTCTTTCTCTACTCTTATAGCCATCCGCTTCATACTATTTACTCAGCTCTATAGACTACAGAATTTGGTTTCGTGATCGCAAACGAGACTGCTGAGCGTGGGGTCCTGGGTTTTGATACCCAGTAGCAGTCCGGTCGTGTCGGATTGACGCCCGATCGGACTATGAGAGTATAGGAACAGAGAGTGCACCTGTGTTTGCGAATACACTTGTACACTATAATATATCTTGCGCATTGGGCTCATCTTCGTTGAGATTTGGTCATCGTGTCCGAAATTCGGTCGGGATCAGGATTAAGACTACTTCCTCCTATGTATTTTAATATTTTCATTTATGTATACAGTTTAAAACGGCAATGAAACTAATAACAGAAGTTGATTCAGGCAACCAATGAAACGTACCTACATCTAATTTTAAAATCAACAGATATTATTATAATCCTTGAACTAACAATTTTACGATTATATTTATTCGAACAGAAGAATATTATTTTTGAAAACTAATGTACGTCTGGTGATTTTTTTATTGAAAACTAAACAGATATGCAGACACAAAGTCAAATATAACAACATCCGTTTCCTATATGTTTTTTTGTTATTCTTAATAACAGAATCTTGTCAGCAATGTTTTTTACTAGTGGATGACTAACAAGATTTATTTTCAATTGAACAAAATGTTTAAGTATTTCTCATCGGTAGGCAATTTTTTTGCCTTTGTCATCTTTAGATTATTAAAACCACAATCGTCTTCTCTAGTCTGATAGGTGGGTACAAAGAACATAGTTTTTTCTTGTCTCAATTTAATAAGAAATAACTAGATACTCATAACACGTAGGTAACTGACCAGCGGGCTCAGTAACCAAGTGGACCAAGTAACCGCCCTCACTTGACTCTCTGTTACGGCCCGCCCTTAGAGAAACCGAGAACCGAGCGGAGTGGAAGAACATCATACATAAAGCCACGAAGGCCTTATATGGACACGACCTTCAGCAATGAAGTACTCGACCAAGAGTAAGATACTAATAACATAATGTATAAAAGTCTGGTCAAAAATGAAGTTGTTAACATTTTCCAATGTTTAACAGTAACTGTATATTCTAGACTAAACGATAAACTGAATCGGTATGCGAACACTACCAATGTTCTCCGAGAAATAATAATCAATTACAATAATTGATCTAAATACACACACAATGATCTCATTCTTGCAATTTTACTATGAAATCACGGACACTGGCAGTATTATTACTGTGCAAGTCATGTTATATCCCAGAAGCGGGTAATATGTTAATTATCACCATACTAAAAGGACTAACTATATCAATGGACGTTCGTGATATTAGGCCAGTGCATATGGCACCGATATTCATACAATGTTTCAGAAAATGTCAGTTGTTTTCGTCTAGGGTTGGCACAGACCGAAAAACCGAATACAAGTAAGGCTGTCATTATATGGCATTATTCTAGACCTAGCGTAGAAACTTTTCGTCGGTCATAAAACAACATCTGCAGTTTGATAGAAATGTGTGATTACTAAACGGTGAAAATGAATGTGTGCCATTTTGACCGTTTAGGAACCGCACTTTTCTGATTGGTTCAGAATCATGTACTGAAGCCATGGTAACAGGTTGTCACCTGCCACGCTGTATTAATAGTTAGTTACTAACCGGTAACTAATGTGTAGTTCTGTTTCCTCATTCTGATTGGCTTTACCCAAAAGTAATTTTAATTTTATATTCATAAAATGACTTAGGTATCTACAGGACAATACTAATATGAAATTCTTCGTACACAGGCTCCGCATAAGGAGCTACTGATATCATAATTATTTTCAATTGTTCCAATTCAAGGAAAATTAATATGACAATCTCAAAAGCTCAAAGCATTTATGTCGAATAAACCAATTACAGGCACTTTTGAATTGTCAAGGGGTCGGTCAGGCAGAACGATGATGTTGTTTGATGTTTAGTTTAGGTAGGAAGGCTGTAGATCTACATAACTGTACCTACTTGTTTATCTTTTTGTTTATAATTATGGTTGTATAATTGAGTAAATATTTTTTTTTACTTTTGCACGCCGTAAGGTAGAGTTCATTGCAAAATAAATGATTTTTTATTTCTGAACGATGAAGCTCTTCTTAAGGGCCCAATCCAAAGCGTAGTAGATACTTATGGAGAAGAACGGGCAAGAAACTCCGCGGATACTCTCTTTAATCAAAATAAATATGGTTACAAAATATTGGAGAATAATAATGAAGATTGTGTGGAATAATTTCCTATTGCTGACACCCCTGTCACCATACTATAATTTTATTTATCACTCTCTTTGTTGTGTGTGGTTTGTGCCAACATCACATTCTATTTGTTCGTGAATATCTTCCGTGATATATCGACTTAATGAAATAAAAATTGCTGTTTTGCTCGTAATTCTTCTGCTGTCAAATTCTCCAGTTCATATAGACACGTCCTGTATTTTAGGGGGCTCTTAATATTGGCGGAGGTGACAGCTAGTCGCTTGCATGGCTCATGTGTCATTGTAATAGTCGCATGCGGCGTTGTTTGGGTAATTTTAATTTGTCAAAGTAAAAAATTGTATCTGAAACATTGACCGATTGTGTTCAGCACGGTCTGCCGAGCTCATTATTTTATTAGACGTCGTTTTTATTTTAATTTATATTGTGGAATAATTCATTCTATATAATAATAATATTTTTTTTTCTGAACTACCCAAAAGCTCAAAGATAACAATCTGGTTCACAATTAAAACGTCAAAAAAAAAATAACAACAGAAAACTTTTAAGAAAAACATCAACCATAAATCTCTCGTTAATAAGGCGTCACATAAACAATGTTCTTTTTGTCGCCATTTTCAATTTGGCACTGCGTGTGCGCAGGCCATGCGTCGTTGCCTCCTAACATTGACCAATTATTGCACACACCACTCAGGCCCCTTTGATGTCTAAAACATTAAACTTGTAAAAAACTGCTAAAGTCAATGATAATTATTTATTATTTTCTTCGAACCCATTTAGGAGTGAAGGATATTTATTAGTGTGGACAACGTGACAAGTGACCAGCGATGACATGGCGGCAGTGCCAAAAACAATACTGCTTATAATAACAAACCGAACGATACTTTTGTAAAATAGTAACGGATTTTCGTTGTTCCTGTCAAGACTATTCATTTCTGAAAAGTATAATACATATATGAATAATATATATATATATATATATATAATATATCATAATGGATGGTTGAGAAGTCAACTCGAAGACACAAGGTGCATAAAACGTTGTCCCGTGCAATAAACTGACAATCTGTTCAGCGTCATGCTGCATGACTTCAAACGAAGTCAAACAATTTTCAGGAGTGTTATTCACTTCGCAAAGAATATAAATGACAATACATAATACGTTAATGTGCCATTAGCAAAGATTTAATGTTTATTATGCCAATCTTGACCTTTTTTAAAATTCGTCAGCATTACTTATGTGTCCGGTGTTATTACAAAAGTTACTTTGTATATCATATATAATTTTAAGAGGCTGTAACACTTGGTATGTGTCCAACAAAATTACATCATTTATCACCAGATCGTCAAAGTCATCATTAAACATGTTATCACTCCACACGTCAATATCATTACGAGTTGTCCATTCAATTACAATCGGAGAGCTTTCGTGTTTGATCCTATTATTGTATGAGAAACGTACTATAGGAATTATTTGAGAAAAATTGTTGGAAATATTATTGGAGGTCACACAATAGACCCTCTCGTCTTTGATGTGACAAGAGGGTCTAATCAATGGTTATCGATAGAAACATTCTTTTTGATGTCTAAGAGCCGATGGAAGTCGTAATGTTTCCCAGACATTGGATGTTGATAATGTCCGATATTTTCATTAAAATCTAAAGGAAGATATAAAAAGTTCTATCAATGTCGTTCCGCACGGGAAACAAAATTTTTGTGTCAAGATTGTAAATGTCAACAATCAAAGATGAATTTTATTGCGGACATAGGACAAGCATAATAACTGTTCTTTCTGTAATGTGCACTTTAACACATGGAAGTGACTTCAGGAATTTGAATGGTTATTTATCTTGCAGGCGACTGGTACAATCGTTCTTACACGCTACGTTCATTAGCAAGAAAACAGGTTTATAGAAAAATATATGTATCATTCTTAGTCTAACTGGCCTGGACACCTGATTTTTTTATTCTTCTTATAATTTTTAGGTTGAGGTTTCGTGTTAATGTTTTGGAACATCAATTGTTCAACCTCAATACAGTTTCATTTAACTCATCTCCACTTTGCTGATTACACGAATCAACAAAAAGCAAACGATTTGAATGAAGGCAAATAGTAAACTATCTCAATCTCAACTAGGCAAAGCTTATCAAATTCCAATTCTGTCTTAAAAAAAACAAACAGCAACAACGACAGCCTTTCTTCCTAATAACATAACAAGCCAAAGTGAACACGTCACGGAAATCGATTCTAATTCGAACGTCTGTATCGAATCGTATACGATGTATCGACGCACCGCGGAGCCCTCTTGTTTGTCGGATCGATTATTCCACTTCATCTCACATTTATTGGGTTCAAACAAGTCTATTGCGAAGGCATTGGTCACACGATTATCATGATAATTAGGTAATTATTCGATTTGACTATAGTTGGGTGCTTTCTATCCTGTTGTTGGTACTTCAATAATTATTGAGTTTTCCTTAAGGTAATTCGGTAACAAAATCTATAGAATCGACATCAGTTGCAATATTGTATCTATTTATTTGATTAGTTAACCTACACTGCCCCACTACTGGGCAAGGCCTCCCCCAAATTCTTCCAGGTCTCCGTTTCCTGAGCCACCTAGAACCAGCCGTTGCGGTATTTTTATTGATTTTCCATATTTTATTCTTTGTCTCTCCGTCTTTGAGATCTGATAAAATACTATTAATCGTATCTCCATCATTATCACTCATTATATCTTTAGTATTGCATTAAGGCTTAAGAAATATGGCATTATTAGTTAACTTCGTTAAAATTACTATTCTTCAGAAGCAGTCGCTAAGTCTCCATATACTAACTATTGAATATATATAACCTTACAATTTCTAGCTTAAGTTCTCTGGAAATTCCTGAGTTCATGTAGTTTCGCTTAGTTTCAATATATTGTGTGGCTCTATTCATTTCAATAATGTATTATTGTTCTGAAGTTCAGCGAAAGCGTATTGTTCTATACAATTGTTAATGTTGGAGACAGTTTGCCGCTGACGTGTTCAGGGACTAATTCATTTGTATGCGACGTTCATTACGGCAAGCTGCTCAAAGCATTGTGGTGTAATAGTCCTGGTGTATTAATGTTATTGTTCTGATATTTCTAATTTGGCGTAAAATTCCTGAAAAACACATTCCATGCGAGTTTCATGCTTGTATCTCAATGCTTTGTTTGCTAATATAGCATCTAGCACAAGCGTAATCAGCGTCTATTGTTCCCACTGCTGGGATAGACCTCCTCTCTGTGAGAGGGAGTGGGCCGTAATCCACCACGCGAGCCCAGTCTTTGAATTTTTGGTTCTAGGACATACCGGTTCCCTCATGATGTTTTGTTTTCCTTCGCCGTTTTGAGAGCAGTAATGAAGAAATAATTTACTCAAAGTTTACACCTAGGTACAACCCGTAAGTCGCGGACCACTGGGCCACCACTTCTCCATAGCATTTAAAGCGATACTTAAATGTACGTCCTGTATCCTGGGGAGTAAACCCCGCTACTTCTCTGACTGTCCAATAATTTTACCACGGCATTTGCTATTCTCAAAAAGTTCTTTCATATGAGAAAAGATTAACGTTAGCTCATTCCCCATCTCGTGTAAACATTCGACATCAAATTAAAGTGCATTCAGACGTTCCATTACAAAACATTTACACACAAGATCATCAAAACGGCCGCTCATTTCACACTTACTAACATTACAAAAACATAAAAACTCCATCACACAATGCTTTAACCGCAAACAAGCATTTTTCAAGCAATCACTAACCGCAACCGAACGTAACGTTTAGCGTTAACGTTACAAAATAAAGCCGAAATATTAAACAAATTCGTTTACTTTGCATTAACGGGTTGATAAATAACCGCAAATTGCGATTGTGACTTGAAAGGGGTTAATAATGGTTTTAGTCGTAAGTCGTAACTCGTAGGTTTCTGAAGTAATTCAGTTAGAAGCGTCTGCAGATTGAGCCATTGTGTCGGCAGATTGATTCCATGTCATTTGGACGCGTACGGTGTAGTTTGTGTTTGTATCAAACAAGCAGTTAGTTTGGTCTATTGTTAGGTTGTTAATTACTTGTTGAGTGCACTGGTATTGAATTGAAACTATAATTGAGTTAGAGAATTAATATTGTCTTACCTACTGAAAACCACATTAACTATTATGAATTTTAAAACGATATAAAACTCAAGGAATAGAATGACGATTCAGTAAGATCAGTTATGATAAAACTCTTAAATAAACAAAAATATTCAGTATTCTAAGAAACAGAAAGTCCTTTTTTCATCCCTCTAAAGTAAAAAAAAAAAAACATTTATGTAAGCACTCATATTTTGTGAAGAGCGACACATCTACCCCATCTTGTCCTTCATAGATTAACCTCAAGGATTTCGTCCCCCCGGTTGTCCTCAAATGATAATATTTTATAGGACAAACGCCGAGCGGCCGGCCCCTGCAAAAATAATACGTGTCTGCAGCCTAAATTATTCACAAAGGTGTAGTGGCTTCCCCGAACTAACCGGATGAATAATATATAAATCATTCGATATTATTTGATGCAAACTTTCCACGTTTCCCTGTGTATTTGCGTGATAAACTGAATTTTGTGGTTTTTGTTAGGAGCTTTTTTTATACTCCGTCACGTTCCTATTTAAGAATTATACTTACTCTGTACCTACCTATTTTACATACTTGGTACTTTTACTTAGTTTCTGCTTATTTGGTAAGAAAATGAAGAATTATGAACGTCTTTGTGGGGAAAAAATTACCTACGGTATGAATTTAATGAAAAACTGTAAAGCCATTCTTTGTTTGCCAAGTGCCCGGTTTCCGAATTGAAAATGTGAAGTTAGAAACTGGCACCCTAATAATGCGTAACACACAACTATCAACATCTGAATCATTTTGAAAGATATTGCTAATCCATTGCTTTAAATGTTCGAAAAATTTGTCTGCTTAGCAACGTAAATAACGCAATGAATGTAGTTGAACTGTCAAAATGAAAGACATTGCTACTGTTAGTGGGTTACGCAATAATTATCCTGCGGTTATTCACCTGAGTATACAAAAAAGGTCTAAAATATACTGACGTCAGTTTTTCGGACTGATGAAGTGTAAGTACATTATTTATTTAATTAATGTGGTTATAATGCATTGATAAATCAGAAGGTATGTAAATGATTCATTTCAATAGTTACGATTTATTTACCTCTTAGTTCAGCTGAAACTTGTCACCTAAAGTTTTGTGACTAATTTTAAACCTTATTTTCCCTAAATCTTGTCGAAATAAAGTAAAATTTGTGAGTTTATATGTAGGGGGTAATCTTCGGAACTACTGATCCGATACCGAAAATTTTAATGGGAAGTTACAGTATTTTCGAGTATCAAATGTTTTAAGTTCAAGCAAAAAAAAACACGCTGACGAATTCGCTGACTGAAGCTAAATGAATTAATAACTGTGCTTTGGGTATGTTAATAAATGGCTTGGCAAAGCACAATATAGTTGTACGTATATAGTCCTTTTTTGCAAGTGCATCCTTAATTATTCTATTACCATTTATTACAAAAAAATATTTTTCTTACTGTAACTCTAGTGTACCCATCACTTAACTAATACAGATCATTCTGTATAAGCACCACTGAGGCAAGATGTCAGTCTGCGATGACACAATAACTGACCCCAGGGGTTAACTCGATCTTCTGCGCTACCCCTTAGCCGACGTCTCGCGGTTTACAGGGAAGGGGTGGAGTGGCTTTCAGGGTTAAATATTTTATTAACAATGACCGAGAGAGTAAATGATTAGGTTCTTAATGTTAAATATTGTTATAGTAGGAAAATGCATTATTGTACATAGGTACATGAGTAGCTGTAAGTTTTCCAAAATGGTAAAATAATAAATTCCAGTTTTCCTGTTGCATTATTGTACATAGGTACATGAGTAATTTATTATTTTACCATTTTGGAAAACTTACAGCAAGTTTTCCAAAATGGTAAAATAATAAATTCCAATTTTCCTGTTGCATTATTGTACAGACGCCAGCAGATCAAGCTACCCGAAACTTTCAAATTTTCCCAATCAACCTTGAAACTCAATGCTTTACCGATAAAGTTGAAAATCTATTAAAGAAATTTGACAGATTGTAGTAACTTGATGTGCTGGCGTCCGTACATAGGTACATGAGTAGCTGTAAGTTTTCTAAAATGGTAAAATAATAAATTCCAGTTTTCCTGTTGGATTTCACAGCTTGGATTTTATTGTTTTTTCATTATTGCTGAAAAATAGTGGTAGCAAGTTTTTTTTAAGTATTATTAAATACACAAATATAATTGTGAAAAATAATCACTATCGAGTTAGAAAAACGTGGGTGTCCAGGTCAAAATTCCTTTGAGATGTGTAAAACTATTGCACTTAAGCAAATGCCACTAGTCTGAAACATCAATAGTGCCCCTTCCTAGTCGAGTCTCCGACCGGGTCGCATTGCCCCTGAGATTCGACAATAATTCTCGATAGCTCTTCTATTCTACCGCTCCCAATGAATACTGAATTGAGACCAACTCCGTACATCTTAGACACAACCTATTTCAATTTAGATTATTGCTTCGCTGTTCACGATGCAATATCTTAATAGAACCCCACACAAACTTCAATCAGCATTTATTGAAACGCCCACATACATACGAAAAAATAAAATAACCTTTATTTTACTGAATGTTAAATGTAATCAAAGCTCGGAGATGAATAATGAAATCGTACTGTGTATTTTATTCATTGACCTTCCAAAATTAACAGTGATAACGTGTACAAAGGCTCAGATTGAAAGGGGCACCTTTCACAGATTCACCATCTACACTACGCCTCTTTAATCTACAATCGAAACAAAACTCGGGTTCTAACGCGATTGTCTGTCCGTTCATTTACTTAGTAAATTATTCTTTGTCGAACGGAAGAGAAGGCTTTGAATCCATTAATTCCCTGATGGGGTCACAAAGAGGTGGTACGAATTAAAATAATGTATTCTACGACTTCAATAGGGCTCCCTCCGTCCGGTGCGCGGCTGTTATTACAAGAATAATGTATTTAAATCAGAGTCTGCTTTCAGATGAAGATGGCCCGCTTTGTGAGTCCACCGAATAAGTGATCACGTACGTTGCCATTAGGATACGTTTTATGTGCAAATTATAGCCTTCCATTTTTGAGCTTGCTCTCAGATTTCAACGCAGACGCCCCGCGAACAATCTGGGTTCGTTAGAAAAGTTTTAATACTGCTATTATTGTATGCTCATGTTTGCGGATAGAAATGTCTGATTCACAATATGTAGGTAGGTATGTAGATACCAATGAACAAACAGATGTAGGTTCATATAGTCTTATTAATTGCAAATCCGTTCACAGAGACAACCGTACGTGCACAAACAGCAAATTAATCCTGCCGCCAAAAGGGTTGTGAAACTACCCTCAGTTAACAGATAATTTAGAATATGATCACCCCATTGCCGAATATTTCCGAACAAACATTTCATGTATTTATTCTGGTGTTTATTTTGTAGCGTAATATGTCGTGTTCCACTTTGATGTCGTGAAATCGCTTCTGTTCTTTGTCAGCGAACCAAGGATTTACATCTATTACGTTAGTCATTTAATTCTCGGTTTTACTGCCATCTATTTTGGATTTAGAATCCTTTGTAACATTATAGGGGTTTACAGCTTTATCGTATTGGCTCGTCCTGTATGGAATTATTGCATATGGTTGGTTGGAGTTTGTTTGGCAGAATGAATGGTTCATTATACATAGGGATACTTTATGGACCCGGGTTATATTTGCGATGTGAACCATTGTTTATGATTTGGACAATTGTTTGTGTTGCACTGTCAAAGGATGTGCACTTGTTTATTTTATCCGAAGGGGAGAGAGATGAGACGAGTAGTGTAAACAAAGTGATGTTTACAGTAGCTGAATGACAATCGGTGACTTGCGCGTCAATAAACTTTTTTGGTCGGACAATGACTATTTTCAACGGAAGCTATTGTATCTTTGCCAGCCTAACGACCTTTAAATAGGTTGATAGTAAAGTTCTCATTGTAATAAATACAGGGCTGTAATTTCGTCACTACTGAAGGTGCTTTTTTTTGCTTGAGCACCGCGTGCCAGTACCCAATTGCGTCCAGATTTCTTCAAGATATTTAAAGAAATCGCATCTGAGCTGCCTCGTTTAGTGTTCAGAGCCGTAAAGCCATGCATCATAACCACGTAACTTATAATGACATTTCCATTTATCCTTTATATGCAAAATACGCCTCCACCAAGCCTCTTATTTCCACAACTCCAGCCACATCGCCGAACAATCAAACTTATTCAGCTGTACAAAGGATCGGGGAAGCTGAAGTAGTTCTCATAAACCAAATTCCTCAGTTGTGAGCGTTCCTTTGCGAAACTCTGGAGCACATCTTGACTCGAAAGCACCACTCATTTATGTTCAACTATTTTTCTACTTCGCCATTTTGTATCCACTGTTCCCTTTTACTGTGGGTTTTTGTATTCAAGTTGATGGAAAATGGTTTTATTTTCCATCGATTTGGTTAAGGTTTTTTTAATTAGTTGGCATTTATTAAACTCTATGTTTTTTGCATCTGGAAAAGTGATGAATTTCAAACGTGGTGCTTGAAACTTGAACTTTGGTGCTGCTGGCTTATTCTCAGTTTCATAAAAATCATTTGATGATTTCGCGTATTAATATATTTAGTAGTAAACCGATTAAATTAACTTAGTATTTGTCTGTATAGCCGATTCATGTATCAATGTTTCTCGGCTTAAGCATTTGTTGCATTTGTTGATGAAAAGCTTCTTTACGGAAAAGTAATTGTTTGCGTCTAAATGAGTCTGTTATGGGTATTTTATATCGACCTTTTTTGTTTTTATTGTTTATCAGTGGAAACTTGTAAATGGTCTTCAATTGCATATTGTTTAGGAACACTGTTTATATTACCTGTACGTTTCCCGAAGCGAATTAAGTAAATAAATTCGGCCCCTCGTCCGCCTTAATTACAAAGGTCCAAACCCCAGTGTCCCGAAATACTTCAAAGATATTTTAAATAATAATAACAACATATGGGTGACTATAGCTATCATTTAACCATTTATATATAAACAAGTACCTTATTACAACAGACTAATGACAGCACTGTCCCCATTTTTTTTTATTCTTAAAACTATGCTCAAAAAATGACGTAACATCATGAAAAGACAACCGACATTATGAAAAAATGCAAAAAGTAACAAGTGAGCGCGTTGAATAGCGTTTAGCTGCACTACATTCTCATTTCGTTCGTTTCCCTAGCAATTCATTTCGCAGTGACCTAAGGAGCACAATGACACTCATCAGACGGGCTTGTTTAGGGAAAATCGCCCGGCCGTGTCGTGCCGTCTGTATACTTACACCTTAATTGTTGATATTATATCTTATATTGATGCTGTGAGAGGATTGGAGTAGTAACGTTGAGGGCGATATTTTGTGGCATAGTGTGTGTTTTGCGAGGAGTCACATATTCGCTTGTCGGCATTTGGTACTTATGCAATAATCGGTCTCCTGCATGCGGTCACAACCACTGGATATGCTTCCGTGCCGTATCGAACATCAATCAATGTTATCGTAGGAGTACTCCAAACGCTGTTCACAAGTCCAAAACACGAAAATTTTGTCAGTTTAAACATAATAGACCACTAGTCTTTTCTTCCGATAGCTGTTTGCTGTCGGGGGCAAGGCAAATCAGGTTATCGAAATGTGATTTTCGATACGATAGCCTGTCGTATGGTTGTGAATAGCAATGCTGGTCGTAGGAACATAAGACAGTGAGCAAGGTAACGGAATGCCCAAGGTGTCACACGTGAAGGGTCTTTTTGACATGATAAAAAAGTAAAACTCCTAAAATAGCAAAGAAACTTGGTCTCACAAAGTAGGTACTGTAGGTACTCGTTTCTGTATATTTCCACCTGAGGGGCAATACTCGTAATTTTTCCAACGTTCACACTCTGAGTTCAGTCTCAATCTGCCAAAAATACCTCAAATTTCCCTACATTTTATACAAATTTTTGACATTTATTTGTCGCCGAGATGAGACAGCGACTAGAGTTTAATCGTTTTAAATTACGAGAATTGACCTTCGCGCAGTTTGCCTCACCTGAAAGAAAAATATGTAAAATATTATGGCAGAATAAAACAGTGCATTCATTTCTTTTCCGCCGGTAAACATTTCAATACAATTTCCCTTAACAACAGAGACTTTTCTTCTTACCCAAAATCAATTGCCATGAAAAATGCTTAAGCCGTGATTAAAGGCATGAAGTAGCAACCTGTGCTGAACAATGACGGCCAGTGATTGGGCATTGTGTCGTATTAACTGCATTGTTTGTCACCGAGTAATCATAAAGCGTCTCAGTGCCCTCCGAGGGTCGGTGGATAGCGTGGAGACGGATTCTGCTTGGAGAACTGTTTGTATTATGACGAAAGGAAATGATTGAGGGCCCCCGCAGTCAGGCGCGACGCGACGGTGTTATGCGATTCTGGTAGAACAACTTCCATGAAGTTTTCATAGAAATTATTCTACTAGTGTCGCGTCGCGACTAACTGCAGGGGCCTTGATTTGAAATCTCACGCAAACAAGTAGGTAATAGATGTCTAGCTGAACATGAGCTTTAACTAAAATCCACCAAAGCAGAATAGCTTAAAATATTCTGGCTGCAAAGCTGCCTTTTTCATGGTTAAATCGCTAACGAAGACCGTGAAAATTCACTCTACGTATGAAAATACTAAAGTTTTTGATAAAACACTACCAATCTACAGCAAGTTTTAACTTAGATATCAAAAAGACAGAAATTCCCCATTTTTCACGGAGATTGTATAACAATCTCGTATTATGTAAATATTAACGACTCAATAGCCATTAATACAAAACACATAAACGATCACATTTAAATATAAATGAGTCTCCATACTAGCGAGCCGGCTCGCCCACTCGACTCGCGTTGTCGCGCACCCGATGGGTAATTTCCCCCATTGTCAGGCATAAGAAAATGTTCACAACAATATGTATTTCACTAGAAACGACATCACCTAATGACCCAAAAATATATCGGATAAATAAAAAAATAAAAACATAGTGAGATTCACAAAAATTCCAAAGAATTTCAGTACGTTATATTTCATATAATACACCTGTTCACATTGGCAACAAAGAAAGTATTAAATAATAGAAGTAGGTATGTAGGTGTGAAGAAAAGTACCAATAAAACTGATGCGTTGCATTTTTCTTTACAAAAATATAACATTATATTAACAAGAGAAAGTAAATCAGCTACGTAGGTATATTATTTCAATTTCCCTCGCAGTAATCGTTTTATAGAAACAATTTAGTACAAAGTAATATTTCGATTTCGAAAACAAATTTACTTTATTGGAGATCAAAAGGTTCAGTATGTAAATGGTGTGGGACAAAATATAGACATAGTTTTGGTTTCTGGTTATTACACGTGACAAATTATATAAGCATTTCAGAATGGAATGGATGTTTTGACTTACACCACATGTTTATCCACTATTTACATTTATATTTTTTTAATTATATATATTATTTATGCTTGCTTTCTGGAACCTTTTCAAACACGTTGTAAACTAAGATTTAACGACTTGGCTTAGCTGATGGGGTTCCTTCTTTATCTGCGGTTAGAGAAACTAAACAATATTCAATTGTTATTGATTGTCCGAAAAAAGTATATTTAATAAAACAAAATGTTTTTTGTGACTTTATTGCTTTCCAGTTGGCAGTTCAAGCCATGGTTATTTTAGAATCGGATAAAATAAATGGTTTCCTATATTAAAACATGACACACGAACCAATACAAATAAAGAATACGGACGAAAAACATTTTGTAAGTTTTCTAATTCGTTCTGTTAATGAAGCCACATCTAGTAGCCATAACATTCTTCGGCTGTTACACTTGTAACTACATTTTGTTCGGATTTCTGTACGAGGGAGGTTTCTTGTAATTTGCCGCCGATAATTCCACCTCCCTTCGCTTCACTCAATAGGAGCCAATTGTGCGATGCAGCGCTTGTTTTGACATGTCATTTTGTGTTTTCCTTTGAAATAACTTTTTCTGGCAAATTATTGGCATTCATCGGGTTACTATTGATAAAATATGAAATTATGTTTTATTTTTCTGAGAAAATAGATGTGTCATTAGGAAAATGTTTGTCTGGGATACACGTGGATGCACGTAATACACGTGGATGGAAAAAGTTCATACTTATTAGATATCTTATAGGTTCATAAAACCGACCCACTTAAGGGATTAATCTACAGTTCCAATTCATTTTACGACGGATTTAAAAATAATGAAAGACACTACAGACCTAAAAAGCAAGAAAATCTCGAAACAAATTAAACAAAATTGGAATGCTGACGAACAAACAAGAAAAGAGGCACAGCAAAACCTAATTTGAAGGAACGCTACAAACATTTTATTCCACCTTATTGTGAATAAACTTATTACAGAATAGCAATAATTCTGTTATGGGAAGATTTCTACCGTCGATTTTTTCTTCTTTTCTCACCCAAGGGAAAGAAAATGTTTCTCGTTCCTCATTCAATTACTGATGCTTCACAATATTTTTCTATTTAATTTTTATTTTCATTGTACTCGGCCGTCTTTCCGGGAGTTTTATTCGCTTATTTGATTTGAGCTGTTTTCATTATGACGGCTCCTTTCGAAGTGTTTTTCATTGCCTGCATTGATGTAATTTTCCCGTAAACGATGGAAAGTATGTATAATGAAACTTATTTTAGCTTAAAATTTTAACCGAGATTCCTTAATCAAAAACACTGCTCGATTTAAGGTTAAGCTACGCTTGCCGCGGTCGGTTCGTGGATGGGTGACCATCAATTACATATCGAGACCCCTCAGTGCCTCGGAAAGCACGCTAATCCCATGGTCCCGACTGTCACTCGTAGATCTTTGACAGTTTTTACGGGTAGTCAGAAGTCTAACAACCATGCTATCGGGTTGTGGAGGTCACATACATAGGTAGTAGATCCATGTATAATACTGTTATTCAGCTGCATCCGGTTAGACTGAAAGCCGACCCCAACATAGTTGTGAAAAGGCTAGGCAGATTGAATGATGGCTTTATCAAAACTGACAGAATATTTGAATACCCGATTAACAATGAACCATTCCACATAAGTAGCACATATTCAAAACGTCATCTCTTCTTTCAAAGCCACATTTAACCTTTCCATACTAGCAAAAGCAATTCAATAAATCAATCAACAAATCTACAAGATTTAAGAGCGAGTTTCAACAACTTAGTTACACCAGATGACACTCTAATAGGTGCCTACCTACATACACAGACCGGGTAGGAAACCTTAGCCGTTTATCTAAGACGGGAGTCGGCAATTTCCTACGTCAGATAGATTGGGGGCTAGGCACTCGTTACCTTTACTTAAAGGCCCGTCCGTTCATCCGTCGTTCGCTGATTAATTTCTAAACGGATACACATGTTAATATCTCGTATAAATTAGAAGTCGGTTGCAAGTGTGATATGCTGGAGTGACTTGTTTTGCTAGCAGTACCTATGTTAGTGGCAGAATGTTGTAGAATTGTGGAAGGACAGTTTTGGAGGATGATGATGTGATGTAATTGAGGATACGGTGTAGGTATGGCTGTAGAATCCGTATCATGACTTCTGCCATTTGCATTCCTTGCTTAACTTACTTGTTACTTACTTACTTACTTGTTAACTTACCTTAGTAAGTACTTACGACGCCGACTGTTTTTATTACAGCATGCGGATGCGACCAGTACGATTCCAAATGAAATATTTTCATGTTTCAGGATTGTTAAAAAAAATAAATTGTAGGTCTAGAAATCTGTTCATTTCATCATAATTCTTACTATAATATTTATTTATTTATTAGGCATTTCAACAATGAGTACACTATTTCTTTATAATTTGTACATTGCAAATTTAAGTCTAAGCGCCTCATAACTTACAGAAAAGCTCAGCATGCACTACATTATGCGCAGAGAATAACAATTACAATATCAAGTATTTACTAAGGTAGGTACCTATTTAAGGGATGCGTAATTAGTTTTTAATTACCTAATAGTTGACCTGGTAATCTACTCACGTTTGCTAAAAAAAAACCTTTAAAAAAACTTTTAACAAAATATAACCCTTTTATCACCGCCAGCAAACCATTTAACAAGGGGAGGCGTTTACGAAAACAATTTGCTAGCAATTCTCTGACGTCATTGTGACGTCACCCCACTGCAAATTGAATGAGTTGCACCATTGAAGCTACGAGTTATTGTTTCTGATTGTACTTCATTTTATCAATAACTATTGCAACTTCTGATAGGATTCCTCTTAGTTAATAAATATCGTTGAAACATTTCAATATATGAATAATAATAAAGTTCTTACTCACTTGAAATAAAATAAATTTAAAAATTAAACACGTGTGTAAATTCGTCCGAAAATATATTTCAGTCAACATTACATTAAGGCATGATCGATGCTATGAGCATTGACATTATTTAAAAAATAATATGCATTTAATTTGACGCGAATTTCCTGCTACCTATAATACAGATATTTGTAAATGTCAATCACCAGAAATTATGACTCACATTATCATAAACGCGAAAATGAAATGAAGAGAAATAAACATTTCCGAACGTAATATAGACCTGTCCAATTTCCCGCCGATTCGCCATATTGTTCGCGCCACCACGTGACGTCATTGTGACAGTAATGGAAAGGAAATTAGTAGTTACAATTGACATATTTATTCAATTCTTTTGTCATGAATCTTATATTCATTCAAATAAGAGTGGTATTGCATTATCTTATGGAAACATAAGTTTGCAAGGAGTGGAACTATTCAATAATAGTGACGTGTGTAGTCGGAAATTAGATTGTAATGATCGATTGTCAAGTGTTGATTCATATTGCTGCCTGTACTGTTGACAAATTGTGATGGTTCATTTTTTTTTTATTCAACGTACTTACATAATAAAAAAAATATGTAAGATGTTTTTGCATCGAGCTAGTTCCCATCCAGTCCATCCAGTCAAAGAAAAAAAGGCAAGAGGAAAACAGAGTTTATAGTAGAAAACTAAGTTCATTTTCTTCCAGCTCTCATAATGTAATGGTCCTTTTGTAGACAACGTTTACAGTACCTATCTACCTTAGTTGACTGCTGCATTTTATCACAGCAGCCGCGCCGAAGCGCAGAATTACCAAACGGAATTACTGCCGTTGAGCTAAGAACAAGCGGTTGACAAAATATGGAGTGGTTCATTTCAATAAACGGGAGAATTTTCAGGTGCTAACAAGAGCATTTTTTAAATGTAATTCTTAACTTATTGATAGTAGGCCTCCTAGGGGTCGCGGAACTACAGAAAATGAATTGTATCTCATTAGTCAATCGTCAAACCTTGATATTGTAAATCTGCTACGCAGTGCAGCATTGCCATAATATTAATATAAAAATACACACACAGAGACAGAAGACAGACAGAAGTGACAAACAGACAGAAGACACAAGGGTAGACAGACGTGGAAAATTTTCCTGAAGATTTTCCTAAGTAGACTGTTATTAGAAGTCATCGTCGTCATAATCCAGACACTGCCCGACTTCACCCGCTACTGCACGGCTGAGCTTAGCTTCCCTTTTCTTGTGCCAATGCCAACAATCCTGTACCTGGCTGGCTGATTAGGACTATCACAGTACAATTTCAATACTGGGGTCTACTCCGAAGTGGTATCGGCCGAATGTTAGGTCGTTTCCTGCTACGAAGTTACTATTTGGTTCGGTCGGTCCCGATCCTACACTCCTACACTCTTTCAAATATTGACTATGGTCCCGACCCAACTGAGCCGATCCGAACTTTTTTCGCATTTTTCAACAATATTCGATTCGGCCATGTGTCGGTCCGATCCGAACATTCGCACTTTGCACTTCGTAGTAGACCCCCTGTTCTTTTTGCATGTTAAAATTGCTGCTTTCATTTGTTTCCTAGCTTCATGTTCCACCATAACCCCCTTTTGTCTCAAGGGCACTAACACAATTTGCTCTGCCAGTGGCAGTGTGCTAACAGGCCTTTTGACGTGAATATCGATTTGACACCCTTTTTGTGCTCAAATCGATAAACTCGGTATCGTTCATTGGTTGGTATTGGTGGTGTAATTTTTGTCGTTTAGGGGATTTTTATTTTTTTCTTTTTACTAACGTCTGTTATAAAATAACACAGCTTATTCAAAATAAAAGCAATTTCAACTATTCCTTTTTAAATAACTTCACCTTTCAGTGTGATTCAAAATCTTCAAGTTAACACCAAATGTATTAAAACTCCAAATAATATTTCAATTACAAAATTTCGTCAATCAAAACTATTTTAATTATAATAAACTTTTACTCTATATAAACGCTTCGTGTAATTAGACCTTTACATTTTAATGTTGATTCTTCATTTACGTCAGATCTGTCCCAACTTTGCAGACTTTGGGTAAACTTGGGAACATAAACAATGTTTTGTATGTAAATAATTGTTAATGGATTTAGTATAGTTTCTTAGTATTTTGTGTTAAAGGACTTTAGGTCATAGCAGCTGTTAGTGTTACTACTGAAATAGAATTAAATCAGGTAGGTATGTTAAAGTTTTGCGGAAAGTATTCAAAATTTTGCGATTGTTCTTCAAGATGGCAGTAAAACTACGAAACTAATTATGGCTTATGAGAAGATGTTAATGAACTAATATCATTCCACAACTGTGGCTGCATAAACAAAGAGATTGCGACCATGCCAAAATAGTCCAAACAGCTCTACTCCTAACGATGGATATCCTCCAAATTTGTTTACCTCATTTGTCACTGAAGTTCAAAGGATGAAACATTCCGGCAAAAGGATGACACCGCGTAAACGTTTCAAAATAATCACATCAATACTTACAGCAGATACGTAGACAAACATCAAAGCAGAGCCGCCAGACACTATGCGCAAAGGAACTGTTTGTTAACACAATCAATGAAGACGTTTCCAACTCAAATCAGCATCAAAGTACACATGTTAGTCTATAATCTTACACACACACGCAATATTTAGAGTACCACACACGATATCGGCCAATCCAGTATAACTTAACACCCACACATACACAAAATCAGCTAATATAACAAGACCCTCCCCGCCCTTCTAATTCCTCAACAAAATAGGTGTTACCAACGAAATTGAAGTCGTATTTAAGGATCTATCTCGAGTGGTTGGTATTACATGGACTGGCGGACACCTTAAGTCCAAAGGAGGCAGTAACTGCAATTAGTACAATTAGTAGAGCCCAATTAGGTGCTTTAACGAAGCGAGTTTCGTAACTAGTCGGGGGAGTTTGGGTGACAAATACTACGTTTGACGTCTGACCCGAGATCTCGATCAAACAGTGATACTGCTTGTAAACTGTGTTTGTATTTTGCATTTAACAAGTATTTGTACGGGCACAGTCATGCTAACGAATAGAGCTGGATAATTAGGACATCTCTAGACTTGACGTCACTGACTGGCTATTAACCAGTCCTGAGTCTTGACAGCACTTAGTATGTCTAGCAGACTTAATAAATGTCACATGTTTCCCGATAGTCTCTGATTGCTCTTCAACATAACTCACTTACTAATCGTCGCTTTCTTTTCCAGAAACATGTCATCTAAACGAAAGTCACCACCGTCGAAATTGCAAGAAGGTGCCGCTGACACAGAGAAGCAGGAAGCTGGCCCAGCCAATCTGGACTTCCCTGACCACCAGGAATCAGATGACAACGAGCAGCATAGCTATTACAAATTCTCACCCAGTTGCTCTACAAGGAGTTCTATAAGCGAGGAGGATACGAATTACGAAGACGAACGACCGTCGAAGAAACAACGATTCGAGCAAACATTAGACATGACAAATAATCTTCTAGTCCCATCATCTTTCTTAAGTCTTCATCAAGTGAACGACCTGCAGGCTCGGAGGAGAGGCTCGTCAGAATGCAGTAGTCCTGGGGCTGAGGCAAAGGTTTTGGGACTGTGTAACAATAACAATTCACTGCTGAACCACAACAGCGCTCTGTCGTTGAGTAATCCTCATAAGCGTTCTATGGACGACGTCTTGAAGAGGTTAACGTCGAAAATGAACAATAGTACGATTAAGGAAGAAAAAAGGCCAACCCCGTCGACCACGCCTGTCAATAAGAACAAGTAAGTCAAATTTATTTATCTTTAGAGTTCAAAATAGTTCGTCACTCTCGGTAACCGTATGTTAGAAGAGACTACATAGATTGATTATCAAATTATATATCTATATCACCATCGTTATCATCATAGCCAAGAGACATTCATTGCAAGACATATGCTTCGCCAAAGCATAGCCACACCGAGGAAAATGTTATTAAAATTAGATCATTGAATCGATAAGGTGTTATACCTTATCGATTTGTGGAAAATGATCTAGATAAGTTGTTATAGGAATAGTTACAATATAATTACCTCTGAAATGATTAGATTTCTCTCCCGCTTCAATATAACGTCATTAGACAACAATACATTAACCGCATCATTGCCTATCAAACATTTATAGACACATACGTAAAAATTGCTTGTCCTCTGTCTATCATTGTTCACTACCTCATTAACAAGTCAGACATTACATTGCTATCATCTAATTGATCTTGTCACCTTCTTCTATTGCCAATAATATAGTTTCCTACATTAACATTTATCATTGTTTTGTTACAGTCTGTTTGCAAAGAGATACGGAAATCATTATTACACGATAATTTATTATTCATCTCGTTAGTGATAATGTGTTTATGTGAAATTAGGATTCGTTTCCTAGGTCCGGTATGCTTTCCATTGCGTCATTGGTTAGGTTTAATTAGTATTCCCTACTAACAGTTATACAGGCTGGCTGGGACATCGGCGCGCAACCACTGATTCAGTAGATACATGATTACCCCTTTGCGCTGAAATTTCTCGTCTGTTATTTTTTTTAAACAGCTGTTTCCTGCAAATAATAATAATAATAATAATAATAATATCTTTATTTCCCAAAACTACAGATAGAAAAAAAGAAAAAAAAAAAAATTACATAAAACAATTTGGATACTGCAGAAATCTGTACACAAAAAATTAATCTCTGTCTCTTAAACTAGGGTATCCTGTATCTTAAGAGACAGTGATTCGCAAAGAGGTTCTAATCGGTATGTAATGTTCGATATCTACGCGGTAAATGTATGGAACAGCTTTTCTTTTTAATAACCGACGAAAATTTTCGTCGCATTGGGGTCCGGAATTATACTGAACCCACGGTAACAGGTTGTGCGTCGATGTACCTACTACCCAGTATACCTAGATAAGAAAAGAAACATACAAACAAACATAAAATTACCGGTCTAACGACACATGATTTATTTGCATGAACAAATGATGTGTTTTCATTGACTTATTGTTATTGCCCATAAAAACAAGCATTCCTTTATATTCATTGATGAAAAGTGTTTCTCATCGGTTTACTTTATCATAATCATGTAGGTGTTGATCAAATTAACATAGGTAATATGACTTTGCCAATCGCAAACTTCAGTCACCAAAGTGGTAAGAATTGTAGGAATATAAAGACGCTTTATATAGATTATAATATCTTTCATAAAACCCTATGTATCGAAAACAATATCGTAATCAATCTTTCCAGAAACCATTACGCCTATTTCTATATCAATACCTTTTGTTTCGTCCACAAAGCAATGACGCAACACACTAACCATTTTCATTACTCTAACAAGCACTGCCACCGACGACTAAAATAAAACGGAGACACTTACACCATTTCAAGTTAGTCGTTTACCAGAATTTAATTAGCCATATTACTGCACATTAAAAACAATGTTAGGACCACCGCAAGTTTTACTATAAAAGCGTTAAACGCATGTTTTACTAGGCTTTTATAGATATTCTGACGTTAAAGTATGTCCACTGAGTTCGGGTGACGGAAATCGTAAAGGACGTTAATATGTTGCGCTCAGCGGGTTTGCTTGGGGTTTTCGGTTTTTATTTTACTCGGTTGGTGTTGAGGTATTAGTAAAGGCGCTACCGTACTTAAGAGGAGACCTGCTATAAAAATGTTATATTGTTGAAGAAAAAACTGAGATAATACTATGTCTGGTTAGGCTCTAAGCCAGCTCCGACACACCTACTTGAAATACTTTTGATAATTATGGTACTTTTATTTAAATTCCATTTATCGGGTCACAAAAAGAAAAAAATGGTCTGTGTACACTACTTTCAGATTAAATTCAATAAGTGCGTCTATTCAAGCCAATCTAATTAATGATTCACCTGAATATAAAATCGTTAACAAGGCTTCAAAAAACAAATATTCTGGTAAACAACAGGTAACCTTTTAATACCATTATGACATAGTATTTTTTTTTCTGGGTGGGAAATCATCGTATGACTTCTCCCGCTCTGGGCGGAGCAGGAGGGCGTGTCAGACTTTTACTGACTAAAACCCACCCGTGTTCTTCGTTCCCGTTCCTTTAGTTGGCTATGCCAGGGACCACGGTATCTCTTTCGAACAACCCGCGGCCCTGGCAGGCATCGGCCCTAGCGGACCCCGTCACTTCGTGCTGACATCTCTTTGAGGCGCGCGTGGAACACAACGCGCCGTCGACTCGGGCCTGGTCCTTGCCGGGCGGCGAGCTGCCCATTGCTCGCCGCCCATTATGACATAGTTCAATAACCACTATAAAAAGGTCATCTAAAATATGTTATTTATAAAACTACAGCACGTTTGCTTACAAGTTTCATAGCTAATAACTATTATAATTTTACGTCAGTTTAAGTGGTCGCTAAATTATTTACAGCCTATAACTTTAATGGAGAATATCATAAGTAGTAATTAAACCAATATGCTTGAATTTAAATATTATCCTTGTTAAAACTGTGGCCGAAGATGGTAAAACACCTAAAAAATATGATACGGTCGACGATAAATATGAATATTAATTATTCGGTTTACTGCTTCATTGAAGTAAGAAAATCATTATCGTAATTTTTGAATATATTAACGTTATTAAGTGTGAACATGATTAAGTGAAATGGGACAAGTTTGTTTCAATAAATTCTTGCTTGAGGCTGACAAGAAAAACTCTATTACGATAGGAGTAGGTATATTTTACAAAGTTAATTTTAATTTAGCTAAAGACGTTAATATGAAGGCAGGGTCGGTTTTAGCAGTAGATGTTGATAATAATGATGTATTACAACAAGATTTAATTATTTCAACTTGCGGCTGTATGTGCCACATTTCCTTAGAAGTCGTCATTTAGCGCTCAACGAATGTGTAATGCGACAATTCCACCGTTTATTGTCGGCAAGATGCTAATGCGTTAAGACAACGGCTAAGCGTGAGATTATCACCGGACTAATTATGCTCGTTTGCAGTTAAATGCTCGTCAAGCGTTTTGTTTTAGTCTCTTTTTAGTAAGCATTGTTCGCTTTGAGAATTTGCGTGGCTTCGTTGAGTTCAGGATTTTTAGCATTATTCTGATCAACCGTAATAAAAACTTGTTTTCAACTTTGACATTAAGGTTAAGTTTTACAGTGATTTAAAACAAGACCATCTTTAGCACTATCATTATTCTAGCATTTTATGATGTGCTCGAATTTTAGTCTGCATAGATGCTACGACAGCTACTGTATTGTCACAACATGGTCTAAGTAACAGCGCATAGAAAAGCTATACTATGCTGCTAAACTAAGCTATGCTGGCTGGTTAGCTAAGCCATAGCTTAGCTATACCATCTTAGCCGATACCATCAGTGAAACAAAATTGTGAAGATCAATATGCTAAACATACTTTAGGATTTTACGTATTAGTTCAATAAGGTCAGAATTACAACACATAATTTTTGTTTTAGACTCCACAGAATAATATATTTGGCATGCCTACACACTTTTCCATTATGAAGCCAAATTCGCCTAATCGAATGGCTTAAACCACTTTATCAAATACCCTATTATTATAACTGTCATCATCAATATTAATAATGGTTTTATCAAATTCAATATTGACATCTAAATTATCTATGCTGCAGAAAACAGCGCCGTTTTATCCGCCATGTTGTATTCCAATTTTATTGACTAGCACAGACAGACTACTCGTGGACTCACTAAAATATGATTTTATTATCAAAGCTTATAAACTGAAGCATAATTGAGATAAAACGCCTGGATAACGATCGGAAACTAGTTTTTTATTAGCCTTTCTATCTGCTATTATTACTCTGTGCAATTAGTTGTATGATAAACCTGCCCGGAATTCAACATGGTATCAAAGTCCGTAGATTAATCAACAGTCCAGAGACATTTGCGGTGCCAATATAAATAGAACTATTATAGAAGGTAATTGCAGAACTAATAGGGTTCCAGGTAGGATCTGCAGTGAAATCTGATACAGACTAGATTTGCCCGCATCTTTTTTGCAATCTTGGGCAATTAAATGTAAATCGTCTATGTACTCGTATATCTTAAGGTCCTTAGTGACAAAGTTCGATGGACATGCAAGCGGTGAATGAAATCCAGACTGATTTCTAATATCATTGAAGATTTTCATCGAAATCTTTGAATTTGTCTACAATTCCGGATTTTCCGGATTCCGATTTTCAGAAAACTGCTATCTGTCTACAATTCCGGGTTCTGCTTCCCACCTGATATAACGTAAGTGCATGTGTGTCTTACGACGCGCGCTCTCTGCGAGTAGAATCAATACATTGCATAAGGATAGGCTAGGTGAGTATCCATATTTGTCATGAGAATGGACAACATAGTCATCTGTACGTAATATTACTGTCTAATTTATGCTGCCATGATTTTGGGTTGGTTATTAGGACAATAATCACCTCACAACTAATGGCCTACGTTCGTAACTCGGTCAACAAAGATATGGGCCCGTCCAATTAATTTAACCCAACCCACCCAATTAATTAACTTTTTTGAACCTGCAGAAACACTTTGGGAGTAGAACCAACTGTCTAATTGTGCTGTTATTCATTCTTAGTGTGGGCCCCGAACTAAACTTATATTCTTTAGTGATACGGAGTAGGTACAAAATGCTCGTAACTTTGACAGATACTACCGATACAGTGTTTAAAGTGTAGGCCCCCTAGATATGGTGATGAAAAGAAAGAAAAGGCCCAGTTTATTGTTAGATAAAACGATGCTAGATACATGCACAAATTACTAACAGATTTAAGTAGTTATAGATTATGTTCAATAATAGAAGATAATTATAACAAAGGTTAAGGTGGTGTCAAGCGTGATCTATGTCAATATTTACGTGCCAACCTTATCACTGGCGTTATCAGTAATTAATGGCTTTTGTTGATAACTATGATTGTAGTCGCGGATATGTTGTTGTTCGTTGCCAGGAGAAACATAGTCGTAAATGTTTTCAATTGAGATGTAAACATTTGTGATAAAGAAAAGGAAAATAATGAATGAAATATTTATTTAATTAATCGTCATCATGCTAAAGTTGGTAATATAACATTATTTGAATCACAAAATTGAACTGCTTTGCGGGTGCAAAGTACATAATCATAATCACTTCGGGTAATACTGAAAGGGAAATACCGATCCTCCTAATGCAGATAAAAACTAGGTTAGTTCTAATAATACTGACCTTATACAGATAATGGTTAGAAATATAATAATCTAAATCTAATCAGCAAAGGTGAGTCAGATACAAGTCTGCTAGAGATAGCTAATTTCAAACCAGAAACAACTAAAACAAAACAAGAAATCAATCAATCACCATAAATCGTTCCAACAACAATAATTATTATTTCACCGTCAATTATAGAACACGTTAAACAATTGTAATCCTAGCACATAAATAAGTCATAGCAGAGACAATAAAGGCCACTTTTGGCGTATTATTAAGGCCGGCGCGGGCTATTGTCTGCACTAATTAAACGCACCGTAATAGCCGCCGACGAGATTAAGACGTGAGCCCGTAATGTGCTACAATCCATCTCCGTTATGCTGGCTTTGGGTTCGGATTGTGGGGTAAGGTTTGAGCTATCAGCGGGTTTGCTAATGAAGGTAATAAGGAAGATACTCACAAAGTGGCTGGTAGAAGCTGGATGCGAAAGGCCTAGGATTGTTTTCAGTGGTGGATCAATGGCGACACCTATGAATAGATGAAATTTAATCACACAAAATCATTAACAAGATACTATCAGGTAATACCTATAATCTCTCCTCTACCATAAAACCTCTTACGACTGTCATCCATCAACACAATGTCGTCTATATAAATAAAATTGAAAACAATGAGATTCTCCTCAGACCTACAATTCAAGGGATTAGATTACTTAAAAACGAACAAAATCATCCATGGTAATCAATATTTTCCAGAGGTTGTCTTATGATACCATTCTTACGATACTCTACCGTGATGTCAATCAACATTACCATCTGCTAAAAGCTCTTCACTTGTGCCACATCAGTCAACAAAACGTTAACAATAGACAAACTCATAATTTCTACAGTGATATATAAGCAGAAAGCACAATATAATGTTACAGATTACAGAAGACGTAACATTAGTTAATATGAATATCTTATTTATAAACTCGATGATGGAGGCCTGGGGGCGTTCCAACCGTTTTTGTTCTTATACCATGAGAAATGTTTTAACACACGAATGATGATGGGAATGACAAAATAAGTTATGCGTGTTTTCATTTTATTTTAAAGTTGATGTTTTGAAGGTAATTTAGAATACCTTAATTACCAAAAAGCATACGAAACGAATCAGCTTCAACAAGCGTCCGCGTTTGTACGTCATCCGACGCGTACGCTTGTTGAAGCTGATTTGTTTAATGACTTCATAATTGAACTAGTACGGTATGGGTTTGTTGGTATATCGATCATTTTTGTCCTTTTAGAATCTTAGTATCGTAAAATAAAGAATACAGCACTACCCGATCTCAATTTTTCCGTCGCTCTCTATTCTATCAAAACATCACATCACTAAACCGAATCAATACTTGAACAAAACAGATTTTCAAGGTAAACTACACCTAACATGTCCCTGTCACGAGAGCAGAGACAATCAACAAGGCTAGGACAATACTCCTTTGTGTACCACAATAACTCTTTATAGTATTCACAAAGTCGCCTTCTGCAAAGATTTGCCCCACACATAGGAACACAGAACTCACCTTGTTCACTGAATTGTTCGTTTGTTACATGAACACTACAATTGTGCAAATTGAAATTGTTTTCATTGTTGGAATGTTAGTAATCTTAATGTTTTGTGTGACAATTTGTTATGAATGTCATGTCTATTTTTGAAATAGCATGCGCAAGGCGTGTGATTGCTAAATTAGCTTTTAGAGTAACTAGGTTTTCCTCTTCTTTAGTAAAATGTGGTCTGTCCTATTATTAGCTCCAATTCCTGATCTATCTCTACAGTAAAGAGCAGTTGTCTATTAATTGAAGTAAATGTTCGAAGATTGGTCTTGGAATGTTACCAGACCACTAAATTTTTATGTGTCTTGATAGGCAGTTCAATGTGTCAGTGATTGTGTTTTGTGTCCCAAAAATGACAAAACATTTACAATTATAGATTACATCACAATACTTACTTTATCATTGTGTTTTCTTCTATTTGTAACGTTTACATTGTTCAATTATAAAAGACTATAAGTTTAAGAACTTAACAGTCGTTTTCAAGGCCATTCCTATAAATCTAATCCCAGGATAAAAAAAAAGATGCCACACAAAATCGCAGACACATTTTCTCCAATCGCAGCACTTGCCAAAGCTTCACAGAAGCGTCAGGATCCCGAGTAAGAAATGGCGCCTCTGTATCATTTGATAATCATTTCACCATCAGCTAATCAAGTAATGACCGTTGAACTATAATCTCAAGCTAAAAAGGACTGCAATTTTTTAATTACTTCCCACCGGGCACACGCCCCAGTTACGAATGGAGACAATAACAATATAACAGATAGCGATTCACAAAATATAGGAACAATAATTTCGGTTGTGGCAGAGGTTATCTTGCCGGCTGGCCCGCTAATAAATAACAGAACAATTAGTGCACTGTTCGAGAGATATTATTAATTATAACAATAACATAGTTACTGGAAAAAAAATAGGATTTCGTACGCGCGAATTTTGTTATCTACAAGTTGCAGTTGCAAGAAAGCAGCCGTTTTGTTTAGTGCTTTTCCGGCCTTGAGGTCTGAATTTGTTACGTTACTGCAAGATTCGCGACTTTAGTCGGTAAAACCTTTTTACCACCTCAGCATTACGCAATCCGATGCTTATGCATCTTAATGCATAAGCATCGGATGATGGAGAACAGAAGTATAGTGTGGCATTTAAGACGTATTGTCTTAACAATACGTCTTAAATGCCACACTATACTTCTGTTCTTAAGAACAAGCAACTCATCAGTTATGTATCCTTTAATGTTGATGTTCTCTTTAATTTCAAGTACACGGGTTTACGAGACAGAGAAATAGCATGAGTTTTGTAATTGATAATTACCACTACACTTTAATTTACTATTAACCTGGGCGCTGACTGGTTGGGAGACATTAATGTACTCACAATACTAATAAAACGCAGGAAATTCTCTTACCGCGTCCCAATAATCGGCCTTCCAATTATGTCCAGCGCTATGCCACCACATACCTGTTCGGAAAACCAATTTGATTGTGTAACAACAAATTATGCCTATTGCACGCCATTGCAAAACACACAACTTTGTCGCTGTTTCCCGCCTTCACGATTTCAAATTGGAATGCAACGTTAAGCGCAACGCAGTGATTGGTTCATACAATATTCAGGGCGGCCAATCGCAGCGCGGCTGTGTCGCCAGTGCATCAAAAATTCCATCTGAATATACCAGTGTGGCAAGCACTAAAAATGATAATGCCCTAACATGGCCATACAATTTGAAATGAAGAATTCATGCATCGTTCTCGTTTACATTTGGGATGTGTTTTTATTGACGCTGAATCGGACAGGTTCGGTCCATTTTATTTATTGAGCAGTGGTTTATGCAGTGATTTTGGCGAAACTATTTCGTATAAATAAAACTGGTTTGTATGAGGGGATAGAAAAATAACCGACCGTTTTTGTTGAAACGGAGGTAAATTGGTGAAAGCTATGATCGAAACAGGAAAGGTCTGAATCAAATAGGAATTTATAAAAAAAATAATACGTTGTGGGAAACGGTCGTTTTAAGTTGATAACAACTAGATTTAACTTGTTTTCTTTAGAGTGCAAAGTAATTAATGTTACGACACATACATTATCACATTATGAGGTGATTGAAATACATTCAAGAAATATTTGAGTAAGTTCAGTAAATGCGTAAGTAGGTGTGGTTTTACAGGTATAAGCCTCATCTAATTCTTATGCATTTACAATTTTAGCTATGGAAAAAAATTGGATGCTAAAACTACACTGAACGGTAGCTAAAACCATAGAATCTGACAATAATGATGACATAAACTTACTGCAAAATGAACTATTAAAGGAAATACCGCGACACTACATCGATTTCTATCATTTACCTCTAATGGTAGCTTCACTCTCAGCGGTATCACTTAGTCGACGAAACAGGACTATTAGCAGCCACATCGTACATCACAAACGCCATTACATCTTAAGAGAATAAATAAAAAACTCCATCATTTAATATAAGCCTCTGCAATTATCTAACTACCGTAATTAGTACCAGGATCAATAAACTAAACGGTACGCATTCCGGTTTTATAGAAATTATCGGAGAACAACATTATTTCAATTTACAATCGAGTCGTAATTTGATGTTTGCTGTTGCTATCATACGTAATTGGGTCTTCTATCTGTTAAGCAACTGCTTGACTTCTGTTAGGAGTTTTGATGATTTGTTCCTATGAATTACAATTCAAAGCGTCCTCTCATTTGGGACATAGATTGAGAAATCTGGAATGGTGCCTTTCATTATTCGATGTCTTTCAAATAGCGGCCTGACTCTTCTTATGAATATTCTTTTTGTTTTTAATAATCTCAGCCTGTATTTACTTCTAAAAACTATATATTCCAAATCCTTTTTATGCTCGACTGTCATTATTCTTAGTCACACTTCTACATATAATATGCGATATACGACAGCCATCGCCAGCTTTGTCCGAAAACGATCCTCTCAGGAAATGATTCAGTTTCCTTGTCCAAACACTTCCCGGTGATGCATATCCACTTCCATACATAATATCTAAGCCTGTCTTTGACATCTAAACAAGGTCTAAATCTAAAAGTGTCCGTTTTCGCCAGTTTTTTACGAATCAAAGTGCGCAGAGTTCGAATCCGGTTGTTGTTGACCTTAACCTGATTTAAAATGCTATCAGTCCCCCTAGTCGGTACCGTACCGAGCGTTGCCGAGCGGTGCCGAGCAATGACGAACTCAATAAAAACGGGCTACATGACCGAGTATGTCGGTAGCAAGTTGTTAAATTCGTAATGAGTGTATTGTTGGGGGAAAGGTAAGGATGGATGCGTTTCTTTTAGATGGAAGAAAGATGCTATCATGGACATATGGACACTGATTCGGATACCATGTAGACTAGTTTGAAAGGAAACTGGTTGCATTTTCCTTTTGATTTGACAATTTAACAAGACAACACCAAAATCGCCCAATTTTCAAGAGATACATTAAAATATGACAGACACTCAAAGTCACAATCTTACCATATAAATGTATTACAAAGAATTGGTCCTAACTCCGAAAGTTTGCCTGTAGTAGGACTTTATTCGGGAAATATGGCGGACGAAAGGGGAGGATTCCGGGCTGAAATGAAGATGCTGATGATGAGGCCTGTATTTTGGGGGTTTAGGGCCTGTATTTTGGGAATCATGCCTTCCCACTGCCACTAAGTACAATTCTCACCAGCCACCCATCACAAACACACACACACACACACATCACACACACACACACCCTCACACCCTCACACACACACACACATCATCACATCTCTTCTCATAAAGAAACTTTAACTAAACTAGGAAAGTCACATCCACACTAGTCCGCCATGTCTGTCGCGAGGGGCAAACAAGACGGATAACCCTACAGCCACCGTTGTCTCGCGTTAAGGGATTTTTTATTGTTGCCCACAAACTGTTCGCCGTCAACCCTAGCGTTGCATAGTTTATGTGCGCCGTGTTGACAGACGGTGAAAAACAAATGAATCGCGCTTTATTGTGGGAGATGAGACTGGGAGAGAAGTCGCCTTGTCTAGGAATTGGTGATAAACAGTCGTTTAATAAATAAGTTAGTAGAGAGATTTCTTTTCGTAGATAAGCAATATTTTTACGATATTCTTTTAGCGTTCTAGCTCTTAAGAACCATTTTCAGGATGCTAGTTTCTTGTCCGTAGCATACTATTAAATTGAAATAACAAATGACTCCCTATTGCATGTCTAAACCGTGTTTAGAAGGTGCAATTTTTATTGTTGCTTCAACTGGTATACCACCGGCAATAAAATTGCACCGTGTATTTATTTATATTATATTTACCGTTATTTTCATTAGGGCTGATTTTTTAATCAGCTGATAACTTTATTCGAGGAATAATTTTGAAATATTGACAGTTATTTCATACACAACCTGTCAGATGTAAATTTTATATTTTTTTTCTGTTGAAAAATCAGCCCTTAATGAAATATTTACAAAAATTCTATTCAATTAAATATTATTTTGTTATTGTATAAAAACTATTAACTTAATTGAATACAAAGTCCCCAATTAATTTACACAACGTACGAGTCTATTCATATTAAAAAACCGATCATTACTGGTCGCATTTATTACATTCAAAATATCCAACAATGATATAAACCGCATCCTGCGTTCTCATTCAAAATCGTCTTATAAACATAATTATAAAAAAGGGGGATTCCGAAATTAATTAGAACAACCCCAAAAAATCTTAGGAAAAAGTTCATAATACCCTCAAATCGATAGCTAATTATGTACAATTATCGCACAGATACGGTTTCAAGTCCATAGGTAATGCCCCTCAAAGGAAACGTCTGCAAATAATACGGAAAGCAATTATTATCTCATTTGCTTCCTTTTCTCTCGCAGCTTTGATGCTGAGAGTTTTGATCGAAATCCAAGTAGGGATGAAATCAAAGAATTTTTTTTAAAGAACGATTTTATAATATTGTATCAGTGTTTATTAGAAAAACGACGTAAGAGGACCCTTTGTGGCCCACTCCCTCTTACTGAGATGAGGCCTAAGTCCCAGCAGTGGGAACATTATAGGCTGATTATGTTTATACTTTTATTATTCATTTTATTTCAGAATACATTATCAATCCATACATTGTTAGTAAATAATACTTATAACTATATTAGTAAAATTATTAATTTATTATTATTATTTATAATTGCGCTACTTATTTGATATTCTATACCTCCAGATCCGTGAACGGTATTTCAGTGCCTCGCAGCCTTCCCAATACGGTATTCAGAAGGCTAATGAAATCTGTAACATAAACAAAATTGTCAATTGCAAATCAATATTAGACAGCAAAACGATAATGACAAATCATTTGATTTCGATAACTACTTAATTTTATACAATTCACATTTTTTTCTCAAAAAAAAAAAACGAAACAAAAAAAAGACAGACGCCACCTTCTTAACCCAAAACTGCAGCTGTTTCCCCAATATTAAATACGACATTAAACCTACCACTTACGACATTATTCTTGTACACAGCAACAATATTTTTACAATCACGCCATCGACAGGTGGGAGTGACAAGCCGTAATATCGGATCGGCTTTTTAACGACTTTCTTTTAAAAGTCCGTCTTCGATTATATAGAGTGCTCCGATTTCCTTTGCCTGTAATTGGCGAAGTTTTTTAAAGGTCAAAAGTGATCGACGCGTCATCTTCTATTTTAATGAGATTCTGGAATATTCATTCGGAAAATAGGTAATTCATAATGTTTACAAGAATTATAATTACGGAAAGGGTAAACAACGTTTTGAAATTAGTTCAAACATTGATGTGCCTTTACTTATTTATAAATCTTTCAGTCAACAGCTAAGCTCAGAATGTTGTTCAAAAAAAGTACATAATCAAACGACAATAGGGTCAGTAACCACAAAATGCACTAGCATACCGAAAAATGTTAGACGCAAACATAAATGCATGCCCATGTTTGCCGCAAATAAACGTATTTTCTTTCTTTCTTTTTCTTTCTTTCTAAAAGGAGCCCACTGTATAATGTCAAAATTCAACGCGTGGGTCCCCTTGCATCCATTTTAATGACGTCACCCCTGTTCCCGACGCAACCCTTGAGATTTTCAAGACACCTCTTTACCTTTTGTTTTGGTACAAACAAAGCTATTAACAGACCACGATGTTGTCTCTTAACCCTTGTCCTGGGATGGGAGGGAAATGTGTATTTGTAGCTAACTCTCTACGGGCCAGTCTCTCGAACGAAAATGATCGAAAAATTAATGTGACAAACGGTCAAGCACGTGAAAATTACTGTGATTGGTTGAATGGTTTATTTACACTCAGAGAAACTGACTCTATGAGTATCACAACAATGCATGATATTTTTTTTTCTGTAATCACAGTCTGGTATTTGGATATCTAAAAAAGATAGCAATAAATCTGCCTGTAAAAAAAAATGATCCACCCTAATTGGCAACTGTCAAATAAATGTGTATTGGTTTTTCAAAATAAAACTAACATCAAACTAAAAATAAAATAAAAACTATCGTGACACACAAAAAAACTAAAAAAAATAGAGCTTCCAAAAACAAACATCGATAAACAGTAAATTAACGCAGGCAGTGCGCCACGAATCGGAATAATCGAATCGATTCTATCGAAACGAAACATCGAGTGGTAGTGAATTGGTCTATTAGTTCACCCTAGTTTAGTTACGAGTCCCCTCTCTAATGTAGTTACTGCTAAGTGTATTGTTTTTAGCTTTTAGTGTACGACGATCTAGTGTTTTTAGTAATTTACCTGGGGTCAACTTTTTAGGCATCACAGGTATAATTTAAAATGTATACAGCAACATTGTTATCTCATATCATATCTAACTGCTACTGAGATTGTAAGTGATTTTTGTGAGCTAACATAATCATGTGATGTCAGCACTGCTGGGAGACAGGTCTTCTCTCTGTGATAAAGAGTTTTGTGAGCTGATTCGTAATAAAATTTCATAGAAACTGTTTGCTAGCTCATCTTCCTAGCTTGAAGATTTCAAGAGTAAAACATGCTTAACCGCATCTGCTTAGCCTTTCCGAAATATGTTGGGGTCGGCTTCCAGTCTAACCGGATTTAGCTGAATACCAGTATAAACTACAATATCTACAATCTAAGTCGCTTATTTAAGTATGGTACCTACCTAAATACTATATTTTGTTTAGTAAAGATTTTTTGTGACCAGTCCGAAGCTGCTCCACTTTCCTCAAACAAAATGAACTCCCAAAAAGAAAAAGAATTACGACAAACATTTAAAGACCCCAATCCCGTACCAACATGGTCTGTTTCCCACATACTATCCAGTTCGATTCCTATGGGGTTACAACTTAGAAACAAACACAATAAATCATACGTGGCGTTCCACTGAGCAGGAAAATAAAACGCGTTTCTGTGAATTGAGTGACACGAATTGAATCGTGTGATCGATACTGCTCTTATTTTATACGAGTTTTTGTTACTTTTCATAATACTCCGGTTTTAAATAGGAAAGGCAAAATGGTAGATACTTTTTTTTTAAGCGAACGCTGCTTCGGATTCTGTAGGTTTGAGTTTGGATCATCATAATGCCGTACCTATTGAATAATGTAATGACTCAATTAATCTGCCTATCTGACCGCCACAACCCAGTTACTGGGTAACACGATACCCTTTGGTAAGACTGGTTGTCATACTTTCGGGCTGCTGACGACCCGTAACGACTGTCAAAGATCCAAAAATGACAGCCGGGACCTACGGCTTAACGTGTTTTCCGAGGCACAGAGGGGTCTCGGTATGTAAAAATGGTCACCCATCCGCGGACCGACTGCGGCAAGCGTAGCATTTACTGATCGATTGACCCGTGCGGCTGTTATTACTTAGCCACGATCAATAATTTTATATCTGTAAGTAGGTTTGTACAAACATTTTTACACGTCAATCTCTTTAGTTGTAGATTTCGTCTAGGCATCATAATATTTATTCGTAATATTTAGTTTCTTTGTCCAGTGTTAATTTTGATAAAAAAAAAGAAAGTTCCAATGGCAGTAGAGGCCACAGGTCGATGAATACTTTCGCAATTTAATTTTCAATTGATTGATTACTTTGTAAAGCCAATAAATCTTAAAACTTAACACCGATAACTTTATTTCACAAATTAATTCCACAATTTTCACTGCGTACCCAAAAATTTCGCTCAAACATAATTCTCAAGAATTATAAATTGGTTCATAGTAAAAACTGAGATCTTTAATTAAGTACCGTTAATTTATTATTTCACCGAACTGGTTTCACAATGAGCCCTTTCTTTGAGAAAGTGGTCCAATCTTTTGTATCGTGAAAATAAAAAGGTTATGAAATACTCTGACAAGCGAAAAACAATTGTATGCCTTCAAGTTTTTGCAATTAAGAAGCTCACTGATCATTTCTCAAAATTGCTGAATCAGTTCAAATTAAAACCAAGCTTCTTTGTAATATTTGCATGATCATGAATCAATTTGAATTGATTATCCTTATGAAGATAAGAAAACAGTAATTTAATTTCCATTGAAGTTCTGTATAAATACTTTCAAAACTTAATAAAAATTTTGTCACACACATTCTAAATCCTTATATTCCAATACATAGAATCTTCATCTATCTAAACGTAACCGAAAACCGACTTCTATCAAAGAAAACTTCAACGTTCCACATTACAGTATAATAAATGATAAAAAATGTAAGCCAATAGGATTTATAGCGGAAGACTAAGAGGTTACGTCATAACCTCTTGAAAGAGAAGAGGTTGGTACAGACCACAGCATTAATAATTCAGAGACGTCCTCTGATGCATTTGTTTGCGGTCCCGGAGTAACGTGCCTCTACTACGGAACTCAGATTGAAGTGGGAAGGAGACTTGAAAGTTTCAAACGTATTGATATTGAGAGAAAAGCATTGAGGAGGAATTACTTAGCTGGGAGACTTTAAGACTAAAAACGATAAGTTCGTAATTTGACTGTTTAATATAACCCAAAATCAATATAACTACATATATTATTACACATGATAGTCATTATGCAATAATAGACTGTATCTACATAAACGATAAATTATTTCATTTCTGTAAGTAGGTTTGCACAAACACTTTTACACATCAAAAATAAATTATGTTAATAAAACTAGATGAGTTCGATGTTTCTTAACTGACTTTTCTGAGAAGAAAGACCGACACAGTTATTGATCTCTGACAGTAGCAACCTAACAACAACTTTATTTTGAAGAGAATAAAGATCACAATGATTTTGACAGATGTGTCAACGGCGGAAAGAAATAAAGATCACTGTGATTTGGACAGAGTTGCAAAATCAAAGATAAAATTACTGTGCAAGGACTAGTCATGGCATGACAGTAGCCCTAGTGATATCTGTTAGAAAACTTGGACACATTTTCCCAGACCCAAAACATGTTTTCTTCGTTTATCGAGTTCTAAAAGTAGCAGAGCAGGAACGTGCCATCATCCAATCTTTGTTGTTGATATCATACAGCACCACAGTCCTAACGCCACCATGAATTATTCACGCGAATTCGTCTGCGTTACAAAGTTACATAATGTTATACATTTTGTATTCCAAACCGTCATATTAACACGGAATGTTAGTTTACGAAATTGCATTAAACTTTATGTGCAAGGATCATCAAACGCTTGTTTATATGTATGTGAGTTTTTGTTTGCCCTTCTAATTTGAGAATTGTATGTAATTTGGGACGGCTGTTTTCAGGGTGAATGCTAATAAGCATCAATAGAATATGTATGAAAATTAGCACTGGATGTGCGCAGTGACTCTTTTCTGAATTTGTTAAATATGTTATGTAAACAAAAAGTAACTCTATCCACCATTTTTAGTTTCATTATTAGTCCTCGGGCAATTCTCGTAGTTTTCAGAACGTTCACAGTCTGGTCTCAGTCTTAATATTATGTCAAAAAGCCCTACATTTTTGACAAGTTTTTGATATTTGTTTATCGCCGAGATGAGACTGCGACTAGATTTTGAACGTTTTAAATTACGAGCATTGGCCTTATGGCAACATTTAAGTTGCAAGATAAATTAGACGGAATAACAATGCTATTGGTAGATAAAACTAGAATTGACACATGGAGCAAATGATTTAGAAATCTTTCAAATACTTCCTCTTCCATCTTATAACAACACGCTAAACCTTACCTCCTTGTCCACAGCGAGCGACGAGCAGTACTGGACGCAGCAGCTTTGCAAGCACTGGCTGGTGAGAGTGTGCTGGAGAAGGAACGGCAGCTGTCGGAGATGATACTGCAGCTACAGATGGTGAGGGAGCAGCTATTGGCGCAACAAGAACACGCCAAGGTAAGAATAGTAAAGAATTATTTGACGATTTGAAAGGAGATGTGACAAGTATTGACAATACTTGAAAACAGGATGATAGTAAAAAGTTGGGTAGGTTTTCTTTTACCGATGGAATAGAAGCTAAAAATCAGAATGCGAATGAACAAGCTGACTCCTAGTCTAAGAATTTGCTACATTTCAACATATTCATAATTTTAGGTGACCCAATAATTTCTGATATTAATAACAATCAGACATATCACATCAGTTTCGGCTTACGAATTAAAAATTGATCTGAATACAGTTGACGCGTTTGATCTACTAGAAAAATGGCTGATACCAATTTTTGTCACGTCTTCAATACTATCTCATTTCATATTTTGTATTAAAAATAAAGTACATAGATGACCTCGTTTTCAGCTGCCAACTTGTTGTAATGAAATTTGGCGGATTAACATCGCGCGAGATAAATAGGTGCACGATCATTCCGTCTTCTTCTGTTTCCGCGGCAAAGGGATTTTTAATTCAAATGTCGGACATCTTGGCAAATATTTCTCGCACGGTTAATTCTTAACTGTATTTTGTGGGTGGATGTCCATTTTTTGTTCTTTTGATTTAAGACTTGCCTGACTTATTTCTTACGCAAAAAAATGTCCAAACGTTAAGTACTTGCGATTTAAATTAAACTTTTTTGTACATTAAACTAGTACTAATTTATCAACTGGCAGGAAAGTATGCAATCAATATATAATTGGTTGGCTATTAAACGTAATACTCTAATATCTAGTTAATCATTGATTGGGATTTCTCCAAGTAGTACCTAATGGTAATTTAGCGGCATTTTTTCACAAAATATCTTATACATAAATCAAGTTATTTTAAACAGGACAAAAACATAATAACCTCTGAGTTGTTCACGCCCGAACTAAGCGCCAGATTTTTCTAAAGACCGAACTCAAAGCAAAACCAATCACATTATTCACTAATTAGAATAGCAAGAATACTAAAATACAGGTCCACGATTGTGTTTGACCTCTCCACCCCACTTAGGAACGAGTGGTAATACTTTGTTTTCAAAGGCTTTTATCTAGCCCCAGACATCTGTTTTGCATGCTAGGTCACGAATTGAAAAGGGCTAAGGAATGAAGGTTTATTCCTGTTTAGGAACTTTACGTTCAGTTCGTAAACTCGTAGTTATTGTTCCATTTCATGCACATTTATGGAGTTGACAGCTTCACAGTCCACGGTGTCGTTTAAATGGTCGTTTTACTTACAAGGGTCCAACTGTACATCATAACATAAATTTTCCACAATGCTATTGATAATTGTTATGGGATATTGCGGAATTTCTTTCCTATGGAGGCGTTTTGTCTCTCTGCGTAGTTAAACCTAATGTATGGATGATGCATCGTGGTTCGTTAAGTATGCTCCTTTGTGCTTAATTATGTGAAAGGTAAAACTGTGGACATGTCAGTGTCTAGGCTTAACTGCAACTGATGGTGCTAAAGACGTGAAATTTGGATTATGGGAAGAATTTTGGTGACTTTCAATGCAGAATCTCTATTCTAACAAGTTAATCAAAACACTGCATTAACCCTTCGTACCGGACGGGGATCCACGCGAAACACAATGGCTTTTTAACTATTTCTGTAATTACTTACGACATTCAATCGCTTTTTGCTCTCAAAACGGTAAAGGAAAATATCGTGAGGAAACCGACATGTCCTAGAACCAAAAATTCGAAGACATGTGACATCTGTTAACCCGCACTGGGCCCGCGTGGTGGATTACGGCCCATTCCCTCTCACCGAGAGGAGGCCTGTGTCACAGCAGTGGGAACATTATAGGCGGATTATGTATTAAACCGCTTTTTACTGGCTTCTTACTAAATCATGCATTAACTAATTAAAATCTACTATTAATATTGTAATCTTTTAATGCTAGGGATTGACACTATTGACAGCTCACTCTAAGCTCACTTCACCCAACTTTTTACGGTGAGATTTTTACAGAATCGATCGGCTGGTTTTGATCTTAAAAGGGTCGATGTAGGGAGAGGCTTCTTTTTCATTGTAATTCCTCCCTCAACTTCCAACTTTTTGTTTACCCTTTTTACAAATTAGGTTTGTTCCGGGCCCGTGGTTCTTTTAAAAGACTTTGTTATTTAGACGAGGCTGTCATTGTCCTTTTTGTTTTTATGTTTATTTAGCTCAATATTTGAACGAATAAATTAGATGTTATTATGGAGATGTATGTGTGAAAGTTTTTATGACACTACAGAAACATTAATATTTTTCTGATAAAATCCAATAATACCAATGTTCATACAGTTTCCTCCAAATATATTATGATAATTATAATTATCCCCTACATATATATTCTCAAAATCAAAATAAATGTTTTGTTCCACATTAATATCAGTATTTATCAAACGAAACTTCAAAAAGCCTACAACAATAGATAGATTACATCGAATGCTACATAGCCCCTAATTACTGGGCTCGCATTCATTTTCAATTAGCAATGTATACAATGGCGTGTATCCTTTCATTTCGAATCAATTTTCATGTTGAATGCATATTGTGCTGGGCCGGCGCCCGTGCAGCCGGCAACAAAGACACTCTCATACTAATGAATCAGCGATAAAAACTCGAACAACACTCGATCACATGCCCTCTGTGTAGGGTTGCCAGATTTTTTTTTTTCCGTTCAATGGAGATCCATTTGTAATTTTAACGATTGGAAAGTTATCTTTCATGTGCGGTTTTAGGTGAAAGATGATGTTTTTACTCAATTTTCCTGAAACTGAATACATAGTTTGTAATATTAAACACATGCCACACATGTTCCGTACAGGAAGATTATTTATTATAGAATAGAACAGTCGCGGTCGTCAATATGAATGAAATACTGGCCCTTATCCTAATTTCAGTCCTTTGAATCAACTAAAATATAAGTATATACGCAGAGGAGTGGTAGGCCCTAAAAAAACTGCGCAATTTGCCTAACACAGGCAGCAGCCCTACAATTGTTGACGGTATAGATTGAAGAGGCCCGTCTATAGCGGTGCAAATGGGAGCGGCTAATGGTGGGCCGCGTTCGTATTCGCGCGTTTTTTTCAGAACGTCCCTTTGTTGACTGTGCTGGGTGCATTCGGAATAGCGTTCGATACGGCGCGTTCGATTCACGGACTTTTTTATGTTTTGTCTTTAGAACGCCAGACTGTTTTGTTTGGCCCGTTCGTGTTTCATTTTTACGGATGGCCCGGCCGAAATTACAAATCATTTGCTGAAAATAAGGAAACATTATGCTAGTCATTGAGAGCAGTGTTGGCCCAGTGGTAACGACCGCGACTTACGAGTTGTAGGTCGTAGGTTCGAACCCAGACATGCGCTTTCCTTTGTGTAAATTATTTCATCACCACTGCTCTCAAAACGGTGAAGGAAAAGATCGTGAGGAAACCAACATGTCCTAGAACCAAAAATTCGAAGACATGTGACATCTACCAACCCGCACTGGGCCCGCGTGGTGGATTACGGCCCACTCCCTCTCACCGAGAGGAGGCCTGTGTCCCAGCAGTGGGAACATTATAGGATGATTATGATGCTAGTCATAAAATTATGACTTCAAAATAAAGTTAAGCGTCTAATACAAAATTCTGAGTACCTACCTAATTACTATACAAATATGGTCAAAGAACAATGTAAAAACGTGACAATACGCACGATTTCTAATCAAATTAGACTGATTTAATCATGCAAGTATAGAATAAAGTAGTATGCAAGTCATTAGTAGGCATCACTGCAGGGGTCATTGACTTTTCCTTAATTATTTCAAAACGTTATCAAAGTCATCGTTTCTACCTAAATTGGATTGCATACGTACCTACTGCTTGATATGGACGAGTTATGAGTGTGCAATTGTTTTGAGAAATAAAGGCGTAACGTGCATAATTAATTCACCCGGATTTCCCCAGCCATAAACCCGTACACACACCTACACTATCTAATAACCCTCCCTCTATCGGCCAGGTAAAAAAATAACAAACATCAAAAAATCCGTCTACGAGGGCACTCACTCGAATTAAAATATCTCCGAAATAAATGGAAAGCATCGGCATATGCACACAGACACCCTATATTGTGCCCTCCCCATAGGGCCAGACAAACGGAAATATGAAAATGAAACGTATAAACGGAAAAACGCATCAAACGCCAGTGCGCGACGGCTACCGGACAAAAAATGAACACAAACGATCGCTTAATTCGCAAAAAGCCCGTTTGATGTCGCTAATTGACAATCAGTCGGAGGACGCGTCTCATTGGTCCGCTTCCTCGTTCTGTTTTTAAAAATTAAAAACAAATAAATTAGTAGGGTGGCCATCTTTGTGTGTCCGTTATTTGTGTTGCGAATGACGGAGGGATGAGGGATGATACAAGTCTGTGCCTATGTATGACTATAAAATTAATAATAAAACATCTTATGTTGTATTTATGGCATGTAGGTAGGTACTTGTTTTGATATCTACGCGGTGTGCAATAAAAGTAAACTATTAGCAAATTATATTGTTCTGCCTCTATTCATGATAGTTAAAGCTAGATAGTAATTCAAGTAACTATAACTTTACCTAAGCACTGTAGGTAAAATAGGCATATATACAGTCCGTTCACGCTTATTTTACCTCTGATTTTGCATCCCTACCCAAATCACAGTGATCTTTATTTTAATTTGAAGAAGGTTGCTGTTGGGTTGCTGCCATAAACACAATGATTTTAACAGACTTGTCAGTGTCTGTCAAAATCATTGTGGTCTTTATTTTAGTTACAATAAGGTTCCTCTATAAAATAACTTTGAACGGACTTTACTTACCCTAACCACAAGAACAAAAAGCGATCTCATCACCCCTATGCTAGGTATTACTGAAAATACAGCTACCTACCACAACGACTACTATATTAAATCAAAATATAAAAGCTTAATTTTTTTTAATAATTTCAAAGAATCAACTGCCGCATCAAAACTAAAACAGAAACATTTTTAAAAGGTGTCATTTCCCATTAACCGTCAACTGCGACCGGTACAGCGAGTCAACAAGTTGCTCTTTAAAAAAATATTTCAAATTAAAAAATATATATATCCCTCCACATTCGAGGGGTTAAACCGTGTCAGACCAATTAGTTTCTGAAAGAAAACTACAGGAGTGACGGACAGACATGTGTTGACAACGTATTTGATTAAAAAACTTTAAAAAGATAATATTAAAAGTTGGTGGTAACTCGCTCTTTAACGTGGTTAGTGGTGTGCCTTTTTAACCGACAGCCGAAGCGAAATGGTTTATTTAATCTCGGTTTTAGTATCAACGGTAGTGTACTGCAGGATTATTTTTAGAATGTCAATGCGTTTTCTATGTGCCTGCATTCTTCTTCTCCTTCGTTGTCGTGTCGATGGTTCCGTACATCTGTTTTAAATATGACTGTGTTTTCGTTAGCCTCGCAAAGATTTTCCATAGTGCAGAAGTTTTCGTATAGAGAGCACGGCAAGAGGTGAGGCTTGAGTTTGCGATGTTGCTAAATAGTCGCTTGCATTGTAGGTATTTAGAGTTACTGTCTGACTGATAAAAAAAAACTGTTTTCAGAACTCCGTCATTCTTTTTTTTATAAATTCTGTTTTTTATTTAAAGAACACTACTAGGTACTTCAACAGCCAGTTTCAAAATTTCGAAACAGAACATCACGCACTCGATGTACAGTTTATCGATTAGTTTACTGACAGAACGATTAGTCATCGAGAAACGATTTATGATTGGCATCCGCCATCACCCCTATTTGTTCCTCTGAACCACACCATACATCACTTATTAAGTACACTATTTAAGTATTTTAACCGCATACATGTTTCACACAAATTAGAAACACGACTTAAGTTATCTTAAGTAGAATTTTAATAGCTTAGAGCTTGCCTAACGTTGGCACTAAAATTACTAAATGTACTCTGTGGTTTTAATCGATTTATTGCAGCTATTTAATAGTTTGTCAACAACGTAAAAACCTGTGCATTTTTTACGATCTTTGCTTGTCGTGTTTTTGCTTTGTCGTTATCTAGAATTCTTCAGGGGCATAGTTTCTATCATAAAATCATATACATAGTAAATTACACCGGAAGGCTGCTTAAGTATCATATCTTTGATAAACAAATCTAACCTAGGGTAGAACAAAATGTCAGTTTTTTAAGAAAGAAAGCTAAAATTAAAACTGATTCTGTATCATAGACTTATATTCGTTGTAATATCTATCTCCCTATACATATAACCACATCTCTATCAATAGGGTTGGGGACAATGCACTTTTAAAATCATGGAATAATTGCAGAATTTAAAGCGGCATCCGACCGAATCCGGTTTTGCGGAAAATTGCAATAACCGATATGAAAATGGCGACGTTTTACGATTACGGTTTTACGTATAATAGCATAGTAATAGGATAGGTACGTATTCTTACATTTTAAATGCGTGTTTATTACTCTTTTTTATTATAATTATTGCTTATTATAGTATGTTGCGTATTTATATGGCGTTGTATTTTTAAAAGAACCGGTAATACGATCTTTACTTTCTTATATTTGCTTTTAAAACCTGTGATAACCAAAATTCATACAGAAAATGACGGAACAGACGGAACAGTTGCCACTGGATTTATTATTGTATCATATGCCTGTATTTATGTACACCTATTATATTGTTATGTGTAGGTACATAATCCATTGTTACCCGCCCACAATCACGAAGCGGAAACATTCAGCATTACACCGTGAAATCATAACCAAATAGACATGCGCACAAAATTTTATAACACATCACTAAACCGGTGTAAACGGACGAATAGAAGAAAATCCTCACCACAAAGGCGTGCCCATTTCCACCGAGCATTGTGAGAGAAGACAACAGCACTATACACCTGTCTTCCTCACACAAAGTCGCCGCTGCGATGCGCAAAAGAGATAGCCAACACAATAGACAATTGTTATCCCCACTTCTGCACGGCTCTATTTGGTTTTCACGCGATTGTAACCTATAGCTCTTGAAAATACGGGTGATTTTCCTTTGGTGTGTTGTAGCCAATAATTTGATTCGCTAGTCGTCACTGAGAAAACAATGGGTGAACGTAGGTATAAATAGAAGTTTATGGTTTGCACAAGACGTTTACTGGCGTCGTTTCAGCGCAGACATTTACGATGTTTGGTTTTTCATAAGCCGTTTTATACCGAGCAACGTTAGCGGTTGTAAAAATCTGGGAAAATACATTAATACATTGTTTGTTGTACATAGTGTTGGTTTAGCTATAATTTACATACTCGTTAGAGATTTAGGGCGTTGCTTTTAAGAATAGGAAAATCTAGGCGGGAATTTTTATTTTCTCAATAACTACCTATAATTTTATGTTACTTTATTAAACAAACAGGCTCAGTGCAAATCGAATCCAGTACTTACATGCACGGCATGCTTATAATCCATTATTCGGAATAATCTCGATTCTAAGCAATCTACTATCGATGAATCGATCGTCAGACTTATACATACATCGCTACAGACAAAACAGGCGTGAAAATTACCCCATACATTACAAAACTCCAACTAATTACCTTACTGACCCGCAAACTAACGGAAAACGCACATTATAATATCGGCAAGCAACTGTTCGTAATACCACGAACACATTTTATCGGTAGCTTCATTTAAATCCAACACATTCCCTATCCTAGACAATATTCGAGGCAGCGATACCTTCCGCTTAACATTTGCATACATATTAAAAGCAATAACAGAATTTACAATGTTATTTAGGTACTGCTAGATAGGATAATCTTCTTACATTCGCAGTAGCACGATTTCACCTTTGTAGCTAAATGGTAGCTAGCCTGTAATGGCAGTATTAATCTGCCGGTGCCCATCAAATATGCCGTACATTTCCTTTACATACATTTTAATAACTTTGTAGGTTCATTGCTTTTGATAAGAAAGCTGTTTTGTACATTTTTAGTGCTTCTTGCCATCTGCTAACGGAAGTTTTGAGAAACCCTTTCCAATTATGAAAATATAGTGAAAACTAGATACTTAGTCGGTGCTTGTATAAGAATTGCCGTTTTGCATCAATCGCGTTTTAATATGAATGATTATATTTTTAAATTCGTAATCTAACGTCTTTAAAGTATATTGCCAATTGCCATATAAAAAAATATGACGAGTAAGATTTATTGAACGGGTTTAAGTCAATGGTTTTACTTACAAAATCTTCACATATTTAAATGTAATGTTTTAATTAATTTGATGACAACCATTCTGCTACAGGCCAGCACCTTAACACCGAGCAAAGGTATTACGAAAATCAGCCTTGCTGTGCAAAAAAAAAAGAAAAGGAAAATTGTCTATCCCCTTTTGACGAAGTTGTAAGAAAATGCACGAGGTTGAAAGGAGCTTGTTTCGTAATTAAGTAGTGAACGCTTAGTTACCCGAAGAAGCTGGAAAAGTTTCGTGAGGAAAAACCCTGAATGACATTTTCAAATAAGTGCCATTGAGAATTCTTTTCCTTTTTTTTTTCATTGTTTGTGGGAAGGCTTCTAGATTTGAAAACGTGTTATTTTCGTGGTTTGTATAGATTGAAGTTGAGAAGGTTCCTACATTCTAGTAGGAAAAAGGTTATATAACAAAATTTATTTTTAAAAATACTATTTCATTGCCTTTATTGACATAATTTGCGATACCTATACCACACCTACATGGCCTACGTATACGGCAATTCTGTAGTATTTAAGTAACAAATAGGAAAATACCAAGAGATAAGGATATGAGGAAAAGAGTAAAAACTTTACAAATAAATACTAGCAAAAAAGCCGTAAATAAATATAGGTAAGTACTTACTACAATCAAAAGCCATACAATATCCACCAAAATAGGACCTCCTACGTTCACAAACAAAACCATACTGAAAAGTAAATTAACCTTTCTGCAGTACGAAACTCATTTACCGATACAAAACAAGACCGTAGCCAATAGAGCTGCCCCAATCGGAAAATACCGAAATGAAAAGACGTCTGAAACAGGAACGGAATCAACTGAAACATGCTTCTTTGTAAGTATTCAGTACACAAATGCTTTTCTTGGTCGGCATTCATGCTTTTCTATGGGGGCAATAAAGGTTCCCACGGACACAATGAGCCGGGAAGGCAAGGAGAATGATGAAAAGTTGGGAATCTGGGCCGCGTTCCCGGGGCGACGTAGGGATGCGAACATCCTTGTGTACTTTATCGATAAATGCGCTGAAAAGAAAATTGTGTGCATGGAGAGAAAAGCTGGTTGGAGTTTTATAGTGGGTTTTTGGAATCGAGTTCAGTGACGGTCTCGTTTTGTGTGCATTTATTGGTAAAGACATTTTCATCAAACAAAGAGCCTATGTGCTTTTGGACTTGCGTAAATAAATCTTAGTGCTTATTTTAAATAAGCTTCGACCAGAATTCGACCACTTCGACAGCATTACCGTTGGCCTCGCAATGGTCTTCCATAGTGCAGGTGTTATTGCACAGACAGCTCGACAGGAAGTGAGGCATCGTCAGTGATGTACCTCAGGGGTCTCTCTGTGGCTCAAGGATGTATCAAGAGATAATTATGATATTCAGAGAGAAATTAGAAGAAAAATCTTCTAGCTCTTGTTACCATCACGATTCCTATATCGAAGTCACCTTTTTAAATCCAAATAATTAGTTAACAATATCGATTTACTTTTCCATCACTAAATCGTGGTTATTCGCGTCACTTTCCAATTATTTTTGCGGTCTTTCTTCACCACAGACTACAGTCCGCATTGAATGAGAACAGAATGGAGTCGAGCTTTAAGGAATTAACAGCTTTGTCCAGGCGAAGCGGAGCTGCTGCTTAGGTGGCACATTGATTAGCGGGGGCGAGGGCGAATATTAAAATAAAAAATATACTTATTGGTAACATTATTTCCAAGACAGTATTGATAGAAAAGTACCGACAGAGGAGTCTTACGGGAGTATTGTCAATCAGCTCTTTGCGTCCTATTATTGCTTAGGCAAGAGAAGGGATGCTTGTATTCATTATGCAAGGAAACAGACTTGTTGAAAACATAAAAATTGGCCCTATTTCCGATATATTTCATGAAATTAGCCGGGGGTTTTCTCATGTATTATTTTAAGAAATCTGTAGTGTTCTTTTTACTTTACTTTTTGAAAGAAATTACTTAAAGCCGGACGAAAACCGCTTGCTTTTCATTGGTTATAAAAATGCCCATACTCTCTCGAAATTTTCTGAAAAGCGGATAGGTAGATACGTACTATTGATATATTTGCATAATCGCTACCGCTCCGTCTTCGCGGCTACGTGCGCCGCCTTAGTTTTCCTTTTCCACCAACTTGCGGTTAATTTATTTAATAAGTTGTTTCTGAATAGAGCACCGAGCAACGAGCGCCCGGATGAATCGGACTTTCCATTTTTCTTTCTTTCTTTTTTTCTATTTCAACACAAAAAAAAAATCTTCAGTATTTTGTTTTTGAAAGGAAACAGAAGCTTTACATTTTTATTCTTTTTTTTTTCCCTCTTTTGTGACAGATGGCGGTATCGTGCTAATTAGCAGAGGTTCTATGAAAATTATGAAAAAGCTTTTTATTATTACACTGAAAAAAGTTTTCGGAATCGTCTCAAAAGAAAGAATATTGGTAATAATGCTGCCATTTCATTCAGTTGGTTATTCTGCGAATACTGCCAATATCAAATATTAACAGAATTCATAATTTTCCTTTCATAATCATCTCATACGGGACCACAGGGTCATCGACGAGCACACTGTTACCATAACTTCAGTACCTACATGATTCTAGCGCAGAACTTTTTCCTCAGTTATCAAAAGAAAAATCACATGTTTCATAGAAACGTGCATACCTACGAGGTCAAAATGTATGGAACTGCTAATATTTTAATAACAAACGAAAACATTTCAACGTAGGGGGTTTTAGAATCATGTGCTGAAGTCCTGGTTGAGCGTCGATGTCCCTGCCACCCTGTATAATCTTTTAACGTAAATACAATATAGGCAGGTACAACCATCACACCACGTTACATTTACCCACGCCAAAAAAATTAAAAACAAAAACCAGGTAGGTAAGTTGTTAATAATTGGTTGAAAGTTGAAAAGGCCGGCTTGTAATTCTTGTAACATTTATACTGATGGCAACACTCGCGATTTATTACAGGTTGTCACACTGTGCATGAAAGGAACACCGCACAATAGCCACCTACAAAAGTGACGCCAGATTTTAACAGTGTGATTAATAGTAGCTATAAACTGTTGTTTATATCTCTCTCAATTGTACACTTGATGAATTTTTAATTGCTTTGTTTTACCTTTATTGTTTCCACTTATCCTGGTATTATTTTAATAGTGGTAAGACGGTTTTACACTGGAATTAGTGCCGGTTATGGTCTTGAAATGCGAATTTAAGTGTTTTTAAGGTCATTTGCTTAGAAATTGTGATGTTGAATCATGCGAAATGTTCATAAAAATAAAACAGGATATTTTTTTTTTTTCTAAATTCTATTTTCTGTTGTACTAAATATAAATTCCCTTTTAACGATTTCCCTACAACAAAAGACCGTTAAGAAAAGAAAACAAAATGGCGTAGGTGCGTTCGAAATTGGAATTCATCAAAATAATGCGCGGAACGTGATCTCGTGCGAAGTGCGCGGATGAGCGTATATTTCGTGATGCGTTACTTATAGGGCTGCTAAACTCTGAAAGATACAAAAAATCAGTTTTTTTATTGAAAAAAGTTGAGCCTGGCCAGTATTTTAACAGAGATCACCAATGATTTAAAATAATGTTGCAGTTTTGTTTAGGAAGGTCTATTTTTAAATAAGAACACTTCGAAATACGTTCTTTATTATCCTTCGGACGAATTCGTCGTCTTAGGAAGATTCTAAGTCTTGAGAAGAACAATAATCTATTCTGCCAACCCTAGTCTGCTAACGTAAGGTGCGCGGGAGTCGCGCGTTTCGTCCCGGTTCCTTTTTTAAAAAGCTGTTTTTATTAATTGCCCTCCATTGTTGGTGGTCGGTGTGTGCATGGGAATGCGCAACGTTCCGTCGTGTTTCGGATTATTCTTTATCCTCACAGAAATAGATATTTTTAATATACTCTGTTTGAAGTACCATAATTATTGTTTCAGTGAGCTGACATAATAAATTGCATTTTTTAATGTGAGGAAAAAATAAGGAAACATAAATTTCATATACTTGCGGTGTTGAATGTAAGAATTTAATGTGCAATAAATTAGGGTATCAATCTTCGGAGTGGTCGACCTGCGAAGTCGTTAACCTATCGTCAACGCTAAATGCGTTGACATAAAGCTTAGAAAATTATGGCCAAAATATTATAATTTTGCAGTAACGTGTGGACATACACGGTTTTTACGAGAGTGAGAATGCGGCCAAAATCTGCCGCGCATTGTTTGCAGCAGGAATGTTAATAAATCTCTTTTATTGCACATCTCGGATTCCGAACAGATATATTAACGATGGTTACTTAATCTTGCAGATTAAAAATCTCGGGGAAAGCAAAAAAGTAGTACAATATTTTTGTATGACAAGAAGAAAAGGTCACGGCGATATCACCCCTTATTGCCAAGTGGTGAAAGAGATTTAGATTGCCAGCGCAAAAAAAGATATCAGAATAAAAAGTATAGATGTATTAATACATGTCTCAATCGTTGATAGAACGATGACAATAAATATATCACAACGATATAAGTAATAAGTAAATATGCTCGACCATTTCCTGTGATATCTTGGAACAACACTACGTATAATAATAGTAAATAAGTTAACAGATCAATTAAATTTTGTTTTATTAAAAAACATCGGCAAATATAAAATATACAGTTGTCACAATAGATACAAAATGAAATGACTGACATGATCAGTCAAAATCTTTATGGTCTTGTTCGTCAAAATTAATTAAGTACTGATTAGCGTACCTAACGAATAATCTCAAAAACCAGATTATAAGATTTATGACTGGTTTATAAAACCGGGTACACTTTACCTCAATATACGTTTTTATGCAACGCCTTGACTCCCGTCAAAATAATACGACATTTGTCTGTCGGCGCATCATTTACTTCTGTATTCCACACTCGAATAGATTTTAATTCAGCCCAGCGAGACGGATTTACGAGCACTCCCCTCTATTGTGACAAAACATGATATTATTATCCAGTTTTCCATTTGTTTTTCTTTAAAATATAGCGTTTTAAAAATACGTAGGCTAACCTGTGAGTCAACACGAGGTAAATTGCTTAGATTGATATTGGCACATTCCTTTCTTTATGTTTTATAAATTTCTCTTTTACTGACACTCTTTGACTTTTAGGTGATTTTTACGGTAAGTTCTCCAGGTTAAATATTCTGATAATAAAGATAGATTTATGATTTTTTAAACTATATTTATCTTGGAGAGAAGCTGTCAAATTGTGGGAAAAGATTTCAGTGTTAGCAAATAGGACCGTAGGATTTTGAAGGGTGTTAAGATACGACAATTTGTTTTTTTTTTTTTCTGTAAGACTGATAAAAAATATATCTATGATTGATATCACAAAAAAGTGTAATGTGCTCACATTTCGAAAACCGTCACCGCCACCAGCCACCAGAATGTTTAAAAAAAATATGATTAACCTAAAACAGGTAGCAAAAAAGTGTAACTGGTTAGCAAATCTTTTTACCGTTCAGTAATCAACACTTAAATTTTTCATCGTCTGCATAATCAGCCTTAATGTCCCCACTGCTGGGACAAAGGCCTCCTCTCTGTGAGAGGGAGTGGGCCGTAATCCACCACGCGGGCCCAGTGCAAGTTGGTGAATGCCTTCGATTTTTTTGCTCTAGGACATGTTGGTTTCCTTACGATATTTTCCTTCACCGTTTTGAGAGTAGTGGTCATGAAATAATTTACGTAAAGTAAAGTACCTGTCAGGGTTAAAACCTATGACCTAACTCATAAGTCGGGTCTATTACCAATGGCCCACCACCGCATCACCAGTATAACCACAAATTTTCAAGGCGCGAGACAAAGTTCATTAAACGTTTAGTTTGTGTAAAGTAAGAACAGGGCATTAAAGAAATGTATTCAGTTACCTACTTGGATTACTGTTATCTTAATCTTAACATCGCACAGTAACTATTCTGTACAAACGTTTTTATTGGCTGGCCTTTAGATGTTTTTTTTTTCGTTTTGATTACATCGGTAATGTTGATTGAAATCTGGTTTTACATTAAGATTTCCTAATTTAGGTTTCTTTCGACTTTATTGCCTGTTTTGTGACGAACTGATTTACTGTTGAAGCGTCGAGTTTTTATTAGAATTAAATCAACGGGACTTCAATCTTTTGAAGTACCTATTAAAAATGGTAACAAAAAATAGTAGACTGAATTATGACAAGTCGTTCTTTTAACAAGAGTTATGTTGTACAATTAGTAACAGAAGAGAAAAAAACTAAAATTGCTCATTCGTCGGCTCGCAAATGGCACAACAGTAGCGTAAAACATTCTGTAGACAAGACACTGAAAATAATATATTGATCGCAAATAAATCACGGACTCCGGCATTAATTCTGCGTTCATTTTTTCCTAATGAATATCAGTGACAGATCGAACCGTCAACATTGTCAGGGTTGAACTAAATTAAATATCCTGTCATAATTTCGTTTCGTTTGACGATGTCACAGATCAAAGGCGAGATCCTATTATTATGAATATTGTTAGTCTACACACGCCTAGCACATTCTAACCTAGAAACAAGGAGGTTCATTAATATAGAGCGGTATTTAGGGGAAACATCCGCTTGTTTGCTCGGATTTGTTCTATTTTGCAGTGTGTGCTTTAATTACAAAATTCCGAAGCACTATCGTGTTTTTATAAAATATTTTGCAATGCAATGCTTGGAAAATCGGATATTGTAGGTATGTTGGTCTTTTGCCGCTAACTTTAGAAACATACTTATTAACATCGTGGTAAAATAAAACAATCACGTTCTGGTCAAGCTATATAACTTTTAGGACAAATCGCAGATAAGAGTGAATTTAAAAAGTATTTCAATTTATATTGTAGAAACAAATATACTAACCTAAACCCAAAAAAAAACATAACCCTATATTTGCTGTCTCGCAATCGGGTATAAACAATATCACAAAAGTAACAGCAATTAAAACAAAAGCAAAAAAATATAGTCCCCATTTTTAATATCTTCACTTTTCGCACGTCATGGTCGCCATAGCGCGTAATTTCACGCGAGCATGTCAAGTGTCGTGACTTCATGAGTGTCACACAATCGATTTCCGGTGTCGACAGTTCGTCACACTCGGAGAGTCATAAGAGGTCAGTAGTCTAATGTCAGTGTAAACATTCCTGCAAAGGTTACAATGTAAACTAGGCAGTGTGAGGTGCGCCTTTGATGTGCACCGGCTGCGGTGTTAGGGCTGTCCGTAAATTTTATGAATGCGTAACCATGTATTTTACGATAGTAAAAAGTTAATCGTTTTGTAATTAATATTGTGTGGTCTCTGTAGGAGCTAACGTCCTGGGTTACAAAATGCGATTAATTGATTATTTATTGAGCAAGGACTGTCGATACCGCCCTATTTCAATTGAATAATAGACTAATGTAAGTAATAACAACCGCACGGGTCGATCGATCAGGTTAAGCTACACTTGCCGCGGTTGTTCAGTGGATGGGTGACCATCTTTACATACCAAGGAGGGGTCTTGGTATATTGGGGGTCGTGCCTTGGAAAGTCCCGGCTGTAATTCCGGAACTTTACCAGTCGTTACTGGTCGTCAGAAGCCCGAAAGTCTGACAACCAATATTACCAAGGGGTATAGTTTTACCCACTAACTGGGCTGTGGAGGTCAGATAGGCAGTCGCTCCATGTAAAATACTGGTACTCAGCTGCATCCGGTTAGACTAGAAGCCGACCCCAACATACACGGATGATGAGTAATCTAATGTAGTAAAACAATGTTTGTGAAAGACTGTAAGGAACGATCGATGTGTGGAAGGGGCTCATGGCAGAATAACAGCAGCACAGTTCGATCGATCAAGGTTAAGCTACGCTTGCCGCGGTCGGTCTGTGGATGGGTGACCATCCATTTCCACTGAACCCCTCCGTGCCTCGAAAAGCACGTTAAGCCGTTGGTCGCCGCTGTCATTTTCGTATTTGACAGTCGTTACTAATGGTCAGAACCCTGAAAGTCTAAGAACCAGTCTTACCAAGGGGTATTGTATTACCTAGTAACTGGGTTATGGAGGTCAGATAGCCAGTCGCTCCATGTAAAATATTGATATCCAGCTGCATCCGGTTAGACTGGAAGCTGAGCCGACCCCAACATAATTGGGAAAAGGTAAGGTAGATGATAATCGATGTATAGAATAAAAAATATGGCGTTAAACAATCTCAAGAACATGATGAACATGATGCAGATTAAAAACGACGTTAAATACTTAGCAATCAAATATTAAAATGATCTGATTTTAAAAGATGATTGCTTATGAATATTTTTAAATCCAAGTCTGGTTTCTGACTCATACGAATCAAGATGTTACAATTTCACGAATAATAAAATGTAGCGATAACCCTAAACGGTACAGAGTAGTCCATAGAACAGAGTTTACGTTGGCATCATTCAAATGTATGAAGTTGCTATTTACGTTTGACCAGAGCACTCATTACGGATTGTTATTGGAATAATAAAGAGTAAGGCATCGCATCCGTAGCTATGAGATCGTAACGTATTTCCCAGTAACGCTCTTCCATTGCGAAATGCTATCGCTTTACTCTCATCAACGATTCCGCGAACTGACACTTCTGTTGTTGTTTATTAATCTGTGTTTATCTGAGCTGGTTTCATTCTTTGATAGACTGTTTGGGATTGAAAAGTGTTATTTTTTTTCATTTAAATATTTGACGCTCTGTCTCGATTGACACGACTTTTATGGAGAACTATAACGCGAGTTCAAACCCAGACAGGTACCTTACTTTGAGTGTTTAATTTCATCACTACTCAAAACGGGGAAGGAAAACATTGTGAGAAAACGTCCTAGAACCAAATATTCGAAGACATGTGGAATCCACCAACCCACACTGGGCTCGCGTGGTGGATTGGCCCACTCACAGAGAGGTGGCCCAGTCCCAGCAGTGGGAACATTATAGGCTGATGATGCTATGAAATTTAATGTACAATGTGTGTGTGTGATTGCTCGGTGACGTATGCAATCACGTTGATTTTAATGACGTGACGATATTGATAGTTTTACTAACTAGACAGTTGGACGGTTATTTACTGTTGGCTTTTATTACCAGACATAATTTACCTATGAGAATGCCTGAGCTACCGACGTAAAATCCTTTAAAATGCACGAAAATATGCGACAATATTTTTTATGGCTCATTATCTTGCGCTTCTAGTTTAAACCATTTTTTATCGTGACTAGTGACACGCCCAAACATCGTTCGAGCGCAGTTTTGACAGGAGCACAGCTAAATGGACGCGTTGAAATTCTCTATTATTAAAATTTGTTCAAAATATTAATATGTACAAGCAAACTAATTTCAGCACAATATCCGCATGGACGCTTGTCATACGAAATCCATGAATACCAAAGTCCAGAATCTTTCAGAAACAGTCACACCTTTTTGTTGTAAAAAAAAATAGAAATACGTAAACATAGATTTCGATGTCACCCTAAATAGGTTTGCGCACAAATCTTTCATCGCGGTGCCGTATAGCGGGTTGTCATCGCCATTTCAGTTGTCAGCAGGGCCGCGATAAACTGAGGGAAATTAACCAAGGGCCAACATTAATGTGTCCCGAACGTCCAGTAAATTATTGACATTAATCAACATCGGTAACGGAATGGAACACACGAATAAATGTAAACTCTCGCATTTTAATAAGGGAAATAGACGATAAATTAACTTTTATTTTTGTTTTTATATATAAAATTGGTGCGTTTTATTAGTGACTTGAAGGTAACCGAAATGTTTGTCACCAAAATAATTCTGTGTGTACGAATGCGGAATAGGCCAAAGAGGCAATTCACGTATTTTTAAGAACGTTCCCATTCTAATTTTAGTCGCAATCTGTCAAAAATACAATCGATTTACATACATTTTTGACAAGTTTTTGACATTGATTGTCGCTGAGATGAGATTGCGACTTGAATTTGAACGTTATTTAAGTACGAGAATTGACCTTCAGGGAATTTAATTACGCGTCATTTAAGAAATAATATTGATTATTAATTACTTATTGAAATACTGAATAGAAACCTTAGAATAACCCAGATCCTTTAAAAGCATTTTGTAAAAACCTACCACCATTTAACAGTTTTCAGTCATCGTCACTGACGCACAAACCCCGCCCATCATTGCATCGCATTCAAACAAACTTATAAACCATTTCATAAAAATATTAAATTAATGACATCATCATTAAAACCATTTCATATGTTTAAAGACAAAATGTACGTAATGGAAACTGCACTAACTACAAAATCTTTATGAAACTACCCGCCTTTAGCGTTCACATTAGGAAATGGGAGTTTAAGGCTAGGGCGACGACAAAGTGCCTTAAATTTTTTAATTGCGGGCCGCCTTATGTTATTATATGTCTTTGTGCATTCAGGGCGCATGTGTGGAGGCTTTGCGGGGTAATGCGCGAACACTAAGACGGGCGGTATAAGGTGTGAGCGGAGAGCGATGTGGACTGAGGAATAATAGGCGGTTGATGCGACTTTTGTTGGAGAGCTTTTCATTTTATTTTAATACGCTGTTTAGTTTCATAATAATTAACAAGGAGAAAGCATCTCTTAAGCATCATATCAGTCTTTAATGGTCCCTTTGATGGGAGACAGGCCTCCTCTCTGTGAGAGGGAGTAGGCTGGGCCCAGTGGGGGTTGGTGAATGTCACAGTCATGTCTTCGAATTTTTGGTTCTAGGACATGCCGGTTTCCTTACGATATTTTCCTTGACCGTTTTGAGCATGCTTATGATATATGCTTGTGATAAATAGATTTTCGCTATCATAACTTAAATAAATGAAGCTTTGGTATGAATTTACTTTAGGAAGTTTGTTTAGATTATTATAGAAACTCCGTTAGGTAAATATTTTGCTCGGTTAAATATAAACAGGTACCTATAACACTTACCTGCATATAAGAAAAAAAAGTTTAAAATAGTTTAATGTAAACATCCCGCTGTAGCTTATGAAAACGCTGCCGCTCATAGTGTGCACCAGGGCGTTAGAATTTAATAGAGTCCCACCTTGTCGACACCCGTGTGTGGACCTAACAAGACTCTTTTGAGCCGCACAATATTATGAATATTATGCTCATTAGTGGGCCGTTATTGCACCAGGTCGGATCTTGAGAACAGACCTTACGATTTTTATAAAGGTAAATAACAATTACCTACCTACTTACATAGATTTATGTAAACGGTAAAGAGCTTTTGTAAGTTGTGGGTATATATTTCTCCCTTATGTCCTTCTGGGTAATGGACATCGGTACATTTACGTCAGGTAGCTCAAAATGTATGTATCTTATGTGTTGCGTTATGTCATTTTGTGTTCTGTTTTTTGGTAATATTAATCATTGTTTTTATTTTTTTCCAGGTAAGTTCGAACTCTCGAAGACAGCTTGTCGGTAAGAAAAGTTTTCAGGATTAATGTTATACATATACGATATATTTTTATTTACTATCGGCGTGACGTATTTTTCGTCATGAAGACATAATTTAACTATACTTTTCCCACGTTATCAAAATATAATTGGCCCTAAGAATTACCAAACGTACGTGGAAATAATCTTGATCCAAACAAGAGGAAGCTTCTAAAACAAAATTATTCTAAACAATCCGACTCATCAACGGACTAACTAAGATCTGATAAAGCCATATAACACCGCTGTTTTAAAGTAATTAACAATGAAACTTTCCCACAAATGTACCGAGAAACACGAGATCACAACGTTTTACTTTTAATCTGTGCCTTTAATTGCCTTCACGACCATTAGGCATGGCAACACTGCGTTAATTTGTACAGTCATCAAAACGCCACAGCAAGTTAACTGTTTAGAGTACATTGCTTCTTTTTTATGGGATACACAAAAAAGTGGTCTAAGTAATCTTGTAATGTATAATGAACATGAAGACTTGATACTTGACGTTAGAACATTGTTTAGATTTTTAGAGTGCAACATGTTTTTGTGTTAATAAAGTGGTAACAACCTCTATATTGCTACTGGGTAAAAAGGTTTTAGTTGGTAATTAGTTAAACTAAGCACAATGCCCGTTGACCTTTTGCTAACGTGATTATATTCCACGAAAGGCTAACTCTTTAATCATTCTCTAACTTTTAACACTGGTATACAATTGACCTTTGACAGTTGTTCTACTAAGACGTCGTGATCATCATCATTTCAGCTGAAAGACGTCCATTGCTGGACATAGGCCTCCCCCAAGCACTACATTCTTCATTTACACCGGTTCTGTGCTTCGCGCATCCAGCGAATTCCATAAGGTCTTATGTCAACATTATTCCCCTGTTGAAAGTTAATTGACAATAAAATTATCGACTTTAGATCTTATATTTTATTGTGTTGCCATTCGTTTGAAGATCAATGTTTTTTGGCCGTAAATTATAGGCGCATAAAAATATTCTTAAACAAGTAAAAACCATTGGTTACTAAACTTAACCTAGCTTATACATAAATATGCCTATTAAACACATTCTCTTTTATAGTTTTTTGTCAATATTTATAGCTTTTATTTAAATAATACGGCGATAAACGGTAATTCGGAACATATACGAATCTTAATACACACTTGAATATGTGTTTATTTGACTGTGACTAATAAAACAGCTCTCAAAATATTCAAAACGGAACGTATTTTAAAAATTCGTGAATTAATCCAACAAGATTGTCTTATAGCAATGGTTTTTAATTTCACGGCTTCAGTTTCAACAAACACATTATCATATATATGTCAAAACCGTACCTTCCGAAATAGATTTGGGAATTTATCTTGCAATAAAGTCGGACCTACTGGTGTGACAAAGCAGTCGTTAAAGATTAACTTCGATAATACTCCCCCGCGATTACTGTTTCAAGTCAAACTTTATCCGTGATGTCACAAGGTCGGATTTAATTTGTCGTGTATTTGGAGTGTTCAATAAAAAATCGAATAAAAATATAAATAACGGTGATAGCTAGTTCACACCATGGTGATGTCCAGTCCCACGCTTCGACAGATTGGACAAAACCATCAGTGTGTTCTCAGCCCACTTGACAAACGATGTATCGAGATAAGGATGGGTGCATATCGTCAGTGGCGCCTGCAGGGTAAAGCATCAACAAAATTTAACTCTTTTTATTGCTTAGGTGTTGATTGTCACACACATTTTAATTGTCATTTGACATTTACACCAGTAACTTATACATTTAAGTTCAGTGCATAAGCTTTTTCGATTTCTGTCACCTCAACACCGGTGCCCCCATGCACACCCTTTTGTAATATTTGCAAGCACTTCATTAAGAAAATACCAATTTAAAAAATAGAAACGTATTGATCGTCGTCAACTGAGTCTTGAACTAAAATCCAAGCGAAGAATAGTACCTACTTAGGTTGTAGCCGTACTAGGATCTCTGCTACTGTCAATCCTGCTGAAATAATGCTTCAATCACCTGTGACACCCTATGTAAAATTTCTTTTTTAATATCTATTAGTAATAAGAGTATTCTATTAGTACGAGTATTCTAGTAGTTACGGGTTGCCAGAAGCTCGAAAGTCTGACAACCAGTCTTACCAAAGGGTTTCGTATTACCCACTAACTGGGTTGTAGAGGTCAGATAAGCAGTCGCTACATGTAAAATACTATCACTGGTACTCAGCTGCATCCGGTTAGACTGAAAGCCGACCCCAACATAGTTGGGAAGGCTAGGCAGATGATGATCACCTTAAAGTTCAAACACGAAAGCGCGATATTTTCTCAACTGTAGAAGAAGCTGTATGAGCTTCTCATCTTCTCAGCAGAAATAATAACCAGTCACAATATTCCATCATCAGCAGTGAAAATACTATTAATCAGGTTTCTCACTAAAACCCGAGAAGATCCGTAATGGGGCGACACAAATAACATAATATTAATATGATTTATTCACAATTCTCGCCAGCGTTAATGATCGCAGCTAACTTGTTTCCAAAACAAAATGGATGGTGTCTCTAAGTAGTTGTTACTCGGTTAATAGGCGAAGGGAAAAGATTTCCGTGTTAAAAGTAGCGGTGGATAGCGGCTCTGTGATAAATTGGACTATTAGCATGAATACGGTGGGACCGGGACTGGAAAGGTGGACAAAACAACGGAGATTGTGGTTTGTTTAATTAATTTGATCGTTGACTGAGTTGGAATGAGGAGCTCGTGGCTAAATAAAAACAGCCGCACGGGTCGATCAAAGATTAAGATACGCTTGTCGTTGTTGTTTCATGGATGGGGTACGTTACATATCGAGGCCCTTTCCGTGTCTTGAAAAGTCCGAGCGGTCATTCGTAGTCTATCCTTGACACTGGGAATCAGAAGCCCAAAAGTCAACCTCTTATAGATCATCTATTGAGAATACGGTAGTGTTTTTCTGTAAAATAAACACAGTCTCTTTGAAAATGTTGGCTATGATAACTTCTGAAGATAAAGTACTTTTTTTATCTTCAGAAGTTCGTTCTTCGTTTTTATTTTCTCAAGGAATTGTCTGAATATACAGCTAAATCCAGCACATAATGCTGATTAGTTTACAAAGGGACTCTAAGGTCAGCTTTGTACATTACAGTATGATGTTCAACTGAGACGAATCTTCATACAAATCTTCTCGAGCAATACAAGATTTTTTAAAAATATAATCGGAAAAATAGCAGTGGTCTTGATGTAAAAAAAACTAAGCTGAAACAACGGAAACATTAAACAAACGCGCATAGAATATTTAACCTCGTAACTAAGAGTATTCACAAAGTGCCTTCCTGCTTACATAACTATTCAAAGGCCGTCTTTTCAGTTGTCCGTCTGTCTGTCAGCAACAATGAGGATGACAAAACAAGCGATATATTCCCATATGGGCGCACAATGAGGTTTTGTGCTTGCGCTTGCGCATCTCTACACAATATGGCCGCTCTTAAGTATTGTTTTCATGTTTTTTAGTATTCCAGTCTGTTACTGATCTTGCATTGTTGAATTCATTAACTTTTAAGCAATTGAAAGTTGTTAGTAAATTGTTCATTTCAAATACAGTTTCGTTCTAAGTTAAGAAATATTTTTCTTAATCGAGAGCAACCCTAAAACATTTAATAAATTCACACCAATAAAACTCGGCATCTAATCTGATCGGACACATTTTTTTTATGTTTTGCATTAGTATAAAATTGCTATAAAATATGTATTTCCTGTCGTTCTCTCCTTCAATAAAAACCACGTTTATGCAAAGTTGGTAAAACATCATAATAATATTGTGCCGGAGATGCCGCGACTCATTTTAATTATGTAAGCACAGTATTTCATGCCGTGAGAATTTCGCAAATATTTGCAAAGCTTTTCTTTGTTCTTTTTAAACACATTTAATGATTCCGCCGACGCATCGCACGACAATACACCGCGACGGTCGACAAAGGAGTGAGCCGAGCGGGGCATAGACAACGAGCGAGGGTTTTGTCTCGGCCCATAGACAAAAGCTCTTTCATTGGTGGAACAATGACGGGTCGTCTTTGCCTCATTTATCATACAGGCAGGTTACTTTCATCCAATAATTACAATGTACTGAGGATTCAGACGTTCAGAGAGGCTTTAAAGGTTTGCATTGTGGGAATTAATTATACACAACTACTTAGTATATTTCATGGACTTGGTACATTAGTAGGTTATAAGCACTTTATTATTATTTTGAAATTGACTATTAGTATTGTGTGTAGTTGGCCTACGTCTTGTTATGCATTGTTTTGCGGAACAATTGACGCCATTTAGGCGCCTCCTACTGAATACTGAAAGCAGACGGTATAATTATGTCGTCAAAAGATAATTAAATCTCACCATATTAGTCCTAATGTGTCCAAACTACTAAAAATATAGTTTACGATTCATATTGTTCAAAATGAATTATCAATCTCGCGTTTAGCCTGAGCAGGCATTCTTGTTACGAAGTCTGATATATAAGGTTAAAAAATCATTAAAATTTGAATATCAAATTACATAAAACCTCATTAGACAAAGCCAAAAATTATAAATCCCGATACCATCTTGACCAACGCATTCTATAAATTCAAAGTAAGATCATCTTTTAAAAAACAAACAATGCTGACCAATCAGAACTGGTTATTTAATTTTTTAATCTCGGGTTCTTTGAGCAGTGGTCTATTCTCATAATTTAACGAATTATTGCCTAGCATTTAGTAGTTAATGTAACATTAGTAAGATAACAATTCTGAGAATCACGCCACTTGTTTTTGGACAGAAGAAACTTGATGTTAATTAAGAGTACATCATTGTCGTTAACATAAAATACTTACATACGTTTTGTTATTAACATTTCCTTATCAGAGATGTTGGAATGTTCGTCGGTTCGAGTAATAGTTAAGGATTTCGTTTTGTTATCCAGATAAGTCGAGTTATTTGATCTGTGTTGCTTTTATTGCTTTATTCTAAGCTTACATCGTGTTTGCTACTCGGAGAAAATGTCAATTTGTTCCTCATAAAGAAAATATATGGGGAATAGAGTAAGAGGCTGGTGCTATGATTACAATCAAGAGAAAGACATTATAACGGAAGCACAACTAAGTAAATGCTTTATTGCTGTCAAATAAATTACATGTATACAATGGAGGATAATGGATACTGCATTTCTAGTCGCATAAGGAAGTATTCTCCTCAAGTTACATAAAGTTAATAATGTAACTAGGTAAATGCAACTAGCCATTTTTGTTTTATTAGCGAAAGAAACTACTTAGTTGTTGCTTTGCTCTCATCAACCCCGCGTTTGATACGCTCATGGCTGAAGTTCCAATATATCCTTTTCACTGTCCCTCTACACCTTCTAAAGGACGCATCTCCAAAAGCAATAAATACTTTTTCTTTCTTTCAAAAGAATGAGCACCTAAATATGCAGATTTGCACATTCCCCTTTCAATTAATTTTTCCATTGATTAAGGCTGTGCGGCCCACTTCCTCTCACAGAGAGGAGGCCTGTGTCCCAGCAGTGGGAACATTATAGGCTGATTATGCTAAGACGGCTTTTTCCGTCAGTCAATCAGTCATTCGTGTAACTTATTTCTAAATAGATAACTAAGACCATTTCTCAGTTAATGATATTGATCTAAAAACAAAGTACGCAGGCGTATTATCTAGTGCCTGGTTCTTATCTTCTCGTGTCGTGAAAATAGCGAGGGAGTCGATAACAGTTCGCGATAGCAGCTGACAATGAAGTAACGACTTGTCAATACATACAATTGGCCGCCCACTTCTGAAACCTATTTCTAATATCGATGTCGCAATGTTTTGTTACATTCAGAAGTACTAGGAGCCCATCAGGATCGTAGAGTAACATTAATTTTAATTTTTGTTGTGCCCATAAATCAGTTAAAAAAAGGTTTTCTTTATTAAACCTCTCTCATTTAGGATCGCTCATAAAAGAGACGGGTAGGCATTAGGTATGTCTTAAGGTGATGATTAAAAAGAAATTCAGGAGATTAGACAAACCGTATTTTTTTTAATTCGAATGATAGTGTGGGGCACTATGTACGAAATGCAATTTTTACAACAACTAAATGGCAAATTTTCCATTTTCAAAAAATTAACAAAAAAAATACAAGATACTTTTTTTAAAACGTCAAAAATTCTATGCATTCCCACAGATTAAAAACAAAAGCGGCTGGCAATGTGCACGCGCTGTTGAACCACGGGCGGCGACCGAGGATGCAAAGGCAAAGGCACGATGGTTTGCAGCCAGTCGGAAGCTTTTGCACCACTCTAGCTGCTAGAGGGACGCTCTATTGCCGTTGTTCCGAGTGCACTTGTGCGCTAATTGTTTGCAGAAAGGGTTCCTCGAGTATTGTTCTGATGAGTTTTTACCGTCAGCATGATAATTGTGAATTATATATTTTTTACTAATAAAAAGCGATCTACATTCCAGTCTACAAGGCTTTTTAAGGCCAAGGCAATACGTTATGTCTGATTAATGTGAACCTTAATTTAATCAATTATCAGTAAGCCTATTCAGATCGAAAAGACATAACTTTAGAAAAATAAAATAAAAAGCACTTAAAGAAAAGCTATTTATAACTATGACAGATAACAGCGCTGAAAGTTCCAACAAATCGGCATACTTATATATTTTATTGACGACTGTCATCCATCTGTCAATTTATTAAAAATAAGGCACAGACTACACTATCCGACTGTACACACGGTACTTGCGCATTTCGCCGCGGCAATTTTTCTCTAATTAAAATTATACCGATTGTCGTTTCTATCCGCCGCGTTCGTTTGTTGTGGTCCGTGACGCGTGCCATTTGAAGCGCTCTTGTGCTTTTTAGTGCCCGCGTTTACCCCTCATGCTCGTATCCGAACGAACTTTGTGCCGCGAAAATAATGGTTTTTAAAGTCATGTTTTTATTTCCGCATTATGCTGGCAAGGGTTAGTATTTTGGGAGAGAAAAAAAGGTTCTGAGCTTTTTTTTTGCTGTTTACCACTTTGTTGATTGCAGCCGGATTGCGTTGTAATTATGTAACCGGGGTGGATGGCTATTTTATTATTTTTGAAGAGTTTTGTATAGTATTCTGATGTTATAAAATACTTAAGTATACCTATTACTTTGTATTCATAAAATGATAATATGGAAATATTAATTAAAATATGAACGCTATTTTCCGCTCACATATTTCATTAATCCTGAAACATTTTCCTTACTTTTCAAATTAACGCATCATAAACGTTTTCCTACAGAAAATTACCGAACAAAAAATCGCGTTCAGCGTTTGCTTTCATCGCTTATCTCGCAAAAGTTACTTCCAACACATTAGCTAGCGAAAAATTTACGCATATTGTGCGTGTGGCGATAGCACGCGTTCGCGGCAAAAAAATCGCGCGATAAACGCCGACAAATCGTGTCGGGATGACGCGGCAGGCGCTAATGACGTCACTGCTATCTTTCGTCACGATGACGGTGGGGACAGATGATTTTAAAAAAGGAAGGAGGGGTGTAAAGCGGCCTTTGTGGTTGACGTGATTGGGTGTTTTGTCGAGTTTTTCTCACGTTGGGGATGCTCGTAATTGGAATTGATGATTGTCCGTGATTTCGAGATGTTTTAGAAGGGAAACTATTTTTGTTTGCGGTTCAAACGCGGAGTATTTTGAGTGTGATTAGTGTTGATAGTTCGCTTATTTTTAGATGCAAGCGCTTTTAGATTGAACACGTGTAGTCTTAAATTACCTGTCAGTGTTTTTCGTAATGCTAGCTGTTATTTGTTAGTTTTAATTTCCCGAAGGAGCTGTTTCTATTTGTTTTGTCTGATGAGAGCAAGAAAATGGAATCAAAACAGTTCTAGGTACTGTTATGCTGATAACAAGTTGGCAATTCTGTCGTTTCTCTGATGTACAACCTATTCATGGAAATTGGTGTGGGTATGTGTTTTCCAGGGAATTTATTATCCTTACCTAGCAACTTGATAATTACCATAGCTAGAAAAAAGGTAGAGCGACACTTTTCCAAAGGGATCAAAACCTTTCCATGCCGTTTCGTGTGAAAAAATACGACAGCACATCAAAACCAATCACAAAAACTCACATATTATTCTAACAGCCACATAAATCCCTCGCAATAAACACTTAAATCTCTCATAACCGTAATAACAACAATAACAACAAATAAGCTGCTTACAATATCATACGACCGCATTTTCATAATCGTATCTTCCGTCCTTATCTCTGCGAAACGGATCGACGAAACAAAACAACCCCTATTAACAAGGGGGTTAACGAAATCGTAGGCATCATCAAGCGTATTACCCGATCCCATTAAATAGGCACCCCCGAACAGGGCCAAAAGCTAACAGAAGGAGCATCTTTGTTTAACCAGATAAAATCTCTTTGACAATTTGTGCTTATTCAAATAAGGAGTCCCCTGATACATGATGGTTTAATATTCCGTCTTACGCTTGTGTAGGTACTGTTATTTTAATTAGGTGGGCGTGTGTGAGCTCGTTCTTTGGTTATATTAGTCGATCAAAGAAATGGTTAGTTGGCAGTTGGTGTCTACCTATCTGACGGCATTTTATTAGTCTGATTCCATATAGTCGGGAATTTCTAAATGAAACCTATATGTGAGTAAAAAAGTAAACAGTTACAAAAATATAAATGAAACTGAAAAAGTAAATAAAACCCGTTATAAAAAAACAAGGAATCAAAATGTCATTCGAAAAAAAAAAATAAAAGCCAATCAGTTCCAAAACAAATTGTTTTTTATACACACTTCACAAAAAAATACAAATGTTTTTTCATTTATTTGTGGCGCTGAAACAAACGCTCAATAATCATTCCCCGGGTAAAGCAAACAGAACTTAACCGTTCCTTTTCCCGGGGCTTAGATGAAAAACACCGACAGACGACGTTGAAAATTAACAAAACAGATTACATTCGACAGTTTCAAAGAGACCGGGGCGTGTTGTTTGCTGCCAATTCTTTCCATTTACAGAACCGCGGAACTGGAAAGCGTACCCTATAAAACACCTCGTCGGAATTGGCGGGAAGATTAATGTCACAGATAAAATAAAAACCATAGATTCTCTGTTTTTTTTCTTGCGACACAGGTGTATTAGGTATGTTAATGAGCCTGTCATACATTCTATTAATATATTTTGGTCCCATTATGTTATTAAGTTTGACAAGTTTTAATAAGTCCTAATTAATAGATGAGATATTATAATTTTATTACCCTCTTCTTCTCTTTAATTATTGACATGCAATTTTTGACAAAATATTCATAAAATCATTAAGACATTTGGTGAATGCAAATTAAACTTAATTTTCATGTTCTTTATCAATAATGTCTCAATAATACCCATATCTAGATATTTCTAACGCAGACTCCTAAATAAAGTAATTCATACAATTTGCCGTCGTAGGCAGGTAAAATTAACATTCGAAATTCAAACACGAAGTCTTTAGCTTTACTTATCGAAGTCGTTTCAAAGCGTTTGTCAAATTACGTATCACCCTCCCCCGCATCCCGCGCACCCCTTATTCGCGAATTCAAATTCTATCTTTAAAATAACTGATTGTCTGTTTACATTTCTCTGTATTGAATAAGGCGCTTATTTAAGTTAGGCCGTGAATTTTCATTTGCTTACCCGTCTGTGGCCCTAGCAATGAACACGGGCGGGGGAGGGGAGGGATCAAAATAAAATGGTGACTTTATTAGCGCTCGGTACATAATCGTTCTGAAATCAAAGGCGTTCGAATGTCGAATTCTGATGATTGTGTACTCGTAAGAGCTTTAGCAAATTACACGATGTTTGTTTTCTGTTATTAATGATATCCATTCAGTTCGTACATTATTTACTTATACAATACCTAAGAAGTTGATTACTTTATAAATTATTGAAATAGAAAGTACCTACATATGAGCACGTGCTTCTAAGAAAAGCTATATTTTCCCAAGTATGTTGGGGTCGGCTTCCAGTCTAACTGCATGCAGCTTAATACCAATATTTTACATGGAGCGACTGTCTATATGTCCTACACAACCCAGTTACTGGGCACCACGATACCCCTTGGCAAGACTGGTTATCAGACTTCTTGGGCATCTGTCTGTCAAAGATCTACGAAAGACCGCCGGGTCCAAGTAACGTACTTTCCGAGGCACGGAGGGGTCTTGATATGTAATGGATGGTCACCCATCCACGAACCGACCCCGGCAAGCGTAGCTTAACTTTCGATCGATCCGTGCGGCTGTTATTATTTAACCAAACAGAATGTATAACTCAATACAATACATAATAGGAAGGTACCATCATGCCATGTTATGTACATAAAATTATAAGTACTTACTTGCATAACGTTAGCTTACTATCTAATATTATTTTTTTCTTAAAAAAGAAACAAGCGTAAAGCTACAAATAAAACTACGTCAAATTGTCTGATTGTTTTTACATAACATATAAAGGAAAATAAAAGTAAATAACAAGGCAGGCAAGTCGTAAAAACATCGTAAGTACGCATGTACTTATAATACGAGTACATACAATTTTTTTACATTAAACGAAAAGTCTTAAGTCTATTATCTTACAGAAAATTATTCCAAGCATAATTCCTTTTGAGTTCCGCTTGAAAAAACCCCGTCGTAAAGATAATTGATTTTTATTCTAAACAGAATTTAATGCACTTAACGTTTTCTTAAGAGACCCCGAGCTATTCATAGCGGATCTATTTGTATGGGGAAAATCATTTTATGATTAAAAGGCCCCCATTCAGGAATCGCTGACCACTTGCATAAATTATTACGTACAGTGAGGGCCAAAAATAACTTTTTTTTTTGTTACGATTGTATGTGTGTGAATCAGCGGAAAGTTTGTATGGAATGGATGGATGTTTGTTACTCTTTCACGCAAAAACTACTGAATGGATTTGGATAAAATGTAGCACACGGCTTGACTGGCTTTTTTTTTTGTACGAGTCGCAATAAATACTTTTTCTTTCTTTCTTTCTTTCACACAGATAGTTTATAACCAGGATTAACACATAGTTTTTATCTCGCTATTCCCACGCGATCGAAATTTATGCGGTTGACCGCGGGGCGCTGCTAGTCTATTATAAAACAAAAAACAACATCACGTCTGTCATCCCGAAGATCACAGGTGTATCTATACATATTTCGCCAATTATGTTTAAATTCCATATAGTAGGGGGAGAGCCCATTGCCATAAACCGGGTACAAATCCAGACCCCGAGCTGCCACTGAGAAAAAAAAAAACCAACAGAATAGCTTAGCTTAGTCGTTAGACAGAACTGTGAAGTTATACTAAAAAAATAAAAATCATATCCTTGGTTTTTCCTCTAAATAAAACTACACACAAAGACGATTAATCCCAAAGAAATGCCAAAAACACAGCTAACAACATTCTTTCTTCCTTTAACACGAAAAAAAAACTAACCCCGTGTCATTTGCATACCGCCAACGACTGCGACTGTACAAGAAAGTCTATCAAAGAGATAGCCCCTTTTGTACAAAGAAACGGATCGGGGAAATTAATTTAGACTTTTTTTTACAAGAGCCCCCATTATGACTGTTATTATGAAGATCGCTCATTCCGTATTGACGTTGTCTTTGATCTACCAAGTTTTGAGATAATGACATTATATTTCTTTGATATTCTATACGAGCGAGATGATATATTATGTTTTATATTCTATTTCCTATTTTAATTAGGTTTTTGATAATATTCGTATTAATCGGCACATCGTTGGTTAGTAGGATATAGTGTATGATATTGTTAATGTTGCATGGAAATATTCATATTATAAATCACTAGAATAGTGGTGTAGAGCCGTGGTGGCCCAGTGATATCGGCCCGGACTTACGAGTCGTAAGTTCGAACCCAGGCAGGTACTTTACTTTGTGTATTTAATTTCATCACCACTGCTCTCAAAACGGTGAAGGAAAATGTCGTGAGGAAACTTTCTAGAACCAAAAATTCGAAGACATGTGACATCCAGCAACCCACACTGGGTCCGAGTGGTGGATTATGGCCCGCTCCGTCTCACAGACGGGAGGCCGGTGTCCCAGCAGCAGTGGGAACAACATAGATGGATTACAAAAAAAAACTAGAATAGTAATCACTAGAACACGCTGTAGATTCTGCCATAAATGCGAGGATGCACTAATGGAAGGAAACCTATCAAGAAATGACAAAAGCCTTTAGAAAACGAATTTGATGTTACATAACCATTGCTTTCTACATTGCTTTGATATCAATCAAACGATGTCCCTTTTATGCTGATTGTAGCTCCATCTATTTGTCCCCAAAATTGTAAATGAACGCCGGTTCGATGTCCAAACACAGTTGGACGAGCCTTTACAATGAGAATGTGATACATCCCCAACTCACAATGACTAAACTATCTATTCAACGCAGCACAACACTCTACATAATAAATTATGTACTGCTATTTGATCTAAGTGACAAGAAAGACCAGTTTAATATAGAATATTCATGTTCCTACGTAATCTCAATATATAACGCACGTCGACACCTCTTCTGCGAACACACAATCACAATGAATGAGATTCATAGTATTAATGAGTGCAAATTCACTTTTAGAAGACCCATCAATGAAATCTCTCAGCCATACTAAACTCAACCCTATCTCTCTAACAATTAAGATTGTTATCTCCCCATCAATTCACACCGGTTACATCAAAGACGTCTCACTCAGGATGTGAGATTGAAATTCCTGATCTGACTAGTAATAAACTTACTTCAGCTTAAAAGAGATTTCAAAAGAACGAATAAAGAAAGCGGAGATGTTGTTATTAAAATCGTTGCGGACGGAAGAAAGGGGGCTTAAAATGACACCGGCCATTTTGTGCGATATCCCGCATTATAAACATGGCCGACAAATCTGGAACTTTATTGAGATTTAAATTCGGAATCATCGCCACGGTCAGTTAACGATTATTTTTTCACGTTTAAAGGCAATTGTTTCTGACGCACTAAAGTAATAAAATTCAGAATACAAGAATCCCTTTATTAACTGGACATTATTTTATTACAATTGGCTTCAGCAATTTGTGCATAATTGGACTTGCCACTTAAGTACAAATTATGGCATTATGAAATATTTTATGCCACATCTTGTCCGATATGGTATGCCGCTAAGATCTCAAACGCATCTCTTGAAAGCTCATACAGTAAAACCATCTAGTTTATGGTTGGTATGGAGTAGTTTATGTACCGTACTATACAATAGTAGCCTGCGTGCTCGTAGCCTAGAAAATAATATATGGCCCCAATCCGTTTCTTTCCTCAATGAATTTTACAACTGGTAAGAGAAAATAAGCAGATCATACATTCCGTGTTATTCTTCCATTCAGCTGAAACAGGTTGAAGCACAGGTGTTTTTCAGTTTGTTTTGACAAACGTTCGATCTGCTACAGTTCCAACAATGTTTCATTCAATCCCGCACTCTTACAGCATAGCTATTCACAACCATCCGACAGGCTATCATATCGAAAATGACACATCTCGATAACCTGATTTGCCTTGCCCTCGACAGCAATCAGCTGTCGGAAAAATAGCGGTCGTCTATTTGATTTAAACTGCCAACATTTTCGGGTTTCGGGTTTGTGAACAGCGTTTAAAGGACTCCTACGATAACATTGATTGATGTTCGATACGGTACGGAAGCATATCCAGTGGTTGTGAATAGCTTTTGTGGTATGAAATCATTCTACAGATACATCATGGTGTTTTATCGCCCCTCGTACTGTTGGATAGACAAAAGCTCAGTGTTTAGATAGAAAAAAGTATTTAAATCCGTCTGATAGTTAACACTGAACAGCGATCGGTGTTTGTTATTTCATTAAGTGTTCGTTCCTCGGCACATTTATTGTAATGCTCGTCAGTACATCACAAAGACCACTGTGTTTATTCTAAAGGCAAGTGGCGGCTTACTGTGTACGTTTCCCAAATTTTATTCGTGAACTATTCTTAAACTTTAGTTGCGCGTCCGCAGCACCTACGGTGGGATTGTATAAAAATAAATATTTACATTTCACCGCATATTGTTGACGGGAAAAGGTTAATATCTTTATAAATAGAGGCACGTGCCGATCGATAGTGAAGATTGAATTATAATAATTTTATTATTAGACATTTTACTTTTGGGTTGGAACCAGCACTGCAGTTGGATTATGACATTGATGTACTTATCGGAAACTGTCATTTTTTAAAGAATTTGTTTTTGTTGTGTTTGGTCTTCCCATTGTTGAATTAATTTCTTACAACAATAGGGTTCTAAACGATTGATCTTCCTTTGTATCCGACTTATCCATCAAATTAGCAACTACTGTTCATCTCATCCAAAACTACAAAGTAAGCTATTGATAGTCTAAGAGCCAGCGTGGCAATCATCGAAGCGATTATAATCGTTTTAATAAACAATAAATAAAAGACTGACGCACGCTCAGTCGCCGAATGACGGCCGTCAGACTGACGGGTTTGACGAATCATTGTGTTCATGTCAGTCAACGGACCACGGATAAAACGCCCGACGTTTATTAAACGCATTTACATTTTTGTATTGTTTTGTTTATAAAGTAGATTGTTTAGTTGCTCAGTTTGTACATACATTCAGCCCACCCTATCTATCAGTCTTAAGGAAGAGTTATTGCGTTGGACTCGGGGCATGAGATTTTTCAGGCACAGTTTGGGCAGTCAGCCCAAACAACATTGCTAACTAGCTAAAATATTTGCCCACGAAAGCATTCGCAGTTTTGTCATTACTCATTTCGATACGAGACAAGACTTATGATTCACTAGCTTCTATCCGCGACTTCATCCGCGTGAAATGTGTTGTTCTCCCGACCCAGCCGTCATCTGCCGTGCTATTATGTACTTCGTTTTTGCTTACTTGCATTTTTATTTTTGATCGGTTCCTACGAGTCTTAGCGTGATGTTAAATAGCGTATAGCCTTCCTCAAGAATTGAGCTGTCAAATGTAAAAAAGATTTCTTCAAGGTATTAGATATTAGCGCGTTCAAACAAACAAACTCTTTAGCTTTATTTTACCTTGCTTTTATTAGTACCTATATATTAACTTTGTAACCAAAATTCAGTTGCCTTATCAGAATAAACTACCCTAAATCTTTTCAGCATTTTCCTGTATCTAGCCTAACCTCAGTGTTGGATCTCTCAGTATATAATATTACAGGGAACTTTAATTTCATAAAAACGTATGTAGTACCTACACTTTGTAAAAGATGAAATTCTTAGAAACAGTTCCGCCTCGTTCTTTCAAACAAGTATTATAATTATGTCGGTAATAATATTTTTTTTCTGGAATGTTCATGATTAATTGTTTGTATACACAGATGAAGTATTTTTTGACGTACACAACTTCTTAGAACTTTGTATGTAGGACGAACGACTATGTTATTTTTATGAAGTAGATAGTTACTAGTTGTTGAATATAAATAATTACAATACTATATCGCGGTGATTAAAGAAATAGAGATCCCGAAAATAATGAATCTCTTGGCTAAATGATAACAGCCGCACGGGTCCATCGAAGGTTAAGCTAATCTTGCTGTGGTCGCATCGCGGGTGGGTGACCATCCATTATATATCGAGACCCCCGTGCCTTGTACGTTAAGCACGTTAAGCCATTGGTCTCGGCTGTCGCTGGTAGAATAGAATAGAATAGAATGGAATACTCGTAGATCTTCAGTCGTTACAGGTAGTCGGAAGCCCAAAACTCGGACAACCAGCCTTACCAAGGGGTATCGTGTTACTCAATAACTGAGTTGTGGAGGTCTGATAGGCAGTTGCTCCAAGTAAAATACTAGTATTCAGCTGCATCTAGTTAGGCTGGAAGCAAACCCAAACATAGTTGTGAAAAGGTTAGACAGATTGAGATCACGAATATAATGAATGTGTGTTTACATTATCGTACCTTAGACGACGGTTATCAATTGCTTCGTACATTGTTTCTTTTGATGAGAATTTTGTTTACAAGTAAAGTACCTAATAAACGTGTTCATAATTGGCAACAGTATTGCGGCGGCTATAAACTTCATAGTAGACAAGAATGTAGTTTTCGTAACCAAATTTGTGACCAACTGCACTTATATTCTACTGAAGACCAAAGCTGACCTTATCCTGACACAACCTCTCTACTCCTTATAGATAACATAGTGAAAACTTAGTAGGTTTTCGAAATATTCTTCGAATTTCCGCATAAATTTTACTAACGTAGCTTTGCACAAACTTCCAGCCAACAAGCCAACCAACATTTGACCCAACACCGCCAATATTTGACGCCACAAAGCCATACTTCTTGAGAGAAGCTCGGTTGCATCCTCGTTACTGCATTTCGCCCGGCTTGTTACCCAGTCTTGCCTTTTTACCCGGATAACTCGCTTGTTACCCCCATCCGGGTGGTTAGCTCGAGTCTCCTCCAATTATTTCCAGCTCAAACCGGTTGGAACCGGAATGTAACTTTTAATTTTTGGACGCTTCTTGTTTGGCAAGTGGAGAGGGCTAGCTCCTTGAGTTTGTGGCTACTAAAGTTGGACTAGATTTATTTATGATAGATGCTTTTAACAGCATATAAACAACATTATTCCATGATGTAATATGAATGGAACTCTGGAAAAATATGTACCTAAGTCGGTTAGCAAGTAGGTGGCCAGCAACTGACCATCCCGTTTAGCCATGGAACTTTTTCAGTTGTATTTTTTTTATAATTGATTTTGTCATTATTTGCGAAAATGCTTGTTTTTTCGTCCAAATATAGTTAGAAATGAAAAATAAGTATAGAAACAGATCAATGAATTAACGAAATAACAATGAAACAGAAGCCCAGAACAATATAACCTCACATTGTACCAACATAATAACATATATACAGATATTTTCTTATTTTTCCTCACCGCACTATTTCCCTCGAGATTAGAGGCGGTCCATTAGCGACAAAGGACAGGTGTTGAGTGTGTTCTAAGCTTTATTAATCTTTTCTCTCGACCGCGGTAAGGTTTCGCACTTTTGTGGCATCAGCCATTGATGTGCACAAAGCTTTAGAGTAGGTTTAGTGTGGTATATGCTTTAGTTGTTAAGCCGTTAAAGATTGTGTAGACAATGATTTACAATTTGCACTGTCGTGTGGTTTGGTGGTGCAATGTCGGTTCGTTTGAGGGTCTTTTTATTTCTTGATGAGATCTTAATGTTGTTTTTTAATAATGTAAGTAATACCTAGGTGTGTTGCTCTAACTTTAATTTTGGTCGTAGATAGTTGAACAATAATGACACTAAATACAATACGTACTACGAAAATCTTCAGTTGTTTTCTTTTTTTGTTATTAAAATAAATTTAATTGTAAACTCAACTTCCAAAAAAAGCATTCTAAGTACTCTTCACCCATTCCTGAAGCATAATTTCTATCTCAATGAACTTGCATAAGTATGAATTCTCGAAACAAAAAACGCGTAATTGAAAACAGTAAAGCCTTTAATTAATGTAGGTACATTCTACGGGGCTGGTTTGTTCTCAATGCACGATGCTCATTTGTTTTCTGTTTATATAAAATGTGGTAAAATATAGAATTGAATGAGAACAGGATAATGACGCCACTCCACAACTCTATCGCTCACAAAAGGTCATCTTGGGAATACGAAAGAATAATGTGGAGTTTCATGCGAAATTCGCGTTTATTTGCTGCTTTTAATTCCTGTTTCTATCTAAAGATACCGTATACTTAATGAACTTATGCTATTTATTCGTTTTGATGTATAAATAAACCACGTTTTAGGGAGAGTCACACATTATTGCAGTTCCGTTTAATAAACAGCGAACTTGGCACGGGTGGCATCGTCTTGTCATAAAATGATGTATTTCTCCCTGAGATGTTGTAGCTAAGGTAGGTCAAAGATTCTGTAAAGAATGAAGATTCTGAACTTTCGTCTCTGACTTTTATAAGGTCATGCTGGTATCTACAAACAAATCATTCAGAAACTAACCACCCCATTTATTACCATGTTACAGTAGAAATTTCCCTCTCACCAGGAGGAGGCCTGTATCCCAGCAGTCGTCCATCCAATCGTTCTTTGAGTGACAAGATTTTAGAGAAAGTCAAATATTTTAATTTTTCTTATCAGTTTTATATCCCATTAAAACATTTCCTAAAACAAAACCCAACCTAAGTAGGCACATCCACGACATCCTAACGCCATTATTTCCGCCGGCTAACGGAAAACAAAAATAAACATAAGAGTAGGCAAGGAATAAAAGAAAAGCTCAAGTGGGACGAGCATCCGGGGCTAGCAAGAGGCAAGAGGCATGAGGCATGGGGCAAGACAGGGGGGAGAGGCAAAAGGGGGTATAAAAAAGGGGGGTGTTATAGATGTTTGTCTGTAAAGGTCTCGTGGGACTGTCATCGGTTGGCTGGACGCCCGACCCGCTTTTGTTTATACGTATTTTAACTTACATCATGTTACTTGAAGTGGTAATTTTTTGGGTATGTTGAGTTTGTTAGGGTGTGTTTTGAAGTTATTTTTGGGTTGTTACTGTTGTTTTGGTGGGGAGGAAGATATTTAAAAAAAATGTAGGATGTTATGGAGGTGGTTTTGAAATTAAATCAGAAGCAGAATGATGAACTAAATATCTATGTTAGTATGTATGTATATGTTTATTCAGAATTGAAATGAAATTTCTACAAAATCATATACCTAATTTTAATGAATAAATATAACAATATAAAATTATTAATAAACTAAAACTATTAAAAAAGCGGTTTCTATCTACCATGGTTTTCCCAAACTGTAGATATTTCGCAGACATGTAGGTAGTAGAAAAACGACAGATTTTTAATTTCATTTGCTCAATATGACTTAAAAAGTATATATATAATTATATACACATAGACATATCAACATGAGGGGCTTGTGGCTAAGTAATAACAGCCGCACGGGTCGATCGATCAGGTTAAGCTACGCTTGCCGCGGTTGGTCCGTGGATGGGTGACCATCTTCACATACCAAGACCCCTCCGTGCCTCGGAAAGCACGTTAAGCCGTTGGTCCCGGCTGTCATTCGTGGATCTTTGACAGTCGTTACGGGTCGTCAGTAGCCCGAAAGTCTGACAACCAGTCTTACCAAGGGGTATCGTATTACCCAGTAACTGGGTTGTGGAGGCCAGATAGGCAGTCGCTCCATGTAAAATACTGGTATTCAGCTGCATCCGGTTAGACTGGAAGCCGACCCCAACATAGTTGGGAAAAGGCTAGGCAGATGATGATGAGACATATCAAAATGAGAATCGCCTCCTTTTTCGTCAGTTAAAAATAATCAAAACAATAGCATGGCTCTACAGTTCTCCGGCTCCACATTTAACACAGCAGTCAATCTTTTTTCTTTCCCAAAAAACAGTAGGCAAGGTAACTTTACAAAAAGCTCCCAAAAACGCTTTCCCTAACATAATCGATAACAAAAACATGTTTCAAATTATAAAGTCGTTACTCTCCGTGCGTTGTCAACCGGAAGTCTAAAAATTGTTCGTGTATTAAAAAAAATGTTCAAGTCAAAAGGAGCGCCGACCTGTGATGTGGCCGTAATAGCTTAATTTCTTGATTTACTGCCCACGCTTGTTTGATATGTCCCATGTCGAAGGGAAGCTGTAAAATAATGGAAGGTGCTGTTGTAAACTATGGACTTGGAGGTGACTTCAAATGAAATTGTTATGTTCATATTATAATGGCTTTCTTTGTTATGCCCGCTGAAAGTTCAGGTAATTTTAGATTGGAAAAGAATAATGAGAATTATGTCCCCTGAGTGAGATGGCAGCTGTAATCTGTGACACAGTCAGAAATCATTAACTTTTAAGCATCACCTATATAAAATATGTTAACATCCCAATTACAAACTCAAAGAATTTATTTCAATTAAACCATTTACAGACACTTTTAATTTGTCAAAGAGTCGGTCAGTTAGTCAGAAAGTTGAAGATAGGTGCCCATTCCAAAACGTAGATCTCTATGGAGAAGAACAAGCAAAAAACTCCAAGAACACTCTTTTAAATGAAGATATTACAAAATCCTGGGTACAATGACAATCAACATCATTCTCCAAATCAAAATCACAAACAACAACGAAACAACGAAATTAACAGAGTTTCCTTTAGCAAAGCAAAATGAAAACGCAATAGGTAGGCACCTAATTCCGGCCGCCACGTGCCCGACCGTCGTCCGATACCAATCACTGCGCTAATTTGAAGAAACCGCAGGGCTACCACTCTTCGGAACCACTCTAACAGGGCTGCCACTATTAGCGCCTACAACCGTCAAGTATTGTGTGATTTAATAACAATTCAGCGCCAGAAGTGGGCGAACCCTTAATGTTTTGACTTTCATGTTGATTGAGAATGAGTACCTATTGTAGAGGGTCATTCTGATTTTTGCAATCAAAGTTAGGGAGATTTTGACTTCCTTCACAAGTAGTTTTATTGTTATTCCTCGAAATGCCGAGAGAGTAAAAATATCGGGCACGAAATTAATTTAATGTCAAAATGATAAGCTGTCATTATCGTAAAACCTTTTCCCAGTGGCAACAACCTCTCGTTAACGAAATTCTGCAGACTAACCACAATAAACATAATAAAATATTAACGCTATAAATATAAAACAGGGTCTGAACAAGACAAAGCACGCATCGATTCCATTATGCAAAATGCATAATCACCGCGGACATTAGATAAGATCAGTGCATTCGCGAAACTGCGACTCATGCGCATCGGGGATAAAACATGCGATAAGCGAACTCCTGCAGGGAACTCCGGGTGTACAGCCTGTATGCCCCTGGCAGTTTAATTGGGGGACGTCATAATGTTTTACTTATTTGTGTTTCGTTAATGTCATATTTTAAACCCGTCTCTTTGTTGGATACCTGCGCTTTCCAAGTTATGGTTACTATAAAATTAGTGGCGCCTGTTTTAGCTCTGAGCTAATTAGTATGTGTGGGCACGCCTGTTTTCTTGCGAGATTTATCTTTTATATTGAAGGTGGTAAAACAGTTCTCGCATCTTTGTCATCAAGTGTTGAATTGACATCGTCTGCAACTAAATCGTCGGTTCACAATTATCACAACGGTGTAGGAAATATGCAAATGGCTGCAACAAGTGCGCAAAATTGTTTTATGTCCATATCAAACAGTAGCTCGAATATTCATTTTATGTTGAAAGCGAATTTGTTACTGTGATATTATTATGCAAACTATTTCGACATTAAAACAGATTTAAACAAGAATACATGAGAAGGGTGGAGTTTCATCTTTTTATGAGATTTTTTTAGCAGTAGTCAGTTAACGTTAAGTTTAGCAAAAAGTTTTACAAGTGAAAGCACTAATTACACAATTTAATAGATACGCTTTTTTTTACATTGACTAAACATATTTAATAGTTTCCTTATTTTTTTCAGTTACCATAAAAAAGCCACTTACGAATTACGTGTCAGAATTACTTTCTCCCATTTTTTTACCATTGCCAATGCAAAAAAAAACATATGTTAGATGCAACTCTACGCATTTGTTGTACTTAGACATGCATTAGCGATCCATTTTGATATGTCATCGCATTGCACTGTCTGTAACGCCCTTATGCCGCGCACCCTTCAAATCATGTCAAGCCCTTTTCATATTGCATTATTCAAATTATCAACACTTTAGGGTCACGGCATAAATAAATTATTAGTTCGTTGTGGTTCGATAAGTAGACAGATAGGCTGCTAATAGGATGGGTCACCATACAGACTATTGATCTGTTATTAAGAATTATCGAAATCGTCGTTAATTTTTGTCTCGTTTCCATAAAATATTAATACAAAGCTTACGATTAAAGTCATACGATGATCGATCATCCCAAATTAAGAAAAGCTACTACCTACTTGAAACTACTGGAAGCTAATAAAATGTTGAACATCACTATAATATGTTTACCTATACCTACGTCGACAGCCACGCATCCATAAATCATGAGATTCGACCTCCTTGATAAGGCTTACACAAAAATAGTCTCTTACTTTAACAGCTTTAATAGATAAATCTCATTCGCCAGGAAAACTACCGAAAACCTAAATCTATTACTCGAATAATCTATCTAGAAATGAGAGCACGTCGGCCTGTGACAGTAAATATTATGATTTCACCCAAAGATCTGCATCTCTTACGTCAATGTGACGTCTGTTTCATTATACAGCTTTCCGTGTCTTCTCACCTAATCTTTTCATATAGCATCATCAACTCTTAATCCAACCACCTAAGGGTCAATATCGTTAGTCGCGTATTTAAAAAGTAGGATTACTATTTTGATATCGGCGCCCACATTATAAATTATGTCATGGTATGTCCGGTGTTCATCTGTGATCTCTTTGTCCACTATATATTCTTCAATTATATTATTTTTGATGTACGCTTTCAAGCTAATCCGCGGTTTCGTATAAATCATTAGGGGTTTGTGCGTCTGTTTCATTGACAATAGCTTTATGGGGATTTGTAGCTTTAACCGCGTATTCAATAAATCTTGCAGGTTATGTATTATTAAATGTGTTGACATCCGATAGAACTTTATGTTTTTGATGAATTTTCAAATATGTTGGTATCATATTAAACACGCATCATTTGAACATCTAACAGTGATACTATTCCTTAGATCTTCTCTGGTTTTATGTCAAGGTCTCTTATATACTTTGGTAGAAGGGCGACAAATAAAGAGATATAATTAATAATATTTATATTAACTGTCTACATTTCATTTAGCGAAGAAATATAGGAAAAGGAAATCGTTATTAACATATAAGCGACAAGGACACAATAACAGAATTATGTTTTCGCTTCCATTTATATCCATCGTCATCAGTATTGACAGAACATCGGGCGGTGCTCCTCGCCAAATCACACCCACCTATTTCCATTGGCACCGGTTCCATTGTTTCAATCAGTATAACGACGCCACTCCATCTTGGTTGTTTCGCTTCCATATCATATTTATGACGAGGCAACCCACCTGTGTCGTGCAACAATAAATTGTGACGCCACAGCTGGTCACCTCTATCAAAAATCGCATTTTTATATCATCTCTAACATTAATAATGCTATCAAAATACGGTCGAAATGCCAAAACGACGGTTCGCTGTAAAATATAAGCGCCAATTGCTAGGACATCTCCGCAGAGCTATTAAATAAAAATCTTTTTACATTAGATAAATCGCGTACGTTATTCGGGAACATCTGTCCCTTGCCGATTACGCCCATACATTATGCTCAGTTTGTTGTTTTTAATAAAAAGTTTAATCCGTTCGGTTATGACGGCAATTTGTCAGGCCGATGGAAAAACTTGCTCGATTACCGGTGGCGCTCGATGTATCGCGGTATCGCCGAAGGGACGCCTATTACACTCTGCCGCTCTTTTTATTCGCACGATTATGTCACGTTTATTTATGCATTCGCTTTTGTCTTCCATTAGCGCTTTTTCTTTTTTATCTCCGCCGACAGTGATTCACTTAAATGTATTCCCACTGTCAGGAGCGCATTTATACGTTTGCAGGAAACTTTTAAAATTGCAAATCCTTTTCATATTTCGCACCGTCGTTCATCCGGAAACTTACATCGTCGAGTTGTTTTGATTTCATCACCTTATAACGTCTTACTCTGTAAAACCATTAACAATTCAATACTGTCTTAATGAAGAGCCGATAAAATGTATATTGTGTTATTCGTCACGGCTCCCAGGCAATTAATTGGTGTACTTTTTTTTGGGAATTCGCTTTATGGTCGCCGTGATTTAGTGACCGTCCCGCCGGTTGATTTGTGCACACATTTTAGCTTATTCTTTGTATTGGGAAGTGCTTAAGTGTGCAATATATTGTGTGGAACAAATATCGCGTCGAGAGACTCGTTAAGACTGATAGCAGAAAGTTGCGAAGCTTAAAACGTGGCGCGTATGGAGTCGTCGCCGCGCGGTGCCTTTTGTTAGTGCATATAAAGTTATTTTATTAATGACACGACAGTCAAAATTTTACATGACGCAAATGAAATTGCGGTTCTTTTATTCTCGTTTCAATAACAGCTATTACATACAATTCGCTGTCTTTCACAACCATAAGCTGACATGCGAAAAATTTTACGTGTACCCAAAATGAAATCCATTTTCAGAATTGACGAACTCTTGACATTTTTGTGGAATACAAATTCGCATGTTGATTCTGAATTTCTTCGTCTTAAAGTGATCTATAACTAATAGCATCTCATTTCTTTGTTACAGAACATAGGTAATGTGACCGCTGAACTGGAACTGCAGCGGTTACAACAGGAGCAGCTGCGTCGCCAGGAGATGGTACGGCGTGGGCACGGCATGTACCCTGGCCCACCACTGGGACTACTGCCCTTGCTGGAACAGATGCGGCCCCCGCAGCAGCAACAAAACGTGAGTAACTATAGTATATTATAGGAATGCCTAGTGAATGAGTGTAGGTAGACAGATGTCGGCCTGATGAGAATCCATTGAATGCCGAAAGACAAGACCAGTTGTTGTGGCCGTGTTTGTAGGAGTACCCTGCAGTGGATGCCTTTTAGACGAAAGGTGATAATGACGATGGTGAATGTACATTTACAAGGAAAGTTTTAAGTGAATAATGACAATGTCAGACTCTGGATGCTAAAAGTTTATCTTAACACACCTGAGATGAGTTTGGTACCTACAGTGGATTGTCAGGATACTACAATCCAAGATGTTCAAATTCAAGAAGATAAACGAAGATTTGAGACAGAAGAGATGACCAATTAAGCCATAAGACCTCCACCGAACTGTATGCATAGTCGCCAATATAAATGACTCAACTTTAAAACGCGACCAAATTATAAATGTAATATATAGTCACTACGATGATGAAAATGTATGGAACAAATTGATTTGGCAAGCGACCATCACGGTATATAGCTCTATATTGGTTAATTTCCTGTGTTCAATAAGAGCAATAATTGACATTGTGTTTACCTTTTGGCTAGAGCTGTCGACAGAAAATTCTTCGATCATTGCTGCTTGCATACCAATTTCTTGACAAGTTAGTGAATATGTGGTAAATATAACTGCAGACAAAATTAAGTGTTACTAATTATTAGTTTCATCTTCACTAGCTCTTGCTACTTTGCCTAGCCTTTTAGTATTATCTTATAGATAACTGATCATCATCATCTTTCTCCTGTCCTCATCCCAATTCTTGTGGTCGGCGCAACATGCCTTTTCTTCCACACTTCTCTATTAGCCGTCATCTCGGTAGTCACCCCCTTTCAAACCATATCATCATTCACACAATCCATCCATCGTTTCTTTGGTCCTATTTCTCACAGTTATGTACTCTCTCGTGACTTTAGATCTTCTGTTTCGCTACAAAATGTTTCAATAGTTACAAATAAAAAATCGGGCATGAGCCTGATGAATCGAGCTCTAAACAATTTCACACGTATAGATTCATAAGCCAATATTTCACCGCCCCCCCTCCCGCTTCACCGCTTTGAAGTCTATCATTATCCTAACATGCCAATGCCATCACACAATTACTGAAGAGTTTATATATTACCAAACGATTTTATTTCGATACCTCAATCAAACAACACCTTCAGTGGTGCAATCGATATTACCACTATATATTATCAGAAGACGTGATATTAAATCGAAAGTTGTTCTCGAACTAATTACCTACAACAACCGGTGTTTGTTATGTAAAATTATAATTAGATGCGTCAAATCCTGTGTTGCTGAGAGCATCCAGTTTTTGACTATAAACGTCATCGACGACTTGTTTGACACACGTTGCTTTTACTGTTATATCATTGATGTTAGTGATTGTTTCGTCAGTTGAATTTTATGCGTGAATATTTAGATCACAAGCTATACTTACATGACTCTATATTGTTTTTTGATTTATCAAGAAATCAAAATCAAAAGTCATTTATTCAAATTAGGCTGAGAATCAGCACTTTTCGAACGACAAAATTACAAAAGACAGTCCCCCAAAAACGCCCGCCCTTCACCACTTCCTAGTGCTATTGCTGGGAAGAAGTGGCGCAACAAACTCCGCAGCAAAATGTATGCTAATTATTCGTTAGTTCGTCTATTATGTTCTTGAAATAAACTTTCTTACATAATTGTTTACGCACCTCACTACTAGATGGCGCTGCTAGTCTCATTCGTAACACTCATCATCATTGCGAGTGAGACATTTTTATTAGTGTTCCTACATTTTTTTATTGTTAAGTCTTGAATACACCGTTACTTGCTATCCGTGAATTTTATTAATCCCTCCTCAGAAAAGTTAGAATTTCAGTAAAATCAGGCAAACATTTGGTCCTTCGATGCCGGTTAACAGAACCGCGACGCGTAGTGGTAAAAAAATAAACATTGTGTAGTATCAAAAACTGAACAGTGTAAAACGGAACGACTGGTATTGAGATACTTAGATACTCGTCTGGAGAATTTGGAGAAGGATCAGCAAATCTTCAAAACGTCCCACGATCACCTTGTAGCTCATGTAGCTAAAGAACAGCGAACAGCTTTAGCTTATTTCTTTGATGATATGTACGAGCAATGCTGGCTTATGGATCTGGAAATAAATAGAAACAAAAGGGAAAAATTTAGCACTGACCTTAAAGAGAAAATCCAAGCAAAAGTAACCCTTACCTGTTCAGAAGAAAAAGATAATTTTATGGAACCATTTTCAAACATCCCGTCATCATCCCGGGTGATTGACACATTTCTATTCTTCTAGTTAGAGTTGCTCACTTGAAGTCACTGCAAGGTGGCATAGCACTTACGATGAATTTTCTTCGTTCCCGGTACTGTATAATAGGCTTGAAGCCCTTAGTGAAAAGGTGCTTTCGCGAATGTGTCGTTTGCACCGAGCACAGAGCCCTTACGATCCAACCACAAATGGGAGTACTCCCCAAGGAACGGGTAAATCCCGGGAGACCCTTCAAGGTCACTGACGTCGATTTTGCCGGACCGATACAAATGCGCACCAGTAAGGGCCGAGGGCAGAAATCTTTCAAGTGATACATTTCCCTCTTTGTATGTATGGTGACTCATGCAATATACCTAGAAGTGGTAAGTGATTTGATAACACCAGGATTCATAGCAGCATTTCGCAGATTTGTGGAGCGATAACGGACTCAATTTTGTAGGAGCAGCAAAGCAATTAACCCTCATATTAAATGAGAGTATGAACGGAGTGCTTATGGAAGGAGCTGAGCTCCTGTCTAACAACGGAACTCCATGGCACTTTATACCTCCAAGAGCTCCCAACTTTGATGGTCTATGGGAAGTCAGTATTAAATCAGTAAAAACGCACTTAACAATGACAATTGGTGCTTCAACCTTAACATTTGAAGAAATGTCAACTTTACTGAGTCAAATCGAAGCTTGTCTCAACTTAAGACCCATAGGACAGTTGAATGACCATCCCGACGATTTGGCTCCACTCACACCAGCATACATCAGCACACTTTTTGATTGGAGAATCATTGATAACGATTCCGAATACACGTGGTGAAAACGAATGGATAAGCCCGCTGAATCGATGGAAATTGATACAGAAAATGATGTCAAATTTCTAAACATTTTTACATACCATACAACAACGTTACAAATGGCAAACCAAAACAACACCTCCTCAGATTGGTGACGTGGTAGTGGTAAAAGATGACAATTTACCACCAGCTAAGTGGTTACTAGCTCGTATAACACAGATACATCTAGGGCCAGACGGAGAAGCTAGAGTAGCTGAGCTAAAGGGTACAGGATCAACATTCAAAAGACCTCTATCAAAGATTATTTTACTGCCCCGTCTAGACACCGCTTAAAGGAAGACGATTCTGGCATGGTGGGTGGTGTTAAGAAGAACAGAAGGTTCTTGGTGTGCGGAATGTTTACGCACCTCACTACTAGATGGCGGTGCTAGTTTCATTCGTAACACTCATCATCATTGTGAGTGAGACATTTTTTATCAGTGTTCCTTCATTTTTTTATTGTTCAGTATTGAATACACCGTTACTTGCTATCCATGAATTTTATTAATCCCTCCTCAGACAAATTAGAATTTCGGTAAAATCAGGCAAACCATAATTTTCCATGATGATATAGGATTACTTCGGTATATTGCAGACACATATACACATTTCCATCCATATTATTATTTTTGATCCTTCTCTGATGGTAAAATCTAAAAAGTGCGACAGGCATAGCAAAAGCATCAGCAGGCATCTTATAGAACAGTTACATTAGCTGACCCAGATGTTCTTACTCTATCTATGCCAACTAAAACTAATCACATGTTTCCATTTTTAATTTTTAGGCAATGCAAACAAACCAATGGTCAGCGACGGCTCAGCTCGCTCAGCTCACTGCGAGCGCTCGCTCGCCACCCCCACAGGACCCCGACACTCCGCTCAACCTGAGCAAGCAGCGCTCGTCGTCGCCCGCGCCGCAAATGATGATGCAGCGGTTCGTGCCCTACCCTCCTATGGAAGAGAGCCAGTATAATATGCCGAAGGAGGAAGAATATAATGCGCCATGCAACAGTGAGTATCGTGCCTTTTTTTTTGGTTATATACATATTTGTGGTTTATTTGTACCCAAGATGGGCAATTTAGGTGAGCTTTCCACAGATGTCCGAAGAAACGGAGCGGTGACTGAGGAGAATAATTACCAATAGTGTTGCTCAATTTTGGATATGAAGCGATTTTTTTTTGGTAGGCTTGTTCATAGGTCAGACCCCGTTTTATCGCACGTCTGTGCCGCCAGGGGGAAGTCAGCCTTAATGGTGGCTCACGTCCATTATTCACAGAGATCTTTGTAGAAAATCATTGCTACAATCAGCCATCCAACAACTACCTAGTTACTTATTCTGTTTCCGTCAGAAAGCGGTTGTTCATTAGCCTTAGATCCCATTAAAACCAGCTCAAAGTGTTCTGTGGCTAATAAATGATTTGATTAGACAGCCGTACTAATATTTTTAGCGCATTGACGCGGTGATGACGTGTTGATGACGTCATCATTATTATCTGATTCACTTGTTACCTACACGCGGATTCTGGGTGAACTGTGGAACTATGTCACAGGAGTACTAATAGCTTTCGTGCGTAGATGATACGTGTAAAAATGTTACGACTTTCGACTCAGAGCGAAGAAAGATCGTCACAAAAGATTTATTCCGTATATCAGTGTCAACCACGACTCGCTGGACAATAACAGCTAAAAACTAAAACAGTCAATCAATACAGTCGATCACATAATTGCTTTGTCACTTTTGAGAATAATTCCCAATAAAATGAAACTTCACTAAGCTACATAAGTATCTAACTGCCACAGACAAATATGTAGAATTTCTCGTTACGTGATGTGCAAGGGACATTCCACCGTAGGGTGATAAAAAATTGTTTACCAGGTCAACTATACCTTTATTATGTTTTTAATTTTCATGTTTCAGTCATGAAATTGGCAATAATGAAAAATTATTGTCAATTTCATGACTGAAACATGAAAATGTAGCACATAAATTCGTAACTCGTCCGTTGAACACCTTGATCGCGGTCATAATGGCAGCTTCTTGAACAAAACCAGCTGTACATTAAAAAAACACAGCTGGAAGCACGTTGGAATAAATTCCGCAAATTCTGTACCTCTGACCCCATAATTCATTCAATAAAACTGCTCGAATATCTTAAACATCAAGAGCGAAATGATAATAGGCTTTTCATTTACATAACAAGTTCTTAAAGACCCAGGTATTAGGAAAGACATAATATTATAGATGACAAGTTTATGCCCGCGACTTCGGTCGCGTGAACTATCAGCCGAGTATATTAAAGCGTCGCGCTATTACTTCGTTTTCGCTTCCTGACTTTTTTTTTTCTTTTTGTACGGCTCCTAAGGGTCGTAGCGTGATGGTGAACAGCCTGAAGATAACCTTCCTCAAGAATAGGGCTATCAAATGAAAAAATATTTTTTCAAATCCGACTGATAGTTCCAGAGATTAGGGCATTCAAACAAAACCAAACTCTTCAGCTTTATTATTAGTGAGCACCTAAAATACTGCATCTATTAACAATGAATCAATTAATACATCACAATATTATAGTTACCGTTACAATTTATGATAACAATAAATCTTGTGTGTTCTGATTTTTAAATTAATAATATTCAATCAAAGGTGCTTTTAAATGTTATTTTCTGATCGATTAAGTAACTGTTTCAATCGGTTTTTGACAAAAATAATAATATTTTTTGTATGATAGATAAAAATTCACTTAGAAGTCCCTAAACTGTTTCCGAACCCAAGTGGGTAGATGTAAGTCTAACCTCGTAAAGTGAGGTTACATCGACGGGACGTCAGCAGGGTGTGGATATGGATTTGTGTCACAAATATTCCACCTCCCATCCTGCCCTTAGTGCCCCAAGACATGCAGACAAAGTGACCACTGCGCTGCCACCGATAGCGCCGTGGAAGTGGAGAAGTTTTGGGCCATCAAAATTTAAATAACTGTCGTGCCAGCGACACGAAGAAGATGAAGAATAGAAAAACACTTTTCTTGGCACATGAAATGCTTACCGACTGGACGGAGAAGGCACAGCACAAGGAAAGGTGGAAGAATATGGGGGAGGCCTTTGCCCAGCAGTGGGACAATATAGGCTAAGGGAAAAACATGAAATGCTCTATGTTTAAGACTTTCTATCTCAATCCCATGTGCATATTTTTTGGGCAAAAGCCCTAGATTAGATATTATTCCTTTTATAATTACAATCAATGGATCTACCAATGACGTGCTCTCCGAGTCACTAGGGGTCTCGACATGTCTCGATGGTCATGGTCACCCATCAATGTACCAACCGCGACAAGCGTAGCTTAACCTTCGAACGATCTGTGCAACTATTATCATTTAGCCACGAGCCCCTTCTCTTATAATCACAACTGGATGACACTCAAATACAAATCAAACACTAGATATCTATTATGTAGATCCGAATCAATTTTAATATCAAAATCTGCGTGTACCTACTTACGAAATGTTAGGAACCAAAATAAACAAGGAATAGTCTTAGATAAATAGTCGGCAAATGTTAAAATGAAGAAATGTCCCGTGTCGCCGCCAAACATTTTGATGTTTCGCATTTAATTGCTAAATATAATTAATACATCTTACACCGTAAAACAGTTATACTCCGGTGAATATCGACTGAAATGTAGGCCATGCGATTCATCGCGTTTTCCTACTCGAATATATTGCTAACAGTGTGTTTGTACCTGCCTAGGTGATTATCGAAGCCTTCGGTCTTTATGTCTTTGATACCAACCTATTATAATGCTTGCCTGATAAGACCTGTAAACATTTAGTTTTCTTATTTTAACAATAGCTCTTAGGATCAACATCTACACCATATTGGCGTAACACACTATAAATCACAAGCTTTATATGTTCGAAAAATTTGTCTATCAACAACGTAAATAACTCAATATATGTTATTGAACTGTCAAAATGAAAGCCATTGCTACTGATAGTGTGTTACGCAATTACCCCGCTGAAATTGCCAAATAATTTAACAGTTTGTTAGCAAAAAGTTGCCTAAAACACGTCTTTCTAAGCCTTGTCCTTTTTCGTCTAGGTAATTGTTTTCAGTCTACGTTCTATTCAGATATTAAGAAACAATTAGCATTGAATAAAACCTATATATATAGATCAATATAAGTACTGCTGCGGTAGGTAAGTGCTGTAAATAGGTAAACATGATCATGATTATCATTCGTATCACCACCCGGAAAGATAGGCAGGTTACCGTAGTATCAGACACACTAGTGTCACCCCGGAAAGTCACAGGATTGCATAATACGATATTAACTTGTACACTAAAATCTAGTCTGTCACCGACACTATCCGACACATCTCGTGTAGGACGCAAGTCAGACAAAATTGAGAGATACGTAAATTACTTTAGAAATATTAATTACCGCTGGTAATCTTGAAATTCATCTGTAAATCTTACCGGCCCAAGTTTTATGTTACAAAGTTTATAAAGTTTCGTTTTTATTGCGTCCCCCGGGGCCCGGGCGATTTGATGACATTCCACGTCGAGGATAATGGTCGAAGGCATTCCAATTATTTTAAAAGTTAAGAGAATCTTTAAAAGCGCATTTTTTTCAAGGTGTTCACTGAGGAACAATAGAATGCCTGCCATAAGTACCACAGATTTTAATTATATATGCGTTATTTTTGGTGTAGCTGGAGAACTGCAGAACATTAATTACAAATATTAGATAAACTTTAATCATTCATATCTACATATAAATAATTGTGTAAGATGGTGTACAATAAAACAAATATCTACTTTAAATAGTTGGCGCGAACCCAAACCGAATTGGTTACAAAATCGCAAGTGTCATTTCGTTTCCTTTAAAACAAGAGAATCGCGTGAAACGTGAAATAGATGGCGCTGGAGACGCAAACTTCCGCTCGCTGCACGGTCCCGCCTCGTTGGACACTCGCGCACACTAGTCATTGTACAAAGTAATATTATAAACACGACAGTTTATTTGTATTGTGTTAGCTTGGCGATTCAACTTCAAACAACAACCTGCTGGAGTTTATCTAGGAATCTTAATAGTGTGCTAAAATAAAAGAGTTTATAACGCACGATCTCTGCAGATTTTGATCTCCAAGGCCTAGTTCATTATAATGCAAAACCTAAGCTGATGGATTAAAATTTTCCAGCTTTTCTTAATATTTATAGTTACAGGAATATAAATAATTTCCAAAACTTTCATGTTACAATAATTATGACAGCTGTAATATAATATTTTACGTCATAACGTCACGCAAATTCCTAGATAAAACACATAATGACTTACACTATAAAACGAAATGGCCTGTAACTGTATCTGAATCACCGACTGCCGTACTTGACCTGTCACGAACGGCTAATTATTGCCGTCATTCCAGCCGAACGTCATTAATACTAGTTGTTAGCGTGACAGCCGAGTAACGGGGACTAAAATAAAATGAGATTGACGTCATAAAGCGACATGCGATTTAAAATCGTGATGACCAAAAAAAAAGGGTGTAAGAGATTTGTGCGCGAGAGTGTCCTCATCGGCGTTCATATTAGAAGTGTATCGCGGGCGTATCAGGCGCGGTAGGATGTTATAAATTATCTAACAGCGCTTCAAATTAATTCGAGGAATGTCCCGCGCTTTGAGTACGGCATGTTTCCGCGGTGGCTTATTAATCGAGTGGACACTTGGTAGCGAATCCGTCAGCTCAAATGTTAGCCGGACATTTTCCAGTGTGACCCACATAGCTGGACGTGTGGGGGTGGGGGGGATGCGGTCGCAATAATCGTTTAGGAATTTGATTAGTGCAAAATTTAATGTGCACGACACTCGTGACGTAATTCACTCTATATTGCTGTCTGATTAAGTCTGATGGTTTTAGAATTGTAGCGAAGTGCACTTATCTGCTAGCATTAACACAACTGTCCGTAACTGTACCACCATTGACAGTTGAACACTGTACTCCAATCAATTAGGAATGGAATCGGCCTATGATGTTCTCAATGCTGGGACACAGGCCTCCTCATTCTGTGAGAGGGAGTGGATCCACGCGGCCCATGGGGGGTTGATATGTCACATGTCTTCGAATTTTATTTATTTCCAATCAATCAGATAAATAGACGTATTGATTTTTCTCGCCTTTTTGAGATTGAAATACCTACCTACCTATTTAACGACCATTTTGAGCACCAAAACTACCTTAAACGTCTATACCAACCAGCCTATCTTTAAATAAAGCATTCCCAAAAATAAAATTAAACACCAAAGACCGTTTAACACAAGAACCGTGAAAACTCGAACGACAAAATAAGAAATACGACTTCTTAAATCTACATTCTAAAATTCTTAAGAGAAATCCTAACATATTCAGCTTACGCTCCAATACAATGCTTGGTCATTCTTATTCACTCTTCTCTTTATTAGGTTCTAGGATAGAGGGTTTGATTTTCGCACTTATACCCTGTCCATTACGTAAACCGTTTTTCGACAGATGGAACTAGTGATTGCAGCAACACACAATACATTGATTGATGCACGTACGGTATTATAATGTCTGTAAGAAGCCATACATAAGATAATTCAATAAGATAAGGTAGTTTATATATTTATTTTATTACGCATTTTAAAGTTAACTTTTACGTAATCTGGAATACTTATGTACGTTCTAAGTCAAAAAACAGTTAACCTAATGGACAGGGTATAGTACAGGCGCCAGCACATCAAGCTACTACAATCTGTCAAATTTCTTTAATAGATTTTCAACTTTATCGCTAAAGTATTAAGGTTCAAGGTTAATTGGGAAAATTTGACAGTTTCGGGTAGCTTGACCTGCTGGCGTCTGTACATACTTCAGGTGAACCATTGTGCGTGGGCCTTGGCGGTCAACCAACCCTCCTCCCTCCAGAAGTTGATTATATCTCCTAATCTGTTGAACATCTTCATCTGGGCGACCCGATGGTTTCTGTTATAATCTGGGTGACGCCTGTGCATTAGTTATTAGGTATTTGAGTAGGCATACCTTCTACCTACTTACATTGTAAACAGTTTCCAAAACCTACACTGATTAATTCGAAGTATTACCGACCCTGGATGTCGTGAAAGACGATCAAAAAAATGAACACTGAAAAGCATGTACTTATCCTAATTAAATAAAACACGGCAACTGCGATCGCTAAATAGGTATTGCTGATAGCAATACGAATAGCGACAATTCAATTAAGAGCCTAGTTAATGAAGCCAACAACGACTTATCATCGCGAAAGTTGCAAGAATTTCTTCAAGAAGTTAGGTCAGTCTGGTACTGGTACGCCATAAATATCCAATCAATTGCTATATTTCATAATTTATTCAACTAGAAAGCTGTCACTTTAAGGGTAAATGGATACTGGTTTAACGTAGCCTATGTGTATCTTGTCTTCAATAATCTATTCTAATGAATTCATCAGAAATACAAACACACGTTTCTGCTATAGATGGCTACCTACCTATTAATTATAATCCCTCGGCTCTTGTTAATGACAAATATGGCAATGAACGTCATTTTAAAGACTGCTTCTTTCACAAGTTTAGTTTACGACGAGTTTGTTCGTAAACTTAGTCCGATTCTATTAATATTAAGATATGTATGTAGGAACTTCAAACAATTAATAAACGGAAGTATTTGAAAAAACAAAAAAAAATGGCGGACCTTTGAAGGCTTTTTTTTCTCAGTCAGTGTAAATATTCCACAACAATGATGACACTGACAGCTCTTGAACGCCGTTTTTGATGTGCTAATTGCGTTCAGTTTCATTGGTGAAACTCGCACTTAACCATCTTTTTTGCTCAACCGCGATTGAACAAAAGCTAGCGGGTAGGTAGAGCAAGAAAACTCTAAAGAATAAAGGCTTACGCAGACCGGCGCGACGTGATTCTTGTAGAACAATTTCCAGTTTCCAGAAGTTTTCATAGAAATTGTTCTCCGCCGCGGCGCGCTTTCGAGTCATGCCTGCGGGAGCCTCAATAGTCTACTACTTACTAGCATAGACTCCAGGCACTTTGAGCATGCTGTAGACGGCCGTAAACCACTCCAATATATTTACGGTTTATACAATACAATCGGTAGGGACCTCCCTTTTTTTTATTTCGTGGTGGAGGAATGGTCCATGAGGATTTCATGGACCATTCCTCCATCGTGGGGGTGACGGAGGGGTATGGCGGACTCTTACCGGCTCACACTACCGCGGTGTTCCACCTCTGCCTATGGCCAGGGGTGCGGGATTCACATAAGCATTCACCGCTCGTAGGGACCTCCCTACTGGACAAAAAAGTATCTTAAATTTGTATTCTTTAGATAGGTATAACAACCAATATAAAAATAAAATGCCGAATAGAATTTTAACTCTCTCGATATAAATGGAAACGTTTGAAATAGTCACACAATCCCAGTTTAACGATTGTTTTACGGCCGACATCCATCGTTCGCGATAATTTACAGCTCAGCTAAGCGCGGCTTCCGATTGTGTTCTCAAGCAACTGTGCGACGGACCGTTTTCATATCTTATTTATATTTTTGTTATATTTCCATAATTTTATAAGGCGTCGGAATTTCTTTACACTGTTTTATAGCACGTAGGGTGGGGTATCACTCAAGCAGATTATATTTCATTGACAGATTAAACATTGATATCGCGTGGGTCGTAAATTGAGTTGTTTTTAGAGCTGTCAAAGAATAGGCAATCGCTTCAGGTTACCAAGTAAAGGTTGGGTACAGCCCCATGCAAACTTTATAGTGGCTCTGGAATGCGTTATTCGCTGCGCAGGACCTCACCCCTCACCCCCACTGACACGTGAATTTGTTACTGCGCAGCAACTCGCCTCATGTTCCGAGCCGCCATAAAGTTTGAATCGGGCTGTACCAATATCAGGAAAATGGTCCACATCCCTGTCCTGCTCGCTGTTCTGAACCACGGAGCACCTACTGTGATCTTTAATCCGCTGGGTACCTGTACCGTAGGTAACTACCTACTATTCTTTAAAGGCCAGTCAGAGCTGTTTCGTCTGCCCACATAAACTACCAACGCTGAATTTATTCTTTCTTGTACCTTTACTCCTGCATATCTCAAGAGCATATACTAATAACCATTCTAATCATTCCAGCATCATCATGGAGCCAATCACCATCCGAGGATGCAGAGAAAGCGAAGCTGGTCCGCCAACCACGTCGCGACGAGACCGGCAAACCGCACATCAAGCGGCCAATGAACGCGTTCATGGTGTGGGCCAAGGATGAGCGCAGGAAGATCCTGAAAGCATGTCCCGACATGCACAACTCTAACATATCCAAGATCCTCGGAGCCAGATGGAAGGCGATGTCCAATGCTGAGAAGCAACCCTACTATGAGGAGCAGTCGAGGCTGTCCAAACAGCATATGGAGAAGCACCCTGATTATAGGTAAACTTACTTCTGTATTATATTGTAGGTACCCATAATGTTCCACCTACTGATAGCACCCACCTATCTACTAATATCGTGAGGTACATAATTTGGCTCAACTGCAGCTGCAATCGAATTCGATTACAGAAATTTTTCTACCACATATAAATTAATATTATTATTATATTTCTGTAAAATTATTATTTTGTGTTATATCCAGAATAAAACCAACATATTTTCCGTTTCACTTCCAGGTACCGACCAAGACCAAAAAGGACATGCATAGTCGACGGCAAGAAGATGCGGATATCCGAGTACAAAAACCTGATGCGTACGCGCCGGCAGGAGATGCGGCAGCTGTGGTGTCGCGACGGCGGAAGCGAGCTGGGCTTCCTGCCGCCCGCGCTCGCCTCCCCCGGACCTTCCAACTCCTCGCCGCCCCCCAACGGAGGCAACTACATGAACCCCGGGTTCTCCCCGCCGCTGTCACCGCGCGAGGACGATTGAGGTACGGCGCGCGGCTGGCCCTACCCGCACGCCGCGCCCCTCTCCTTGCCCCCCTCTCACCACCCCTGGTAATAACGCGGACAGTTCTAGAACTCTAGAACACTCTGGATTACATTCATAAAGACTTGGAGAAGGAATCTCTAGTGTTGCCCTCAACCCCGCCCCTCGTGCCGTGCCTGTACAAAGGGAGGCACACGTGTAGACGGTGGCTATATTATTTCGTGAGTTTTTGCCAGTGTCTCAAATTGGATCTCTCGTTTACAAAATACTGATTATTAATAATGAGATTATTCCATTAGTGAATTAAGAAACTTCTAACTTTGGACACTTTCGCCCGTATATTTGATGTGTGCTTACGCAGTGATTTTCCTAGTGAAAAATTTGTTTAAAGAAAAGTAATGAAAACCCTAATGAAAGAAATCTTTGTGCAGTACCTAATCTAAACGGTTCAAACGTGTAAGACTTTTTATCGAGCCATACGTTTTGTATACTGTACTAAGAAATTGGGAAATATAATTAGTAAAAATGTCTTAAATTACCTACTCTTTAATTCATAAGTATTATGCGGGTGTATAGTTCTCCTGTAATGTAAATAGCGCCCTTTTTAGGTTCAACCTATAATCTAAAAATGTTTCGACTAGAATTGTAGTTTTTTGGCACAAATAGATAATCCCTTTTATAAAAGAAATTGTGCCAAATGTTGTATTAAACCAACACATAGATAATTAGAGAAAGAAAATGTAAATATCTACGCATCTACGTACATAAGTAAATCATTTTGAATCAATATAATAATGTAGATTCTAGCCTGATATAACCGGGTTCAAGTGAATTCTTTGTAAATAAGTAAGTAAAATTCCCTTTGTAGATAGATTACATTAAGTTTTATTCGAATGTTCGGCTAAAGGTTTTAGTGTAAGATTCAGAGATTAGTTCTTAGTGTTAGTTGTAATGAGTACTTTGGATCTTGACTATCGCGTGGCCATGTATAAACTTAGTGCGAAGTTCTATTTGTATTGTAGCTGCTTTAGAGAATTAAGCAATTTAAATGTATCAAACCAAAAATTTGAAGCGGATTGCTTGAAAATTTAAGTGTTTTGAACACGGGAACTGTTTTTATTTAAATTCAGTGAGATCTATATGCATAATGGTTATGATTAAATACTCATAGACGTAACTAGTTGAGATTGGTAATAGACCCTTTATAATAAGCAGTTTTAACACGAACATACCTAATGTTAAAGGAATAATCAACATAGCCAATGACATATAAATTGTATTTATACATCATACACGAAACTAAGGAAAATTATAAACCAGTTTGTAAAATGTAGTCAAGGGAATATTGTTTTTATAATATAGGTACTGTCAAAATTTTGGTGCCGATACAGATCAAATCTTTTGTTCCTGACAGTATTTTTTAATAAAAATATAATTGGTCAATTGTGAAATTGTCAATTTGTTAATACGTAAAGACATTTCCTTTTTATTGATTTGTTGAACCCCACCGACATAAAGTGGGATAATTTAGGGCTTACATCACCTTACTAATATTTCAAGTACTTAATTGGATATGAATTAATATAATATTATATGTAGTAAATTGATCAACTTATTATATCTATCTCATATATCTATATCTTATTATTTCTGTCTTATTGTTTATTGTATCTGCAGCTTTATGACTTTTCCTTGGCTGAAAATATAATTTATTTTTTTAAACTTGAGGGTACATACACCTAAGGAAATCATCACTGTACACCCTTCTTGGACATTACTTTTTGAATAGAACTTATGGGACATTTTATTAGTCAAATCTTAAATGTTAATAAGTACTTTCTCAAATCAAGTGATGTAATGCCCTTAAACTATTATTAATATAAACAAATATTCGCTTTATCGAATCGTGCAATTTATATAAGTAGATAATAGTAACTAAGCTGTAGTAACGCATAATATTATCTACATTTTTATATAGCTCTTAGTAAACAAACTTGTATAGATACCTATTTCGAGAAAAACTAAAAAAAAATTGTTCAATGACGTTAATTGCCATTTTTGAATTTTGTTATTTATTTTTCTAATTATATAAAACTTGTTTTTGTTTTTCCCCTCTTTTTTCTTTAATAAAAGCTGTATGCCAGTAATTGACGTGACGTAGCGTTAGTATGAGTAAATAAAACTTACTGTGTATGTGAAACTTAATGTTTATAAGTAGTGTGTATTCATAGTAAATGTGTAAGGGTTTAGAACAGTGCCGTTAAATTATTTATTTTTTATGTTGAACTCATGTAAATACGCGTATATTTTGATGTAAACGTTAGTAATTGTGGTTATTTAATGAACGATACTTAATTTGTCTCCATTGTATGAGTTAGGATCTCGGACGAGTTTTATTTATTGAAACAGAAAACAGGTGTAACGAAACAATTTGTTTGGTAGTATCCACGCGTCTTGCCATAAAGAGTACCTACCTACTTTAATTCTAAACATCACAACTGATATTTTACGTACTTAAAAACAAACGTTGTTATTTTTAATAGTTTTTTTGAACTATTTTCACAATAATTTGTTGAGATTTCCATTTTAGCATGCCGTTTTACTTAGCATTCGAAAATGTTTCAAATGTGTAAGTAGATAGAGTTTAGGTTTTATTACCTAGTGTAAACCAGGACACATTGTTTAAAATTGTGCCAAAACCCAAAAGTATATTAAAAAATAAATGATAAAAAATATTGGTTTGTTTTATTTTCTACACCCTATTTGCAGGATTGTAAAGTCTTGTGGAAGAAGATAATTTCTAACTGCGAAAAGCTTGAAAGCACGTGAGAGTATTCAGATAAGTAACATTAGGTACCTAGGCACTATCAAGGAGCGAAACTGACCGGCGCATGTCACCTTTTTGAACTATCATTTCGTTCAAAAAGTTGACAATGCGTAATCGGAAAATTAATAATCACAATCCACTCAGTGATTTTACCTCTGATTTTGCATCACAGTCAAAAGCACAATGATCTTTATTGTCGTTGCAATAAGGTTGCTGTTGAGTTGCTGCCATTGACAAGTGTGTTAAAATCAGTAATCTGTATTATCGTTACAATAACGTTGCTATTGGGGTGCCGCTGTGAAAGGACTGTAAACTATGTACAAATTGCTAATAATTTTAATTCCTTGGCTGTACATATCGTCTATTCGGGTTCATTCAAGGGCTGATTTCTCAATCGACAGATAATTTTCATTCGTGAAATAAAATTGACGTCCGACAGATTTTGTACGGAAGAACTGTCAAAAATTCAAAATTATTCCTCGGATAAAATTATCTGGCGTTGGAAAAATCAGCCCTAAATATAGTAAAAACAATTAGTTTGACCGAATAAGTAACTTTATTAAGAATACAGTTAGGTATATTATTGTTCATACATTCATAGATTTCAAAATACATCGAGTATCAGAATAAAATAATTATTACATGATATGGATACACTTCCTCGCATATACAAAAATATTTTTTATAATTATGTACAGCATGTTTTAACTTATACTTTCGCCATTTAGAGGACTTTACATTTAGCTAAATGCAGTGTATACAGGGTGGCAGCGACCAAAGGGTTTCCTTCTTTCTTTAGCCAAAGGGTACCAACCGGACACTATTACCTACTAAACCTTCGCTGTCCGTCCGTCCGTCTTTCTGTCAGCGGGCTGTATCTCATGTACCATAATAGGTAGACAGATGAAAATTTCACAGTGTGTACTATTGCCGCTATAACAACAAAAAAATAAAATAAACTTAAAAATTAAAGGGCCTCCATAACAGGAAACGTGATTTTTCGGCGCTTTTTGCCCCTTCGTGTACGAGTCCGACTCGCCTTGGGCGGAGTTTTTTTTTATAATAGGTAATATAATAGTAAAGTCTGATTTTTAGACCGAAACGAATTCGAATAAAGACCTCTTTCACTACTCTAAATTAAAGCACTTCATTTAGCCTAATGTAAAGGCCGGTAAGACGATCTAATACAAAATTGTTTAAGTACATAGTTACAAATAGGATACAAGTTATTTTTGGTATTACAATAATTTATGGGTACCTTATCAATAGATGTGAGATTATTAAAATATCATCAATATTTCGAGTGATTTAATACATATTCGACATGGTCGCGGTCGAGACTGTAAGAACAAGCCCAATACATAATATTTTTTATACAAATTGAATGTCGCTTATTCTAATATCATTAGGTAGGTACGGTACCTAATATCATAAAACAAAACATAGGTACCTACATAATACATTAAATAGCTTTGTTGACGAACAAATTAATAACGATTAACATACACTTATATTGTCGCTTCACCAAGGTAGGCCAAAGAAAATTTTCAAACAGAAAAACTAATCTTGAAAATAACTTTAATTTCTCAAGTTATTACGTAAAACGTACATAACGTGACATCACGCCTGCTATCACGAAGGGTTACGCAGAGGTGTACCTACAGTACACCCACATTTCGCAAGCTATACGTAAGTTCCATATAATAGGGGGAGAGTCTATAGCCATCAACCGGGCACGAATCCAGTCTCCAGGCTGCTACTAAGAATATACTAATAGAAAAACCCAATATTACTTTGCCTAACCTGGGAATCGAACCCAGGACCTCATGCTCAGCGGTAGCGCTTGCAACCACTAGAGTTTGGCACCTGTCTCACCGCCAGCGATTAACAAGAAGCGAGTAGACCTAACTAACAAGTCACATTTCAAACAAAAAAAAAAACAATATAAGTTCAGCCGTTTGGGAGCTACGATGGCGCAGACAGACACACAGATCCACACGTTAAACTTATAACACCCCTCTGTTTTTGTCGGGGGTTCAAAACGAGTTGACGAGCAACAGGCAGCGGGTACGCGACGGCGACGAGCCATTACTCGCTGGTGTGCATACTTATGTACTACTAGCGGACCCGGCAGACGTCCTGCCCGGAAAAGCAGCGCCACCTACCGGGTCCAATTGTGTTTTCAAACCATCCAGGAATCCATTGAAATATACACACAAAAATTCATCCAAATTGGTCCAGCTGTTTAGGAGGAGTTAGGTGACAAACACACGTACAGAAGAATTATAAATTTTATTTATGTTTCAAATTGACGTTATTTCAAGTAAAAAAAAATAACAACTTTATTTTAATAGTAATTAAGTTGATTTCAGAGTGACTAGCACTATTGAAAAAGTTATATAAATATTTGAAGTAGTAGCGTAAACTGAACTTTATTGTGTAGGCATTAAAGTTATTTTTCCATTTACATTTTTGGCGAATATGTCGCGAATGCAGATTAAGCGTGAGTCTCAGCGAATGTTCTGCCCGCCAAGCGAGCGCCGCTGAGCGAGTACTCTCTTTGATAGCTCTTGTCGCTGCGATAAACGATTGCCCGGCAATGGTGTGACCAGTTAGCGATCAACTATTATTATATGTATCTCTTTTCTTTACGCGGGACCTACAATCTTTTTTATGTTTTTTGAGCGAGAAAACCGTTGAGCGCTAGTCGCTTCCCCGTTGGCGCTAAGACCGTGAGACAGGTGCCTTATATACCGTTTTTTATTGTAGTCGTGACTTTCGAACGATGTAACTCCAGTAGTAGCAAGAACCATCAAAAATGTTTAACGTCTTATATGATTATAAAAATGTATGCAATTTAAATAGGAATAATCTGACCATATCAGAAATCGTGAAAATCAGCTGTTTCCTACATTTTGTCGAGTTCACCATCATCTGCCTAGCATTTTTCCCAGTTGGGAAAAACCAACATAACATAGTCATGTTGGGGTCGGCTACCTACATTTTGTCGATTTATGCGAACATAAATGTATGGAGCTGCTGATTTTTTTTCATTTTAAATACACATAATCTATTACACCAACATATACCTACACACATACCTACATTTAAACACCTTGTATCATATTACTTTACTTTTCATATTGATAAGATTGTTAAAAAATATGACGTTTTTTGGATATTAATTATATGCGTTAACACATTATATTTAGGAACTAGCAAAACAATATAAATAGTTTAGTACTCTTGCGTATTATATGATTTTGATAAAATTTGCGACAATTTGCAATGTCGAACGAATGCATGCAGCATTATATAAACATCGTTTTTAAGAGTTCCGTACCCAAAGGGTGCCGACGGGACCTTATTACTAAGGATCCGTTGTCCGTCCGTCTGTCACAGGGCTGTATCTTATCAACCGTAATAGGTAGACACTTGAAATTTTCACAGTGTCTGACTGTGTAATGTGTAATAGTGTTACTAGTCTATTACTACTAGTGACTGCTATGGCCGCTGTAACATGTGACAACAACAATGATAAAATTAAAATTAAGTTAAAAATAAAAATGTAATATTTAACTTTATTTTATATAAGAAACGTGTTTAAAAAAATATGCAGTGCCAAATATTGTTGTCGTACGGAACCCTTCGTGTGCGAGTCCGACTCGCACTTGGCCGCTTTTACAAAAAAGTTACATATAAAAATGATCAATAAAACAATACAGGAAAATACTTGATTCAAAAAAGTATTCTTTAAAATATGTACCGAGTATAGTACTTGTAAAAAGCTGTATATTTCAACGATCCACGTCCCATTTTAATAGCTATTGGTAGCAGAAAGTCGTTCGAGATCGCAATACGGTACTCCAACATTTCATAATAATATAATATCATAAGCTGCAAACAAAACTTATTCCAAAAAACATTTCAAAAATGCGAAAAGATATTAACACTGGCTCTATATGTTATACTAAAAAGATCATAACAAGCCTTAAAAGAAATCAAATAAAAAATAAATTAATTGTGCTCATTGGCTAAGCCTGCCCCTATATAATAAACTTCATTTAACAGGCGAACACGAAGGACATAGTTTCACTTTGTTCAAATCTAAACACGCGCCGTGAAAAGTATGGCCACACTTAAAAACCCAGAGTCCGCCATCTTTGATTAGAACGATATTTTGTAGTGGCAACCCACATAATACACAATCTGTTACGTTATTATTGATAAAGGATAAATTGTCCAATATATTGCTGAGAGATACGTCCGTTATGTATTCTTCAGTAGATTCGCTGTCTCCGGTAGATTTGGTCGCAGTAAGTGGTCGCAGGCCCCAATGTTTGGACTTTGCTGCCGCAATTATTGGTAGCGCTGTGTTCTTGGGTTTACCATTTAAGGTGCTGCGCAGAAGTCTGCACATCTGAAAATGAGGGGGATTGCGTTACTTACAGTATCTTCTCAGTAAGATAGAATTTTACATAGTCCTGGGAAAACGGCTTTAAAGGTGGCTGGGACGAACCAAATGCGGAGAACCAGAAGACCAATTCTCATAATTAAAAACGTTCATAATATAGTCGCAATCTCATCTCAGCGATACATATATACATACTCAGCCCATAATGTTCCCACTGCTGGGACACCGGCCTCCTCTCTGTGAGAGGAAGTGGTCCGTAATCTCAGCGATAATTAATGTCACAAAAGGAAGGAAAATTAGAGGTATTTTAGACAGATTGAGACTGAGATCAGACTGTGAACGTTCTTAAAATTACGCGAATTGCCGCACAGGTGTTATAGCACAGCTACAGACTGAGTTAATTGATTGAATCGGAATCCCATAGAATGACATTAGGGCCATATTTTCTAAGGAGGCAGCATGAAAAGGTTGGTTAGGTTGACTCTTATCTATCGGCATCGGAATCATCTATATTATGATGAAAATTCTGAAAGTCAACAAAAAGCCACTAGCATAAAACAGCCTATAATGTTCCCACTGCTGGGACACAGCCCTCTCTCGGTGAAAGAGAGTGGGCCGTAATCCCCCGCGCGGGCCTAAGGCGGGTTGGTATATGTCACATGTCTTCGAATTTTTGATTCTAGAACATGCCGGTTTCCTCACGATGTTTCCCTGCACCGTTTTGAGAGCAGTGGTGATGATATAATTAACACAAAGTAAAGTTGCTTGTCTGGGTTCGAGCCTACGACCTACAACTCGTAAGTCGGCGCGTTTACCACTGGGCCACCATTGCTCAAAAAAATGCCACTAATGATGCAATATTCTAAAAGTGCTCTAAGCACAAAACCGACTAGTCATAAAAGTGATGTCCTTACCTCTATCCTGGAGTCTTCAAAGTTATAACAACTATACAAGGTGTCCGTCAACTGTCCAGTAATAGTGACGTCATATTTTTCATACATAGTCACCATCAGACACGTGTGGTAGAACTTCACAGTGAGTGCTCCTTCGTCTATGAGGCTCGCGTATTTTTCCATGACTTTTATGGCATTTTTACCACCGATAGACTTTATCATAAGTGCCCCGACATCGTCCCAACTCAACGTATCCCTCACAGAGATGTGATCGAACTTCTTCGAACAATTTAAACATATATTCGCATGTAGTGTAGCATACAACTGCACGGTGCGCTCCCAAATATCCAAAGTAAACTGGGGCAGAAAAGAATGTAGTAAACCTTCATCCAACATTTGCAGTAATATCCTCAATATATTCAACAAGTCTTCGTTTCTCCTCAAATATAGAATCTTCCTCCACAAGAAAGGCATTCGCTTACAAATATCGTAACATTGGTTCCTCGTTTGACTTGACCACTGCTTCTCTATAAATTCGTCTATAAGCTCAGAAAATATTGGTGCTTGATGAGTTCTAGAGTACGGAAGAGGGAATCCACATTCGCAACCAATGTTTGACAGTTTCTGACTTTTCATATTCACAGATATACATGAATCCACAAAGTATTTGTACAATGTTACATCATTGATTATAGACTCAAGTAATTCCTCCTTTTTCTGTGATTCATTAAGGTAACTGAGAAAAATATTATTAGGTACAAATTTAGATTCATCGAAAGCTCCTTTATTAATACAATAACTTTCTAATTGTAACATAAGACTGTAGATCTGTCTAATATCACAGGCATAATTTTCTATAGTAGCAACTAAATTCGATCGATCTGTTTCCTTACCAACTATGCTTAATTTATAATATTGATACAAACTTTTGTTCACTTTATCTCTTTCTAAACTATTATTGTCTACTTCTATGGCCTTTTGACTAGATTCTTTGTAAATGATTTCATTATCAAATACAAGTGGTGTTTGTTCAAGTGTTTCATCTGCTCCAATTTGTTTTTTGAGATCTTGTGTCTCTTTTCTTTCTATGATCGGTGTGTCTTTTACTTCCTGGTGCTTATCAATGCTAAGGTGTTTCATTTTCCCCTCAAAATCCTCCCATTTTTCCTTTAATTTCTTTTTGCTATTATTTAATTTATCAGACACACTCACGCTCAGATCTTTTAAAGTCTGCATTGCTTCTGGTGGTAGAGAGCTGAATTTGAAGTCTTCGTTCAGTTTTGTGTCGCTCTCTAGTAACGATGACTGCGCGTGATAAGTGTTGTCAACTATGTATATTCCTGATTTCATTTGAGTAGCATCATTAGCCTTTAAACCGTCAAACTTATCTAGAACATCTTTAATGCTGTTCAGCAACTCTTCATTGTCCAATTTATCTTTCAAGCTCACTAAAATATGCAATTTCGGTGACAAATTATTCGCCCGTAAATAATCACTAAACAAGGCGCACAGTTCTGCACACAGCAAATATTTCTCTTCAACATAACATTTGACTAAGAACTTGTCTACTTTCATGTATTTCAAGTTTACTAGAGAGCCGTTAGACAGCCATACATACAGCATGTCATGATACACTTTACAATCGACAATATCTTTATAGTTGTCAAACCAAATTGTATGATCAACATCATAAATATTCAAGAAATACAAAGCATTCTTTTTAAACGAAAATATGGCACCGTTTGTTGCAACAATTTTGGGGAAATTCACCGACTGTCCTTCACCGTCGGTGGCGACTTCTTCTTCTATGGAGACTTTCTCATTCTGGTAAGATTCATTTGACACGAGTGTCATTGGTTTCTTTGCAAGTACTTGTTTGAACTGATGAGTCCGTATAACAGTTCCATCTATCGTGGCTTCCCATACTCTAGAAGATGGTCTCGCACAGAATATCAAAGTATTCTCCAGGTCTTTGCCTACAGCAAAACCGGACTCATCACTGACTATGTTATATTTTCTGACTTCTGTAAAGTCTTGTGTTGGGTTGGTTGCATGTTGTTCGGCGTTAGTTTCTTTGTTAACGAAGCAGGCACCATACTCTCCATCCCGGAGTTTCTGGCCTATCTGTCGGTACTGTTCTCGAGACGTATCACAGACATAACACCTTGTAAGGGTGGACACAAGGAGCATGCATGACTTCATATCCAGTTGACAAATTCGTGAATCCAAACTCATTATTGTTAATGATGAGCTCTGGAACATTGTTTTGGCCTGAAAAAGTGGAATAACTTCTGGATTATCTGGAATAGGCAGGAGGAGGCTATCTGCGTCAGTTGCAGTGCAAGATAAATAGCTCTAGCAGATACAATAACCCATAATGTTCCAGGTCCCATTATATGGGACCTGGAACCTAATGTCTGTGAGAACGTTTTTTGGTTTCTGCGACTTGTAAATTAATACTGCTTTTAACTGTTTACATCAGAAGCAACAATACTGTTAGCAGTATGTAATACCTAAATATTGCAGATACATAGCTAATTGTAATTGAAAAAAAAAATCGAATTGAGAACCTCCTCCTCTTTTGAAGTCGGTCAAAAAGAGAAAACGCTAGCACAAAAAAGAATAACAGTAAGATCGCTGGGGCTAAACAATTGAATATTGAAATCGCTAGCACTCATAATGTTCAATATGTTGAAGATCATATGATATATGTATTGATAATTATATGTTTTAGCTAGGTTTATTTAAGTTCATTTAAATTATTCGTAGATCTTTGACAGTTGAAATAAGTAGTCAGAGGCCAAAAGGTCTGACTATCAATCTTACCAAGGAGTGTCGTGTTACCCAGTAACTGACTTGTGGTCATTAGGTAGGCAGCCACTCCTTGTAAAATACCATGTAAATGAATTTTGATAGTGCCAGAGATTAGCGCGTACAAACAAACTCTTCAGCTTTATTATTAGTATAGATTTATATGCCTTAGGGTCTTCAGAAGAAACACTTGGGTAATTTATTAACATTACTTGTTTTGCCGCAAGAATTCCGTGTGTTAAAGTGAAATTGTCCTTGAGAACAATTGAATACACAACAAAACGAAACAAATATATATTAACTACACGGCAAACCGGAATATTATCTTATTGTTTTCATGTCTGAACAAGTGGGGCATCATTGTTATGTAAATTAACTTTATACTTCATACCTATTGTTTTAATATAAAATCGACATCCTGCATGTCATTCCGTTTATCCCACCTAATCTGTTGTGTCCCAAGTCTGAGAAGTTGTATTATGTTCATGGCAAACATTTAACTACTTATTTATCGTACTTAACTAATGAGCTAATTATGAGTATATCAATCGTGTTATCCTGTATACGCCACCCCAACTAGCAAAAAGTGGTTTTTATACTATCCTAGAACCATCATTTGTCGAGGACTATATGAGACTTATATCCACATATAAGTCGCGAAAAGGGCCCACTTTATAAGTCTACTTTTACTTATAACGTATTTATATCAGACCGCTGAAATGCCATATACGCCTATATTGCTCCTGTAATTGAATTACGTCAATGCAAATACTCCTGTTATTCTCAATATAAGTAAGTTATAGTAAAAAATTAGATTAATACGCGCCTAGAAATGCTTCCATAAGCTCATAATATTGTGAACAGTCACGAGTGAGTGTATCGGACATCGTTGTGCTCTGTAAAAATTTTTTTTTAACATCTTTTTTATATGAATCAGAATTTATTAATGTCAACCATAGTTAAAAAACAAAATGTTATTGTTGTCAAATTGTTAGTCTTAGAGCATATTCGTAGGGGAACATGAATTTTCTGTGAAATCTATCATGGTTTTGATAACAGTTTTAAAGCGCCTCTTGAAATTTGCTTATTTACATTTTAGTATTAATTAATATTAAATTAATATTATGAAGGCAGCTGACATTTTCTTAGTAAGCATTTCCAAGTGTGATATAGTGCTAAAATAAGTATTTTTAGCATTTTCAAGTGTGACATAGTACCAATATGAGTATATTGGTTCTATATTGGGTTATCTCAAAACCGAAGAAGTTTCGCCATTGTTACCAATTAGGGTTCCGCAATGCCCAGATGAAAATCGATTGATATTTATAGATAAGTTAAAAAAATATTTTAAGGTTTGTTCTACGTGCTAGGTTAAACATTGACATTTATTTGACTTAATTATGTAACAGGTTGCCGACGATTTAAACAAGACTATGCCGATTTTCCTGGATATCGATCGATTTTTAACAAAAAAAGATTTCCGATCTATAAAGAACTTAAAATGGCCTTGGAATGTTACACATTTCTTGTTATCTGAGATATGTCTCGGTTGTCACAGTGGTGTCTATTAACACTAGAGATTTACATTTCACTAAGAATCAAGAACACATTAGATCATTGCTATACCAAGATTGGTTTTGGTGTGAGAATTGTTCTACTTACCTACGCAATTTATGATCACTTCCCAAGAGACGAATGTGAAATGTGTAACTAGCATTTTTATATAAACAACTAAATTCATACATGCTACTTTGTCATGAAGCTGGTAACTTTAGGTAGGTTACTTAGGTATAATAAAATTTAATTTTTTGTACCAACCCACAACAAACGGTGCCAAATTTGGTATTTCGGAGATGGTACATAATTTAGGCCAAAACTGGTATCTCGAACTGTTGAAAACTGGTAATCCATCAACATTTATGTATAGAGAAATCTCATTTGGTAAATAAGAAACATTGTCATAATTTTTTTTCAAACATTTGATCAAACCGTTGTGCCAATAGTGCCCTGGGGCTGAAATACTGATGTGTAGATTTTCTCTGTTTGTATCTAGTAATGTTCGTGCGTCCTTAGGCAAAACATTGTTTGTTCTCATATTTAAAATTTCAAGTAAAGAGTTTAATGCAGCAAGAGAAATATTGAAGTCTTTAGCCCAGTTTTTAATAGAATGACGCAGTTCTAAATTTTTTACTTATAATCCGAAAGTTCTTCCTGATTATCACTTTCAATATCGCTCAAAGATTTGGTACTTTCGTAGTCCGAACCTCTTCCATCTAAAGTAGTACAATTATCTTGTCCGGAACCCTCGCTAGAATTCGCGATACGGTCTTTACCAGTTAAATTTAATAAATCGGTGCTCACTGCGGTTAACATTTCTTTATATGTTTTTTTAACTTTTCTTTTATAAGATCCACTTTTTTAAACCGCTTCCACTTATTTAAATCCATTTTTCAATATTTGTAAACCAAAAGTGTTGTAATCAAAATGGCTGATGTCAAATCCTACAATAGAATTTGCAAAACTATATAAAGCGTGTTTTCGCCTGTACTGGTCGTTACAAGCAAAAGTGGCTTCTTAAGAGTTTTAACCAGGATTTTTTGAGATTACTTAGACAATAACACTACTGTGGAATGCCTATATAAATATGTCTAGGTTTAAAACGGCATACGATAAATCTAAAAAAAAAAATATAGAGAACATTTTATCCTACCGAATGCTGTTATAATCTTGGTGATTTATTATTTTTAAAACGTGGATATGAAATTAATTTAACAGTTACTTCTAAACTTATGTTAAACCAAACCAGATACATAAATTACTTACAGTAATTTAACTTTAATTTACTTATATTGGCCACAAAATATTAGCTTGTATGAGGCTATAGGTAAAAATAACAAGAGTAATTGCTCCTCAGTGCATATCTTCCTGGTACATGCTCCTACAGGAGTATTAAGATTTAAATGGCCTGCAGATGTTATCTTATAGGCGCATTTAAGTCTGACTTACCGGAGTAATTACTCTTGAGTGTAATTACTCTTATTTCATGCTTTTATAGGAGTCTTGGTCCTATATTTGTCAGGAAATATGATCCTATATACGGATATAAGTACAAATTATAGGATACAACGTAATTGAGTAAAAACAGCATGTATTTGCATGCTGTTAAAATCGTAGTAGCAACCACCAAAACCTTCATCGGAGCTTTATAAGTCCACGTAGCATTATAAAATCGCATTCCAGGATTATTTTGCTAGTTGGGACACACGCACGCAGTGTACAAATGATAATGGCTTAGTAAGTCCGACAACCAGTCTTGCGAGGGGTTTTAGTTATTTTACCTATTAGGGTACAGTAATTTTATTCTAGATGCATCGTCTTCACATATACCTAATTATATAATTAATGCATACAAAATATTGTAAAACATTTAAAAAGAGTAACGGTGGAGTTTCTTGCCCTTGTGGTAGGGGCGACTAGAATCAATTCTATTTTACTATAAATTTTGACATTCAAAAGTGCCTTTTATGTGTCTATTTGAAATAAATGTTTCGACTTTGATATTGTGTTACCCATTAACTCTGGGTTGTGGAAGTCAAAGAAGCAGTCGCTCCATATAAAATACGGATATTGCTGCATCTGGTTAGACAGGAAGCCGACCCCAGCATAGTTGAGAAAAGGCTAGGCAGATGTTCATGTTGAGCTTAGTACCTAAACAAAACACTAAAAACGACTTACAATAAAGTTCTGCAGCTGTAACACAGATATTTTCCCCACATCATCTCCCATGAACAGCATATGATTGGTGCTCCAGATCATGGCGGTAATTTCGTTCCCTTGGTGTTCTTTAGATATAACGGTAGAGTGGCTACTACTGAGGGATTGGTTACACCCTGCAACTGTGGCCAAACCTCGACCATTGGCAAAACCAATGTGTTTCTCATCTGTGGATATAGCCACGCGGGTGATTGCGCCATCCTGGAAATTTAAGTAGTGCTTTAAAGAACATTCACATAAACGGAACGAAATAACTAATATCACAGCACATGGTGCACAGAAACAGCCCGGAGTCTGTCCTATTAGATTACTTAAACATTATAAACACAATTGGCGAAATGTAGATGTACTATAGGTTCACCTCTGCCTAAGCGGTTTTGCGGCTAGGCGGAAAACGGACGTGACATATTAGGTGTTGTAACATAAAACATAACAACACACCTGTATTCCCTGAAGGGCTAGGCAGAGGTGTACAGTCCAGGAATAAATATGTTAAGTAGCTTGAGGTTAATTTTTACTTGCATCTTATTGTTTTTCTCACTATATTACAAAGATTTTAAATAAAAAATGGACAGTTCGAAAGGTTGATATGCGCCCGCTATCTGAGAAAGAAAATATTTGAAAATTGCTTAAAATTGTTACTCCTTAATGGGTCAAGGAGTAAAAATTTTAAGGAATTTTCTCTCCCAAGATCTGGGGATCTTACACAGATGTTCTCAACAGGCCAGGAGACTAAATAAGCTTCTGGAGGGAGGTGGGCTGGTTGGAATCACCACCGACGGCTGCCATGGCCCACGCACAATGGTCCACCTGCAGGACTAAGTGCGGAAACCAAACATAGAACAGACTCCCTGACCTTCAGTATAACTTACACTGGTCAAATAATGTAAGTACCACATACCTTGTTGGGTATAAGTTGTACAAATTCACATGGGGTCCGGTTGAAAATATAAATGCCTCCACTGGTAGCACCGAAAGCTATCAACGATTTTGATATGTCGAAACAGGTGTACTGAAATTATACAAGAAATCATTGTCATCATCATCCCAATACATTTAATATCTGTAATTTATATGGGACTTAAGATTTGCAGATGACTGGTCATTTTCTGGAGATAATCAAATATTTAAAAAAAAATATAAAAATTTGGTTATCTCCAGAAAATGCTTCAAAACCCTTATGGTGCCTTAGGTTCAATATGGCCAAGACGAAGATCATCACACATCTTCAGTAATTCAAATCCTTCTGTTAAAGTGGGATATTAAATGTTGGAAATGGTTGACCAGTATGTCTTATCTTGGTCATATAGGTACTTTCTTTTAGCGTAGTGAATCAACAAACAGAGACATCGAGAAGAATACAGGTTGGAATTTACAAAACTGGATGGCATTCTGAGATCAGCCAAAATTCCACTATGTCTGAATTTCTGCCTACCTAACCTCAGTTCTGCCCACTATGACATTGTGCTGATATGTGGACACTCACGCTGGAGGCTGTGTGTACACACACTCAGGCTGTGAGCTGCACAGAGAGCCATGGAGTGTTCCATGCTTGGCATATGACTAATAGACAGAGTTCTAAGCGATTAGAATCAATTCTATTTGTTATAAAAGCACTTTTAAATGTCAAAATTTACTTTTGATGATCAAAAGTGCTTTTATGTGCCTATTTGAAAGAAATTATTTGACTTTGACTTTACCAAATATCGAGATTCAAAGGCGTACAAAGGGCTTCGATATCGGAGAATGTATTATGACTCAAATGGAGTTGGCCACGACACCTGGCATGGCGCAGTGATGACAGGTAGAGTAAGGCTGTGACCATGTGGTCTCCAAGGACTGGAAAAGAGAGGCCTATGCCCAGTGGATAAGCATGATCTATTATGTTGAGGTTGGCTTTCAGTCTACAAGCAATTGAATAAAAGCATATTAAATGGAGTGATTGCCTAACTGACAATAACACACATAATATTATTAACATTAAATAGAATTGTTTTGGTAGTTTATTATGTCCAACCAAAGGATCCCTAGATCCTTCCACATATAATATTTTATCTTCTGTCCTTTTCTTAATGAAATAGAAAGAAAAAGATGCACTGAACTTAAATTTAGATTAGTTTGTGTACAAGGGAATCGGCGCCAATGCATACTTACTAAGTCCCTAATGTACTTTAGAACCATTGTGTGCCTAAATAAATTACTATTATTAAAACTAAGTGGGGATTTTTTTGTACATGTAGTGGAGAAATATTTTTTGTTAATCTGGTTCATTGCCATTATGATTTTAAGTGAAGATTCTTTTGATTGATTGCATTTATTTAAAAATGATAGGATCAGGTTTCAAAACTGCGGATTATGACCATTTTCCACCCACTACCACACCCTAATAGAGCCACTTTCAATTTTTTGTCTAGATCACATATTCACGTTTTCAATGGAAAACATAAAAAAATATACGATTTCATTTAAAAATACAATAATTCACCAAGTTTATTGATTTCTTAAGCATAACTAATGAAAAATAGTGTCTTTGTATATATAACACTTGATTAGACATAAAACTTGATTGTGGTTTTAGGAGTTATATATTACAACCTGGCATGTTTATTATTAAAGATCCTACAGACTATTTTAGACAATTAGCCAATTTATTTTGAACACAAGCCAAAGATAAGTAGGGGATATTTGGACTAACCTTTATGCGTTGAACATTTTGTATTGGATAATTTATACTTTCTGTAATATCTGGAAGCTCTTGTAGTAGGAAAGGTGGCAAATTTGATCGAGACATGTTTAAAAGATCATCTTTTAGTTTCGTAGATTTAATTTATATTTTGTTTAATCGCCTTTCTTCCGTTTGAAGCAAATTAGCAAAATACGCAGACACTAGACATAGGCAGCGATATAAACAAACGTCAAAGTCAAAATGTCTATTATTTTTTATTTTTTTTGTTGTAGTGTTGCAACTTAACAAATATTGACTAATTCGAATGTTTTTTTTTTCTAGTAACTCACACTTTAAACCTCTAAACTTAGGGTCAGTACACACCAAAATGTAACTCTGCGCGCAGTTATTAACAGCGCACAATATTATACCTACTTTTTACACAAAAAAGTATATTATTTCAGCGACACGCATTCACGACGCGTGTACGCTCGAAATTATACGCGGAGATGCGCCGTGCTGCACAGCGCGTATGACTTATGCGTGTACTAAGTAAGTTCGATATAAAGTGCGCGCAGTGTTGTAGGGCATAACTTCACGGTGTACAGACGCGAAATTTGACAGATTGTAGTAGCTGGATGTGCTGGCGTCCGGCCGTGGCGTTGACCCTTTAACCATAAACCATTTAGCCTATGAACGTACAGACACCAGCACATCAAGCTACTACAATCTGTCAAATTTCTTTAGTAGATTTTCAACTTTATCGTTAAAGCATAAAGTTCAAAGTTGATTGGAAAAAATTAACAGTTTCGGGTAGCTTGATGTGCTGGCGTCTGTACATACATAATTCTTAGAAAAAAAGTGCACAATTAATAGATGTGAAGTATATACTAGAACAGTGCGCACTAAGTATTTTTTTGGACAAGACCGCAACTATTACGACGCGGACGTGCTGTTACACATGTTTATGTACCTATGTTAATGTTATATGTTAGAACTTTTGGTATCCCAAGCTTAATCAAAATGAATAAAAGTAACAAAATTATTGAAAATTGTGAGAAATTGTGGCAGGTAAAAAAGAAACTGGAAACACAAAACAGCGAGATCAGAATAAATTGTCTCTAAAAATAGATATTATTACCATTTCAGATAAGATAAAAGTTGTTGAGACACTAGAAAATTTCTTTATTAACATCCCAATGGAGATTACGAAATCTATCATAACCATCTTTGTTAGGTGAATCTCTTCTCAAAGAAAACTTCCAAATTTTGAGTTCAAACCTATTTAAATTATTCCGATTAAAAAATTATTCAAAGAATCAAGTCATAATATAAAAAAATCACTGCAGACATTTGGGGTATTTCCGTTAAGGTTCTTAGAAAAATCCTATTAGCGTCAGGCTCATACACAGTCATCAGTTAGATTTCACGACGACGCGAGAGTAAAACTCATCAGTCACATTTTGAAATCCTGAAGGAATTCCCAGGACGCAATTGGCATTTTCTGTAACCTCTCAAAAGCGTTTGATTGCGTAGACCACAATACATTGATCTGTAAATTACACCACTACTGTACTACGGAATTCGTGGATAAGCTGCTGATCTTGTTCTTTCTATCTACCAAACAGATAGCAAAAAAATATACTTTTATGGGTCGATGTCTTTGGGGTCTCTAGTGATCTAAACTAGAGACCCCAAACATGTGGCCCCATTAACGAACGTGCCTCAAGATTCAATTCTTGGCTCTTTCCTATTTCTAATTTATATCTATGACCATCCTTCTGGGTAACGATAGATGTTTGTTGTTAATTAGTTTTTGAGATGCATAGTGGTCATAAGCAAAGCACTAATATTATATTTTATGAGATAATTCTATAGGTATGTACTATATATCCTATACTATCCTACCTACCATTCTTTTAAATTCCTGATAAAATGATACAAAAATGTGTAATTGATATTTTTTTATTGGATACTATATAAAATATAAATATGTATATAAATATAAAATATAATATAGTAGGAAGGAAGTAGGATTAGGGTACCTACCTACCATTATTTTAAAAGGAAACAAACGTGCAATTGGTATTTTTTTATTAAATAAGTACTTAAATACCAATCATAGTATTTGAAGGTGTACAAAGTATTACATGATGAAGTTACTTGGCTATTGTTTTGTTATATCTTCCTGATTTTATATGTAATCCTGGTGGAGTGTAAATATGTATTACTCCTTCTATATGTATAGTACTTGGACAGCTAGGAACTTTTTTCTATTTTATCCAGTACCGCATCCATGGATTCTAAAACAAGAAATTTATTATTGTTATTTGCAGCATAAACATTTTTTCCCTACGGAAGATCAGAGATATTAATTTACTGTGTTTACAATAGTTCTGTAAAACATAGGTACCAAAACTGTAACCTAGTAGGTACAAAGAAAAAGTTGTGTTCTTGATTGAACATGAACAGACAAGGAAAAAGGTTACTTTTTAAGAGTAATGTGTCACAACCAAAATGAATAACTTGCCTCCAATGTCGGTATCGTTTATATCAAACGATTTAAAGAAGTCTGGCAGTGAGCAACAGTAAGTATACTTGTCGCTGCTAATAAACCAATCTTCATATTTGTCACAAATGTCTTGTGTCTTGCATTTGATGTCCTTTTCGATTGGCTTAGGATCGTTAACGTGAACTATGGCCACGGCCTCATCGTCGACAAGCCTTACCACCTGCAATTAAATTCGTTTTATCATGAAAGTCGGTCTCAATGTGTGAGGAATTTATGACAGAACCATCAAATTAATAAACATCATCATAACGTCTGTAATCCCCGAAGGATTAGGCAAAGGTGTAGGTACCTATAGTACACTAGCATTTAACCAGTTATGTTTTAACTCCTATGTTAATAGGGGACGACCCTATTGCCATCAACCGGGCACAAATTCAGACTCCTACTGCTACTGAGAAATTCCTGATGGAAAAATAACGCTACCCCATAACACTTCTGCCCGATTTGGGAACCGAACCCAGAACCTCATGCTTACCACTAGCGCTTGCGACCACTAGACTAACACGGCAGTCAGCATACATTGGATAGGCATATTGGATTTCTAAATAAAAAAATCGTATAAAATAATTTTGCGAGGTTTCATCATGCGTCGAGAGCAAGCAAGTGACGCACCTTGAGCGGCGATATGATTATAACGCTACGCTTCAGGTCCTCTTAACCAGACTTGGTTGACAAGGCCATGTACAGACGCCAGCACATCAAGCTACTACAATCTGTCAAATTTCTTTAATAGATTTTCAACTTTATCGCTAAATCGTTAGGGTTTAAGGTTGATTGGGAAAATTTGACAGTTTCCGGTAGCTTGACCTGCTGGCGTCTGTACAAGGCAGACAGTTAATAATGTTTTTCTAAAATTGTAGGCAGTAGGGTTCTTGACTTCTTGTGTATTAAGAATCAGGTATATACCTTCCATAAATATCGTGGTATAATAGCTCCATTTTTCTCTTGCAACGTGTGCGTGCCAGACCAGGTAACGATGTCAGTGTAGGTAGGCAGCACGGATCTCACCATATCATTAATATTTTCCCATGACGGCTGAAATTATACAATTCATTTGAGACATGCATACGAGCGGGCCAAATCTAAACAGCCAATCGTAAATTCATGAAATTGGCTAGACTTAGGCATAAAATAAAAATAATATGAGTTAACTACATGATAATTATTTGCAAGTATTTTGTGGAACAAAACATATGATGATATTTTCTCTATAGAAAAACATCATGAAGTTAACCCTAATATCCTTGTTAGATCTCTAATGAAACTGTAAACATGTAGGTACTTATTAATTATTTCAAAGTCCTATACTAGCGCTTACCTGTGAAGTATTGCAAGGGAGCCAGACCGGGATTACATTCAGAGGATTGATGAACGTGCTCCTCTTAGCTGGGCCATCATTAAAATCTTTTGCATTCACCAGCTGGGACTTACTATAACAACACGACGATATCGTGTCGTTACAAGTGAATCCTTTCTCAGTTTTCTCGTAGCCCATTCCTGCGTATGTGGACCAGTTGTAGTCGGCGCTCAGACCGTTGCTGTCTGTATCAGTCATTATGACGCGTATGTATAAGGGCATATATTTTTCAGTGTCCAAACAGACTTCGTAAACCTCTAAGAAACCAGAGACGTTGTAGCCCACTCTCAATAATTCGGAAGTTTCCGTTAAGCATTTCACTTTCTTTCTGATAACAGAAGGTTGAATGCTGTTAGTGCACTGTAAATCTGAGAGCTTGTAAATTGTGTCTTCTAATACGAAAGAGTCTTCTTTGTAACAAAGTGCCTCTATTGAGTTATTTTTAGGGAAGTTTTTGAATGTATTTAAAGTATATTTTTGGCTCGGACACGACAATATGATTTTGTCTTTTTGTTTCACTACTATATAATGGTTCGTGGTGTTAAAGTTGTGCCAAAATCCTTTGTCATTTAGTACGAGCGGCATATATTGCGCATCTTTCAAGTTCCTAGATATCAAACATACTGTAACAAAAGAATTAAATTTAAAAACTAATTATATAGTTAGGTAGATATAGTTATTCATAGGTATACAAAGATTATTTAGCGTGGAGTCTCAATCGCTAATAAACACAAATATTGAAACTTGCCTGAAGACTTTACGTTAAATTTCTTTTGTACTGATCCGTATACGTTGCTTACGGTGCATGTATAGTGACCTACGCCTGCTAAGTTGAAATCGGTGAACACTTCGCCGTTAAATGTCCATTCGATCTGAAAGTAACATTAGCATTAGTATTTCGCCCAAATTCCAGTTAGTGTAAAAAATGAGTATTCTCGTAGTGTTCATGTACAGACGCCAGCAGGTCAAGCTACCCGAAACTGTCAAATGTTCCCAATCAACCTTAAACCTTAATGGTTTAGCAATAAAGTTGAAAATCTATTAAAGAAATTTGACAGATTGTAGTAGCTTGATGTGCTGGCGTCTGTACAGTAAACTTGTAGTACCTACTCTACAACTTTAAATCATTCTTGTACAGTAAACTTCAAATGTTCATGTGGCGAAGCTCTTCGAGTAAAATATGCATTTAAAACACAAAAAATATGCACATTCTTCTCACTAATTTATTAAAACCTTGAGGTTAAAATGGATAATATTTTATGGCTACATGCTTTTAGCATTTTTAATGCGTAGCGTCTAAATAACAATCTGCAAAACTTACGTCAGGCTTTGATTTCAGGTTGTTTTGAATATCGCAGTTTTGTGTAATATCTGTTATAACCCCTTGCCAGTTGCTCAGCGCTAAATTAGCGTCAGAAAGAAACTCTGGCGCACTACCGACGTCCACCACGTATGTATGTGTATGTGTGTTTCCATGCTTGTCGCTCACACGACACGTATAGCTGCCGTCGTCGAGGTCTGATGCATTTACTATTTGTATGTATGGTTCTTTGATGGCATCATTCAGCGTCTGTGTTAGCAGAAACTTATTTTAGTGGAAAAAAATCATAATAAGTAATAATTAAGTAGGTAAGGATGATCTATTATTTGCTACTGGATAAATTCGCATTTTCAATTTAAAAGGGTATTTTTATTAAAACCGGCCATGTGCTTGTTGGACCACGCACAATGATGGGTTTCGTAGTCGATGGGATGAATTTATCCTAAGAACAAACTAGACTTCATAAAATAAGTTCATCTCTACTACCGGGCATCCGACTCGGAGTCGGAGCCCTAAACCTCATATCGTTCGATGGCTGGCCTCTCCCGTGCTCACTTACAAATGTTGGCGACATCGTCGAGGAATAATAATCTTGGCTCGACCGGGTTGTAGTCTCTGATGATTCGAGTTCCGGTAGCGGTGTGGTGGTGCTCAGCGACGAGTCCTTTTGCTTTTGCTTTGCTTTTGCCTTTAACATTATTAAAATTATTATGTGTGTGTTATTATTAAATGCTTTTATTTGATTTGACTATTGAATGAGAACATAGATTGGAACTTACTTCAAACCATTTAACTGATTGAGATTCAGAACTATACGCTTCACATTTCAGTTTCCTAGTTTCACCCTGTAATATGTATACGTCATGCTTTGTGCCAAAGGTTCCGGGGTGCTCTGCAGAAAAATAATACTATTTAAAAATATTAAAACATTACCATTTGTCAAGAAAACTAGACAAAAATGAGTCAAGATAAACTATTTTAATTTCTATATCCTCGGGGGAGCCTCTCACCAAAAGAATGCGTCCCCAGGTGATGGATAAGGGGATGCTCGTCGTCGACGGCGTTTAACGTAATGAGAATAAATGTGAACCCCCGAAGCGACGGTGCCGGTAAGAATATTCTATTCGCAAACATAGGTAATTGACCAAAAGACTCCTATTAGGGACATAGAACCTAGAAACCATGACCGGACACAGGGCAGAGCTAACTGACATAATTATGTATTGTATAACAAAAATATAAATATATTAATAAGTTGTATTCAAGAAACTAAATGGAAGGGTTCGATGTCACGCGACGTTAGTCATGCATACCAACTTATTTATCAGGGAGTAGACCCAAAACGTTGCGGGTAGCTGTTGTATTAGACAAAGACCATAAACAGAGAATTATAAACATTGAAAGAAAATGTGATAGGAAAATTGACTGGTCGTCTATGCTATTTCGATTACTATTAAAGTTGTGAAAAATGCAATAGATGACCAGCAATTAATTCCTGGCACGGCTTTAACTTCGCAACACACTGCTGTTCACAGTGATAGACTTACGGAAACCCATTAAAGTTCATATAGATTGAACTGAGCGCGTATAATGGAAAGAACTTCATAGCGATAAAGGGTCCCAATTGCTAAAATCTATCAGCCAGTAGGTATCTACAAAATGATTTAGGGAGAGACAAACCAGCTGCTGCCGTGGTGTGGCCTGATTTTGATAACTGTAATGACATTGCAAAGTTTACTCTAGAAGTTCACATAAAGATGGTGGACCAGTGTAGTTAACGACATCATTATAGCGATACGTGAAATGTTTAAGATCTGGCAGAAGCCTAATCAAGAAGAATACCGCGAAAAATACAAATCGATTAAAGCAATTGCAAAGTCAGCCGTGGCACAGGTAGGGGCATAGTCGCGACAAACCTTCTACAAAAATCTGGATAATGCTCCAAATGAAAACGCAATATTTAAAATTGCGAAACAACGATATAGGACCACACTAGACATAAAATCTAATAAATACATCAATGATGAATGTGGCCGGATACTAACTTCAAACAACACTAATTAATAGTACGAGGGCGGAGTGTTAAGTCTGGTAAAAATCTATTTTGGAATAAAATGATCGCAAATTGCATGGAACCTCCTTGTTCACAGCTCTTTTGAAGGACTAAATTAAAATTTTCAGCCAGTGGTGCCGGTTAGTTTTTTTTTGACAGCCATTAAAGAAAAACAACTGAACACGTTTTTGCAAAGATGGAGAAAAGTGAATTCGTGTCGTGATTAAACATTATTTTTTGCGCAAAAAAAACTATAACGGAAACGAAACAAAGACTTGATAAATATTGTGGGGACTGCTCCGTCGATTAAAATGATTCATAAGTGGTTCAACGATTTTCGGTGTGGTCGTAAATTCTTCGTCGTAGTAATTTTTCCAAAGTACAGATGCCAGCAGGTCAAGCTACCCGACACTGTCAAATGTTTTGTACACGCACAGCTTCACTTGTGCTTTACAAGCATAAGTGAAGCTGTGCGTTGAGGTACAGACGCCAGCACATCAAGCTACTACAATCTGTCAAATTTATTTAATAGATTTTCAACTTTATCGATAACGCATTAAGGTTCAAGGTTAATTGGGAAAATTTGACAGTTTCGGGTAGTTTGACCTGCTGGCATCTGTACTTTGGAAAAATTACTACGACGAAGAATTCCCAAGCGATGAATTGCCAAAGCACCTACCGAGTTTTGGCAACACCGAGTGAAGCTACTCGAGCACAGAGCACTTTATAATACTCGAGTGCTGGCAGGAAAGTTTTTGGAAGGAAGGAATTTCCATAGAGAAGAGAAAACTGCCCGCCATTTTTTGAAGATGATTATTATTGTCTTTAATTTGCGGCGAAACGCATTTTCATTTATGATTTTAATATATCGGATTAATATTTTTTGTATAGGTACTTAAATAACTAACACGTGTTTCAAACACCCTCCATAGAGAAATAGTTAATACGAGGGACCAATTGATTGCATTCACCCACAAGTGATCAGGAATGCATATCACAAAATTCCGCAAATCGCTCCGGCATGCCAACGTACCAGCTGACATCAGGGCCCGTATTCCCGTAATTTAAAACGTTCAAAATCTAGTCGCAGTCTCATCTCGGCGACAAACAAATGTCAAAAACTTGTCAAAATGTAGGGAAATTAGACGTATTTTTGACAGATTGAGACTGAGATCAGACTGTGAACGTTCTTAAAATTACGAGAATTACCCCTCTGGAAGCTTCTAAGGGATAAAGCACTACTATGGCTTACTGAACTATTTAATAAGAACCTTCTAGAAGCTTTGTTTCAGTTTCCCATGTCGACTACATACAAAAAACAAGGGCAATGTCGCAGATTGTAATAACTACAAAAAGATTAAATTAGCGATACACACTCTCAAATTATGGGACAGAGTTATCAGCGCCCGCCTCACTGCGATGGTTGACATAACCGAAATTCAGTTTGGCTTTACAGCGTGCAGGCCACCACAGAAGCTATCCAAACAGTCCAAATGAAAGAAAAATGCCGACTTAGCAGACAGAACCTCTATTTCACCAAGGAAGAAGAAAAAGCTTAAGGTTTATTTATATTTTTTCATTATGTTGTGAAAACCGGAATTCTGAAGATCGCACATGGAATCCCAACCCTACAAGCAGGGCTACCACCTGTCCGTTAAAGTTGACAGATGCTGAGAAGCGTAATTTCCCGCGTTTACGCGCTGTTTGACCGAGCGCGGGCGATTTGGATACGAAGGTTGGAGTTTAATTATTAGTGAAGATATTAAAGTAATTAACACACTTTTCATTATGGAGTCTTCGGAAGTGCAATAAAGACTTACGTGCAATTAGTACCCCTAAAACGCTATTTTGCCTTTTAATAATCTTTGTGAAATGAAAAGGTGACATTCTTTTGTTTTAAGAAACTTGTGTAGTGAAAAGGACGCTAAAACAACGCACCTAACGGTGTGGTGGACTTTCTAGACGTAAAAATTGGTGTAAGTGATGGAAAATGCATCATGAAAACTTCGTCTGGGTGAGCATATTCTAATTTATTAGATTTCAGACCATAATCCGTTTGTTTCCCTTTCTTAGGTGCGGTGTGTATTTAACTAAAAGTTAAACAATAAGTGACAATCTTAATAAGTAAAAATATTACTTTTAACAACTGAGACTACATTGAAGTTTGATTTTTTAATGAAAATAAGTTGTGTGTGATTGTTGAATATTGTTTTTGATTGCCTAATCTAATCTATAGTGACTAATCGGACTGATATAGCAAAACATGGTATACTTACTTACCTCAAGAAGTAGTTGTTCTGAAAAAAAAATACAGGAAGCAGCTAGGGACCTATATGATATATATTTTTTGGACAAAAAGCAGTACTGCTATTCAACGTGGCAGTGCTGCCAGCTTTCTGGGCACTCCTCCTATTCAGACACAGCGATGCGGGCAAATTTGTTGATGATTCCTCCATTGAAATAACTCTTTCCCCAATCTTTTATAAGTACATGTGTAATTGTGTGTATATTATTATTATACTCAAACTTCTCTTATGTACATTATTTAAATACCTGTTTTGTATGAAAATAAATGTTTTTTATTAAGACATTTGATACTGAATTTACAAAGTAACTTACTTTCAACTGCTGCTTGGAACGTAGTGCTGACAGAACCAACATTGTTCTTAGCTTCACACGTGTACCATGAAGAATCATCTTTTGCCGGATTTACAATAACTAGAGCTCCATCCTCAATGGAATACTTTTCATCTGAAATAAACGACTTATTCATAAGTAATAAATGTGGATTGTCCTATCATTATTTTTTTGCAACGTTATCAAAATAATTTCTTATTTATGTACATAGAGAAAATAAAAATGAATTTGCGTTGCCTTTTCCCAACTATGTCTGGGTCAACTTCCAGTCTAACAGGATACAGCTGAATACCAGTATTTTTTATGTGGAGCGGCTGCCCTCCACAACCTAGTAACTGGGTAACATGACTTATCAAGACTGGTTGTCAGACTTGGGCTTGTAACTCCTCATAATGACTGTTAAAGATTTATGAATGACAGCCAAGACCAACGCCTTAATGTGCTTTTAGAGGCACGGAAGGGTCTCGATATGTAATAGATGGTCACCCATCCACGAACCAACTGAGGCGAGCATAGCCTTTGAGCCCATCACTCTTCTTTTCGCGTTGATTTGATTCAAATATCCAACCAGAATAAATATAACTGAGAATATTATATTCAAGTAATGACATTTTTATTGGTTGCAAGCACGAATACTGACCATGTTTTGGATTCGACACCCATGCAGGGAAATACTATGTCTGCGACTTTCTCATAAACAAATAAATCAATTTTGTTTATTGTTTACTCACCGGGTGTAATTTTAGTGCCGTTTAATTTCCAGGTAACCACTGGTTGTGGAATACCTACGACTTCACAAGGGATCCTCAAAGCTAGATCTCCTTCGATCCCTTCTACTGTTGTTGATTTTGTAGTGATTCCTGGCAGAGCTGAAGACAAAAGGTTAGTTCTGTAGTGGAGAGATAATACAAGAAGAAAAAAAATGTTCTTTGTACATACAAAATAAAAACTGGAAGAAATTATAAATCATACTTTGCAGTTCTGTATGTTTTGCCTCCACTCGGGGACAAAATCTTTAATAATGTAAAGATGAGTCTATGTTATGCTACTTACATTGAACAATAAGCGTTGTGACATGTTCATCGCTTCCGATTTCATTCTTCGCTACACACTTGTAGCGCCCCGCGTGTTTGTTCTCCACCTCTTTTGAAATATTCAGCACTTTGGATGACCCAGCAATTAGCATAAATTCGGAACCGGAGTTGGCCATAAATTTCCATGTTACTGTTGGTTTGGGTTCACCTTTGACGACCCTGAAAGATTATGAAACGATTGAAGAATCTTCCATGGAAAATTTACAAGTGAACACTTTCGAAAACTCGTATCATCTTCTTCACCATCATTGCTTAAACCCGCTTTGCTTGTGAACTTACTGATAAGCAAGTAAGAATCAAGCCTTCAAACGCAACCTTGCACTTTAAGACCGTGTAAGAAGTCAGGTAGGCTGATGCTGGTACAACTTAGTCATGGTAGAGTGGATAGCAAGAATTTCAACTGCCGAACACCGACCACGCATACAACCGAATTGGTTTAATGAAATCTCTCTCTGAGTCGCCTTTCCATAATTTTCTCCCAAGCTTTCATAGTTCATACTATGTGACATTAGCTTTATTTCTCAATAAGTATATCTTTTATTTCTATATGGAAAGGATTTTACTGATTGCTTCGATTAACTCGAAAATTGGTAATAATAAAGACCGAAGGGAGTGGAGCAATTAGCGGAACGAACGTTAGGGTGCAACTTAATAACCACAGGATGTTTTTTGTTAACTTGTATGTAGGTAATATTAGATTTGTATAGGTACTTATTAAAGGTACCTAATATCATTTAAAATAGTATAAAACTAAGTCGCTTTTCGTGTCTGTCTGTGTGGCCGCTTATATCTTCTAAACTACATAATGGATTTTGATGAGGTTTTCACTAACATTTAGAGCAATAATTCTGAAAACTTTAAGTGTAATTCATAATTAAATTTAGAAATCAGTAACCCAGAAATCGAAAATGTGAAAATCGCTTTAAAATAAATCAGTTGCTTCATGTCAATAATTCTGGTGTGGCGGTATCTCTCGCAACAATTAATTCGTATTCTTGGCTTCGAGTGTTATGGACCAAAGTTTCTCATATCATTTCAAAAGCTCCGGCAATTGTTGCGGCTATTATTTATGCACAGGCAAGTTTTTTCTACTAATGTTGCACTTAAGAGAAAATCTGAAAGTGGCACGACTGACTGAAAAGTTGTATGGAAATCGGTTGTCAGGGTAGAGGTTCCTGCACATCATCAGGCGGGAGGAAACGCCCGGGTGTCACCATTGCCAGGATCGCCCAGAGGACACGGTGGAGCACACGGTGGAGGTCTGCCCCGCTTGGGCGGAGCACCGCCGTGTCCTCGTAGAGGCGATCGGCAGCGGCGGCGGCCTCTCGCGCCCGGCCCTGGTGCAAGCCATGGTCCGGAGCGAGAGGGAGTGGGAGGCAGTCGCCTCCTTCTGCGAAGCAGTCATGCTAGCGAAGGAGGTGGCGGGACGGATGAGGGAGAGAGCCTCCCGTCCCAGCCGCCGCGGGAGACGACCCGGGCGTCGGGAGTCGAGTGACGACTACCGGCCACCGTAGGCGCGGGCCTGCGGGCGGAGAGCAATGGGTAGCTCACCGCCCGATCAGGACCAGGCCCGTGCCGGACGGCGCGTAAGTGTTCCACGCGCGCCTCAAAGAGATGTTAGCATAACGAGGGGCCCCTCAGGGCCGAAGCCTGCCGGGGCAGCGGGATTGTCCGAAAGGGTTACCGCTACCCCGGAACATAAAGGGCGAAGGAAGGAACATGGGTGGGTTTTAGTCAGTAAGAGTCTGACACTCCCTTCCGCTCCACCCAGAGCGGGAGGGGTCATTTGACGATTTCCCATCCCAAAAAAAAAAAAAAAAGGGTACATGTGATGCGGGGGAGTCAGGAAAATGTCGTGAGGAAAGTTTTGAGTATGAATGTGTACTCTTACGTAGAGGAAGACCAAAGAAGCGATGGACGGACGGTGAGAAAGACGATATGCCTAGAAAGGAGGTAACTATCGAGAACGACTAATAGAGAAGTATGAAAGAACAATACATGTTGCGCCGACTCCGGATCAGGGCAGGAGAATGATATTGCGCTTACACGGGTAACTAAAACTGCTTTTTTTTTAATTGGAATCTTGTATCTCGTAGGACACCTAGAGAGGTCGTGACTACTTAACCGGGCTATCCTGTCAAGAACTGCACAGTTTTAGTTAATTCAATCCAGCCTGTCCCATCTTGCTGCCCTCTCCCAGCGACGCCCTAAGCCGAGGTTCGTACCCCACAGGGGGCGCCCTTAGCGTGCAGTCGCTTAGTTTTAATTAGTTTTAAGCCCTGGCTGGAGGCTTTAAGTTTACTTAAGGTTGCCTTAAGTAAACTTAAAGCCAACTAAAACTGTGCAGTTCTTGGCAGTTTTATACAATGGAGTTACCGTAAGTTGCTCGATGATGACAAGGCCTAGGCGGCATATTGAACACAATTGCCTAGAATTCCTGAACTCATTGACCCGCGTTAGCGTATTTTGAGAAAGTATTTCAATGTTAATACCTAATGATAGATAAATATATAGAATACTCTTTATTATATTCACCATAAAAATTACAGGTAAACGTAGAAATACTATAAACGAATAATTGAGTGATTGCTACTTACTTGCATTCAATGACAGCAGTTTTACCTTTGGTGACGTTTATGACATCTACTCCATGTACCTTAGGAGCAACTAAAAGTAAACAAATCCACAAAGAATTAGTTTTTTTGACACCATCGAACAATATATAATATAACTTTAATGGAGTACGATTGATCTATCATTTGGTAGATCAATTCTTTGATTCCAAGAGGATGAACTAACACCATTTTGTACTTATGTTCACAAATAAACTTTGATTTGATTTGATTTGATGACCAATGTGCAACCGCTGTCAGGTTCTTCCAGACAGTGTTTTTTGTTTGGACTGATACTGATAGATAGGAGAAAGTGGTACGAGTAGGTACTCTGCTATTTGCGACACTAAGTTTATGAATCCGATGCGATTCAATTCGTTTCCATGATAGTATGAGAAATTGAGAATAAAACCTGTACTTAAGTATTTTGTATGTGATCATTCAGAACTTACTTTTTGGCGGCGGTGGCGTGACAGGGATTTTAGCAGTCCTGATTATAGGTTTGTTAGTAGCTTTAACAATTCCCTCTACCTAAAACAAATGAAAATAGAGCGATTAAACAGGCTCAATTGTGCGATTCTTAGCAACACCGAGCAATTCCAAGATTTTTCAGAAATTGCCACCGATAAACTAACTCGGGGCCCGAGTGATGAATTACGGCTCGCTCCATCTCACAGGGAGATGCCTTTGTCCCAGCAGTGGAGAACGTTACTACATTGCCAAGAATCGCGAAATTATTGTTAGTTGCACATTTATGAGCAGCTTGAGATAAGACACTGATATAGGTATAGGGTGTTTGGTAGAAGGCCCGACACAATTTTCATATTATCCTAGTTTTCGCCCATATCTCCTGTCACGGTAGGTAATTGAGATAATAATATGTTTCTTTTTAATCATCCGAACATCACAACTTTTTTGTTTGTGGTTGTAATAGAGCGTAATAATTTTTGGTTTTATGTGCATTGTACAGACGCATTGTAGTAACTTGACGTGCGTCAAGTTACTACAATCTGTCAAATTTCTTAGCTCGCAAGTATCTCTCCCATCGTGAGAATCTATTGACGTCTGGTATCGGTTCGCCGATTTGTACGTGATTTTCAACTTTATCGCTAAAGCATTAGGTTCAAGGTTGATTGGGAAAATTGGACAGTTTAGGGTAGCTGATGTGCTGGCGTCTGTACATTTACGTACAATTGTTTCTAAAATTGATTTGGGTGCTTCTAGTCTTAAAATTTTGTTAAGGAACGAAAATTTCAAATTAGAGAATAATAAAAATAAAACAATTTTGTGCTAGCAAATGACATCCCCAATCCCTCAAAAAATTGTGTCGGTCTTTCTACCGAACAGCCTGTATGTATGAACTATTGGTTTTTCATTGTTTATTGTAAATTACATTATCCGTTTAAAATTTTTGTATTTGTCCGATTTGTTGAAAAATTGCTCGACAACTTGACACCCAAGACAAACACGGTCGTGAATTTGATAGGGTCGCTATGCCTATTAATACACTTCTGGACACATCTATTGGCCCACCTTGTATTTTCAGTTTCGTTTGGTCCTAGCTAAAATTTTATATTAGGTCGAGCAAAAAGTTTTTATGCAGTTTTGAACCTGGCACATTCACAATTTCATTCAATAGTCTTTTTTTGAATTTCGAACACAGAATTTAAAGAAACAAAAGACAATTTGGAGCCTGTTTGTTGATATCAAACAATCGAATACTAAGAAAACTTGGTTTTATTGGTTTACTTGGATTTAATTCTTGAAAAAGTGATTGATATCTTTGGTTTTGCAACAAACATTACTTATTCTTAACATTAAGGTGAGGTTCTATCAATAATCTATGGATACTTCACCTGAAGTCGCCGCCCAAGCTGTGGCACTTATTCAGGCCGGACACAGCCAAAGAAACGTGAGTGCTCAACTTAATTTAAGTCGATCTGCGGTCCGAAATGTTTATCGGAGGTACCTAGAGACTGGCGGCTTTGTTCGTCGCCAAGGAAGGCCACGATCTCGGGTCACAACTGAAAGGCAGGATCGATTCATCGTGACGACCAGCTTGAGAAATCGTCACCTTATCTCCATTGAGATACAAAACCAACTTCGCGACTTCCACGGAATATCTGTGAGCGCTCGAACTGTTCGGAGAAGGTTAAAAGAACGCGATATGGTACCACACAAGCCAGCTAATGGGCCCAAACTAACGCGAGCCCACTGAACAGCGCGCCTTCATTTCGCACGCAGTCATTTAAATTGGACACAGCAAGATTGGAGCCGTGTACTCTTTTCTGATGAGTCTAAAATTGTGTTACATGGCAATGATGGAAGGAAGAAGGTCTACCGACGTAAGGGAGAGCGTTTCGCACAATGCTGCTTTGAAGAGAGGGTTGCTTATGGCGGTGGCTCATGGACTGTCTGGGGCGGTATATCCGCAAGCGGCAAAACTCAACTTGAGGCTGTTACAGGACCACGGCTGCCAACATTAAATGCTGAAAGGTACATTCGTGAGTGCTTAGAACCTCACGTGATACCATACGCGGACTATGTGGGCCCAAATTTCCTTTTTATGCATGATAATGCAAGAGCCCATGCGGCCGGCATCGTCAGGGAATATCTTCGGGATGTGAACATCACAGTTATGGACTGGCCAGCCAGAAGCCCAGACATGAACCCCATTGAGCACATGTGGGACGAGCTAAAAAGACGTGTTAGGGCTCGTCAGCCAGTTGCCCAGACGATGCAGGAGTTGAAAACTGCCATAGAAGAGGAATGGGAGATGATCCCTCAAAATTTCATAGAGCGGTTGATAAACTCTATGCCTAATCGTATGAGAGCTGTGGTAGATGCCCATGGATGCAACACGCGTTATTAAATTAAACCTTTATTTGATAAAACATGTTTTTTATTCAAAAATCAATTGCCTTTAACAAGGCGCATATCCGACTTGTTAGGCGTAGCTCCATGTCGTATGGTATTCTGAATTCAAATTTAAAACAATACGATCGAAAAAGATGGTAAAATGTATCAGGTTTAAAACTGCATCAACAGTTTTTGTTTAATCTAGCAATCATATTTCGGTAGGGGCCATCGAAACCTAAACTCTAAGGTGGGCCAATAGATGTGTCCAGAAGTGTACTATTTAATTAATGTAAAATGTTCTATTCATAAAATAAAGCATTAATAGTGCAGGTACTGTATGATTTCTTAGAGCTTATTACAAAATATAAATTATACTTACGGCTATTTTGAATATTTGCGATGGTGCAACAAATGGATCCGTTGTGTAAAAATCTTTAGAGATCTCTGTTAGAGGCAGGTTTTCTATAATTGGTTTTCCATCCATGTCTAAAATCTTCGCCGCGTCTATTCTTACTGAGTTATTATCATCAGTGACGGATACGGACAGGTAGCCCTTCGCATCTGAAATTATATGTATAGAAGGTTTGTGATGTTGGCGTCCGGAGTCCGGACTTGATGGGGATTTTTCCCTCACAGCAATTTGAATATGTTCATAAAATATTTTAAATGGATAGGTAGGTTTATTCATTAACTCACCAGATTTTGGTTGCGGCGACGTATCGCTCGACGACTTGGGTTTTAACTCGGAGAAGCCATGAGTGAAGAAGAAATCGGTTCTGCCGACGATTACGACAGACGTATTTGTGTTACCCTTCACAGTAGCCACGTAATTGCCAGGCTTAATGTTACTCAATTTTAGTACCTATAATTTTAAAATGCATTAAGTACCTAATTAATCTAAAATAGCGACACAGTCACTATCATGCATCCACTGTGCTAATCACACAATCAAATGTGGGATTTGCCAGCAGATTTCAATCCAGGTCAGGCTGGTAGAAACCGGATGATAGTGTATGTACAGACGCCAGCACACCAGGTTACTACAATCTGTTAATTTTTTTAAACAGATTTTCAGCTTTATCGCTAAAGCATTAGGTTCAAGGTTGATTGGGAAAATTTGACAGTTTCGGGTAGCTTGATGTGCTGGCGTCTGTACTTACAACGGTTGTTCTATACAACATGTCCCGGAATTAACGCACACCACCAAACACCCTAAATGGAATTTAACTTTTTTTTTTTTTTTTGGGGATGGGAAATCATCAAATGACCCCTCCCGCTCTGGGTGGAGCGGAAGGGAGTGTCAGACTCTTACTGACTAAAACCCACCCATGTTCCTTCCTTCGCCCTTTATGTTCCGGGGCAGCGGTAACCCTTTCGGACAATCCCGCTGCCCCGGCAGGCTTCGGCCCTGACGGGCCCCTCGTTATGCTGACATCTCTTTGAGGCGCGCGTGGAACACTTACGCGCCGTCCGGCACGGGCCTGGTCCTGATCGGGCGGTGAGCTACCCATTGCTCTCCGCCCGCAGGCCCGCGCCTACGGTGGCCGGTAGTCGTCGCTCGACTCCCGACGCCCGGGGCGTCTCCCGCGGCGGCTGGGACGGGAGGCTCTCTCCCTCATCCGTCCCGCCACCTCCTTCGCTAGCATGACTGCTTCGCAGAAGGAGGCGACTGCCTCCCACTCCCTCTCGCTCCGGACCATGGCTTGCACCAGGTCCGGGCGCGAGAGGCCGCCGCCGCTGCCGATCGCCTCCACGAGGACACGGCGGTGCTCCGCCCAAGCGGGGCAGACCTCCACCGTGTGCTCCACCGTGTCCTCTGGGCGATCCTGGCAATGGTGACACCCGGGCGTTTCCTCCCGCCTGATCATGTGCAGGAACCTCCCGAAACTTCCGTGTCCGGTGAGGACCTGCGTCAGGCGGTAGGTGAGGGCGCCGTGGCGCCTCTCTAGCCACTCCTCAAAGAGGGGTCTTATCGCCGCTATCGCGGCGTGCCCTGCGCTGGGTTGCGACAGTCGCTCTTTCCATGTCGCCATGAGATCGAGCCGGAGGTCCGTCCGCTCCGCAGCAATTTGCCGCGGGAGCGGACTTTCCCCCCGGCGTAGTGCCTCCGCGCGCCACTCATACAGGCGCGCGAGGACTATCGCCTCCAGATCCCATGGCGGCAGTCCGGCAAGGAGGCTTGCCGCCTCGCGCGAGATCGTGCGGTAGCCCCGGATTAGCCTTACGGCTACCACCTTCTGGGGCGCGTTCAGGTAGTGGGCGGCTCGCCGCCGCAGTGAACGCGCCCACACCGGGGCCCCGTATATGGCCATGGACCGCACGACCCCCGCGTATGGAATTTAACTTTAGAATCATTTTACATACATTGAATTCTTACTATTATGTATTAAACATAGTTTATTTATTAAATTATTTATACTGATTGTGGTAGAAAATTGTACGTTTTTTTTTTTTTTTTTAATTGTAGAAGTTGTATTAAACGTATAAGGGTCTAGCGTAGAAGGTACTTCGTCCATTTTGGTTTGTTTTTACTGTACAGCAAGTGCGATTGTAATATATGTATAGGTAGTTTCAATTATTTGTGGAATAAAAAAATACCTATATTCAAAATTATAGAAATCGATTCAGTAAATTATTCTGAACAAACTACTTTTATAATGTGCATTAATTCAGATACACATTGTAATTCCATGGTACAATGCTACACTAGGCTCTTTTGACGTGAGCGTCAAAATGAAGGGACCAAATCTCCAATGTCTGTCTGTTATACATATAGTATAAAAAATAATACCATTAATCTAATATTTCCTACCTTTGCTTTAATTTTAGCTACCTCATCATATACATAATATTTTAACAAAATGCTTGGTCCCTCCATTATGATATCAAGATTGAGGGACCAAACTGATAGACTACTCCCTGGAATGTTCTACCTACTTAGTGTTATAATACCTTAATTCTACCTTAATATTATTGATTTTGGCTGCCCAAAACATATATTGTTTTAAAGATATCGATTATATAAGTTGGTCCCTCCAAATTGACGATTCAGTTGTTTAGTGCAACAGATAAATGGGCGGTTTATTTTCGATCTTCGAAGCATAAATATTTAATACCTATTTACTACCTTCTAATCGTGCAAAATTTCTTATTAACTAAATTACACATATACTTAATCTACCTATATTATAATTAAGTGACGTCAACTAAGAAGTGATTTCACGCTACCGAAATCGCGGGCGGCCGCTAGTATTATGTACAATTATTTTAAAGCGTAAATTAAACAATGTGGTAAGTATAACAAACGTCTGGCTTTTGATGACTCTACTTTTCATATCTTCATAACAATTTTTTTTTTCTAATAAAAAACTTTGTACCACACTAGGAATTTCTTCTATATCGTGGGTGCGTTTACAAACATCTAAACTCACATACACAAACAGCCAGACCCGCAACAACTACTTGTAGGTCATACAAATATTTGTACCGTGCGGGAATTAACGACTGCGCCAACCGTGCCGTCGCCATTTCCCAAGAACTCTCAAATTGCCCTGTAGTGGCCAACATCTGCACATATTGGCGGGTTAAATAAAATCAATGACTGAAATAATTCTGTAATATTAATTCCCTAAACTTAATTGATTTGGAATTTCGTATAGGTTGATTTTTTCATTAGAAGCCAGCTCAGTTATTCTACTTGGAGCCAAATTATCACTCAAAATAGTTTCAGCAGAAGCAATTAACGCTCCAATGCCTTGTTTCTGAATGACGTTTAAATCCAAAGGAATAAACCCACATTTCCTTCTAATGTTATCACTAGGACAATCACAGTTCGTGCAAGACCCGACAATCTCTGCACTGGAAAATACATCATTGACAACATTTTATATTATACCTATGTATATAAGCAATATTGCATTCGCCTTGTATTTGTTCATGGTTTCCCACAGGCGTTAATCTGAAATGTTTCTTGAGTATGGCATTACGCGTTTTATAAATATGTATCATCACGATTAGTATTGGTACTTACAAGTGTTTTAATAAAATCAATGAACATAATATTACTATCTGTATTATTGATATTTACATTAAGCTGAAGTCCATCTACTAATCCAATAGCTATTTATTGGGAAAAGACATCAAAGGCACATGTGTGCCAGCCATCTACTGCTTTACTAATGAACCATTAATCAAAATGGGTATTTTTCCGAAAGTGTGTTTAACTATAGTCTTTTTAGTATTGCCTTTGCCACGCCGATCCTCAACAAATGATGGAATTTCAGCAAAAATTGAATCAATTTCATTGACTTTTTGTGTCTTATATTTTTTTTTTTTGTAATTTGGGCCTAATTCTTTTCTTAGGAAGAATAGTGTTGTCCGAATGGAAGAGTTGCTAAGAGCCAACTTAGTTTCTCCTGAGAGGTATTGATTACGTTGAATTATAAAATCATCAACCTTCAATAGAACATTAGAACTACCTTCAATATTTTTCTTGGTGTTTACCTACATTGAGTATTACGAGAATTAAACAAACTGAACCAATAAATAATAATAATTAAAAACCAAAGATACATTTTATATTAGCTAGATATTTTTGTGGTATTCTAATTTTAAAAAATACGCCTTTATTAATACTACTACGATTAAAATTTGTACGTTGTACCTACTTATTTCTTTAATATTTTTTGGCTTGTTAAAATAAACTTTAACGTAAGAAATTTTGCACGATTAGAAGGTAGTAAATAGGTATTAAATATTTATCCTTCGAAGATCGAAAATAAACCGCCCATTTACCTGTTGCACTAAACAATTGAATCGTGAATTTGGAGGGACCAACATAATATAATTGATATCTTTAAAACGATAAATGTTACGGGCAGCCAAAATCAATAATATTAAGGTAGAATTAAGGTATTATAACACTAAGTAGGTAGAACATTCCAGGGAGTAATCTAGCAGTTTGGTCCCTCCATCTTGATATCATGATGAAGGGACCAAGCATTTTGTTAAAATATTATGTATATGATGAGGTAGCTAAAATTATAGCAAAGGTAGGAAATTTATAGTAGATTAATGGTATTATTTTTTTATATATGTATAACAGACATTGGAGATTTGGTCCCTTCATTTTGATGCTCACCTTTTGACGCGTGGCACAATCGGAACTAGCGCCGCCATCTTGTTTTGCCAATACAATTTACCAATTAATGTTTACCAAGAACGCCCCCTTGTCAATGTCATTCAGGTCCCAAAAGACTGGAAGCTGTATGAAGCGTTTATAATACTTTATAAGATACGTCACCCCAAAGACTCTTGTTCACACACGATTTTTTCGCAGAAAAAATCTTTTATCTCATCATCGGTGTTGTTTGGATATACCATGGAAGCTTGTTCACAAGTATTTTAAAGGTAAAAAAGTGTATGAACAAGTCGACCACGTACTTGTACACACGGCGACACATCAACATACACATTGTTTTGACACTCGCATTGTTTGGTTTTTCGAACAGTCAGAAGTCAGCTTATACTGGTTATCTATAGCTTGATGTGTAGCCGTGCGTACGACCCTTAGGAACTATTCTGCAGGTCACGGCAGACCGCAGACGGCAGCGCCCCACCACAATGGCTGACGTATTTTATATTTTCATAGAAATAGGTAACTATGTACATAGATACCAGAAACCTCACTGCGGTCAGCGATTGGGCGGGACTGCCGCTGCTATTATCTACCTACTGTCTGCCGTCGCCTATGGAATCGTTCCATTATCGTTATTAGACTTACTATTGCATTATTGGTTGACATTATTTCTTTTACAGAAACTGAGGGTTCGTTTATTTTCAATGTAACATCCTTGCCGGTCGCAGACACGATAACATAGTCAGTGTGGTCATCTGTTGCGAACTGTAAATAAAATAACAAAAATATATAATAATATGTCGAAGTGTGAATAATGTGTGAAGGGAAACCTCTACATTAGTAGCTCAACGCTTGTCCTACTTCACAGGGGCGCTTAAATTAATTGATTAGCATCTGAAAATATTGTTGGAGCTGCTGAAGATTGTAGAAACTATATTTACATTATATAAATTCAATCTCTTAGTATCTATTTTATAATTGCATTGCACATTTCTGTGAGTAGGTAAAGCTACCATTTACTGGGTACGTCTTTCATTGACTTTAATGTGCCCTGGCGGCTGAGAGTCATGCTTACTGAAATGCCTCTCTGATCGTGGCGTTTCTATTGGATCATTAAGCTCGAAATGATTGAGCTGAATGTTGTTGACAAATACGTCATATTCGTGACCAGGCGCTAGAGATGTTATATTAGTGTAATTTTTAGGTAATCCTATTATTGTATATTAGTTATCGCATATTATGATACCATACCTATTACTTGGTATTAGTCAAATATTAGTGAACCGATTCATTATTACCGACTCAATCTAATATTGATACCTGCGTAATATTCTAAAATATAATTAATATGAAATACAAGATTCTCGTGAATATGATCTTGAAAGGATCAACACTGATTGTTAGTGTGTCCCTCTCGTACAATTTGGCAGCGTTAATTATTAATCTACTAAATTAGTTTAATTTGTAGTATTCAGTCATATTTAATGTACAGACGCCAGCACATCAAGCTACTACAATCTGTAAAATTTCTTTAATAGATTTTCAACTTTATCGTTAAAGCATTAAGGTTCAAGGTTGATTGGAAAACTTTGACAGTTTCGGGTAGCTTGATCTGCTGGCGTCTGTAACTAGGTACTTTATAAAACGAGGAAAAAGAAATCGTCTACCTATGACTGTTAAAGTAAGCATGAACACAAATAATAATTAAGGCTACAGAATATTATAATAGGTACTGATAGAAGTAACAAATGAAGTTTGTGTGCGGACAAAACAACAAAAAAAAACTGACGTACAGACTACGTGACGACAGGGAACATGATTAATCGGTTTCTTCGGTTTTCATCGGTTTTTTATCGGTTTATCGGTTTCGGTTTTTTGTATGACGGGTTGCGCTCTAAATCCAAACGGTATCGGTTCCAATTTGGAACATTGTGCTTTCAGAACATTCAGGGAAAACAAAGTCGTAAACTTTAACCAGAAGGCCAATTCCCGTAATTAAAAACGTTCAAAATCTAGTCGCAATCTTACCTCAGCGACAATCAATGTCAAAAACTTGTCAAAAATGTTTAAAAATTACAAAATTACAGGTATTTTTGACAGTTTGAGACTGAGATCAGACTTAAAATTACGAGAATTGCCCCTCTGACGTTTTGCCTTTGCACGGTACGGTAAATATACGCGTTGATACACACCGCTCGCCCCGCGGAACCTCTTTTTCCTTTTTATGTATTATCATTTAGAGGTCTGAACCGTCATAATGGGAACATATCAGGGAGAAACCGTCTAAATCTGAACACCTTCAAATAAGTAGTTAAGTTACTAACCTCACCTCCATAAAGTCATACCTCCGCATGTTTTACGACTCATGAAAAAGATAGGTAGGTACTTACCGGAATATCTTTGGAAACGCCGGCTGGTACTGTCGCCGTTGTAATGACAGTCTTGTTGCCTTTTATTATTTCTTCTATCGGTCCAAATACCTAAAATTGACCAAGAAAACCGATTTCGCACATTTTCTTCACAATTTGATATTAATATTCTTAGAATACGAACTGTTCACCTTTTCTACTTCATGCGTAACAAAGATCGCAAGCCCAGAGCATGCGACTGCTATGTCGAAGTAAACACCGCGTACCTCAGGCGCATATAAAGACCTATTACAATATCTTCCGGTGACCACGAACACTATCTGTAAATAAAGAGCGTGTTAAGTTAATCATACACGAGTGGCTCTAATAAAATTTTCGCCAGACACTGGGCTGTGGATGGTCAGCCCAGTTTACCTGAGTTTGGCTTATTCCACTTTTCCCCGTTGGATGATCCCCATTGATGGGGATTAGTGAACTTTTTGTTCACTATTCCCCGTTGACCCAAAATTTTTATTTAATGGGGATAAGTGAACTAAAAAGTTCAATAATCCCCATTAGGTAGGTACGTTAAAAAAATAAAATATATGAATCATGTTACATTTATTAATTAAAAATATAACTTTCTTATACCTAATAAAATCACAGATTGTACAATTATTAATTTAAAATAAAAAATATAACTTTCTTATACCTAGTAAAATCACAGATTGTACAATTATTAATTTAAAATAAAAAATATAACTTTCTTATACCTAATAAAGTCACAGATTGTTACAATCATTAATTTAAAATTGTAGCATGAAAATATTTCTTTCTTATACCTTGTAAAATCAAAGATTGTACAATTATTAATTTAAAATAAAAAATATAACTTTCTTATACCTAATAAAGTCACAGATTGTTACAATCATTAATTTAAAATTGTAGCATTTAAATATTTCTTTCTTATACCTTGTAAAATCAAAGATTGTACAATTATTAATTTAAAATAAAAAATTTAACTTTCTTATACCTAGTAAAATCACAGATTGTACAATTATTAATTTAAAATAAAAAATATAACTTTCTTATACCTAATAAAGTCACAGATTGTTACAATCATTAATTTAAAATTGTAGCATGAAAATATTTCTTTCTTATACCTTGTAAAATCAAAGATTACACTCACTTAAGTTTTTCTAAACAGTGCCCAATCGTAATTTCATTATTAATGAGTTCCATTTGGACCTCCTGTATATAATTATCGCGATTGATGCTTTTTTTTGTTTTTTCCGCTATACCTTTATTTTCAGAAACCCCCAATGCAAGAACTTCGTAATACGATGCATCTTCAGCCAACGCTGTGAGGAGCTTCATAATGTTGGGTTTCTTTATTTTCACACGCTTTTTTATTTTATTATTCCATGCTTCGACTAAATTCGTAGTGCGATGAGTCTGTCCAAATACACACCACGTTTTAATAAAATCATCTTGTAGCCATTGTCTGAGCATGTAATTTCTAAACTCCTTGCTATTATCATCATCAGGGCTTTGAGAGGCAACATAAAACCAACCCGCAATGATTTTATCTGATGGTAACAAAGCCAAAGCAGTGCTAAGTGCAACTTGTCTTCTGGTTAATTTATCTTTTGTTAGTTTGAGTTGTTTTCCTTTCTTCCATATTGCCTGGGTGAAATGGAAATAACAGCCGCTAATAGATATATTTACAAAAATATTTCGCATTGCGTTCATCGGAGCCACTTCATAGTCACATTTAAATATTTCTGGATTCCAATCAGGTAATGCAGATTTTAGCATACTAAATAAAATTTCATATGTTTGTTGATTTTTATGGCTCATGAGGGCATAAACAAGTGGCACAATGTTTATGTGTTTTTCTGTACTGCCCAAATCCCCATGAATGGTGTAGAGTTGGTAAAAGGGAGATGGACAGATCCAAAACGTTCCATCACCCAAGAACATCTTCAAATTTTTCATTTGATGTCGGGCAAATTCAGAGCAAAAAGCTATTACACGGATACCACTGTCATTGTAGTCTGCTAAAATAAATTCCTGATGAGCTGGAGGTACTTTAACTTCTTCAACATTTTTGAACTCAATTTTACTTACTTCAAATGCTGCATTTCTGTGTTTATATAATGTTGTTTTGATAGACTTCAGGGCAGGGAATTCTTTTATTTTGTCAATTCCGGTATCTTTTAGTGAGCTCACAGCCGCGTTGTAAGCAGTGGGAATAGCAGGTGCTTCTGGATCCGCAAGTGTAGTTTTTAGTTTGAATAACCTCAAGGTAACTTCATTCCGCGCAAAATCAGGTTCACAAACATTGTGTCGTTTCTCAGCTACAACTTGATTGTCCTGTAAAATTAAGTAATAATAATTAATTACTTTACATTATTTTTTAAGTAAACAATATTGCACTTACATAGAATACAAAATTAAATAGGCTATTTAACAACCTTTAAAACTTATAACAAATTGTTGTTATCCTATCAGAATAGTTCAACAAAACATATTTCACTTTATGCTTAACTAAAATATGTAATAATATTTAAATATATACAATTCACTTCAGCTACACTCTTTTACACTAGGTGTAATAGACTTGTTTGACAAAAGAATGACGTCACACGTGCCGCCATGACAGAAACAGTGTTTAAACTTTAACGTTGATTTTTAAATTTTGATATTGATAAACGTGATATTGATAACACACATAACCTGAGTTATTATTGTCATTATTAATCACAAAATATAATAAGTAACTTACCATGACAGTGATGGATCCGGCACATTTACTTTGTTTTCTTGTGGTACACTCCCACAAAACTCCACCATTTTTATATTTGCATTTTTTACTGTATTGATGTCCGGCCCGGAGAAGTATGGTAGCTTTACCTTTTTTAACGTACTCTAAACAAACGTCAGTTGAACTACCAGCCATTTCCTTTATTTATTCCTATATTAAACTAATAACTGCGAACTGATAAGAACTGCACGCTTGAACTACACTACACACTACTAACCCTTAACGACTACGAAACAAAAACAAAAGATGGGTCGACCAATCACATACGAGCTAACTCGCACCCCGCTCCGCCACCGCCTTGCGCGCGCGCCTCTAGAAAATGAGCATCTTTTACAGTATTGTGTATCTTATTAGATAGATAGATAATAAGGTCTTATTCCCAAACATCGTTAGAACAATTTCGTTGGGGCAACAATCTGTTTTTCGTTCTTAAAATCGTAAAGTAGGTATGTAGGTAATTTAAAATTTTGTTCTTACCTTATAAAAATAAAAGTACATGACTCATATATTTTATTTTTATATTGTTTTTATTTAACGTACCTAATTAGAAAAACTTAAGTGATTGTAATCTTTGATTTTACAAGGTATAAGAAAGAAATATTTAAATGCTACAATTTTAAATTAATGATTGTAACAATCTGTGACTTTATTAGGTATAAGAAAGTTATATTTTTTATTTTAAATTAATAATTGTACAATCTTTGATTTTACAAGGTATAAGAAAGAAATATTTTCATGCTACAATTTTAAATTAATGATTGTAACAATCTGTGACTTTATTAGGTATAAGAAAGTTATATTTTTTATTTTAAATTAATAATTGTACAATCTGTGATTTTACTAGGTATAAGAAAGTTATATTTTTTATTTTAAATTAATAATTGTACAATCTGTGATTTTATTAGGTATAAGAAAGTTATATTTTTAATTAATAAATGTAACATGATTCATATATTTTATTTTTTTAACGTACCTACCTAATGGGGATTATTGAACTTTTTAGTTCACTTATCCCCATTAAATAAAAATTTTGGGTCAACGGGGAATAGTGAACAAAAAGTTCACTAATCCCCATCAATGGGGATCATCCAACGGGGAAAAGTGGAATAAGCCCTGAGTTTGTTTCTTTTGGCACATTTCAATCACATAACGGCTGTCCATGTAGTCCTTAGCCGGGGCATCAGTGAATACGAAGATGTAAGAATCGGTTTTACTTTTGTTTAGTGCTTGGAGTAATCCTTTCATTGATGGCTCCCAACAATCCAGCTCTGATATCTTGGCCTCGTTGTGTGGCTTAATGAGGGCCAATGCTTCTTTAAATTCTTCAGGATCTCTAGTCACTACCCTATCATGAACACCTGAAAAAATAATAGGAATCACTGACTATGATCAAGTTATAACTGCTGAAACAGCGTTTAATGCGCGGCCAAAAAGCGTTCGATGCGGCCTACAATTATTTATATCTATACTGTATACATATTTTAAATTAAAGTAGCTTTTCTTACATATAAAGAAATCTCCATGTTCCGTTAAATCGTAATAGTTAAAAATCGTGCGTAGTAGGGGCGGGCCGCTAGTTTATTATGAGCAGTTGAAAATTTTAAAACATGTTAAGTTGAATTCAGTAGCAAGGAAACCAAAAAAACCTCTATAGAATTTGGAACCAATTTAGATCTCAATTCTTTTATGAACTTGGCCCTTTTTTAAACCCTTATAATTTTGTCATGTTCATCTGTCCGGATGACACTCAGCCATTTTACTCGGAGATTATATCGATGAAAAAGACATCGTGCAAGTGTCAAACATTTTATACCCAAAAATTAAAGTACTACTCTAAGCCAGAAAAAAGAGCAAGTACCATCAACTTATTGGAAATAACATCTTGAGCATTTTTAAGATTACAACTAGTCTAAAATTAACCCCCCGGTTGCTATTTGAGATAATGAAACATGTAAGTAAGTACCGCCTGAAAACAAAAAAACAAAAAGGAGCTAACGAATTTTTGTTTACAACACTAAACATGTCGTTCTGACATTTCTATCCTGTAACTTTGTATCGTCAAAATCTGTTAGTACATAGTTAAAGTGTTAAATAAGACACAAACACTGACATACATTACCTGGATCGTTAAACGTAACCAGCACCATATCGTCGATTAGACTGGACTTTTCATTTTTAACAATATTAGTAATTTTGTCCACACTTTTTAAAACTTGCTCTATATCGCCATTCATAGACCTTGTATCATCTATGAGAAATGTTAAACTGCCCTTACATGATACCTTGAATATAGTATTCGCGAATATTAGCAACACCACGTGTTGTCTTCCCCACATTTTGGATGCTAATAATTAATTTAGAAGTCCGTAATGATACTGTACTGATCCTTACTAAAGCACGTTATACACTGGTAAAATGTTATAACTGTTAGTCAATCCGAGATCCGAAAGAATAGACCTTTATCAAGCTTGCAATGAAATATTTTATTTACCTAAGTACGGTATAGGTTTTTCCTTTCGTTTATTATTTCTGATGACCTAATTGTTTAAACAAAATTGCTTGTTTCCTCAAGTCTTAATAACCTATGGACATATAGTGGAGCACCTGGAGCGTTCAAAACCTAAAAACCTCGGTTTTCAGTTAAAGCAACTGAAACTTAAAAATTCAAAATGGAATGTTTAGCAAATAATATATACAAAAAAGTTTACCTATTAAGAAATTACGATTTTGATTTGATAAAAAAAATAATAATAATTGCAACAATTTAAATAGTTTAGTACAGTCATATTAGGCTGTAGAATATTTGTGTATATCAAAATTAAGTTAACGTATCTATTATATACTTAGAAATAAATATAATAAAAAAAATACTTATAAAATATTGGATTATGTAAACAATTTACGTGTTGTCTATACCAAATATTTTCTTTGACTTAAGTATTTGGATGATAGGTTGAGTATTATTATTATTACTATTTTCACTGCACTGCAGAAGTGTAGACATGCTACTCCACAACAACAGCTACACTCTTCCGACATCTACAAGTAACTCCACATACCTTTATGCAGTTACAAAATAACATTTTCATTAAATTATCCGGAGCTGGCAATTGATTCATTGTTATTGGAATACTTCCATCCCCAATTTTCAATATCTGCGTCATTTCCTAGCCATATCTGGATCTTATGAAAAAAATCAATACATTAACTCAATAAAATCTTAAATAAATTAACAAAGCACGGATACCACGGGTCATGGCAAGCACAGAATTCGAATAGAAATTCGATATTATTTTTTCCCAATACACGATGCGTCTAGATCTGTTAATGCACTACATGTATTCAGTTTATCTCCAGTACAATACGCCTGGGATGCCTGCTCATGCCTTGTCTTGCTTGAATTATTTATATGTAGATACCATTCCATATTTTGTTCAATTATAATATAAATCATTTTTTTCTAGTAGGATCATAGACTGGTACGCTTTTCAAGCTGTGCCTTATCGGTGACTTAAAATTTTTATTACGGATTATTTGTAGGTTTATGTTTTGCATCCACATAGAACAATGGTGTATGTAAACCTATTGAAATGTTATTTTTGGATTTTCTTTGATCTTCTGCTAATATAGCCTGAGGGTAGATATACTTCTCCGGCGGGATCTCATGGCGACATGGAGAGCGCGATTGTCGCAACCCAGTGCTGGGCACGCCACAATTGCGGCGATAAGTCCCCTCTTTGAGGAGTGGCTGGAGAGGCGCCACGGCGCCCTCACCTTCCGGCTGACGCAGGTCCTCACCGGACACGGTTGTTTCGGGAGGTTCCTGTTCAGGATAAGGCGGGAGGAAACGCCAGGGTGTCATCACTGTGTGGATCGCCCGGAGGACACGGTGGAGCATACGGTGGAGGTCTGCCCGACTTGGGCGGAGCACCGCAGCGTCCTCGTGGCGGCGATCTCTCGCGTCCGGCCCTGGCCCAGGCCATAGTACGGAGCGAGAGTGCATGGGGAGCCGTCACCTCCTGCGAAGCAGTAATGCTCGCAAAGGAGGAGGCGGAGCGCGTGAGGGAGAGGCAATCTGGACTGGAACGCGCTCGTGGACCATTAACTCGTTATTTTGTAAATCGATTTCGTAAAAATTAATTATCGCTTGTCAACACGTTTGTTTTTCATCAAAACGCAAACCTAGTGTGGTGCAATATCACAATAATTGTTTTCAATTCTCCAGCAAGTGTAATTCGGTCTAAAAAGTAAATAGAAAAGTTATCAAAAAGTGCCGTATCATAGTGCTATACCCGAGAGTGCAAGGAATCTTCGCGGTTGTGGTGACTGCATAAAGGCGTAATTCCGGCGAGTGCACAACTGTCCCGGTGCTACCAACCTACTGACAAATTTTTGCGTGGCGTTCCAGCGACGAACGCGGTGCGCCTGCGTCGCATTGCGAGGGCATACGACTAGTGGCGCCACCCCGGCCAAATCAAGGAACTATACAGCAATACATCGACCACCACATCGCAAGGCATCGTATCAGGCTAAGACTTCTACATCGAGCGAGCCATCCAACATGCCTCTCCAGCGCTCCCCCCCGGCTACCTCACCCGCCCCCGCGCCCGCTCTTGAGGTCGGCCCCACGCTCACTGGGGTGTGTGCACCTGATATATGTGAATCGGATACTGCATCTGAGAGAGACGCTAGCAGAAATGTCAGTGTTAGACATAAACGTAGACATGGCGATGATGATATCAAGGAACTCAAAGGGTTGATCTCGTCCTTATCCTCTAAGGTAGACCAAAGCTTCCTTGAACTCAAGCAGAAAAATGAAGAGCTTAAAGAAAGTCTGCAATTTATGTCAGATAAATATGACCTAATTCTTAAAACACTTCAAAACCTGCAAGAAGATAGAGCAGAAGATAAGAAGACAATTCAGAAATTGGAAGAAAAGATTGAATTCCTTGAACGTAAAAGTAGATCGGCTAGCTTAGAGATAAGAAATGTGCCCATCTGTTTGCGAGATGACAGAAAATTTGAGTCGAAGGAAGACGCCAGTTTGATAGTGAAAACCTTGTCGAAAGCTGTCGAGGTGGATATTCAAGACTGTGACATAAAAGACATATACAGAATCCAAACCCACAATGAAGGCAGTAAACCCATCATAGTTGAGCTGAACAGTGTCCTAAAAAAGGACAAAATAATGCAGGGGGTCAAGAATTTCAACAAGAATAAACCAAATGGCGAAAAATTAAATACTGGACACCTCAGTATACCCGGACCTGCTAAACCTGTGTTCATATCAGAATCCCTAACACCTAACGCGCAGAAGCTTTTCTACGCAGCTCGACAGTTTGCAAAGGAGAATGGTTACACGTACTGCTGGACTTCACGTGGATCCATATTCCTTCGTAGAGCCGAAGGTGAGACTCAAATTCGAATCGAATCCGCAATACATCTAAAACTCTTAGCTAAAAAATGACTTACGAACTGCCTCAATGTCATCTCTCACAGTTTATTCATTATACACTATTTCTATTTTAAGTTTATTATTACAGTAAATGGACTTGTTGGTTCGCTGGTAACCTGTATGGTGTATCTAAATAGTATAGTTAGACAATACTTGATAATTATTTGTTATTTATATCCAAAGTCTGTTATTGTAGAAGCTATCTTACTCAATATTTTGCTGTATTATGGTATGGATCACCTTGTAAACATCCGTAACTTATCTAATTTCTCGTATGAACTAAAATATGTTATTAATCACAACGCAACACAATTACAGCTACACACCCAAAATATTCACGCCAAACATTACCACAAATGCCTTATTATAAATAGACTAAACACACTAAATTCCAAATTCTACACTACAGTACTCACAAAAATGATACTCTGCAGCACCAACATAAACTGGTCATTAACAATTAAAATTATAAATTCGATAAGGACAATCTAAATAAATTTATTGATTCTGTAGAATCATTTAATATATCACGGTCGTATGTGAGTTTGCCGGACCAATGTTTGAAGCACCTACACACAACCCAACCAACTTTAAACATACTACATGTTAACATTCGAAGCATAAATCGCAACTTTGATGGCCTCAATGTCTTAATACATTCCATGGATGCTAAGTGTGACATAGTAATCCTCTCTGAGTGCTGGTTAAGCAAGGTGACAGATGTTCCTGAATTAACTGGATTTACCTCAGCTAGATCCTCTTTTAACAATCAAAATGATGGGGTAGTAGTTTATGTGAGTGCTGATGTGACTCATAAGGTAGTTGAACCGGTTTTCCAGGACGCTAACTGTCTTATTCTGAGGCTAGGTCTACATACGGCTATTGTTGCAATATACCGTTCACCCTCTGTCAGAAATATAGAAAATTTTCTTAACTCATTAAACAATGTTTTAGAATCCCTAGCGTCAATGGCAACTGTAGTAGTGATTGGAGATTTAAACATAAATATTAGACCAGATAATAATGACCCAAACTCTGAAGAATACTCAAATACAATGGCTTTTCATGGGCTCCTACCTGCCCATGTTCTCCCCACTCGCATTGAAAACTGCCTAGATCATGTCTTTTTAAAAACAGATAGACCCTCCACAACTTTGGTTCTGGAATCATATTTTACTGATCATGCACCTATCCTGTTTTGCACTGAACGAAACCCTCTTAATGTTACAAAACCTAAAAGTATGATACGGCATTTAAACTTTCAGGGTATTATTAGCTGCTTAGAAAACTCCGATTTCTCAAGTGTTTTAACTAGCACTGACCCCAATCAAAGTGCGGAACAACTCATCTCCATCATATCAGACGCAATAAATCAACACAGTACGCTAAAAAAAGTCCCTAACAGGAAGCAGACTATTAAACCATGGATGACCACTGGCCTCCTGAGGTGCGTGCGAAATCGAGATCAACTCCATAAAAAAGCAATGCAAAATCCCAATGACCTTACTGCTAATCTAATATATTCTAGATACCGAAATTACTGTAACAATTTACTGAAAACTATTAAATGCAATTTTGACCAAAAAGAACTCCTGAAAGCCAATGGTAACCCCAAAGCAACTTGGGACATCATTAAAACTATCAGCTACAAGAACACCTCACCCATAAGTAAGTCAGGGGAACTCCTTAATATGTGCAGCGATCCAAACTCCTCTGTAAATGCTATAAATAGGTATTTTGCGAACGTTGGAGCTGATCTTGCTAGGCAGGTTGCGCAGGGTCAGCGTGTAATTCGTTCAAACTTTGAATTTGACAGCATTGTAAATCCTCAAGGTAACTCATTTGTATTGCTTGAAACAAACTTCTCAGAAATTGAAAATATAATTATAGAATTAAAACAGAATTGTGCAGTAGGTCACGATGGAATACCAGCCTCAGTTATTAAGTCTGCCAGACATGTACTTGTTCCAGCAATAACGCATATCTGTAATTTAGGTATCCGAACAGGTATTTTCCCCGACACTTTTAAGAAGGCATTAATCACACCAGTATTTAAGGGTGAGGATGGTGACCGTGTCGAGAACTATAGGCCTATATCTGTACTCACCACATTATCCAAAATAATGGAGAAGGTTCTGAACAAAAGATTGCTTAGCTATCTTGAATGCAACAATATAATTGCGCCAAACCAATACGGTTTTAGGAGAGGCGTATCAACAGAGGATGCTGTTCTTGAACTAACAAGCCAAATTGTTAAGAATCTTGATTCAAGGACTAAAACTATAGGTATATTTCTTGATTTAGCCAAGGCTTTCGACACGGTCTCTACTCCCATCCTTATACGTGGCTTAGAAAGTTTGGGAATAAGAGATATCACCCTTAACCTCTTCCGTGACTATCTCACAAACCGCAATCAACGAGTTAAGGTAGGCAACTACATCAGTGACGATGTCAATCTGACCTTTGGCGTGCCTCAGGGCAGCGTGCTGGGTCCCACCCTTTTTCTTCTATTTGTGAACAGATTGTGTCAGCTTTCCATCTCAAACTGCAAGATACTCGTATATGCAGACGACACTGCACTTATCGTAAGTGGAGAAACCTGGGAATCTACTCACCACGCAGCTGAAAATGCTCTTGGCATAGTGATGGATTGGCTTTCATTGAACTTACTTACGCTAAATGTCTCTAAAACTCACTATGTCCCTTTCTCAGCTAACTCTGCTACACAGCCTAGTATGCCAGACGTTAGAGCCCATAGCTGTCACCCTTCGCTGACCCCTTGCAGCTGCCCTACTATACACAGAAGCTCTTGTGTTAAATACTTGGGGGTGCACATTGATAACACATTGAGTTGGCAAGAGCATACCAGTGTGACAGTTTCGCGTGTGCGTAAACTAATGTTCCCTATGAAGAAGCTAAGAAGAGTAGTTGACGACCGACTATTAAAAACTATTTATTTTGCCTTGGCTCAATCACTTCTTACCTATTGCATATCAGTCTGGGGCGGTACACTTAAAACGTATCTGCTTCGCCTTGAGAGGGCGCAAAGAGCTGTCTTAAAAGTCATGCTACACAAACCTTATCGGTACCCGACTACCCAGCTTTATAAAGACATATCGGTACTCACTGTACGACAGCTCTGTGCACTTAACATCACTTTACGTGTACACTCAACATTGACCTATGACCCAAGGTTACTAGAGCAAAATAAAAGACGTAAAGATCCTGTATGCCCACCTGTCTCCACCAAAACCGCTCTGGCGAGGCGAAGCTACCCGTCTCTTAGCAGTCACCTTTATAACACGGTAAACGAATCCTGCAACATATATCCTTTACCTAAATTTAAATGTAAAACTGTAGTTAGTAGTTTTCTCCAAAAGTTAACGTACGATGAGACTGAACAACTCTTTGTAAAAAAATCCTACTAACGGATCTAAATACAGATTTAAATTGCTCCTTCATTACTTATTTTATATTGTAACATATTAGGAAACACATAACTAAACATACACACACACCCCTACATACACCCATACCACACACACACCCGTTTCTTGCTTGCTTAAATTTTAATAAATGTTAAGTACTAATGTATAACTGGGTTTTATGCCACCAAGTGCAGAAAATTGTTAATGAACTGTATGAGGAAGGCGCCTGTGTCTGTAACACAGTTTATACTAGCACAGACACAGCCGTTCACTCTGTCTCAAATAATGCATCGTAATTCATTGTTTTATGTTTGATTGAGATGGACAAATTGTATTTGGCTTTTTGAAATAAATATTATTATTATTTCCTTTATTTCATTTAAATACCTACAAATTACATTTTTAAATATTTTTATAAACAAAAAGATAAAAAAAACATTTAAAAATATAAAAAATAGTAGCCCACCGGTATCGGGAACAGGGTCCAAGCTACCGGCGGTCAGGGCTCCAGAGAGAGGAACCTCCTGACAATGCGAGCCGTGTCCAGAAGTACCGCTTTCTGAATCAAGCCCTTGATCCAGCTGCCCAACGAGAGCCTCCTCAGGTGTTGGTCGAGGCTCTTGGCTATTAAGCCATTGGCTGTCACGACTATCGGCACAATGATTGCTGAGTCCACATGCCACATGTCGACAACCTCGCGAGCCAAGTCAAGATACTTGATTTGTTTATCTTTCTCGGCTTTCACGAGGTTCTCATCATGCGGGACGGTTATGTCAACAATCATTGCACGCCGCTCTGATCGATCCACCACCACTATATCAGGCTTATTGGCAACAATAGTCCTGTCAGTGATGATGGATCGATCCCAGTACAATGTGATATTTCCATTTTCGAGAACTGGGTCGGGCACATACCTGTAGTACGGCACCTCCGATTCCACAAGGTTGTATTTCAGAGCAAGTTGCTGATGTATTATCCTAGCTACAAGGTTGTGTCTATGCAAGTACTCTCCGTTAGCTAGACGAGAGCATCCGGAGATAATATGCCTGATTGATTCCCCCGGCCGGTGGCATGCCCGACAGATGTCAACCGTGCCGTCTTTCACAATAAATCTCCGGTAATTGTTCGTCATCATAACTTCGTCCATAATTGCACAGACAAAACCTTCGGTTTCTCCAAAGAGGTCACCGAACCGCAGCCAGGCTACGGACGCTAGTAAATCTACATCGGGTCCATGTAGGGCCCGGTAAAAGCGTCCGTGAAGCTCCTTACTTTGCCATACTTCCATGCGATCATTGGTGTCAAGCACTACTGGCTTGCGCCAGTTCTCTTTAGCCAAGGAGAGCGGGGTGAGGCCCTTGTCCACCGCGACTACATCTCGATGCATCGCCACGTCGGTTTCTAGGAAATATTCCCTGAGACTGCATATCTCGCGATTGTGGAGGGTCTTAGCGTTTAAAAAGCCTCGACCTCCACACTTTCGCGGGATATACAGCCTCATTACCGATGACCGTGGGTGATGCAATCGATTTGCGGTCAACAGCGTCCGGACCCTCCTATCCAGGGCGTCTAGTTCGGTTTGAGTCCATTTGAGTATGCCGAAAGAGTACATCAAAACCGGCATGACCCAACTGTTGAAGGCACGCACCTTGTTTCCGCCTGATAGAAGACTATTAAGTACTTTTTTCAGGCGGCCAAAGAAGCGCTCCTTCAACGATTGCTTCATGTCAGTAATATTGATGCCTAACGCTTCCGACATACCCAAATACTTATAGGTTTCGGATGCGGAGAGGGCTCTAAGGTTTGTGGAATCCGAGAGTTGAGTTCCCACGGATTCCACAATCTCCCCTCGCTTTACATGCATGACCGCACATTTGTCCACACCAAATTCCATCCTGATGGCGCTACTGAAGGTTTCAGTAATTTTCAGTAGCTCCATCAGTTGCAAATTGTTGGGGGCAAAGAGTTTTAGGTCATCCATGTAGAGGAGGTGAGATATAACCTGACCACCTCTCCTCAACCGATAGCCTAGACCTGAATCTTCAAGCAGCGTGCTTAGAGGATTCAAGGCTAAGCAGAACCAAAGCGGACTCAAACTGTCGCCCTGGAATATGCCTCGCTCGATCCTTATCGGCTCGCTATTCCTCTGGATATTTCGACATCCTGGATAGCGAAGGACCGTCCTCCATTGCCCCATACACGTCATCAGGAAGGTGCGCAGAGTTGTATCTACTTTATACAACTCCAGCACCCTCATGAGCCATGTATGTGGTACCGAGTCATAGGCCTTCTTATAATCTATCCAACATGTCGACAGATCCTTTCGGGAACGACGAACCTGTTGGCTAATGGCCATATCAATGAGGAGTAGCTCCTTAGTACCGCGGGACCCATTCTTACATCCATTTTGAGAGGCAGACATAATGGAGTTGGTGTCTATATGTTTGTTAATTTTAGCTCTCAAAATGGATGTAAGAACTTTATAGACCGTCGGTAAACATGTGATCGGCCTATAATTTTTGGGTTCCGCAGTGCTAGCTGATTTATGGAGCAGGTGGGTAACTGCTGTGGTTAGGAACTGGGGTAGCGAACCAGACTCCAAAGCAATCTGGAACTGAGATGCCAAGCGAGCGTGCGACCTTGTTAACCATTTGACCCAAAAGTTGTGCAGCCCGTCCGGCCCTGGAGATTTATTTATTATTATTATTATTATTAAAAAAATCTCTGCTCCCTCACGCCCCTAGTCGCCGCAGGAGACGCCCTGGACGTCGGAAGTCACCAGCCGACTCCCGGCCACAGTAGGCGCGGGCTTGCGAGCGGCGAGCAATGGGCAGCTCGCCGCCCGGCAAGGACCAGGTCCGAGTCGACGGCGCGTTGTGTTCCACGCAGATGCAGTTTTAGTTTTCATCAAAATCGAGCCCGGGACTTGAGTACTTTTGAGTACTTTTCGCTATTCCTCATAGTTACGCATTTGGCCATCCACGCCCACTTGAAAAATTCAAATCTCAAATTGTTTATTGCAATCCATAATGTACAATTACAGGTGGTAAATAAAATAAAAATAATAGAAACAATTATGGACCCTGTCGGGCACAGCAAATTTTTAAATAAGTAGAGAGAGAAAGAGCGCTTTATTAATTCTCTTTGTTATTTAGTTACAATTATTTTATATCCTATTAATTATTTTATACCTATGTATTTATATTTCCATTCATTCACTTATTCTATGAATATTTTATATGCTGGTCTATCTATTCATTTATTTAAATAAAAATATTGCTTATTTCTTTACTCGCTTAAACATTTTTCATTATTATAAATGTAGCACAATTACCAAGTATTGTGTTATAATTTATTTTTTTAATTTATCTACTAGAATTATTTTATATATTATTTATGTATTTAAATTTCCATTCATTTACTTATTCTATTAATATTGTATACACAGGTCTATCTATGTATTTATTATTTCTTTCATCATCATCATCATCATCATTTCAGCCGATAGACGTCCACTGCTGGACATAGGCCTCCCCCAAGTGTCGCCACATTGACCGGTCCCGTGCGACTCGCATCCAGCGGATTCCCGCAACCTTCACCAGGTCATCGGTCCACCTAGTGGGAGGCCTTCCAACGCAACGTCTTCCGGTTCGCGGTCGCCACTCCAGAACTTTTCGGCCCCATCGGCCATCCGTTCTGCGAGCAATGTGCCCTGCCCACTGCCACTTAAGTTTGGCAATTCTTCGGGCTACGTCGGTAACCTTGGTTCTCTTGCGGATGTCCTCATTTCTGATTCGATCACGCAAGGAAACTCCGAGCATAGCCCTCTCCATTGCCCTTTGAGTGACTTTAAGCCTTCTGATGAGGCCCATTGTGAGCGACCACGTTTCAGTCCCGTATGTGATCACTGGCAACACACACTGGTCATAGACTTTCGTCTTGAGACACTGTGGTAAGTTGATTATTTCTTTGATTATATTTAATGTTATTTATTTCTTTACTCGTGTAAAAATTGTTCACTCTGTATATACTCGTATATCACACATGCATGACTATTGGACAGATTCTAACGTCCGACATACACACACGATATAGACACCTTTTACAAGCTTTTCTTTAAGTTGCGATGTATGTATGTACATAATGTAACTCGTATGTTTGTTCGGGTGGTTGGCTCTTGCAACTGAATTTTGAAGCAGATATCTTCAACTGATTGTGCTGAAATTTTGCATGCATGTGTAAATCGGATAACAATGCAAAATTATTATGACATGGAGCTGATCTGATGTTGGAACCTGAAGGTGGCCATAGGAACTCGGTAGTTAAACGACACAACCCCATCGAGTTTGGACTCGTTTGATCCGTCTTGACGAGAACTTTGGTGCTAGATGGAAACCAGGGTCTGATGATGGAACTGGAAGATGGCCATATGAACTCGGTAATTAAACGACACAACCCCATCGAGTTTGGGCTCGTTTGATACTTTGGTGCTAGATGGTAACCAGGGTCTGATGATGTACAGGTAGCTTAAGTGCAGTAAACGCATATAACGGAAAAAACACTGCTACTCGCTACGAACTACGCCGTTGTCAATCTCGCATCAAAAATACTAAAAAGTTAAAAATGAAATTAAAAGAAAAAAAAAAAAACTCTTTAAGAACAAGCTTTTATTATTTCTTAATAAAAATAACTAAAAAGTTAAAAATAATTTAAACCTGATAAGAAATAAATGAAAGCGTGTTAATGTGTGTGTTAGAAAGGGTCTGGTATTACAGTCGAAACCTCTGAAAAAAATCTTCTTTCTGTAAAGTGAGTGTAATCTACCTCAAAATAGTAACTAACTAAATCTATGCTATGCATGCTATGCTATGCATTATATGCAATGCATGCCATGTATTCTATGCTATGCATGCTATTGCATTCTATGCTATGCATGCTATTGGATGCTATGCTAGGCATGCTACTGCATGCTATGCTATGCATGCCATGCTATGCATGCCATGCTATGCATGCCATGCTATGCATATTATGCTATGCATGCTAAGCATGCTATTCTATGCATGCTAAGCATGCCATGCATTCTATGCTATGCATGCCATGCATTCTATGCTATGCATGCTATTGGATGCTATGCTAGGCATGCTACTGCATGCTATGCTATGCATGCTATGCTATGCATGCTATGCTATGCATATTATGCTATGCATGCTAAGCATGCTATTCTATGCATGCTAAGCATGCCATGCATTCTATGCTATGCATGCCATGCATTCTATGCTATGCATGCTATTGGATGCTATGCTAGGCATGCTACTGCATGCTATGCTATGCATGCTATGCTATGCATATTATGCTATGCATGCTAAGCATGCTATTCTATGCATGCTAAGCATGCCATGCATTCTATGCTATGCATGCCATGCATTCTATGCTATGCATGCTATGCTATGCATGCTACTGCATGCTATGCTATAATGCATAGTAGTAATTAAAATAGACGCCTAATATATCTTATAAAAACCCTTTTTAAAAACAAGCCTTTATTTAAATGCGCTTAAATGAAAAAAATAAACTTACTTTAAAACTTTTACTATCAACTTATAACGTCATTACACAATTTATATGATAGAAAAACTTTTTGCGAGATTTACGTTCTCGTATTTACTTAGTTTGAAAATTTTAATAGTTAAAATTAATGACATAAGTTTTTTAATTTACTTGTTTATCTACACAAGTAAATCTCGCAATCATGCAGTCACTAAGACATGACTAAGCGTGTAATGGCTGTCAGTCACGCGTGAGTCAGTCGTGATTTGTGCGGCAATAGCAAACGCAAACGCGCGTGTTCTCGTCAACACCATCGCCGCCGTCGCTTGACACGCCCGCGCCACCAACAGCATTGCCGTTGCATAATTATGATAGTCAACATTTTCGTTTGTTTTAATTTCGTGGCTTAATCGCCTTATATGTAATGTTCCCACTGCTAGGACATAGGCCTCCTCTCGGTGAGAGTGGGTGGGCCTTAATCTACTACGCGGGACCATTGTGGGTTGGTAGATGTCTCATGTCTTTGAAGTTTTGGTTCTAGGACATTCCGGTTTTCTCACGATGTTTTTTGTATTCTACTCTTTTTTGCAACCACGATTTCACTCAGCACATTCTTTGAACACGTTTCGAAATATATTGCAACACGTAACGCATGCTTTAACTTTTTTAATATCCATCAACCGGATTTTGGACTCTTGACTGAAGATGTTTGTGACTGATCGTCTAGGTATCGCATTAGTCCTGCTTCAGTCCGTGATGAAAGATAAATCAAATGCTGTCAGTCAAATTGAGCGTCTAATGGCCGCAATAAAGGCAATAGTATTTTGTTTTATAGTACATAGGAATCTATGGGTATTTGAATTAGCTGGTAGAAAACTGAGAGGTTTTTCCCGTCACTTTTTTTGTATTATCCATGGAATTAGTAAGTACGTTATAGATTTTAACATAATACATCAAAACTCTGTAGTCTCGAGACAGTCAATTATTGGACATAAAAAGGAAAAACTAAACTAGAATTGTAAATGCTATATTACAGTATAGTTTGTTATTTTTAGTTTCTTTTGTTCTGCATAATTAATTTTGCTTTGACTACGTTTGTAAATAGCTTACTAATAAATCTGTGGAAAATGTAGTGGATAGTAAATATATTTGTTAACTTTATTCCTAAGAGGGATGCGCTAGGTAGCCCGTAAAAATAGAATTTTCTTACGTTTTTTGCAATTTGCAGGTCAGTGTCAGGTTCTATGTGGGCTAGATATGAGCGCTGCGTCGGCGCGCCGCCGTCGCCGTGAGTTCATGTCGACGCGTCGTCGCCGAGTTGAGCACGCGGCGCGCCGTCGCAACTAGTTTTCCCGCTCGCACGCGCGGCCCGCGGGAATTTTTGCTTCTTTTCTCATATTTTCTCATATATACGAGTATGTACATATTATTTGAAGTGTTAGCTTATATATTGTATACTAGCTGCGCCCCGCGGTTTCACCCGCATAAGTTTCGATCCCGTGGGAATATCGGAATAAAAAGTATCCTATATTAATTAGTTAATCCTGGTTATAAACTATCTGTGTATCAAATTTCATCCAAATCCGTTCAGTTCGTTGCGTGAAAGAGTAACAAACATCCATCCATCCGTTCATACCAACTTTCGCATTTATAATATTAGTAGGTAGGATTATACAGGGTGGCAGGGACATCGACGCGCAAACGTTGTGAAAAGGTTACACCTGATGCCATAAATAAAATTGCGCAAGTCATTTATCTCGGAAATGACCTGTTAAACATTTTTTCATTTTTGAGTGTGCAATGAATTGCAAACAACGCGATCAAAACGCTCCGCGGATGGCGCGCGCGCACGCGCTACCTACCGCGATACCGCGCGCTGCCCTTTCGAGTTTTATTTACATTGCTGTTTTAAGTGAAATAAGTGAATTGACTAAATTTTAATTAAAAATCTCATTGGGTTAGATAGAAATAATGATTTTATACAGTTTACAGTAAAAAAAGTGCAGAAAAAACGTAAAAATAAAGGACTTTTAAAGAGTTGATGAAAATTTTCAATGCAGATCCCGCGGCGAATTGCGGCGGAGCGGACGGATCTCCGGCTCGATCTCATGGCGACATTGAAAAAGCGACTGTCGCAACCTAGCGCAGGGTACGCCGCGACAGCGGCGATAAGACCCCTCTTTAAGGAGTGGCTAGTTGGCTAGAGAGGCGCCACGGCGTCCTCACCTACCGCCTGACGCAGGTCCTCACCGGACACGGAAGTTTCGGGAGGTTCCTGCACATCATTAGGCGGGAGGAAACGCCCGGGTGTCACCATTGCCAGGATCGCCCAGAGGACACGGTGGAGGTCTGCCCGGCTTGGGCGGAGCACCGCCGCGTCCTCGTGGCGGCGATCGGCGGCGGCGATCTCTCGCGTCCGGCCCTGGTCCAGGCCATGGTACGAAGCGAGAGTGCGTGGAAAGCCGTCTCCTCCTTCTGCGAAGCAGTAATGCTCGCAAAGGAGGAGGCGGAGCGCGTGAGGGAGAGGCAATCTCTGCGCCCTCACGCCCCTAGTCGCCGCAGGAGACGCCCTGGACGTCGGGAGTCACCAGCCGACTCCCGGCCACCGTAGGCGCGGGCTTGCGGGCGGCGAGCAATGGTCAGCTCGCCGCCCGGCAAGGACCAGGCCCGAGTCGACGGCGCGTTGTGTTCCACGCGCGCCTCAAAGAGATGTCAGCACAAACTGACGGGGTCCGCTAGGGCCGATGCCTGCCAGGGCCGCGGGTTGTTCGAAAGAGATACCGTGGTCCCTGGCATAGGCAACTGAAGGAACACAGGTGGGTTTTAGTCAGTAAAAGTCTGACACGCCCTCCTGCTCCGCCCAGAGCGGGAGAAGTCATATGATGATTTCCCACCCAGAAAAAAAAAAGTGTCAGGTTCTATGTTGAACAAAATATGATTCACGAGCGTAACAAGTATATATTTACAGATTCATTATCATTAAATTTTAAAATTTGCAGGCTACCGCTTCTCCCTTAGGTTATTTCTGTTTATTTTTAATACGCTACTGTTTTTTCCCTTACAAAATAAAATAAAATCTCTTCACTCTTTTGCCCATATACGAATTTATTAGGGGTCAGCACCACATTGTCTTTTCCTTCTATACTTCTCTATTAGTCGTCTTCTCGATATTTACCGCCTAGCCATCATCTTTAACACCATCGATCGTTTCTTCGGTCTTCCCCTACTCTTTTAGCCATCCACATTCATACTCAAAACTTTCGAAACTTTCCTTACGGAAAGATGATCCTATAAAACCACTGCAAATAGGCCACTGCTGCCATTAGAAAAAAAGCAGAGATATTTTATATAATATGCATCACGAATAATAAGATTTATTCATAAAATGCACCCAAACATAATCTAAATTAATAAGAGTAACAAAATGAGCATTACTAATATATATACCTAGTCTTGCCATAAATATTGTCACGAAGAAAAAAAACTTTTTTTTATTGCAAATAATATTTATTACTTTTACAGTGTGTTAGTTTAATACATAAATATAAAACAATTTAAAATATAAAAAGTTTATTCGAAGTGATCTCCATTGGCTGCAATACAGTCCTTTAAACGTTGAGGCCAGTTATCAATAGAAGCACGCACTCTTTCCATGGGAAAATTCTTCACTGCCAATCGTATGGATTGTTTTAGGGACTCCAAATTATCATGGCGTTTAGAGCAAGCCATACTCTCTAAAACTGACCATAAATCATAATCCAGCGGATTAAGATCGGGACTAGACGACGGCCAGTCTTCAGCTCTGATGAAGTCCGAAACGTTCACTTCCAACTAAGACTGCGTGGACCGAGCTTTATGACCCGGCGCCGAGTCTTGTTGGAAGGACCATACTTGGTTATTGAACATGGTGTTGTTAAGGGGCTTAACTACCTTCTCAAGAATGGTATCTTGGTACACTTGTGCCGATGTTTTGATACCTTTTTTACAATAATATGGCTCAGTCACTCCTTCATAGCTGACACCCCACCAAACCATCACTGAAGTCGGATAATGCCCACATTGCACTTTGTCGACTAATTGGGAAGCTTCCTTAGAGCTTTGAGCATAAATACGGTCATTTTGTTTGTTAAAATGTTGCTCAATTGTAAAGATTTTCTCATCCGTAAACAAATTTTTTTTGTGACCTCCCTTTGCGTACCGCTTCAGTAGTTGTTTCGATTTTACCAACCTATTCTTTTTTTAAAAAATGACAAGTACGTCTCTTATAGGCTGCAAGTCCTAAGTCATCTTTTAAAATACGCGACATGGTTCTGGGTGCTATCTTCATCTCCCGAGATAAAATCTTTTGCTTTCGGACAGGATTTCTTCGAATTCTTTCCCTTACTGCTTTGACCACCTTTTTCGTACGAACACTACGTGGACGGCCAGATCTTTTTCTGTCACAAACAGAGGAGGTCTCATTGTACCTATTAATAGCCCGGTACACAAATATTTGACTAATACCAAGCGTATGGAGAGTTTTAAAATTTGCATTTGGCTCCATACCAACTTTGTGTAATGCAATCACAGCGATTCGGTTCTCTTTATCACCCCACTCCATTTTAATATCGCAAAATATTGTACAATGTATTGGCGCCAAAATTAGAAAACTCAATGAACAATCGTATAAAAATGACAGATTCCAAATTCAAATGTAATATCCTTCTTATTTTTAATTGTAACAGTATTTATGGCCAGACTGTGTATATATATATATGTAAATGAATCCCTGTTTCCCTTTGTCACGCCATAACTTGAGAAAGACTTTACCGATCCCATCCATCTTTTTTTTTAAGTTTTCTAATACTTTGTAGGAGGTTCTTACGGGAAAAAAATAAGAAAGTTGCTTCACGCGGACTAAGTCGCAGGCAGAAGCTAGCACCTAATAAAAATAAAAGCCTTGTGGCAGGTAATTAACAAAGAAACTGGAAACAAAACAGCGAGATCAGAATGAATTATCTCATTTCAGATAAGTTAAAAGTTGCTGAGACACTAGAAATTTTCTTCATTAACATCCCAATAGAGGTAACAAAATCTCTCTCCTAACCACCTTTATTAGCTGAATCTCTTCTCAAAGAACTTCAAGCCTATTTATATTGTCTCAATTTAAAAAAAATCTTGATATAAAAAAAAAATCACTGCAGTCTTTTGAGGGATTTCCGTTAAGGTTCTTCTATCGTATTATCGTCGGACTTGCTTAATCAATTTTTAGGCAGCGGGTACGTTTCCTGATTTAGAGCTGATTTTTCAATCGACATATAATTTTTATTAGTGGAATAAAATTAACGTCTGTCAGATTTTGTAGGGGAGAACTGTCATAATCAGCCTATTGTTCCCACTGCTGGGACACAGGCCTCCTCTCGGTGAGAGGGAGTGGACCGTAATTCACCACGCGGGCCCAGTGCGGGTTGGTGTAACATGTTTTCGAATTTTTGGTTCTAGGACATGCCGGTTTCCTCACGATGTTTTCCTTCACCGTTTTGAGAGCAGTGCTGATGAAATAATTCGAACCTACGACCTACAACTCATAAGTCGCGGTCGTCACCACTGGGCCACCACTGCTCCTTCGTCGAAAAACTCAACAATTCAAAAATATTCCTTGGATAAAATTATCTGGCGTTGGAAAAATCAGCCCTTAATTAAACACAGTAAAGTAATATGTAACAATTTTCAAATTGGATAGTAAGAGTGATCCCTCTAATTATAAAACTATATCTGTGCTACTAGCATGGGAAATTCTATTAACAAATTATGCTAGACCAGATTATGTCACATTTTAACTCAAATGAGATTTTACACAGTCGCCAGTTAGGTTACACAACGACTGATGCTAAAACTCATCAGTCACATTTTGAGATCCCAGGACGCAATTTGCATTTTCTGTGACTTCTCAAAAGCGTGTGACTGCATGAACCATACACTGATCTGTAAATTACACCACTACTACGGAATTCGTGGATAAGCTGCTGATCTTTTTCTTTCTTATATACCAAACAGATAGCAAAATGTAAACGTTTATGGGTCGATGTTGTATGGGTGGATAGTTTAAATCACTAGAGACCCCAAAGATGTCGCCCTATTAACGGGCGTGCCTAAAGGTTCAATTCTTGGCCTGTTCCTATTTCTAGTTTATATTTATGACCATCCTTACATGATGACTAATGATAGATCTGTTGGTTGTTAATTCGTTTTTGAGTTGTTCAGGTGCATGGTGGTGACATAAGCTACTATCTTTTTTATGAGATAACTAGCTGCGCCCCGCGGTTTCACTCGCATAAGTTTCGAACCTGTGGGAATATCGGGATAAAAAAGTATCTTATATGTTAATCCTGTTTATAAACCATCTGTGTGCCAAATTTCATCCAAATCCGTTCAGTGGTTTATGCGTGAAAGATTAACAAACAAACATCCATCCGTCCATACATCCATACAAACTTTCACGTTTATAATATTATATAAATATGTATATAAATATAAAATATAATATAGTAGGAAGGAAGTAGGATTAGGGTACCTACCATTATTTTAAAAGGAAACAAACATGTGCAATTGGTATTTTTTATTGAATACTTAAATACCATTCATAGTATTTGAAGGTGTACAAAGTATTACATGATGAAGTTACTTGGCTATTGTTTTGTGATATCTTCCTGATTTTATGTGTAATCCTGGTGGGGTTTAAATATATATTATTCCTTCTATATGTACTTGGACATCTAGAAACTGTCTAGGTACTTTTGTCTATTTTACTCAGTACCGCATCCATGGATTCTAAGAAAATAAATTTGATATTATTATTTGCAGCATAAACATTTCAAAACATGTTTTCGCTACAGAAAATCAAAGATATTAATGTACCTAGGTCGATCAATAACTACCCGTGTTTGACGACAGATGGCATTGTTAAGAGTGCATCAGTTACCATAGATGAAACAAGAAAAATAATTTTAAAGAATTCTACAAAACATATTTGCTAAAAAAAACTGGAAAAAAGCAAAGTAAGTATATGGAAACGATCATTAAAACAAGCTGTATATGAAAACTTAGGTCCCATACAAAAGGTCTATGAAAGGAAAGTTCATGAAATGGGTTCCGATTGTGTACCTGAGTTTAATACTATTAAAGATACGTTGTACAGAGCGCGAAAAATTTCCTAAATACAGATATTTTTATAAATCATAGTACCTACTACTAGAAATATACACATACATACACGAAGCTAGTGCTTCATATCTTAAAAAAATAATTTGGTAGTCCAAATTATTTTTTTAAGATATGAAGATGGGACCGATAAAAAAATTCAGATTTTGTCACCCACGTTGTCTGTAAAATGTTAAGGAAACCTCGAATATTATTTGCAGCTGACACATTCAAAGCGGCCCCGAAGCCGTTTTAAGAAAGAAAGAAAATACATTTACCAACTGTATGTACGGACGCCAGCACATCAAGTTACTACAATCAGTCAAATTTCTTTAATAGATTTTCAACTTTATTGGTAAAGTATTAAGGTTCAAGGTTGATTGGGAAAATTTGACAGTTTGGGGTAGCTTGACCTGCTGACGTCTGTACCATTTTGACTTATATTTAAATAAAAAAGCTATCATTGTGCCCGCTATTTACGTCCTGTTACCGGATAAATCAGAACACACATATACTTTCTGTTTCCCTACATGAAAATGGCTCGGGGGAAAAAAATCAACTCAAATGAAGAAGTTATAGCCGAAACAGTAGACTAATAAAATTAAAAAATGAGTAAACTTGCGCTTTCATTGCTAACACGGGAACTTATTGATCAACCTATGTAGGAACAATAGATCTGTAAATCATACCAAAACTGTAACCTAGTACAAAAAAAAACAGTTGTGTTCTTAATTGAACATGAACAGTCAAGGAAAATGAGTAACTTGCCTCCAATGTCGGTATCGTGAATATCAAACGATTTAAAGAAGTCTGGCAGTGAGCAACAGTAAGTATACTTGTCGCTGCTAATAAACCAATCTTCATATTTGTCACAAATGTCTTGTGTCTTGCATTTGATGTCCTTTTCGATTGGCTTAGGATCGTTAACGTGGACTATGGCCACGGCTTCATCGTCGTCGAGCCTTACCACCTGCAATTAAATTCGTTTCATCATGAAAGCAGGTCTCAATGTGTGAGGAATTTATGACGGAACCATCTAATTATTAAACATCATCATCACGCCTGTAACCCCCGAAGGGTTAGGCATAGGTGTACCTATAATAGTCACTCACTTTTCGCCAGATATGTTTAAGTGCCATGTAATAGGGGACGTGCTTATTGTCATTAACCGGGCACAAATCCAAACCCCGGGCTGCTACTGAGAAATTCCTGATGGGAAAACCCAATAACACTTTTGCTCGATCTGGGAATCGAACCCAGGACCTCATGCTCACTAACGCTTGCGACCACTAGACCAACAAGGCAGTCAGCATACAACTAATGGCATTTATTAAAAATGTGATTTCTTAAGAAAAAGGACGTATAAAATAATTTTGCGAGGTTGCATTATGCGTCCAGAGTAATCAATTGACGCACTTTGACCGGCGCCGGCATGTTAATAACTATAACGCTACGTTTCCGGTCCTCTTGACCATACTTGGTTGACATAAGGCCATGTACAAGGATGACAATAATGAATATTCTTCTAAAATAAAGTTGTAGGCGGTTATTGTGTAAAAAGAATCAGGTATATACCTTCCATAAATATCGTGGTATAATAGCTCCATTTTTATCTTGCAACGTGTGCGTGCCAGACCAGGTAACGATGTCAGTGTAGGTAGGCAGCACGGATCTCACCATATCATTAATATTTTCCCATGACGGCTGAAATTATACAATTCATTTGAGACATGCATAAGAGCGGGCATAAATAAAAATAATATGAGTAACACTTGCAAATATCATGTGGTTCACATGATATTTTATTTCTATTTTATGGAACAGAAACATATGACGGCATTTTCTCTATAGAAAAATCTCATGAAGTTAACTCTAATATCCTTGTTAGATCCATAATGAACCTGTGAACATGTAGGTATCTATTAATTATTTCAAAGTCATAAAATAGCGCTTACCTGTGAAGTATTGCAAGGGAGCCAGACCGGGATTGCATTCAGAGGATCGATAAACGTGCTCCTCTTAGCTGGGCCATCATTAAAGTCTATTGCATTCACCAGCTGTGACTTACTATAACAACACGACGATATCGTGTCCTTACAAGTGAATCCTCCCTCAGTTTTTTTGTTGCCAATTCCTGGGTATGTGTACCAGTTGTAGCCGGCGCTCGGACCGTTGTTGTTTGTTTCAGTCATTATGATGCGCGTGTATAAAGGCATATTTTTTTCAGTGTCGAAACAGACTTCGTAAGCTTCTAAAAAGCCAGGGACGTTGTAGCCCACTCTCAATAATTCGGAGGTTTCCGTTAAGCATTTCACTTTCTTTCTGATAATGGAGGGTTGAATGCTGTTAGTGCACTGTAAGTCTGAGAGCTTGTAATTTTTGCCTTCTACTACGAAAGAGTCTTCTTTATAACACAATGCCTCTAATGTGTTCTTTTTAGGGAAGCTTTTGAAAGTATTTGACGTCTCTTTATTGCTCGGACAAGACAATGTGATTTTGCCTTCTTGTTCCACTACTGTATAATGTTTCTTGTTTTCTAACGTGTGCCAGAATCCTTTGCCATCTAGTACAAGCGGCATATATTGCATGTGCGCAGTTCCCAAGTTCCTAGTTATCAAACATGCTGTAACAAAATAATATATTTAGATGGATAGAGCTATATGTGGGTATACTTTATATCCTTAATTTTATTTATTTACTGTATAAGTCCTATTTCTAACTCCCAGCGTGAGTCATAAGCCGTGGCAAACCGTGCGCCGCCTGTAGACGATGCGCGGGAGGGTATACCAATATCTTCGAATGACCCATGGAGCAGTGCCGTATGTCAATTATAGACTGATTACCTTCAGAAGGGTTCAGCATTTTGATTGGGTCATCCGCGAACCGCCGCCCGCTTCAGGCGGCCCCGCACAGATCCATTGTAATACGCTATAGGTTGGCAAAACTACAAAATTATTTCTGCGTGAAGACATAAATAATAGATACTTGCCTGAAGACTTGACGTCAAATGTCCTCTGTACTGATCCGTGTACGTTGCTTACGTTGCAGGTATAGTGACCTAGGCCTGCCGACTTTAGGTCGGTTAACACTTTGCCATTAAACCTCCATTCAACCTGAAAGTTACAGGGTTTACAGTGTGTTGCTATACATTTAGGGGTCCTAAAATATTTTCACGTGGTCTAAACATTATTTTAATAGCTCAGCATTTTGAAAGTACCTTTTAGTCTATTAATTGTCATTATGAAAAACTGAAGGTGAAAAATATAATTATGTGTGCATAAACGACTCTAATATTTCGATTTATAGCGTTTTAATAACCAAGTGCAATGCAAACTTACGACGGGCTTCGGTTTCGCGTTCTCTCGAATGTCGCAGTTTTCTGTAATATCTGATATAACTCCTCGCCAGTCGCTAAGCACTAAATTAGCGTCGGCAAGAAACGCCGGCGCACTACCGACTTCCACCACGTATGTGTGTGTATGTGTGTTTCCATGCTTGTCGCTCACACGACACGTATAGTTGCCGTCGTGTTCAGTGAATGAAGCATTTGTTATTTGTATGTACGATTCTTTGATATCTGCGTCCGTCGTCTGTGGAAGCAGAACCATATTTTAGTTAATTTTAGACAGCCAATCAAGTCGTTAAAAAATAATTTAAAAATTAATAATATGATTTGATTTTTTAACGACTTGATTGTAGCGACCCTCATCTGCTCTCATCTGCGACATCGATTTTTTTTATAGTATGCGAGTTCCACGTAACTGAATATGTTGCGTAGTTTAGAAGTTTTCAGAATAACAATGCGGTCACACAGAGACAGACACGAAAAGCGACTTGTATACATATTATAAATATAAGTCACTTTTCGCTTTATTTCGGAAGTTTTATGTGTATAATACATTAATATTCAACAAAAATATAATTAAGACATCTTCATGCTTCGCTTTAATTTATAATATGCATAGATGTTTATCTTAACCACCGGCAGCGGGGACCCGACTCGGAGCCGGTTTGACACTAAACCTCTTGCCGTTCGGTAGCACTCCATCCACATCTCCCCTGCTAACTTACAATTGCTGGCCGTGGCGTCGAGGAATAATCCTTGCTCGACGCGGTGGTAGTCTCTGATGATTCGAGTTCCGGAGGCGATGAGGTGGTGCTCATCGACGAGTCCGGGGTTCGTGGGCGTACTTTCGTCTATAAAATTATTAATATTCTATATTAAAATTTTTATCTTGTTATTTTTAAAATGTCGTCAAAACACGGAGGATACAGGATACGGAGATATATCTCCGTATCCTGTATCCTGGGCTCCTGGACCTTTGGAAGGCGAAAAATGGGCCGAAGCTAACTCGCAGATCAGTAAGACACGTTTAATTAATTTTTGTTATTATTATCAAATACATATATTTGCCAAACTAATTATCATTGACTTACATATCTATTTAACCGACTTTCAAACAAAACACACTGACTGCAATTTTAAACAGAGTAATTAGATCAAACAAGAACAATGAAAAAGTAAACTAGAGTTTAGGTACTGTTATTATATTTTATTTTTAGCCGTTAATGTCCCACTGCTGGGCAAAGGCCTCCCTATTCTCTTTCCACTTCTCTCTCTGTCCAGAGCTGCCAAAGGCCAATACTGTTGACAGGTACTGTTGTAAATTGTTAAATTAACACCAAAACCACTTTCACTGTAGTTGTCCCGTTTTAGCATGGCAATAGCGGTCATTGTCCTTCCCCTAATATTACTCCGTAGGAACCCAAACAATGAACTATGTATCGTTTTTGGAACATGTTGGAGATCACGATGGCTATGGGTTCAGGACATCAAAGGACTTTATTTCAGTTTTTGAAAAAAAATGCTAGAATAGGTGGGTCAATGACCACTATGGCCATACCATACACGCAACAATTACAGAAATATTTTTTGTAGGAATGAGAATATACTTACTATAAACCATTTAAGTGATTGGGATGCAGAACTAATATAAGGTTCACATTTTAGTTTTTTCGTTTCACCCTCTAATAAGTAAACGAAATGTTCTGTGCCGAAGTTCGTGGGGAGCTCTGCAGAAGAATAATCCACACATTTAAAAAATATTCCAAGAAAACAGGCAAGATAAAATATTAATTGCTGAAAACACTAGTAGGTAGGCCTGATTGCTAATTTTGGATTCGTTGCTCTCATTAAACATTGCAGTTGAGAAAGCGGAAAATAGAATTACAGGTTAATATAATACCCGTGCTGTGGTTTTTAATGGGATTTCCTTGTCAAAGTAATAAGCCATTTACAAGCCATTCCACCATTTCCTTACAGAGTCCATTTGCTTATGTAACATAATTAACTCGTTAGTGCTGAGCATGAGGTCCTGCAGGTGTTGATTCCCAGTTCGGGCAAAGATTATTCGGTTTTTCTATCAAGAATTTCTTAGTAGCATCCCGTAGTCTGGATGTGTGCCCGATTGAGGGCAATAGGCTCGCCTATTACGGGGCTTAAGCATAACTGACGAAATGTTGGTGTTGCTATAGGCACACCTCTGCCTAGCCCTTCGAGAATTACAGGATGGCAGGCTGGTGGTGTTATAATTTCACTATAATATAACTTACTTTTAACTGTTGCTTGGAACGTAGTGCTGGCTGTACTAATGTAGTTTTTAGCTTCACACGAGTACAGCGAAGAGTCTTTCTCTGTCGGTTTCATAATGACTAGAGCTCCATCCTCAATTGTGTACTTTGAATCTGAAATTAACGACATAATAATGACCAACAGTTAGTTTTAGTATACAGGGTTAAATTAAATTAGCTAGCGAAACTCTGCAGATGTGATGGGTATCGATATTTAAACAAGGTCAAATTACAAAATTAAATGATTTGATGTTTTTTTTTGCGGGGTCACCAACCGCTGGTTATTTGGTTACTTGAAGTTTGAGTTGAGAAAGTCTGTTTTATTTTGTCTATTTATCGAAACCCATCACGTCTGTGAAGTTTACACGAAAAAAAAACAGATTTTTTACACTGATATTTCAAGTAGCAAACTGCGGTCGAAGACCCCACAGAAAGAAGCCATCAAATTAATTTGTTTTGTTTTATCATGTCTAAGTCTATCGGTACTCATCACTGCGGAGTTTTGCTAGCTAATTTAATTTGACCCTGTAGGGAAAAGCCAAAGCACACCCCTACCAATAATGTTATTCCAACATGGAAAAAGTCGATGTCAAAATCTAAAAGGAAATAATGAACGCTGTCAAAGCTAGACCATCGCCATCGGTTTTGTTATCGGCCAGGGGAATGAATGCCGTATTACAAAGTATTAATGCCATCATGATTCCAGTGCGAAAAAGGATGGTGCTATCAGTCATGTATAGCTCTCTCTCTAACACTGAAATCATGATGGCATTAAACCTTCATACTATACCTTATACAATACGGCACATGATTAAGCTACTTTCAAGTTTCCACTAAATAGGAGGTACATTAGGCGCGGACTGCTACGGTGTAGTCGCGTAGCATGTCGCAGCGTTACGTTTTTACTACGCAGCGTAGGTCGAATTTATCATTCCAAAAACAAAAGGTATTTGTATTTTATCTTAATGAAATATATTTCTAAAGTATGTTTAAAAATGTGCATGATATTAAAATAATGTATCACATTGTTTAGTAACACACTTAAACTTTAAAAATCTTTAAACTACTTGATAGTAAAAGTTTTAAAGTAAATGTTTATTTTTTCTTTTTAGCGCATTTAAATAAAAGCTTGTTTTTTTAAAATGGTTTTTTACTTTTAATTTTCTTCTGTAGAAACCTTGTCCTGACAATAACACACATAAAAAAAAATAATTATCCATTTGGTTCAGTCGATCGGAAGTTATGCGCGTACATACGTTTCGGTGATTCATTTTTATTTATACAATATGTAACAAAAACCTTGTCCGATCCTTAAGAGTATTATTCGGTATCGTACTGCGTACACATATTCGTAACCATTTAATGGATTTGAGATTATTATTTTTCCCCTGTGAATATCATTAAATAAAAATAAAAATAAAAACTGATCAAAGGCAACACTGATCGCTCGACAAAATTCACGTGTACAGTACCTACAGTTTCGTGTCAAAGAAGTCCCCTGAGCGAGACGGTTTGTATGACCCCGTGTCATGAACCTGCTTTGTCGCGTGCCACCAAATAAACTTATAACGAAAGAAACCTACGCTACGTCATACCTGCCTACCCGTAGGTATCAGCTGATATTGTTTTGTAGGCATAGTGATCCGGATTTCAGACACTCTGTATTTTGTGTTTCAGACCTAATTCTGTTTATCAAGAAACAATTAATTGAATTAAATGTAGCCCTGCAAAGAGCTTTTTTTAAATGTGATGTGCTTTTGGCAATGTACTAACCGACTGCAGGTATCAGTTTATTAAAATGTTGTTGTTGCATACTTCGGCGAACGTGCTCCACATGTCCACCTCCAACACTAATACACTTTTGACACCTTTTTCACTAAATTTGCTTTCTCCCTTCAGCACTCTCCAAACCCGCATGTGGTTTGTCTCTAATTGTCGCGCAACAGAGCGTGTTGAGCCCCTTTGCGTGGGGTCCGCGGCAAACATATCCAACACTTGTTCCTCAATTTCCACGTTGCGCTCTCGTGGTCTTCCAACATCAGTGGCCTGCGACTCCTGTCCATGAACACTGCCTGTGGTGTACACATGGTTATGCAGGCGTTGGAACGCACGCTCCGACGGTACTGTTGACCAGGTGTGAACCTGGTCTATTAGCGAAACGCACCTCGTACGTTCTACGCGCAGCTGCATAATTACAGTCGGTCTTGCCTAAGCACATCAACATATTAAAATATTCGTGATTGGAATACGACATTGTCCGCGAAATGATAGCTCGTGATACGAACGGACATCCGATTGAAAGCTATCTCCACGAAAGACTGGCAACAAGTAGCGCGCCGGTAGGCAACCAGTCGGCGACATCAAAGAGTCGACGACTAGTTGACACAGTGCCTACAACGCGGTAGTGTAGGGCTGTGTTCTTTGAAATAAAAATAGGTAAAAATAAAAATATTTTGCCCGCGGGTGGAGTGTTGTCAACTTATGAAAATTTGTCATATTCAGTGTTAAATTTCGCATGGATTATAAAAAAAAAAATCAGTAACTTCTGGTTTTTATGAGTTACATTTTTTATAACAATTTTTTGTAGTACGTATGTTGAACCAGGAATACGCCTTTATTGGATCGGACAAGGTTTTTGTTACATATTGTATAGATAGATACTTATTAATTATATATTTATAAATTACCTACCGGGTGTAATAGTGGCACCTTTTAATTTCCATGTTATAACTGGTTTTGGAATACCGACGACGTCACAAGGGATCCTTAAAACTAGATCTCCTTCAATTCCTTCTACTGTTGTAGATTTTTTAATGATTTCTGGTGCAACTGTAAAATTAAGATTAGTTACGTACAAGAAGAAAAAAATGTGACCTTTGTAAGTCAAAGATGTAGTGACAACAATTTTGAAGATGGTTGGAACATGTTGTTAGAATAGATGATCAAAAGGGTTTTAAAGGTGGATCCTTCAGTAAAAACGGGGTAGACGATTCGATCCAGCTTGTCCCTTGCTGCCCCAGCGACGCCCTGAGCCGAGGTCCGTACCAACCCCACAGGGAGTGCCCTTAGCGTGTAGTCACTTAGATTACAAGCTTTCTGCCCTTGCAGGAGGCATTAATTTATTAAGGCATCCACAGGACAGACCGGTTAAGCAGCCGACGGCCTCACAAAAAATATTACAAGACCGATTCACAAAAAAGGAAACTCTCATGGGCACACACAAGAAAGTACGAGCCAATGAAACAAAAGAAGCAAAATAATCTTAAATAGTCTTTTCCTGTACAGAAAAGTCTTGCCAAAAAATGTCAGGTATGCACAGTAGGCCGCACGTCAGTAAACTTGAGCTGGTCTACCGCAGTAGGGAGTTTCAATAGAATAAAAGGTCAGCTTATACTGGTTTTGTTACCACTGACGTGCCTACTGTACTTGAGTAGTACTCGGCGTGCGTGTAGGACCAGATATTGATATACCTACAGAGGTACAGAGTCAGACGTAGTCTCAAACGATTTCTGTATGAATAGGTAAGACTAATAAACGATACTTACATTCAACAACAAAAGCTGTGATGTGTTCATTACTACCGATTTCGTTCGTTGCTACACACTTGTAGCGCCCCGCGTGTTTGTTCTCCACCCTTGGAAAATTTAGCACTTTGTCGGATCCGAGAATTGGTACAAACTTTAAGCCGGAGTTGTCCATAAATTTCCATGTTATTGTTGGCTTTGGTTCACCTTCGATCCTGAAACGGTCGGAGAATTTATAATATTCTCCCGGGAAAGCTACGAGACTCCCTCCGAGGGTTATTGTTGCAAAATTAATGGTAACGATCATTATTACCAGATAGGTATTTGCGCCAAGTTTAAAACTTCTTTACCGAAACTAATTTTCCCCTTGTTGCCCTCTTAAAGCTCAATTTCCGGAGTCCTTGATTCTTACCCAGTTTGGTTTTGAACTTTGCAGTTCAAAAACAGTAGTACATTTAAGTACCGACGCCAGCAGGTCAAGCTACCCGAAACTGTCAAATTTTCCCAATCAACCTTGAACCTTAATGCTTTACTGATAAAGTTGAAAATCTATTAAAGAGATTTGACAGATTGTAGTAGCTTGATGTGCTGGCGTCTGTACATCAAGTTTCTACCTTTTATTCATAAAACTAAACACATATTATATGTAGACGATATATATAGATTGATAACTCAAGAGCTTTAAACTTGTTCTGGGAACACCTATGGCATTAAGTCCGCCTGTGTGCAGTTGTGTGCTTAATGTATTAAATGAATAAATCAATAAAAAAGGATTTTCGCATAAAGTTTCTGCACAGGCGATTATATTTGTGTTGTTTGGTATTTATCTTTCAATATTTACAGTATTAAAACACTTACGTGCACTCGATACTAGCCGGCATTCCTAATCTCACTCTCTTAGCACTAGCTCCTGATACTTTTGGGGCTTCTGTAAATAATTAAAAACCAAATGTCATTAATTGGAAGTTTGTGTTACATTACGACGAAAAGTAATGGCCTGCCGATCGATTCTGTAAAAATCTCACCCTGAAAAGTTAGGTGAAGTGAGCTTAGAGTGAGCTGTCAATAGTGTCAAACCCTTAGCATTATTTGGCATGACAGCTCACTCCACGCTCACTTCACCTAAGTTTTCACGGTGAGATGGTTACAGAATCGCACTGCTGATTTGCCGAGGCAATGTTTTTTTAACGGAAAACTTGTTTCTTTTTTTTTGTAAAAAGTTCACTTGAATCTGTAGATTCTGGTTAAGCCTAAAAAGTAATATCTTGCAAGCAGCCACCAGAATAAAAACTTTTACAATACGTCTGCTTTGAGGGCCGCCGATGTTTTTGGCTTGTTCATTTTAAATGCGTGTGTTTGAAAAACCATGTCCGTATCGGAAAATCGGGCAATCTTGCGAGTTATTGCAAATTTCTAAAGCGTGCAGATACATATAATATACTGTGCTGTCGTGAAGCATATCCGCAGTTTTTAGTCCAACTGCGGTATAGCACTCCATGATTTGCCATTTTCACGCATGTATTTTACATTTTGTCTGCGGTACAATTTTCAAAGTTGCAACTGGATAAAATGCCATTTTCATAATTGAAAGCAATTTCTGTATACTTTTGAATAATCTATGCACATAACAGGCTCATAATAATATGCTCACGATAACCAAAAGTACTTACGACGAATGTACGTTTTGAACGTTGCACTGACTGCGCCGGCTTCGTTCTTCGCCTCGCACGTGTACGAGTTAGTGTCGCTCACCTTCGGATCTTTTATTATGAGCGTTCCATCCTCTGTGGCATACTTCGCACCTGAAACGTAAGAGAGCGTTGCTACTGAAATTACCTATGTATACTAGAACGAAGGGTATGAACACGGAATGTCGAGTTAAAAAAATATCGGCTTTGTTGGACATCGCCGTCGTTCCTGTCATTCATATTTGTGTCACAGTTCTTCTCTAAAACGCGATGTGCCATAAGTAGTACGGTGACAGGTACATATCTTAAGCACTCGATTTAAGAGTGGGAATCGGTTTGCGCATTGTAAACTTATGGTAAAATCGTCCCCACTCTTTTATCGAGCGCTCAAGATTCGTTCCGGTTACTGTAACGCCAGAGAGCAGTGGTAACGGCCGCGACATACGAGTTGTAGGATCGAACCCAGACAGGAGCTTTACTTTCTGTTGATTATTTTATCACCAATTGATCTCAAAACGGTGAAGGAAAACATCGCAAGGAAACCGGCATGTCCTAGAACCAAAATTTCGAAGACATGTGACATGTACAACCCGCACTGGGCTCGCGTGGTGGATTACGGCCCACTCCCTCTCACAGAAAGGAGGCCTGTGTCCCAGTAGTAGCATCGTTATAGGCTAATTATGCAACTGTAATGCCCGGATACTACAGGTGGTTAATTATTTTGACTGAAAATATTATGGGATACTAATTGCGATTGCAGTGCAACCACACAGTTTTGACATCTTACTTGGAGTAATGTAACGACCGCTTAGCTTCCAAACGATGACAGGTTTTGGGATACCAGCTGCAACGCAAGGAATCTTCAGAAGTGGGTCCCCCTCAGTAGCTTGATATACCATAGAGCTTTTTGTAGTAATTTTTGGAAGATCTGTAAATATCAAGAAGTTCATAAGTTCTATGTAGTCCTGAATAGTAGCCGTATACCTTGTGGTTATGGAAATCGACGTTGAATTTACCTTGAACAAATAATTTCGTGACGTGCTCATCTTTGCCTGCTGCGTTCTCCGCCACACACTTGTACTTTCCCTCGTGTTTGCCCTCCACGTTCGTTATGCGCATCACGGTTTCAGAACCAGCTAAAGGTGTAAACATTGAACCTGATTTATCCCCAAATAGCCATGTTATCTTTGGTGCTGGTAGGCCACTAACAACTCTGCAAGCATGGAATAAAAACCATTATTTGTTGCCCTGCTCTGAAAAGACTACCTTATTCAATCTCAGTATTTTAAAGTTTATAATGGTGTTTTGTTTGCTACTCACAAGTACAACCACGAAGTAAATACAGTGGCAGGGACAACGACGCGTCAACTGTAACTATGAATTCATCACATGATTCTAGACCCCCTAGCGTAGAAATTTTTCGGCGGTTATAAAAAAATAATCCGCTGTTTAATAGAAAAGTGAAATACGTGCGCGGTCAAAATGTATGGAACAGCAAATTTGTTTTTTAATGACCGACGAATAAATTCAACGCAGGGGGCTTCGGAATTATGTACTAAGTCTATGGTAACAACCTGCACGTCGGTATCCCTGCCACTCTGTATACAGAGTACAACCTACATAAGAGATTGCTACTTACTTGCATTCAACGATAGCAGTTTTACCCTTTGTGACCTTTATTTCAGTTTCTCCCTGTACCTTAGGAACAACTAAAAAAAAAAATAAACACATTTTATTTGTTTTGTTGGAGATTCTGGTTAAGTCTAAAAAGTAATATCTTGCAAGCAGCCACCAGAATAAAAATTTTACAATACTTCTGCTTTGAGGGCCACCGATGTCTTTGGCTTGTTCATTTTAAATGCGTGTGTTTGAAAAACGCATGTCCGTATCGGGAAATCGGGCAATCTTGCGAGTTATTGCAAATTTCTAAAGCGTGCAGATACATACAGGGTGGCCGGAACATTGACGTCCAAAAATAAAATTTAGGTCCCTCGTATCGTGGGGTATCCGAATCACCCCCATGTATGTTCCGCGACTTTTCATAGATTTCGAGTTACGAATTTTTTTCTGATTTTTTGAGAATGATCGACCTGACCAATCTAAAAAATTTTTTAAAAAAAAGTACATGGCTTTGTCGAGATTTTTTTTTTGCAACTGAATTTTCGTGAGTAGTACTTTTATGCATAAAATAATCAGCTTCGTAACTGTGATGAAAGTTATGAAAAAGTTGGTCTAAAGTGAAAAAATTACGTTCGGTAAATTATAGCTTAGCATTTCAACTTTAAATAAAAAAATTAAACAGGAAACTTCATGGTTCCTAAGTAGGCTTCAAGAATGCGCCAGACTCTCAGCTTTCATAATCATAAAAAAATTAGTACTTAATGGGGCTACTTTGGCTTAAATCGGCCTTCAAAAACTGCGAGGTAGAAAATTCTTAAAATTAGTCATCTGACGAATACTTTGCTAACCAAAAATGACTGCAAGAAAAGCTAAGATTCAAAAATTTCGCGCGATCTTTTCCCGTGCACCATGGGTTGTAAACGAAGGCGCTACTCTTTTACCTGCAATAACAATGGACTGAGAGGATAAGAGACCGAATTATTGCTATCTCTCTCACTCTCGGTGGCGAGGAATGCCCCTCTCGCCACCGAGAGTGAGAGAGATAGTAAGGCGCGCAACCGAAGCCGATCATTCTCAAAAAATCAGAAAAAAATTCGTAACTCGAAAACTATGAAAAGTCGCGGAACATACATGGCGGTGATTCGGATACCCCACGATACGAGGGACCTAAATTTTATTTTTGGACGTCAATGTTCCGGCCACCCTGTATAATATACTGTGCTGTCGTGAAGCATATCCGCAGTTTTTAGTCCAACTGCGGTATAGCACTCCATGATTTGCCATTTTCACGCATGTATTTTACATTTTGTCTGCGGTACAATTTTCAAAGTTGCAACTGGTTAAAATGCCATTTTCATAATTGAAAGCAATTTCTGTCTACTTTTGCATAATCTATGCACATAACAGGCTCATAATAATATGCTCACGATAACCAAAAGTACTTACGACGAATGTACGTTTTGAACGTTGCACTGACTGCGCCGGCTTCGTTCTTCGCCTCGCACGTGTACGAGTTAGTGTCGCTCACCTTCGGATCTTTTATTATGAGCGTTCCATCCTCTGTGGCATACTTCGCACCTGAAACGTAAGAGAGCGTTGCCACTGAAATTACCTATGTATACTAGAACGAAGGGTATGAACACGGAATGTAAAGTTAAAAAAATATCGGCTATGTTGGACATCGCCGTCGTTCCTGTCACTCATATTTGTGTCACAGTTCTTCTCTAAAACGCGTTGTGCCATAAGTAGTGGTGACAGGTACATATCTTAAGCGCAAGATTTAAATGTGGGAATCGGTTTGCACATTACAAACTTATGGTAAAATTGTCCCCACTCTTTAATCGAGCGCTCAAGATTCGTTCCGGTCACTGTAACGCCAGAGAGCAGTGGTAACGGCCGCGACATACGAGTTGTAGGTTCGAACCCAGACAAGAGCTTTACTTTCCGTTGATTATTTTATCACCAATTGATCTCAAAACGGTGAAGGAAAACATCGCAAGGAAACCGGCATGTCCTAGAACAAAAATTTCGAAGACATGTGACATGTACAACCCGCACTGGGCTCGCGTGGTGGATTACGGCCCACTCCCTCTCACAGAAAGGAGGCCTGTGTCCCAGTACAAAGATCGTTATAGGCTAATTATGCAACTGTAACGCCCGGATACTACAGGTGGTTAATTATTTTGACTGAAAATATTATGGGATACTAATTGCGATTGCAGTGCAACCACACAGTTTTGACATCTTACTTGGAGTAATGTAACGACCGCTTAGCTTCCAAACGATGACAGGTTTTGGGATACCAGCTGCAACGCAAGGAATCTTCAGAAGTGGGTCCCCCTCAGTAGCTTGATATACCATAGAGCTTTTTGTAGTAATTTTTGGAAGATCTGTAAATATCAAGAAGTTCATAAGTTCTATGTAGTCCTGAATAGTAGCCGTATACCTTGTGGTTATGGAAATCGACGTTGAATTTACCTTGAACAAATAATTTCGTGACGTGCTCATCTTTGCCTGCTGCGTTCTCCGCCACACACTTGTACTTTCCCTCGTGTTTGCCCTCCACGTTCGTTATGCGCATCACGGTTTCAGAACCAGCTAAAGGTGTAAACATTGAACCTGATTTATCCCCAAATAGCCATGTTATCTTTGGTGCTGGTAGGCCACTAACAACTCTGCAAGCATGGAATAAAAACCATTATTTGTTGCCCTGCTCTGAAAAGACTACCTTATTCAATCTCAGTATTTTAAAGTTTATAATGGTGTTTTGTTTGCTACTCACAAGTACAACCACGAAGTAAATACAGTGGCAGGGACAACGACGCGTCAACTGTAACTATGAATTCATCACATGATTCTAGACCCCCTAGCGTAGAAATTTTTCGGCGGTTATAAAAAAATAATCCGCTGTTTAATAGAAAAGTGAAATACGTGCGCGGTCAAAATGTATGGAACAGCAAATTTGTTTTTTAATGACCGACGAATAAATTCAACGCAGGGGGCTTCGGAATTATGTACTAAGTCTATGGTAACAACCTGCACGTCGGTGTCCCTGCCACTCTGTATACAGAGTACAACCTACATAAGAGATTGCTACTTACTTGCATTCAACGATAGCAGTTTTACCCTTTGTGACCTTTATTTCAGTTTCTCCCTGTACCTTAGGAACAACTAAAAAAAAAATAAACACATTTTATTTGTTTTGTTGGAGATTCTGGTTAAGTCTAAAAAGTAATATCGTGCAAGCAGCCACCAGAATAAAATTTTTACAATACTTCTGCTTTGAGGGCCACCGATGTCTTTGGCTTGTTCATTTTAAATGCGTGTGTTTGAAAAACGCATGTCCGTATCGGGAAATCGGGCAATCTATCGAGTTATTGCAAATTTCTAAAGCGTGCAGATACATATAATATACTGTGCTGTCGTGAAGCATATCCGCAGTTTTTAGTCCAACTGCGGTATAGCACTCCATGATTTGCCATTTTCACGCATGTATTTTACATTTTGTCTGCGGTACAATTTTCAAAGTTGCAACTGGATAAAATGCCATTTTCATAATTGAAAGCAATTTCTGTCTACTTTTGCATAATCTATGCACATAAAAGGCTCATAATAATATGCTCACGATAACCAAAAGTACTTACGACGAATGTACGTTTTGAACGTTGCACTGACTGCGCCGGCTTCGTTCTTCGCCTCGCACGTGTACGAGTTAGTGTCGCTCACCTTCGGATCTTTTATTATGAGCGTTCCATCCTCTGTGGCATACTTCGCACCTGAAACGTAAGAGAGCGTTGCCACTGAAATTACCTATGTATACTAGAACGAAGGGTATGAACACGGAATGTAAAGTTAAAAAAATATCGGCGATGTTGGACATCGCCGTCGTTCCTGTCACTCATATTTGTGTCACATTTCTTCTCTAAAACGCGATGTGCCATAAGTAGTACGGTGACAGGTACATATCTTAAGCGCTCGATTTAAGAGTGGGAATCGGTTTGCGCATTGTAAACTTATGGTAAAATCGTCCCCACTCTTTTATCGAGCGCTCAAGATTCGTTCCGGTCACTGTAACGCCAGAGAGCAGTGGTAACGGCCGCGACATACGAGTTGTAGGTTCGAACCCAGACAGGAGCTTTACTTTCTGTTGATTATTTTATCACCAATTGACCTCAAAACGGTGAACGAAAACATCGTAAGGAAACCGGCATGTCCTAGAACAAAAATTTCGAAGACATGTGACATGTACAACCCGCACTGGGCTAGCGTGGTGGATTACGGCCCACTCCCTCTCACAGAAAGGAGGCCTGTGTCCCAGTACAAGGATCGTTATAGGCTAATTATGCAACTGTAACGCCCGGATACTACAGGTGGTTAATTATTTTGACTGAAAATATTATGGGATACTAATTTAGTATCCCATAATATTTTCAGTGCAACCACACAGTTTTGACATCTTACTTGGAGTAATGTAACGACCGCTTAGCTTCCAAAAGATGACAGGTTTTGGGATACCAGCTGCAACGCAAGGAATCTTCAGAAGGGGGTCCCCCTCAGTAGCTTGATATACCATAGAGTTTTTTGTAGTAATTTTTGGAAGATCTGTAAATATCAAGAAGTTCATAAGTTCTATGTAGTCCTGAATAGTAGCCGTATACCTTGTAGTTATAGAAATCGACGTTGAATTTACCTTGAACAAATAATTTCGTGACGTGCTCATCTTTGCCTGCTGCGTTCTCCGCCACACACTTGTACTTTCCCTCGTGTTTGTCCTCCACGTTCGTTATGCGCATCACAGTTTCAGAACCAGCTAAAGGTGTAAACATTGAACCTGATTTATCCCCAAATAGCCATGTTATCTTTGGTGCTGGTAGGCCACTAACAACTCTGCAAGGATGGAATAAAAACTATTATTTGTTGCCCTGCTCTGAAAAGACTACCTTATTCAATCTTAGTATTTCAAAGTTTATAATGGTGTCTTGTTTGCTACTCACAAGTACAACAACGAAGTAAATACAGTGGCAGGGACAACGTCGCGTCAACTGTAACTATGAATTCATCACATGATTCTAGACCCCCTAGCGTAGAAATTGTTCGTCGATTATAAGAAAATAATCCGCTATTTAATAGAAAAGTGAAATACCTGCGCGGTCAAAATGTATAGAGCAGCAAATTTAGTTTTTAATGACCGACGAATTATTTCAACGCAGGGGGCTTCGGAATTATGTACTAAATCTATAGTAACAGCCTGCACGTCGGTGTCCCTGCCACTCTGTATACAGAGTACAACCTACATAAGAGATTGCTACTTACTTGCATTCAACGATAGCAGTTTTACCCTTTGTGACTTTTATTTCAGTTTCTCCCTGTACCTTAGGAACAACTAAAAATAAAAAAATAAACACATTTTATTTGTTTTGTTGGACGATGGAGCTAATAGTGTATTACTACTCTATCAGAAGTGAGACGATACTATTAAAAGAAGAGCAGTGGTGGCCCTGTGGTAACGTTCCTGACTTATGAGTTGACTTGGTCGTGGGTTTGAACCCAGCCGGTGCTTTACTTTGTATAAGTCATTTCATCACCACTGCTCTCAAAACGATGATGGAAAATATCGTGAGGAAACCGGCATGTCGGCAAGAACCAAAACTTCGAAGACGTGTCATCTACCCAACCCCCACTTTTGGCCCGCGAGGTAGATTACAGCCCACTCTCTCTAGAAGAGAGGAAGACTGTGTCCCAGCAGTGGGAACATTATAGGCTAATTATGCTACTGTTAGAAGTAATTGTTTGTTCTTGCTGGCTGAAATGAACAAAAATATTAATTTGTAGGTACTTACTTAGTCCATCAATTTTAACTCGTGTCATGAAGGATTTTTGCACATCCTTCTTGTTTTTCAAGGAAACTTTGCAAACATATCTGCCAACTAAATCCAAATCCATCTTTTTTATTTTTAATTGAGTGCGACTTGCAGATACCTCGTACTTGTCAGATGTTTCTATCTCTCTCGTTTGTCCTGTCATCTCGTTGGCGTAGTACCAATGGATATCCATCGGAAGTCGTGATGTGACATCACAAGTAACTCTGCCTTCTGTACCGTAGGTCAATTTTGTTATTCCTATAACAATAAAATTAAATATCAGTATAAAAACACTCATCAAATATTTATGGCCAATAGTTTACGGTTCTTTATTGGTGAAAATTAAGACTGTTGTATCTTTACCAATAATGATGCTAAGACCCTATAGCTTTGCATAGTAGACCCTCCCATGTTTACGGTTCTTTATTGGTGAAAATTAAGACTGTTGTATCTTTACCAATAATGATGCTAAGACCCTATAGCTTTGCATGGTAGACCCTCCCATATGGAAGTAGCTATCACAGATAAAATTTGCTTACGAATCTACATATTTATATGCCCAGTTTGGCAATATAAAAAAACCGGTCAAATGCGAATCGGACTCGCGCACCGAGGGTTCCGTACAAATTTGTTGGTATGTAACTAAAAATTATCCGTTTCGCAATTTTTCCTTTATCTGTGCTATAAGACGTTGCTTCATACCAAATTTCAAGATTCTGAGTTCACGGGAAGTACCCTGTAGGTTTTGATTCCCTTGCGAGTTTCGAAAATTTGCGGAAATTTGCGGCATAAACGGCTGTATCTTGTGATTGCGTTGGCTTAGAAGTTTGATTTTTTCTCAGCTCCAAAGGACAGTACACTTGAGTATTTTATATAAATTTCAGTTTGATACTTCCACGTGTTCCTGAGAAAAAGGGTCTTGACAGATGGACGGACGGACGGACGGACAACAAAGTGATCCTATAAGGGTTCCGTTTTTTCCTTTTGAGGTACGGAACCCTAAAAACTACCATAGATAAGCAAAACGATTCGTTTTTGTTTATAGGAACCGAGCATTTGTGAAAAAAACGCACTTCCATACAACTACGAGATTGTAGCTACTGGAATTATGGAACTATACAGGGTGGCAGGGACATCGACGCGCAACCGCTTACCATGGATTCAGTACATGATTCTGGACCCCCCTGCATTGAAATTTTTCGTCGGCTTTTTCTTAATTTTTACGTTTTTTTCTGCATTTTTTTTTACTTTAAACTGTATAAAATCATTACTTCTATCGAACCCAATGAGATTTTTAATTAAAAAATAGTAAATTCACTTATTTCACTTAAAACAGCAATGTAAATAAAACTCGAAAGGGCTACCTGATCAGCTGTTTTGCTAAAGTTCATTTGCGAGGTCAACACTTGCTTAGTACCTACGCTATTCGCTTTCAAATGCCGACAAACGGACCGCGGCGGCGAGCGGTCTCGTAAGAAGCTATGCGACATATCCCAATGAATCTAACAGACGCGTCACATGAGACGTTTTAATCATCTACATAAATGAATGACCCATTTATTACTTTTATTTTAGATTCATTATGGGGGATAATTATTTTCAAAGATTAAGATAAGAATTAATGATGATGGATTGATTTTTCATTAAGATTTAAGTAAAGAAGATTAAAAAAAAAACGTGTAGAAGTGTATCGATAGTTACGTAGTTTTTCGATATTTTTTTATTAAGTATCAACATTAATTTTAGATTTGAATGCAACTCAACAATGTAATTTACTGTTTCATAAAAAAAATACATTCATTTTCGCAATTAATTTCGTGAGTAGGTAACTAGGTACAACTAAATGTGTTTGTACACTATCATTTTGTTGATCTGTGTTCGGTGTAGGCACTGTAGTATAGAATAAATAATAGTATTAACTGTAGGCAGCAAGGGCGGCAAATTGAAAGAATGATCAGCAAAGTACATTTCTTTTGCATTTCGCCGATTTTATCGGATTTTTGCCAATTCCTAGATTTCGTTGATCGCAAACGGGCGTGCAGTTTGTCGCGAATTTGTGATCTTAACGTAGTTTTTAAAATCAAAAGTAATTTTCTCTCTCTCTGTGTGTGTGTGTTTGAGAGTGACGTTCAAAATGCCTTCCAGACCTGAACAATTCTTCAGTGCCCGCGAATACGGGAATATGCTCATGTGCTATGGCGAAGCACGTGGGAACGCAAGATGGGCACTACGTATTTATGTGGAGAGATATCCCGAAGATACCCACAAGATTCTCGTGTAATAACACGAGCGTTCCAACGTGTCTTGGACAATCAGCCCATAGTACCACAGCGCGAGGGAGCTGGCAGGCCCGTTAGATCGAGTGTTGCGAACCACATACTGAGTGTCGTGCGGCATAACCCGCGACTGGGAATACGCACGGCAGCTCGCTTAGTTCGTGTCCGTTACAGGTCCCGAGTCTCACGCTGGACTGTCCATCGAGTTTTACGCAGAGATCGGCAGCGAGCGTACCGAATTCACAAGGTGCAGGCGTTATTGCCCGCAGACAGAGTTCGTCTCGAGAGAAATGAGAGATCGCATTGTGAATTTGTTTGCGACGCTGCGTGAGGAGTGTGTCCAGGATCCCACTTTTTTGCCCCGTGTCCACGCTGAAACTTTGCGCCGCGCTCAGATTTGCGAGCGAGTTGGTGGCAGCCACTTCGAACCCTATCTCATTAGGAATGAGCGAGATTAAGGTAACCTCATTAATTGAATATTACTGGATCGCTAAGTTCTTATCAAGCATCTGTTTTGTTATCAATCCTCATCGGTATCGCTATTTTATGGGAATAAGCTTATTGTTCGTTTTATTTCCAAAACGGGTACTTAATAAGTAACTACCATCGGTTATCAAGACTAATTAAACATGATTTTATGTGGTAGGTACCTATCAATGTTGTCGTTAGGCGATATTTCGTAGGTACGTTCACGTTCGTCCGGCAGCGGCGGGCGACCGCGCCTCAGACTTGTGTGTGTGTAGGTTAGGTAGAGCGCGCGCGCGCGCCATTCGCGCAGCGTGTTAATCGCGTTGTTTGCAATACATTGCGCGCTCAAAAATGTAATTTTTTTTAACCGGTCATTTCCGAGATGAATGACGTTCGTAATTTTATTTATTGCATCAGGTGTAACCTTTTCACGACGTTTGCGCGTCGATGTCCCTGCCACCCTGTATACGTACAAGAAACCTTCTGATGGAGGAAATAAATTAAATTTGGCTTACCTGAAGGGGAAGATTTAACAGAGAAAGGTTCTTTTACAGAAACATTTATAGTTGATTCAGCCCTGCCGACATCGTTCACAGCATAACACTTGTATCTGTCTCCTTTCGATGCGTATGATATGTGCATATAACTTATGTATTTGTATGGATATTCTTGGAGTGACATCTGCAAGTTAATGGCATACGATTTAAATTGTCATTCTGTCAATCTGGATACTAAAGACATCATGACGGTCTCCACCCAAGATTTCAGAATCGTGATAATATTTTGATACTTAAAGGTACAATGTAGATAAGACAATACATAAAAACACTGGCAACACTGGTACGAAGGAGTATTTTGAAACTATCAGATAAATCCTAATATTGAATAAATAAGTGATTTTTTCAAACCAACTAAATAGTAATGATGGGCCGACTCCCATAGTCGGCCAGTCTTACCAATCTTTGACTAACTACCAGTGATAAACTATTGGAAATATTTGTTTGAATTTTTGTATGCAGACTGGGAACGTCATTAGATATACATACGATGTTTAAATTGTTGTCATTTTGTCGTCTCCACGCTGTATGCAACTAATTCATAAAGCAATGTACGTTACATAATATTTCATAATTAAACCCAAAAAGTAATAGAATCCAATATGATATTATGTTACCTTAGAGGGCACAAGGCCTCCATTTTTGTTAATCCACTCGATTTTAGGCTCAGGGAACGCTACCACTTTGCAAGTCAACTTCACCGTGCTATTGTACTCTATTTCTATCGCCTTGCCTTCTGCTATTTCGACGGTCGGCTTTGTATTAGTTGGTAAAACTGCAAATGAATAAATAAATAAATTCTTTGTTGCCATAAACACAGGTTACAGAAAAATGAGAAACCCTGACTCTAGAGCTAGGTTAGAGTATTTATATTTCAGGAGCCAGTACATTCGTTTTTTATTCGGAGCATCAGGAGACATTTTCTTACTTCATGAAAACTATATCGGCATTCATCAACAATAACCAGGAAGCAAAATATTTAAAATGCCACATAAACCGAGTAGTCAAGAGCAGCCGGTCTATTCTGTAAAGATCTCAACGTGAAAACTTAGGTGAAGTGACCTGTCATTCCACCCGATGCCATGGATTTACATTATTAACAGCTCAATTCACCTAAATGTTTAAGGTGAGATTTTTACAAAATACGAGTAGGTCTGCTTATTGTGATGAAAACTAAAACAGTATCTTTCATTCTCGTCTTCTGAAGGTTTCGTATTTTGTGTATAAACTAATCATAACTACTTACTTTTGGGCGGTTCTGCAGGTGTGATGGGGATTTTAACAATCCTTTTTATAGGTTTTCCCGTAGCTTTTACTACCCCATTCACCTAAAACAAACAAAATAGGATCTTGTTGTACTGAATGATAATTTCTTGAGATCGATAGCTTCTTTCTATTATGATGGTAAAACTACTAAATGACAAAATGTAAACGCACAATGCGCTTTCATTTCGTCTCTTTTATAAATAAAAACAACTTTTTGGTAAATACCCGGATGGTACAAAAATATTTACCTACCCTACAAGTAACATTGTACAAAAATAATTTGTTGAGAAATGACTTTTATTTTTAATATGAAAAAATTGCTTAAGGGTGCAACGATTCAGGAGTCTTAGGGGTATTAAGGTTGTAACATTAAAAACTTTTTTTGACCGTATAAATTTCCGTAAACAGAAGGTTTAATAATTATGGAAATGGCTGTATTAACAAGCAACTCTCGTTATAGCACACAAGACCAATCGCCGTAATTACAATAAAAATAGTATTTTATAATTATATAGGCCCTCCGTACACTCATTACCTAATGTGTAAGCAATATGTGTAAGTACGCCTTGCAAGGAAACACATAGTGACACAACATATTTTTTTTAATTTTTAACCTTCATGGACCACTACTTTACACCTATATGTACAAATAAATAAATTGAGAATTTGAATTTAAAAACGTCAAAATGTAGTCGCAATGTCATCTTAGGGACAATTAGTGTCAAATATTCTATACAATTTTTGAAAGATTGAGACAAAAATTAGAATGCGAACGTTCTTAAAAAAACGGAAATTACCTCTTTATAGAAAAAAAAAAAAAAGTTTATTAACACAAAAACCTTAGTATACAAAACTACTACAATACACATAGGAACATTAAACTGTGACCCTGTGACTTAAGAGTCAGTGTTCTACTGTAACTTCGTGCACAAAAATCCTTTATGTGTGATGATAATAACATTATGAACCTATAATGACCTGCTTGAACTGCGAATATGAATGAGTATGTGTGTTAAAGGAGGGAGATGTGGTAGTGTGGTGTGGTGTCTTGTGTTGCGGTGTGTTGTGTTGTGTTGTGTTGCGGTGTGGTGTTTGAAAGGGGGGGGGATTGTGTTTTGTGGGGGTGTGTGAGGTCGTAAGAGGAGTGGTCTTGCGACATTAGAACATTAAAATTAGGATACAATAGCTTCCAAAAATGTAATAATTATGTGTTTCAGGATTTTTCAACTATCATTATTGTTACATTGTATGGGGGAACCACACAATGATAGTGCTGATGCTTTCTATTTATAAAACAGTTCATTGTATAGAATAATTAGGATATAAGCAGCGATTTTCCTTCATCTTGAAGCCAGTTTAGGTACTATTCATGTTGGTTGATGGTTTATTGTAGCTCACGGTTTCATTACAAAATAATAAACTGTTGGGACTTACGGCAATTTTGAACCTTTGCGATGGTGCAACAAACGGATCCGTTACGTAAAAATCTTTAGAGATCTCTGTCAGAGGCACCGGGTTTTTCATAGGCTTTTCATTCATGTCTAAAATTTGCGCCGATACTATCTGCACTGAGTGATGATCATCAGTGACGGATATTGACAGGTGGACGTTGGTATCTGAAAATATAATATTCACAGAAGTTGGTTGTGTGTGTGCGTGGAGAAGAAGTGGTTTTGTCGCCTGGTCTTCTAAGACGCGACCTTTTCTCTCTCTCTGTAACTCACTGATCATTTAATTATTACATCTAAACTAGCGACCCGCCCTTGCTTCCTACTACTTGCGATTTACTGTGTGGTGACATGTCAAAACAGAGATTTCTGTGCTTTATCCAAGTCAAACATTAATGTTTTATATACATGAAACTTCCGGAATACATTATCTAAATTACAGCGAAACCCGCATAGAAAACCATTGATAAGTTTAGAAGATCTAAGCGGTCAAACAGACAGACACGAAACGCGATATACTATGTTATACTATTCTTCTTCTTAGCGTATGGATCGCAAAAAATTCAAACATCTCTGGCCCAAAATTCAGCTGCGCGAACTCCGCTCATTGACGTAGTTATAATAATAAATTATACTATTATTTTATATTTTTAAATGTTTTTATACTTTTTATATTCTAATATTTAAAAATATAATTATACTATTTACAGACATTTTAATGAAAACATTATTGAACTTACCAGCTATCGGTTGCAGTGACGTATCACCCAGTGACTTGGGTTTGAGCTCGGAGAAGCCATGGGTAAAGAAGAAATCAGTCCTGCCGACGATTACGACAGATGTTTTGGTCTGGCCCATCACAGTAGCCACGTATGTGCCAGGCTTAGCGTTACTTAATTTTGCTACCTATAACATAATTACACATAACGTAACATCACGCCTGTATTCCCCGAAAGGTTAGGCAGAGGTGCACCTTTAGTACACCCACATTTCACCAATATGTCTTAGGGGGCGAGCCTATTACCATCAACCGAGAAATTGAAGAGATTGAGATTGTTGATTAATAGAGATCTTTTTAAATAACTTTTAACGAGTTGGTAATAAAATTCGAAATTAACTAGTTCCTTAAAGTATCAGTAACCCAAATAAGAATTTTTGAATAAATAGAATATATAAAGAAGCTATTATTGAACGCTGTTTATACATAGAACAAAAAAATATATATTTTGAGATTTAATCCTGACAACAAAAATAACGAATATGGCACGCCAGTTGGTTGCGTTTAAAACCAAATATTTTCTAGAAATAGATAAAACTTTCAATAACAGCTGCACTCAAACATAAAGAAGAACGAATAAGGAAGAGAAGCTACTCCGAAATCTCAGGCCGTATATCACATGCTTTGATCGGTTGATATTGATTCCGCTTTCCCAACTCACGATCGAACGTGGAATTTTACAGCAAATTCACTTATGGGGGATGCGCGAAATTTTAATTTTCTTACGTTTTGTTGTAATTTTTAGGTCAGTGTTAGGTTGTATGTTGATTAAAATATGATTCACGACCGTAACAAATATGACTACAGAATTATAATCATTTATTTTTTTATATCTTTAATTTTTTTTTACTTTAAAAAGGGTTTTTGTCCAATAAGGATATGTCAACCCCATCATACCTTATTACAACGTAAATATACTTGAATATAATACACAAGGAGAAACAAAAATTACATTATAGTAATACTAAAAGGCTGCTGCTCACTGCTGAACGAGTATAAAATCATCAATACAACCCTCTAAGTTCATATAATCCTATTGAATTACTATTTCATGAAATATCAATCAATATAAATTAGAGGGTTGTAATAATGATTCTAAGTACGCGGGCTTTTTCAGCACATCCCCCTTTAACATTTTAAATCTGTGCTATAGAAATATGTTTTGCATTTGGAAGACAATCCAAATGCAGAGGCAAAACTTGCCGTCTTTTAACTGATTTCTAAACTTACTTTTCCATTATTGTTCCACATAATTTTTTCCATATTAGCCGAAGGCCCTTTAATATCCAAATAAACATTTCTGCCGGACACGGAGACGATGGCATAGTCAGTGTGGTCATCTATTGTGAACTGTAAAATAAAATTATAAGAATAATTAACTTCACGGCTACACTTACATACTAATACACTCACATTTCGCTAGTTATGTTCTTATAAGCCTGGGGACACGCGCATTTTGAAAGGGATTCATAATCCATTGTGATTGTGACAATCCAAGAACATGAAAGGGGATTGTGATTGAGAGTGTCTTACGCAATGATGCTGCTGGATACAACCTTGGGAGGTATGCATAGGAATATCTTCCAAGGATTTATCCATAAGTACGGTTAAAGTTTCAACAGGGCAGTAAGTCCAAAAACTCCCCCAGTATATTACCAATTACTTATGTAATAGTTTTGGGAGAAAACACATGAATAATTTCGTGAAAATAAAACTTACCGGTATATTTTTTTTAACACCGGCTGGTACTGTCGTCGATGTAATCACAGTCTTGTTGCCTTTTATTGTTTCTTCAATTGTGCGGAGCACCTAAAATAAGTGACAAAGAAGATCGATCCCAATTTTTTATTTTAAACTTAGTCTATTGTTGACGATATTAACATTATAAACTGATTTACCTCTTCGACGTCAGTCTTGCTAACGTCGAACGCAAGCCCAGAGCAAGCTTGTGCTATGTCGAAGTAAACATCAAAGGCTTGAGGGGTATGCCAATCATTACAGCGGCCGGTGAGCACAAATACTATCTGTAAGCATAAAATTATATGTTCATTATAATTTGTTCGTTATTTCTTTACGAAACATCCTAAAAGTTAACTGTACTTTTAAACATAAACCAAAAAATGCAGCCATAGCGACCTGCGCTGCCTGCACCGACGATGCCGTGAAAATTCAATTTTTAGTTTTGAGTGAAAGGAGACTAATGTGGCTGAGATAGTTAGGCAATATTTCGAGTTTGTACCAAACTGTATTTTATTTAAATCTGTGGATATGAAAAATCAACTAAATATTCCTTTTCGGACTCTTTACCTGACTTTGTTTCTTTTGACACATTTCTTTTACAAAATGGCCGTCTTTGTAGTCCTTAGCCGGAGCATCAGTAAACACGTAAATATAGGAGTCACTGTTACTTTTATCTAGTGCTAGGAGTAATCCATTCATTGACGGTTCCCAACAGTCCCTGTTATGGACATTGTGAGCATACACTGCGTCTAATGTTCGTTTAAAGGTGTTGCGATTTTCGGTCACCACCCTCACTTGAGCATCTAAAATTAAAAAAAAAGAACCTCTTAAGTAAATATATTGTTGCTTCAGTGTTGTAAGCAGCTGACATATTTAGTCCGTTATTTACCCTTTAGTTATACTGCTAACCTAATTGTTACGACTGCACATGTAAGCCTGTTTATCTACGATATGACGCTATTGAAAAGTAACCACCTACAAACTGAAAACAAATTGGTGTTTTTAGTTTGTAATGGTTAATTATTTTAATGGTGGTTCGTGCACGAAGTGGCTTAAGCGCCAGCCTACAGCAGTCCACTGCTGGAAATAGGTCCCTCTAATCGTACGTCATTCAGCGCGCTATTGTGGCCAATCTCATTAAGCTGCTACCACCACACTACGAAGATCATCGCTCTATCTACTCATTCGTTTATACATTGCGTTTTCGACGCGACCAATTTAGTCGTTAGTAACCCGCGTAATCGAATCGGCAAACGTAAGTTAGGATGGGCATCCTAACTTACGATTGCATAAACGAATGTGTACAATATACTGGCTGACTGGTAGAGAATGGATAGAATTAGAAATAAGTATATGAGAGAATGATCAAAAGTTGCGCAGGTGACTAAGAAGCTGTAGGGAAATTGGTCGTCAAGGTATGGGCATGAGATTTTGAGTACCTAAATGAGGAAGATTAAGAGTTTTAAGTATGAATGAGTATGACTCTATTAGTACAGGAAGAGCAAAACACACGATGAATGGAATTTGAGAAAGATGATACTGCTAGAAAAGTGAACCCTGAGGAAGACTGTTAATAGTAAGGAAAAATACTTTTTGGTAGGTATTTAATAAATTGGTCTCTACAAGCCTGATATGTTACAAAAAAAATCATAACACCTTAACCCCGTTTTTATCGAAAAACCCAATAACATTTTGCTCGACCTGGAAATCGAACCCAGAACCCCACGCTCAACAGTAGCGCTTGCCACTACGATACCAACGGAGCAGTGCCCCGGTAGCTTCAAATTTGGTGGTGTGATACCCCTTGTGCCTCGGGAAGCACGCTAAGCAGTTGGTCCTGCGCCTGATGCCCAGTCTGGAGGACCATGTATATATTAATCTTATGTTAGCTGTTTTGATAATATATGTATTTTACAGCGACTAATAAAATCACCACCTTACACTGAAAAATGTTTGAAAAATCTGAAATATATGACTAGTTATAACTCACTTAGCATAATCAGCCTAGAACGTCCCCACTGCTGGGACACAGGCCTCCTCTCTGTGAGAGGGAGTTATAACTCGCTTGCGTTTATTAATTAGGGGGATAAAGTTTAACATCGGTTTTAATTGAACGGGTTTTGGGTAAATTAATAAAAATAAAGTAGGCATATTACCTGGATCGTTGAACGTTACGAGCACCATGTTGCCGATCAGACTGGACTTCTCATTGAACACAATATTACTGATTCGGTTCACACTACTTCTAACTTGCCTTATATCGTCACTCATAGAGCCTGTATCATCTATGAGAAAGGTTAAACTGCCCTTGCATGATGCTTTCAAAATAATATTTGCGAATATTAGCAACACCGCGTGCGGGTATATCCGCCCCCACATTTTGGATGCGGTTATACTACGAGTCCGGATTAAAACTGTACTGATCCCTTATAAAGTTTAATCCACACTGTGGCAAAATCTAACAGGGACGGTCAATTTATACACTGTCACAGTAATAAATATTTATTTTGGTCCGCTTCAATAAACCTACACGGATTTTTCCTATTATTAGTTATTATCATTCCAGTTTGACGTCATTTATTTTAATTTATTTATTGGCTTTTCCCATGGGCTTGTTTAATTGGTTACAAAAAGAATAAGAAGCTTTAAACACCAATTAATCACAAGATGAAACAGTAATTAATCGACAAGATGTTACGTGAAGCGCCTGAAAGTTCTATTTCAAGGAACTTGGGGATCACGTTAAATGCTCACTTGATGGGTCACTAATTCAGCGTCATCTAGTTAATTTATAAAAGAAAACGCCTGACGTGAAAAGCTTCGTCACTTTCTGAATAATTAAATACTTATTGGAATACCTGCCACGATTTAATACCTAAAAAGGAAAAAGAGAAAAATGTGAAGTTTTCGTTGGAGCTGTCGAGCACATTTGCTATAGTCGCGAAAAATATTAAATGTGAAATGCATTTATTTTTTTATCGGTCTCGTGAGCACACAGCTGTAATTTTCAGTGCAAATAACACAGTGGTTAGTGAATTTGAAGCTAACCAACACGAATGATCACTTGGTAGGATTACCCAATATGCAGTGGCGTGCATTGTTTTTCAGAATAGGTAGGCAGGAATTTAATTTTGTCGTATTAACTTGAACGAGTAAAGACCAATGAAAATGTGCGAATAGTACTGGAGCCGAGTAGGCCGTCTGGCGACTGCCTACTGCCGCGCGTGTTTGTATGAAGATTATGTTTTTTGTTAGGTATGATAATTTTGTGAGTTTCTTAATTGTGGGGCACACACACTAAAATCTAATTGACAGGCTTATGGTGATTTATCGAGGTAGTCACTGCTTATATGCCTTTATACAATGCACGCCACTGCCAATATGTACTACTTACTTTCATACCCAGCACCCTACGGTCAGCAGTCGCGCTTGCGACCACGAGACCAACGGGGCATTCAACGCCGCGGTGGAGCGAGGGGTCGGGCAAAGTGTTATTGATTTTTTCCATTGCGAATTCCTTAGGAACAGCCCGGAGTTTGGAAGTTGGCGGTGTGATAGCCCCGTGCCTCTGAAAGCACCCTTGATTTTGTATATACACACTCTGGCCATAAATACTGTTACAATTAAAAATAAGAAAGATATTAGATTTGAATTTGGAATCTGTCATTTTTATACGATTCTTCATTGAGTTTTCTAATTTTGGCGCCAATACATTGTACAATATTTTGCGATATTAAAATGGAGTGGGGTGATAAAGAGAACCGAATCGCTGTAATTGCATTACACAAAGTTGGTATGGAGCCAAATGCAATTTTTAAAACTCTCCATACGCTTGGTATGATGTCGCATTAGATTAAAAATCTGTAATGTCAAAGGAAACATGTGATAAATAAATAAATAAATAAATAGGCTGATTATGTTATGTTATGTATTTTAGTAATAGTATGTATGTGTATATAACCTAGTTATGTATTTCTGTACCTAGTTTTAAGAGAATTTTTTTATCATTGTCCCCCTCAACCAAAGCACCTACCATCGAATCTCTTCACTAGCCTTGGTTGACTGGTAGAGAATGCCTAAGGCATTAAGTCCGCCTTTGTACCTTTTAAGTTTAAATAAATAAATAAAGCACGTTATGCCGCTGCCCCTGCACCGTGTCAGAGTGCCGTCCCATCGGATAATGAGCAAAGACAGAGTGCATCTGTGTCTGCGCACCCACTTGCTAAGGAATTATTAATGGAAAACCCAATAACACTTTGTCCGACCTGGGAATCGAGCCCAGGACCCCATGCTTAGCAGTTACTTACATACATATCATAACATAACATTACGCCTGTAATACCTGAAACGTTGGGCAGAGGAGCAGGCGATATACTCGTAGTACATCCACATAATTTTGCCAGTTAAGTCCCATGTCGTAAGGGGCGAGCCTTTTGCCATCAACCGAGCACAAATCCAGACTCCGGGCTGCTACTACGAAATACCAGATGCAAAAACTCAATATCACTTTTCCCGACCGGGGAATCGAAACCAGGACCTCGTCCTCAGCAGTAGCGCTTGCGACCACTAGATCAGCAAGGCAGTTTATTGTATACGTTTGTAATTATCCGTAGAAAAGTAGGTACTTAGTCTACATACAAACAGGAAAGGCACAAAAATAACAATCTCAATGCGCAGACAATTGTTTTAATAATTATAAATAGTATCATTGTAATTTGCAAATAATGTTCCTGCTAAAATGAGGAAATTAACAACAATTACTAAACCATGACAACAATATCACGTACTACGCATTTACTTTACGAGTATATGGTATTTAGATACAAATTCATATTTAATTCGGATTTATATTAAAAAAAAAATACGTACATAGTCCTCTCATTCACACATGTCATTTTGTATAAACACAGTCTGGCCATAAATACTGTTACAATTAAAAATAAGAAAGATATTACATTTGAGTTTGGAATCTGTCATTTTTATACGATTGTTCATTGAGTTTTCTAATTTTGGCGCCAATACATTGTACAATATTTTGCGATATTAAAATTGATGGTGATAAAGAGAACCGAATCGCTGTGATTGCATTATACAAAGTTGGTATGGAGCCAAACGCAATTTTTAAAACTCTCCATACGCTTGGTATTAGTCAAATGTTTGTGTACCGGGCTATTAATAGGTACAATGAGACCTACTCGGTTTGTGACAGAAAAAGATCTAGCCGTCCACGTAGTGTTCGTACGAAAAAGGTGGTCAAAGCAGTAATGGAAGAATTCGAAGAAATCCTGTCCGAAAGCAAAAGATTTTATCTCGGGAGATGAAGATAGCACCCAGAACCATGTCGCGTATTTTAAAAGATGACTTAGGACTTGCAGCCTATAAGAGACGCACTGGTCATTTTTGAACGGATAATTTAAAAAAGGATAGGGTGGCAAAATCGAAACAACTACTGAAGCGGTACGCAAAGGGAGGTCACAGAAAAATTTTGTTTACGGATGAGAAAATCTTTACAATTGAGCAACATTTTAACAAACAAAATGACCGTATTTATGCTCAAAGCTCTAAGGAAGCTTCCCAATTAATCGACAGAGTGCAACGTGGGCATTATCCGACTTCAGTGATTGTTTGGTGGGGTGTTAGCTATGAAGGAGTGACTGAGCCATATTTTTGTGAAAAAGGTATCAAAACATCGGCACAAGTGTATCAAGATACCATTCTTGAGAAGTTAGTTAAGCCCCTTAACAACACCATATTCAATAACCAAGTATGGTCCTTCCAACAAGACTCGGCGCCTGGTCATAAAGCTCGGTCCACGCAGTCTTGGTTGCAAGTGAACGTTTCGGACTTCATCAGAGCTGAAGACTAGCCGTCGTCTAGTCCCGATCTTAATCCGCTGGATTATGATTTATGGTCAGTTTTAGAGAATACGGCTTGCTCTAAACGCTATGATAATTTGGAGTCCCTAAAACAATCCATACGATTGGCAGTGAAGAATTTTCCCATGGAAAGAGTGCGTGCTTCTATTGATAACTGGCCTCAACGTTTAAAGGACTGTATTGCAGCCAATGGAGACCACTTCAAATAAGCTTTTTATATTTTAAATTGTTTTATATTTATGTATTAAACTAACACACTATAAAAGTAATAAATATTATTTGCAATAAAAAAAATTTTTTTCTTCGTGACAATATTTATGGCAAGACTAGGTAATATTCATCAAAAACAATGTGTATGTAGTTGCATGATAATTAAAATTCAAGTTTTGTGGTTTTGTCACAAGGCTTAGCAGAGCAAGCAGCTCAATCCCAAGCTTTGAGGTATCGGTAAGGTAAGTTTTAATGCCATCATGACTTCAGTGGTAGAGAGAGAGCTAGCTATACTTGGCCGATAGCACCATCCTTTTTCGCACTGGAATCATGATGGCATTAATACTTCGTAATGACCGATAACAAAACCGATGGCGATGGTCTAGCTTTGACAGCGTTCATTATTTCCTTTTAGATGTTGACATCGACTTTTTCCATGTTGAAATAACATTATTGGTAGGGGTGTGCTTTGGCTTTTCTATACAGGGTCAAATTAAATTAGCTAGTGAAACTCCGCAGTGATGAGTACCGATAGACTGAGACATGAGAAAACAAAACATAAATTAGGTAATCTGATGGCTTCTTTTTGTGGGGTCTTCGACCGCAGTTAATCACTTGAAATATCAGTAAAAAATCTGTTTTTTTTTGTAAACTTCACAGACGTGATGGGTTTCGATAAATAAACAAAATAAAACAGACTTTCTCAACTCAAACTTCAAGTAGCGGTTGTTGATCCCCAAAAAAAAAACATCAATTTAACACACCGTATTCCTAGACGTCGCGCAAGCTTTTGATAAAGTTTGGCATGAGGGTCTGGTATTTAAACTCAGACGCATGCTACCTCCAGAATTTGCAGACATTTTAGTATCATATATAAGTAACAGAATGTTTAGAATAAGGCAAGAGGATGCATATTCTGAGCTAAAAACTATAAAAGCTGGGGTACCACAAGGAAGTGTGTTAGGACCATTCCTCTACTTGCTATACACATGTGATATCCCAGAGCTGGAAAACAACACCATTGCGACCTTTGCAGATGACACTGCTATTATGGCTACCGGATCAAGCCACAAAGAAGCAGTAGAAAAAGTTCAACTAGCTGTGAACAAAGTTTATGACTGGACACAAAAGTGGAAGATCAAACTGAATGAATCAAAATCAATTCATATTGACTTCACTAACAAACACTGCGATTACCACCCAATCTATATAAATGGCATGCAAGTACCTTATGCTAACACAGCCAAATACCTTGGCATAACTCTTGACGCCAAACTGCGTTGGAAATCTCACGTCAAAAAGAAAAGACAGGAACTCGGCATATGTACGTTATAAAAGTATGTATTGGTTACTCGGAAGGAAAAATCCTGCCTATCAATACATAATAAAATTATAATATACAAGCCTATTCTTATGCCAATTTGGACGTATGGCATCCAACTTTGGGGCTGTGCTAAACGAAGTAACGTTAAAATAACCCAACAATTCCAAAATAAAGTACTCAGGGATGCTGTAAATGCTCCATGGTACATTAGGAATGACGACCTCCACCGTGACCTTAAAATGGAATCCGTCACCACCATCATTCAAAAATTTGCTGAAGCCCACGAACACAGACTTCACCGACATGTCAATGTCGAGGCAATTCAGCTGCTAGACAACACGGACTTAGTGCGTAGGCTAAAGAGAACTAAACCATTTGAATTAGTGTAGTATTTATATAGTGAATGAATAATAGTGCGATGCTAATGGTGCTATACATGTAACACACGAACAAAGTGTTTTATCAATTACCAAACGCTTTTTTTTTTTTTTTTTTTGGTTGGAAATCATCAAATGACCCCTCCCGCTCTGGGTGGAGCGGAAGGGAGTGTCAGGCTCTTACTGACTAAAACCTACCCATGTTCCTTCCTTTGCCCTTTATGTTCCGGGGCAGCGGTAACCCTTTCGGACAATCCCGCTGACCCGGCAGGCTTCGGCCCTAAGGGGCCCCTCGGATTATGCTGACATCTCTTTGAGGCGCGCGTGGAACACTTACGCGCCGTCCGGCACGGGCCTGGTCCTGATCGGGCGGTGAGCTACCCATTGCTCTCCGCCCGCAGGCCCGCGCCTACGGTGGCCGGTAGTCTTCACGCGACTACCGACGCCCGGAGCGTCTCCCGCGGCGGCTGGGACGGGAGGCTCTCTCCCTCATCCGTCCCATTACCAGACCCTAAGAAAGTGCTACGAAACTGTGTAAAAGTGCAAATTGACATTATTCTTAGTTATAACATAATCTATCTCGTAAAATAGTTAAATTACTTATTAGTCTGTTAGGCTAGATTGTAATCAATTACTAGGAAAAATAAAAAAAAAACATTTAATTTTGTTATTTGATCTTGTTTAGATAGGTAACGATACCTATCACGTCTGCAGAGTTTCGCTAGCTAATTTAATTTAACCCTGTATACTAAAACTAACTGTTGGTCATTATTATGTCTTTAATTTCAGATTCAAAGTACACAATGTAGGATGAAGCTTCATGTGAAGCTAAGAACTACATTAGTACAGCCAGCACACATAGGAGTATTTCCATCTAAAATCCGGTCAAAATTATTTAATGACTTATTTAATAATAAAACATTGTAATACGATATAATATAATATTTAATGATGATAAAAAGTACATTCATAGTAAAAAAACACATTTGTTAGTTCTTAAAATTATCTTAATTGTCCTCTTTCTCTTCATCGTCTTCATCTATATTTTCGCAGTTGATGTTGTCTTCTGTTGACATTAATAAATCATTTATTTATTTCAGACAAAGTCCATTACATTCAATTAAATTAAAACTAAAATTAAAAATTAAAACAAAATTGATATAAAAATCACACCGCCACAATAAAATAATAATCAATATTTCAAATCACATACAATTAAAATACATACACATGTCCAAATCAAATAAAAATACATACAAATGTTATTATACTATACTATAAGATATAATTAAAAGATTACAATTATTATTTAATTACAAAATTCCTCAAATCACACCTTAGGTCACCTCACACATCAGGTCCAGTTGAAAACCAGCGCCAGGCACTAGTTGTCTGGCATTTTTTGCTGAACTGGGCCTTTTTGGCGCAGTCGTGAGGCACACTTTTCCTACTAATTTCTTACATCGGACTTCACACTTTATATTTAATCTTTTTTTTTTTATTGTGTGTTTTATCTGATGTTTGTATCTGGTGTATTGTGTGTCTTTTAGTTTGTGCCAAATAAATGCATTTTCTTTCTTTTCTTTCTTTCTTTCTTTCAAATAAAAACATGTTTCATCTTAGCCTAAATTTAAGTTTGGATCCGGAATGCACAATATGCAGTCTGGCCTGGTTAATGGTAAAGATGGCGGCGTAATTGCGACCATCAGATCAAGCGTCTCTTTCGATTTTTTTTTTCTTTTCAATTACGGTTTGGCCGAATTGATGCCTAGCCCTCTCCAGTCCAGAACCTTGAAGACATCCTCTAGTGCAGCGGTGAACAGTTTCGGAGATATGACGTCTCCCTGTCTCACCCCTCGCTGCAGAAGGATAGGTTCGGAAGCTTGGTCCTGAAGTCGGACTGACATGGTGGCGTTTTTGTACAAACACTTCAACACCTCGATGTACCGATAGTCGATTTGGCACCGTTGGAGAGACTGCAGTACAGCCCAGGTCTCGATCGAATCGAAGGCTTTCTCGTAGTCCACAAACGCTAAACAGAGTGGCAGGTTATACTCTTCGGTCTTCTGTATAACTTGCCGCAGCGTATGTATGTGGTCCACGGTGCTAAAGCCTTTTCGGAAACCGGCTTGTTCGGGAGGCTGAAAATCGTCAAACCTGCGCGCGAGACGATTCGTGATGACTCTTGAAAACAACTTGTAGACATGGCTTAGAAGTGAGATGGGCCTATAATTCTTCAACCGGGCATTGTCGCCCTTCTTGAAGAAGGGTACCACCACACCCATGCACCATGCCTGTGGCGTTTTCCCCTCGAGTATGACGGAATTAAACAGCTTCTGAAGGGCCTTAAGTACCGGTTTTCCACCCGCCTTCAGGAGTTCGGCCGTAATTCCGTCATCACCTGGTGCTTTGTTGTTCTTGAGCTGTTTCAGAGCCATCCTAATCTCGTACAGGCTGAAGTCCGGGATGTCTTCGGTATAGTGTCGGGTCAGTCTAGCTCTTGGGTCGTTTGCTAGATCTACAACGGGTTTACTGGTTGACGTGTACAACTGTCCATAGAAGCTCTCGATCCCCTCAGAAGCTCCGGTTTGGCGGATAAGATCCTACCATCGTCGGTCTTCAGTTTCGTGAGCTGGCTCTGCCCAATAGCCAGATCTCTTGCAAATACCTTGGAGCCTTTGTTCCGCTCGATCGCGTCTTTGATACGCTCGGTATTAAAGCGGCGGAGGTCGCTCTTCAAGGATTTAGAGATCCGTCTATTGAGCTGCCGGTATTTCCACGCCTCATCTGGAGACTGCAGGATCATCTCACGCCGCTCCTTCATGAGCTTGAGAGTGTGATCGGAGAGCCTCTTGTTCTGATCTGTACGACGTGTCTTAAAGAACTTAGACCCGGTGGTATGGACAGTTTCCACGAACCCATCGTTGTATTCGTCCACTGAGCTTCCTAGGCACTCGAAACGGCTCTGGAGTTCAACCTGAAAGCTCTCGGGGTTATGGATCCGGATCTGTGCTGGACGGAGCGTAGACTTCATCAGTCGAGACCTTTCAAGCTTGATATTGATGTTCAATGTGCCTCTTACCATGCGGTGATCGCTCCCGGTTTTCAGCATATTGATCACTGAGACATCATTGAACATTTGCTTCTTGGTTGACATGATGAAGTCAATCTCATTTTTAGTTGCACCATCGGGGCTCTGCCAGGTCCACTTCCTGTGCTCACGCTTTCTGAAGGAGTTCATCATATCCTTCTCCATAAAACTAGCCAGTTGGTGGCCCCGGTGATTTCGACGTCCAACTCCAAATTGCCCCACCTGCAGCTCATCCCCGTCTCGCTTGCCCAGTTTCGCGTTGAAGTCCCCCATGACCACGGTAAAGTGAGTTTTGAAACCATGCATGGCTTTAGAAATGTCCTCATACATGGTCTCCACTTCGTCGTCGGGGTGTGCCGAGGTCGGGGCGTAGACCTGTATGACCTTCAGCGAATATCTTGAGGATATTCTGAGTATAAGGTACGCTACCCTGATCGACACACTCTCGATCTTCACCACGTTGTTCACAAGGGACTTGTGGACGATAAACCCAACACCACCCTGGGACTGCCGGTCACCCTCTCGGAAATAGAGCAGGCTGCCGGATTTCAGGATTACCGTGTCCTCCCCCTCTCTTCGGACTTCAGATAATCCTACAATACTCCATCGCAGCCTGCTCAACTCCTCTTCGAGTTCCGTTATCTTCTCGTCGGTCCGGAGCGTACGCGTGTTATATGTTGCCAGGTCCAGTCGTCGTTGGTATTGGCAGTCGGATCCCATCCGGAGATTCCTCGCACCCCTTGCCACGCCGTAACCTCGACCGCTGCCGTAGTCGAGGGTAGACGGGCTGCCGGGCACTAGGGGCCATTTCTGTAATGTGCTATCCATTTGGGGGGGGGGGGGGGGGGGTCTCTGGTAAGTCCCTTAGTCGCCTCTTACGACACCCACGGGAAGATATGGGATGGTGCTATTCTTTGTGTCCGACACCAAACGGACAAATAATAAATCGTGTATAATATATTAATAAATGTTTATAAAATATCTATAAAATGCTGCTCAAAACATTATTTTTACTTAAATATAATTTTTAAAAATTGTCAAAAGTAGGTACATTAACTTTTGCGTAAAAAAATCGCATCGTTGTGTGCAATAGATTGCGTCGCGCGACGTAAAATGGCAAAATGTTATTCCTTAGACTCGTGATGTACGAACTACTTGTACTAAGAATACATGAATCTGGATAATTTCACCATTTTGTTAGCGACATAGGAGACGAGCGGCCATTACGAATTAGGCAAGGAGGAGAATCGCATTCCAGTATCGTTGTGCTTAAGAATAAGGCCCTTTACGTGCACAGATTTGACTGACATCTAGCTATTTGCATAATCAGCCTATACTTAATGATCCCACTGATGGGACACAGGCCTCCTCTCGGTGAGATGGAGTGGGCCGTAATCTACCACGCGGGCCCTGCGCGGGTTGGTTGTCACATGTCTTCAAATATTTAGTTTTATGAAATGCCGGTTTCCTCTCGATGTTTTCCTTCATAATTTTGAGAACAATAGTGATGAAATAATTTATACAAAGTAAGCTCTGGGGAGACTGTAAAGGGGAGACTGTAAGGGGCTTACTTATAATCTGTGTAAAATGTAGTGGGTAGTAAATAAATTTGTTAACTTTTTTCCCAAGAGGGATGCGCTAGGTAGCCCGTGAAATTCAATTTTTCTTACGTTTTTTGCAATTTGCAGGTCAGCGTCAGGTTGTAGGTTGATCAAAATTGATTCACGAGCGTAACAAGTATATATGTTTGTTTACAGATTCATTATCATTAAAATTTAAATTTCGCAGGCTGCCGCTTCTCCCTTAGGTTATTTCTGTTTATTTTTAATACACTACTGTTTTTTCCCTTACAAAATAAAATAAAATAGTCTTCACTCTCTTGCCCATATACGAATTTATTTGGGGTCAGCACCACATTGTCTTTTCCTTCTAAACTTCTTTATTAGTCGTCTTCTCGGTATTTACCGCCTAGCCATCATCTATAACACCATCGATCGTTTCTTCGGTCTTCCCCTACTCTTTTAGCCATCCACATTCATACTCAAAACTTTCGAAACTTTCCTTACGGAAAGATGATCCTATGAAAACCTCTGCAAATACGCCACTGCTGTCACTAGAAAAAAGCAGATATATTTTTTATTCTATATATAATTTGCATCACGAATCATAAGATTTTTTTCAAAAAATGCACCCACACGTAATCTAAATTAATTAATAAGAGTAACAAAATGAATATTTCTTATATTACATATATATATAAAAATGAAGGCCTATTTCCTTTTTTCACGCCATAGCTTAAGAACGACTTTACCGATTTAATCCATCTTTTTTTTAAAGGTTTTCTAATAGTTTGTAGAAGGTTATTACAAAAAAAAATTAAGAAAGTTGCTTCACGCGGACGAAGTCGCGGGCAGAAGCTAGTATCTAATAAAAATAAAAGCCTTGTGGCAGGTAATTAACAAAGAAACTGGAAACACGAAACAGCGAGATCAGAATGAATTGTCTCTAAAAATTAATAATAACACCATTTGAGATAAGTTAAAAGTTGCTGAGACACTAGAAAATTTCTTCATTAACATCCCAATAGAGGTAACAAAATCTCTCCTTACCATCTCTATTAGCTGAATCCCTTCTCAAAGAACTTCAAGCCTATTTATATTGTCTCAATTTAAAACTTGATATAAACAAAATCACTGCAGACTTTTGAGGGATTTCCTTTAAGGTTCTTAGAAATGTCGTATTATCGTCGGACTTGTTTAATCAATTTTTAGGCAGCGGGTACGTTTCCTGATTTAGAGCTGATTTTTCAATCGACATATATTTTTTGTTAGTGGAATAAAATTGATGTCTGTCAGATTTTGTAGGGGAGAACTGTCATAATCAGGCTATAATGTTCCCACTGCTGGGACACAGCCCTCCTCTCGGTGAGAGGGAGTGAACCGTAATCTACCACGCGGGCCCAGTGCGGTGATTTTTTGGTTCTAGGACATGCCGGTTTCCCCACGATGTTTTCCTTCACCGTTTTGAGAGTACTGGTGATGAAATAATTCGAACCTACGACCTACGACTCGTAAGTCGCGGCCGTTACCACTGGGCTACCACTGCTCCTTCGTCGAAGAACTGTCAACAATTCAAAAATATTCCTTGAATAAAATTATCTGGCGTTGGAAAAATCAGCCGTTAATTGAACACAGTAAAGTAATAACAATTTTCAAATTGGATAGTAAGAGTGATCCCTCTAATTATAAACCTATATCTGTGCTGCTAGCGTGGTAAAATCTATTAACAAATTATGCTCGACCAGATTTTGGCCAACACCGACTGCTTTAGGGCTATTGTGCGCAAGAGAGTAGCCTCCCTGATGTGTCGTGTGCGGGGCAGCCCCAATGGCCTTCTAAACACCATAGCAGAGAAGGTGGAGTGTCCAATTGTGAGGCACTGGAATAAGGTGCATAGTTTTGGTGCTGTCCTGTTTAATATCAGGTAAATCAATGTCAGCGTAATTAATTAATAAGTAGTTTTAAGGTACTAACATAGTTTGTAAGTTTTTTGTATGGAATTATGTTCTGAAATAAATTATTATTATTATTTTTTCAAAGCCAAGTAAATGCAGCGTGTGGTGTGTACTTAAGATGAGGGTATGTTTTCTTCCTCTAAATGCATGAACTTCCTATTCTGCAGGTGTTTAGGATGGCAGCTTTCTGCAGGTTAATATAAACGGATTCTTCTAAATCTATTAATTTCAGGCTACGGAGAAGATGGTTGGGGATAACGCCTGTCGTGGAGAGAACTATAGGAATAATGTATACTTTTTCTTGTCTCCAGATTCTTGTGACTTCTTCTTTAAGGTCAGCATATTTACTTATTTTCTTAGCGATTGTTTTTTGTAGGTTATGGGTATTAGGAACTGCAATGTCTATAAGGTAAGTGATTTTTCTTATTTTATCCTGAAGGGTTATGTCTGGTATATTTTAGTGGATAGTCCTATCTGTAAGTATTGCGCGATCGTAGTACATTTTGTGTGTATCATTTTCTAGTATAGTTTGTGGTGTGTACTTGTAGTAAGAAGTGTTAGAGTTTTGTATAAGACTATGTTTGAGTGCTAGTTTTTGATGAATAATATTTGCAACCTGGTTGTGTCTATGAGTGTAGTCTGTCTGTGTGAGTTATGCATGCTCCAGTTATATGTTGTATAGTTTCTGATTGAATGTGGCATCTGCGGCATTTATCGTTTGTAGTGGTAGGGTCTTTAATGATATATTTCCTGTAGTTTTTGGTGTTGATGATTTGATCTTGTATCGGTATCTATTATATTTATTATTATTCCTTTTTTTCTTTACAAAGAAAAACATTTTTTTTTATTGCAAATAATATATATTACTTTTACAGTGTGTTAGTTTAATACATAAATATAAAACAATTTAAAATATAAAAAGCTTATTCGAAGTGGTCTCCATTGGCTGCAATACAGTCCTTTAAACGTTGAGGCCAGTTATCAATAGAAGCACGCACTCTTTCCATGGGAAAATTCTTCACTGCCAATCGTATGGATTGTGTTAGGGACTCCAAATTATCATGGCGTTTAGAGCAAGCCGTACTCTCTAAAACTGACCATAAATCATAATCCAGCGGATTAAGATCGGGACTAGACGACGGCCAGTCTTCAGCTCTGATGAAGTCCGAAACGTTCACTTCCAACCAAGACTGCGTGGACCGAGCTTTTATGACCCGGCGCCGAGTCTTGTTGGAAGGACCATACTTGGTTATTGAACATGGTGTTGTTAAGGGGCTTAACTACCTTCTCAAGAATGATATCTTGATACACTTGTGCTGTGCCAATGTTTTGATACCTTTTTCACAAAAATATGGCTCAGTCACTCCTTCATAGCTAACACCCCACCAAACCATCACTGAAGTCGGATAATGCCCACGTTGCACTCTGTCGACTAATTGGGAAGCTTCCTTAGAGCTTTGAGCATAAATACGGTCATTTTGTTTGTTAAATGTTGCTCAACTGTAAAGATTTTCTCATCCGTAAACAAAATTTTTCTGTGACCTCCCTTTGCGTACCGCTTCAGTAGTTGTTTCGATTTTACCGCCCTATTCTTTTTTAAATTATCAGTTAAAAAATGACCAGTGCGTCTCTTATAGGCTGCAAGTCCTAAGTCATCTTTTAAAATACGCGACATGGTCCTGGGTGCTATCTTCATCTCCCGAGATAAAATCTTTTGCTTTCGGACAGGATTTCTTCGAATTCTTTCCCTTACTGCTTTGACCACCTTTTTCGTACGAACACTACGTGGACGGCCAAATCTTTTCCTGTCACCAACAGAGGAGGTCTCATTGTCCCTATCAATAGCCCGGTACACAAACATTTGAGTAATACCAACCGTATGGAGGGTTTCAAAAATTGAATTTGGCTCCATACCAACTTTGTGTAATGCAATCACAGCGATTCGGTTCTCTTTATCACCCCACTCCATTTTAATATCGCAAAATATTGTACAATGTATTGGCGCCAAAATTAGAAAACTCAATGAACAATCGTATAAAAATGACAGATTCTAAATTCAAATGTAATATCTTTCTTATTTTTAATTGTAACAGTATTTATGGCCAGAATGTGTATATTCAGTAATTGAACCAACCATGAGTGTGGCACGCTGTTAAATGCTTTTTTGTAGTCTATATATGTTATGTATAAGTTTTTTCTTGCTTTTTGAATGTCTTTTAAAAGAGTGGAATCAATAATTAATTGTTCCCTGCAACCCATATGTCCTCGTCTACAGCCTTTCTGTTCTTCAGTTAAAATGTTATATTGTTCGGTATGTTTAATAATTTTATTAGTAATACGTGATGTGATGATTTTGTACATAGTTGGGAGGCAAGTAATCGGTCTATACTGCGAGGGATCCTGGGTTCTACTCGATTTTGGGATCATGTATGTGATTCCTTAAGTCAAAAACTGTGGGAGGTTTTGGTTCCCTTTTAAAATATCACTGATTTGTTCAGATAATATTCTGTGTAGTGCATGTTTTCATCCAGAAATTATGTAAGCCGTCTATTCCCGCTGCTTTCCGATTGTGCGTTTTATTTATAATTGTATTTATTTCAAGAGCATCCTCAAATGGCATTTCTTCTATTGTTTCTGATCTAACTAATTCTTCTTGTATCCATTTAGCTTCTTTGTTATGTTCAGTGCTGTCTGACCAAATCCCTTGCCAGAACTCTTTTAGGGCTTCTTGAGATGGGGGGTTTAGGATTGTGGTATTGTCACCTTTAAGCTTTCTATAAAATTGTTTCTCACTTGTTGTAAATAATCTATTGTTATCTTAATGATAGATGTTAGTTGTTAATTAGTTTTTGAGTTAGATAACTAGCTAGCGCCCCGCGGTTTCACCCGCACAAGTTTCGAACCCGTGGGAATATCGGGGTAAAACGCATCCTATATGTTAATCCTGGTAATAAACCATCTGTGTGCCAAATTTCATCCAAATCCGTTTAGTAGTTTATGCGTGAAAGAGTAACAAACATCCATTCAACCATCCATCCATACAAACTTTCACATTTATAATATTAGTAGGATATAAATATATAAATATAAAATATAATATAGTAGGAAGGAAGTAGGATAGTAGGATTTACGATTAGGGTACCTACCATTATTTTAAAAGGAAACAAACATATGCCATTGATATTTTTTATTGAATACTTAAATACCATTCGTAGTATTTGAAGGTGTACAAAGTATTACATTATGAAGTTACTTGGCTATGGTTTTGTGATATCTTCCTGATTTTATGTGTAATCCTGGTGGGGTTTAAATATATATTATTCCTTCTATATGTACTTGGACATCTAGAAACTGTCTAGGTACTTTTGTCTATTTTACTCAGTACCGCATCCAGGGATTCTAAAAAAAAAAATTGATATTATTATTTGCAGCATAAACATTTCAAAACATGTTTTCTCTACAGAAAATCAAAGATATTAATGTACCTGGGTCGATCAATAAGTACCCGTGTTTGACGACAGATTGCATTGTTGAGAGAAAAGAGTGCATCAGTTACCATAGATGAAACAAGAAAAATCATTTTAAGGGATTCTACGAAACATACTTGACAAAAAGACCAGGAAAAAAGCATTAGACTGCTAGACATGCCTTTCAGTGCGTTTAAAGCTCAAGTAAAATCCATCCTTTGTTCAAAAGCATACTATTTCATCAACGACTACTTACACGATAAGAATAGTTGGTTGCCTTAGTTAACGAAAGACAATGTTTATGTTCTTTCTCCAGAATTAGCTTACTGACAGGTTATTGTTATTAGTATTAACTTATTTATTTATTTTACTTCGATGGTCCTAGTTTATCATTTGTGACTTCAAGTGACAGCTATGTGAACAGAACCCAGCAATGCATAAATATGTAAGCTGTCACGCCCTTTATGCCTGGAGGCTTTTATTTAAATTTAAATTTTAATTAATTATTTTTTAGCTTGACTATATATAGTTTTTTATTATACTTGTTGGTATATTGGCGTGGCTAGCTGACATATGGCAAATAATTTAATTTTATGTTCTGTGTCTTGTAATGTTAATTACTTAACATAGGTACCTAGTATTGTATACAGTCGATTTTGTAACTGAACAGACAGCTGTGCTGCTGGCGAGTTTGTTGCGCCACTTCTTCCCAGCGATAACATTAGGAAGTGGTGAAGGGCGGGCGTTTTTGGGGGACTGTCTTTTTAATTTTGACATTCGAAAAGTGCTGATTCTCAGCCTAATTTGAATAAATGACTTGATTTTGATTTTTGCAAATTAAATATATGGAAACGATCATTAAAACAAGCTGTATGTGAAAACTTAGGTCCCATACAAAAGATCTATGAAAGGAAAGTTCAAGAAATGGGTTCCGATTGTGTACCTGAGTTTAATACTATTAAAGATACGTTGTACAGAGTGTAAAAATATTCCTAAATACAGATTTTTTAAATCATAGTACCTACTACTGAAAAATATACACATACCTGAAGCACTACCAAATTATTTTTTAAGTTATGAAGATGGGACCAATAAATAAATTCAGATTTTTGTCACCCACGTTGCCTGTAAAATGTTAAGGAAACGTCGAATATTCTTTGCAGCTGACACATGCAAAGCGGCCCCGAAGCCGTTTTAAGAATGGAAAAAAAATAATACATTTACCAACTGTATGTACCATTTTGACTTATATTCAAATAAAAATGCTATAATTGTGCCCGCTATTTACGTCATGTTACCAGATAAATCAGAACATACGTATACTTTCTGTTTCCCAACATGAAAATGGCTCGGGAGAAAAAAAATCAGCTCAAATGAAGAAGTTATAGCCGAAACAGAGGCATATTTTAAAGACTGACAATTCGTATTTTTTGGATGGGTTACAGAAATTGCAGAAACGTTGGGAAAAGTCTATAGACTTAAAAGGGAATTACGTAGAATAATAAAATTAAAAAATGAGTAAACTTGCGCTTTCATTGCTAACACGGGAACTTATTGATCAACCTATGTAGGTACAATAGATCAATAACTCATACCAAAACTGTAACCTAGTATAAAAAAAACAGTTGTGTTCTTAATTGAACATGAACAGTCAAGGAAAATGAGTAACTTGCCTCCAATGTCGGTATCGTGAATATCAAACGATTTAAAGAAGTCTGGCAGTGAGCAACAATAAGTATACTTGTCGCTGCTAATAAACCAATCTTCATATTTGTCACAAATGTCTTGTGTCTTGCATTTGATGTCCTTTTCGATTGGCTTAGGATCGTTAACGTGGACTATGGCCACGGCTTCATCGTCGTCGAACCTTACCACCTGCAATTAAATTCGTTTCATCATGAAAGCAGGTCTCAATGTGTGAGGAATTTATGACGGAACCATCTAATTAATAAACATCATCATCACGCCTGTAATCCCCGAAGGGTTAGGCATAGGTGTACCTATAATAGTCACTCACTTTTCGCCAGATATGTTTAAGTCCCATGTAATAGGGGACGTGTTTATTGTCATTAACCGGGCACAAATCCAACCTCCGGGCTGCTACTGAGAAATTCCTGATGGGAAAACCCAATAACACTTTTGCTCGATCTGGGAATCGAACCCAGGACCTCATGCTCACTAACGCTTGCGACCACTAGACCAACAAGGCAGTCAGCATACAACTAATGGCATTTATTAAAAATGAGATTTCTTAACAAAAAAGGACGTATAAAATAATTTTGCGAGGTTGCATTATGCGTCCAGAGTAAGCAATTGACGCACTTTGACCGGCGCCGGCATATTAATAACTATAACGCTACGTTTCCGGTCCTCTTGACCATACTTGGTTGACATAAGGCCATGTACAAGGATGACAATAAAGAATATTCTTCTAAAATAAAGTTGTAGGCGGTTATTGTGTAAAAAGAATCAGGTATATACCTTCCATAAATATCGTGGTATAATAGCTCCATTTTTATCTTGCAACGTGTGCGTGCCAGACCAGGTAACGATGTCAGTGTAGCTAGGCAGCACGGATCTCACCATATCATTAATATTTTCCCATGACGGCTGAAATTATACAATTAATTTGAGACATGCATAAGAGCGGGCCTAAATAAAAATAATATGAGTAACACTTGCAAATATCATGTGGTTAACATGATATTTTATTTCTATTTTATGGAACAGAAACATACGATGATGGTATTTTCTCTATAGAAAAACCTCATGAAGTTAACTCTAATATCCTTGTTAGCTCCATAATGAAACTGTGAACATGTAGGTATCTATTAATTATTTCAAAGTCATAAAATAGAAGTCAAGAAGTCTGGGAAATCACTAACAAGGTGTGCAAAGATCTTCCTAAGGCTACAAAGATTTTTAGAATTGGAAAATACACTCCTGGCAAACACCGTAGCATCAAAGCATGGTTCAACACTTCAGATTCTGCTAAATATCTTCTACAAAACAGAGACAAACTGCCACAAAATATAAAAGTATTCTCAGACCAGACTCCGACACAGCAGCTATATTTGAAGAGTCTGAAAGACGAACTAGCACGCCGTCAAAATGTTGGTGAGACTGACCTCACAATAAAATACATACACGGGACACCAACAGTTGTAAAAAAGTCTCCAATAAACCCAAACTAATCTGCGGCAATATAACTTCCGACATGTACTGTAACACCTATGAAATACTTAATGACTATCGCACTATTAATACTTGCAAATCACGACTAAGATTTCTATACCTAAATGCTAGAAGTATACGGAAAAGCGGAAAGCTGGACGAGCTAAAATGTATCTTAAAATCACTACCAAAAACCACACATGGCATTCTAATAACAGAAACCTGGATAAGATCGGAAACCCAAGCCTTGGCACTGCAAATTGAGAATTATACCCATTATTATAACTATAGAACAGACTCAAAAGGAGGAGGAGTTTCAGCATTTATCCACAATGATCTCAAACATTGTTTATCGGAGTCTAAGTACTTAGGTGGAAATAATTACTTATGGATACACTTGGAAAGGCATGATTTTGAAGTCGGAGTAATATACAACCCTGGTAACACCAACTACAAGGAGTTCCTTGAAGAATATGAGTCTCAACTTCAACAAAGAAAGAGAGCGATCGTTTTCGGCGATTTCAACATCGATCTATTAGCAAAAACCAACAAAGAGACTAAACAATACAAAACAGCAACTAAAGAGGTCGGGTATGTACTATTGAATAAAATAACTAAAAAATACTGTACAAGGGACTCGAAAACAAAGAAAAGTATTATTGACCACATTAGTACTAATTTAGTGAACGACAAATTCCACATGGTGATATTTAAATCTTCTATGTCCGATCACTATCAAATGTACTTAGAACTCAAGAAAGTAAAATGCCCTAGAAAATTGCGAGCTCAGTACGAAGCAATAAATTACACAAACCTATATAACTTCATGGAAAAAACTGACTATAAAAACCCTTATAATGATTACCTGGCATTGGAATATGTGATAAAGTCATGTGTAGAAAAAAGCAGAGTTACGAAGACTAAAATACTAAATCTTCCACAAAAAGACTGGATTAATAAAGAGATTATAGCCCAAATCAATCAAAGGAATATGATGGGGACGGAACTTAAAAGCAATCCTGACAATGCACTAATCAAAGAAGCATTTGCTGAAAAAAGAGACTCTGTAGCCAAACTAATAAAGAAAACTAAAAATACCTACTACTACGAAGCGTTTACTAAATGTATAAAAAAACCAAAAAAAATGTGGAATCTAATAAACTCCTTAACAAATAACAAAACAAAACAAGGTTGTGTTCCTTCAAAGCTAGTAGTTAATTCAAAAACGGTTACAGAACCTAATGACATTTGTCAAATCTTTAATGGTTACTTTTCCACGATAGGACCCCTACTAGCGAATGAAATACCTATTACATTTCATGATGATTGTGCCCGCGCGTTACCTTTTTCTCCTCCTAAAGACCTCGAAGGGCTATCCAGTTTAAATCCTTGTTCTGCTAAAGAGATACTTAAAATAATTACAAACCTTGATCCAAACTGTAGCACGGGCATAGACGGCATTAATACCAAAGTCATAAAATGTACCAAAAATTTAATTGTATATACCCTAAGCGAATGTTTTAATAAGTTACTAGCTGATGGAAACTTCCCTGAAACACTAAAAATTGCAAAAGTAACTCCTATCTACAAATCAGGAAATGCCAGTGATCCTGGCAATTATCGCCCGATTTCAGTATTACCTGTAATGTCAAAAATTCTAGAAAAAATCCTCCACAATCGCCTTGAAACATACTTAAACTCTATCAACTTCATCACCGATCGTCAATATGGTTTCAGACCAAAAAGTAATACCACTACAGCTACAATTGATCTCGTAAACAAAATAAAACATAATATAGACTGTAAAAATACATGCTTAGGTATCTTTATAGACCTGAAAAAAGCATTTGATACCGTTTCCCACAAGCTACTTTTAAAGAAACTGGAATCCATTAATATTACTGGCAAAGCTCTGAAAATGTTCGAATCATACCTAACCAATCGCTCGCAAGTGGTTAAACTTGGTAACTATCAAAGTGACGCAAGACCTATAACGTATGGCGTTCCACAGGGATCAATTTTAGGCCCCTTGCTCTTTTTAATATACATAAATAATATACATGAAATAAAGTTACACGGTCACCTTACCTTGTATGCCGATGATACATGTTTGTTTTACTTCGGGTCTTCGATTCACGACATCATTTCACGAGCCCAAGAGGACTTAAATTCCCTATCCATGTGGTTTCAGTTCAACCTTCTAACAATAAATATTTCCAAAACATGCTATGTAATATACAAGGCAAAAAATAAACATATTCCCCCATTTAACCCACTTACAATTAACGATACGCCGTTGCAGCTAAAAACTTGCGAAAAATATCTCGGTCTTAGAATAGATAGTTCCCTTTCCTGGAATGCTCACATCGAATATGTAAAGAACAAGCTCTCGACACTAGTCGGAGCTCTGCACAACATAGTTCAGTGCATTCCACGAGGATTGCGATACACCATCTATAATTCCTTAGTGAAGCCACATCTACTATACTTGGTCGAAATATGGGGTAGTGCTGTAAAAACGAAACTAGCACAACTACAAATTTCCCAAAATAAACTAATAAAAAAGCTCTTTAACTATCCGCGCTTAACATCAACAACAAAAATATACAGAGACACAAAAATAATGAACATAAAGCAACTATATATTTATAACACATGTATATTTATCAGAAAAGTTCTTAACAAAAACATTCACACAAATATCACACTTACCCAACATAGACAAGTTAGTCAACGAAGCTCACGACGAGCAAGTTTATTAGTTCTACCAAAAACCAGGACCAACTATGGCAAAAAAATGCTTACATTTGAAGGAGCACAGCTATACAATAAGATACCCTCCCGCATAAGAAACCTACACTCATTCAATGCATTCAAAAACCAGCTTAGCCTGTATCTAACCGCTAACCGGACATTACTTGAAAAATGAGTGCGTTGGGTGGGTCGAGTTTCGAGTAGTTTTATTTAGTCTGTGACGGATGTTGTCGAACCTAATATAAGTATTTAATTAAGTAATATTTATTGTTCTCAAGTAAGTGACATGTTATGTTTTTATTGAGAATAAAGTTTCTTTAAACCTAAACCTAATAGCGCTTACCTGTGAAGTATTGCAAGGGAGCCAGACCGGGATTGCATTCAGAGGATCGATAAATGTGCTCCTCTTAGCTGGGCCATCATTAAAGTCTATTGCATTCACCAGCTGTGACTTACTATAACAACACGACGACATCGTGTCCTTACAAGTGAATCCTCCCTCAGTTTTTTTGTTGCCTATTCCTGGATATGTGTACCAGTTGTAGCCGGCGCTCGGACCATTGTTGTTGGTTTCAGTCATTATGATGCGCGTGTATAAAGGCATACTTTTTTTAGTGTCGAAACAGACTTCGTAAGCTTCTAAGAAACCAGGGACGTTGTAGCCCACTCTCAATAATTCGGAGGTTTCCGTTAAGCATTTCACTTTCTTTCTGATAATGGAGGGTTGAATGCTGTTAGTGCACTGTAAGTCTGAGAGCTTGTAATTTTTGCCTTCTACTACGAAAGAGTCTTCTTTATAACAAAATGCCTCTAATGTGTTCTTTTTAGGGAAGTTTTTGAAAGTATTTGACGTCTCTTTATTGCTCGGACAAGACAATGTGATTTTGCCTTCTTGTTCCACTACTGTATAATGTTTCTTGTTTTCTAATGCGTGCCAGAATCCTTTGCCATCTAGTACAAGCGGCATATATTGCATGTGCGCAGTTCCCAAGTTCCTAGTTATCAAACATGCTGTAACAAAATAATATATTTAGATGGATAGAGCTATATGTGGATATACTTTATATCCTTAATTTTATTTATTTACTGTATAAGTCCTATTTCTAACTCCCAGCGTGAGTCATAAGCCGTGGCAAACCGTGCGCCGTATCTAGACGATGCGTGGGAGGGTATACCAATATCTTCGAATGACCCACGGAGCAGTGCCGTATGTCAATTATAGACTGATTACCTTCAGAGGGATACAGCATTTTGATTGGGTCATCCACGAATCGCCGCCCGCTGCAGGCGGCCCCGCACAGATCCATTGTAATACGCTATAGGTTGGTAAAACTCCAAAATCATTTCTGCGTGAAGACATAAGTAATAGATACTTGCCTGAAGACTTGACGTCAAATGTCCTCTGTACTGATCCGTGCACGTTGCTTACGTTGCAGGTATAGTGTCCTAGGCCTGCCGAGTTTAGGTCGGTTAACACTTTGCCATTAAACCTCCATTCAACCTGAAAGTTACAGGGCTTATAGTGTGTTGCTATACATTTAGTGGTCCTAAAATATTTTCACGTGGTGTAAACATTATTTTAATAGCTCAGCATTTTGAGAGTACCTTTTAGTCTAATAATTGACATTATGAAAAACTGAAGGTGAAAAATATAATTATGTTTGCATAACGACTCTTATCTTTTCGATTTATAGCGTTTTAATAACCAAGTGCAATGTAAACTTACGACGGGCTTCGGTTTCGCGTTCTCTCGAATGTCGCAGTTTTCTGTAATATCTGATATAACTCCTCGCCAGTCGCTAAGCACTAAACTAGCGTCGCCAAGAAACTCCGGCGCACTGCCGACGTCCACCACGTATGTGTGTGTATGTGTGTTTCCATGCTTGTCGCTCACACGACACGTATAGTTGCCGTCGTGGTCGGTGAATGAAGCATTTGTTATTTGTATGTATGATTCTTTGATATCTGCGTCCGTCGTCTGTGGAAGCACAACCATATTTTGGTTAATCTTAGACAGACAATCAAATCGTTAAACAATCATAATAATATGATGTGATTTTTTAATGACTTGATTGTAGCGACCCTCATCTGCTCAGCGACTTCGATTTTTTTATAGTATGCAAGTTCCACGTAACTGAATATGTTCCGTAGTTTAGAAGTTATCAGAAGAACAACGCGGTCACACGAAAAGCGACTTGTATACATATTATAAATTTAAGTCACTTTTCGCTTTATTTCGGAAGTTTTATGTGTATAATACATTAATATTCAACAAAAATATAATTAAGACATCTTCATGCTTCGCTTATTAATTTATAATATGCATATATGTTCATCTTAACCACCGGCAGCGGGGACCCGACTCGTAGCCGGTTTGCCACTAAACCTCTTGCCGTTCGGTAGCACTCATCTCCCCTGCTCACTTACAATTGTTGGCCGTGGCGTCGAGGAATAATCCTTGTTCGACGCGGTGGTAGTCTCTGATGATTCGAGTTCCGGCGGCGATGAGGTGGTGCTCATCGACGAGTCCGGGGTTCGTGGGCGTACTTTCGTCTATAAAATTATTAATATTCTATATTAAAAATGTTATCTTGTTATTTTTAAAACATCATTGACATATCTCCGTATCCTGGGCTCCTGGGCCTTTGGAAGGCGTACGAGTTACGACGGGCCGAAGCTAAATCGCAGATCAGTAAGACACGTTCAATGAATTCTTGTTATTATTGATGATAAAATGTGAAAATATTGATGCAATACAAGTTATAGCGATCAGAAAGTTTTGAGATTTGTGGTGTAATGGATCTTGAGACAGGATTGAATATTTGTTGCTGTTACAGAAGTCCAAATGACAAAAATTTTGACAGTTTCTTAGGGAGCCTAGAAAAATTGTTAGAACATTTTATTGACAGGAATTGCGTTATATGTGGCGATTTTAATGTTGACATACTTGCGGAAACTAAAATATCTATTGAATTTATAAGCATATTAATGTCTTACAATTTTAGGCATCTTATAAATACTCCTCCTTTTATTCGAAACAAATCATACTCTTGCATTGACAATGTATTGACTAATCTTTCTGACGATAATATAGAGCAATGTTTGGTAGATCATAATGGTTTAGCAGATGGCCATGGCGGCCTTCTTTGCAATATATGTAATTCTGGATAAGATTGATAAAAAGACAAATGAATCTGAACATACCATATTAATTAATAAAAGAACTTTTAACACAAAAAATAATGCGGCATTTAAAAAGAGCTTTCAAAATAGAAATAATAATATCGTAGGCATCAATGCATTTCTTAATTATTTTAATAAAAACTTTCGTGAGCGTTACCCAAAGAAAACTAGTAAAGTAAAACTGATATGCAATAATCAGATAAAATGGATTACCAAGGGAATTAAGGTTTCAAGCAAAATGAAAAGAATATTATGTGCGGGCGTCACTAATAATACTAGTGTTTATAACTACAAAGTGAATTACATAAGAATCTATAGAAGAGTTTTAAAACACGCACGAAAGTTAGCCATATCATGTCATCTCAGCAAAGCTAAAAATATCCTAAAGGAAACATGGAAAATTGTAAATGAAAACTTGTTCTAAACATTGACAACAAGGACAGAAGTTACAGACCCACAAGACATAGCAGATATTTTTGTTAATATATTTGTGTATACATCATCAATTTAAAAAAAAAGAGAAGAAAGGGCGATGTCTTTCCTAAGAAACTCAACATTAAGAGTAGAAAGTGAGATGACATTCAAAATGACGACACCAGAGTAAATAACAAAAATTGTACGTAAGATGACAAACAAAACGTCTTGTGGATACGATGACGTGTCGATATCGGTGATCAAGGATAATATAGAAATACTAGCGTATCCCCTATCTGAATTAATTAATAAATGTATTGAAGAGTCTGTTTTTTCAGAACAACTTAAATTGGCAAAGGTGGTTCCTTTACACAAAAAGGGTACAAGAACGGATCCCAAAAACTACCGGCCAATATCCTTATTACCAATTTTATCAAATTTTTTTGAAAAAATTATGAAAACTAGGTTAATGACCCACTTAAATTTAAATAAAATAATTAACTTTAGACAATTTGGATACCAAAAGGGGGTAGGCACTTCAGATGCGATAGATAATCTTATTAATGACATTATTGGTAAATTGAATGATACAATTTATTTTATTTATTGATTTAAGTTCTGCGTTTGACACGGTAGATCACGAGCTACTTCTGGCTAAACTAGAGCATTATGGCATTAGAGGTAAAGCGTTAAAACTTTTGACATCTTATTTAAAAAACCGTAGAATGTACGTAGAAATAAAAAACATTGATGCAAACATTTGTGACGTAAAGTGTGTGTGACTGAAGTAATATATAAGTCAAAAATGACCAAAATAAGTCGCGGTGTGCCTCAAGGCTCAATATTAGGACCAATATTTTCTTTTCTTTTCTTTCTTTTTTCTTTTTTATATAAAACGTTATTATATTTAATTTTTACTAATGATTTACTCAATTTTATGAATAATACCCAACCAGACGCAGGACTTGTAATGTTTGCAGATGATACGAACGCCATAATCGGGTCGCCAAATTTAATGAGTTCACAGAAAATGTAAATATGTGTTTAAGGAATCTTTCTGTTTGGTTTACAGTAAATTTTATTATTTAAAACGCAAATAAAACCCATGTTATGTTGTTTAAAACAATGTCACGAAACAATGATAGCATAGATGTCATGCTCAAAAGGGATAATATTGGACTAGCTAACAATGTTATTTTTTTAGGAGTTTATATAGATTCCCTATTAAATTGGAAAAAGAGCTCACTGCCATTGATTCCTCAATATCTTCAGCTTGTTATGCGCTAAGAAGCCTCAGGGACGATATTAATCTAAGGCAGCTAAAGACAGTATATTATGCATTGGTAGAATCCAGGTTATGATACAGCATTATATTTTGGGGGAGAAGTTACGAGTACAATTGCCAAAGAGCATTCATACTACAGAAACGTACGTTAAGAACGATTGTCAGAATCCCACAACGAGAGTCATGTAAAGAATATTTAAAAAAAATTGGTATATTAACAGTAGCAAGTTTATATGTTTTAGTACTACTCAGCCACTTTGCAAAATACATACACGAGCACGAATCACAAGAAGAACGTGAACTTAGAGAGAACACTAGAAGAAAAGTTATAAAAAATAGAATTGCACCTAAACTTGATATCGCTAAACATTGCTCTATATACCAAGCAGTGGAATTATTTAATAGGTTGCCTACTGACTTAAGATCATTGATTTACAGAGGTACTCTATTCAAAGCTAAACTTAAAGCGTTCTTGTTTAATAAATGTTTATATTCTATATCTGAATTGGTGACAAATGATGGTAACTAGTTTTTATATTTAGTAATTTACCTCTTGCACCTGCCATTGACTTATGACATTTAATATATTCAACACATTAAGTATTAGATTAAAATTATTATTATTATTTTTATAGAATAAATTTATAATTCATGATAATATTTACAATAATTTATACAATCTGTAACAAAAACCCTGTCCGATCCAATAAAAGCGTATTCCTGGGTCAACATACGTACTAGAAAAAATTGTTATAAAAAAGTAACTCATAAAAACCAAAAGTTATTGATTTTTAATTTTTATAATCCATGCGAAATTTAACACTGAATATGGCAAATTTTCATAAGTTGACAACACTCCACGCGCCGGCAAAATCTTTTTATTTTTACCTATTTTTATTTCAAAGAACACCGCCCTACACTACCGCGTCGTAGACACTCTTTCAACTAGTCGCCGACTCTTTTGATGTCGCCGCCTAGTTACCTACCGACGCGATACTTGTTGCTAGTCTTTCGTGGAGATAGCTTTCGATCTGACGTCCGTACGTATCAAGCGCTGTCGTTTCGCGAACAATGTCGTATTCTAATCAGGAATATTTTAATATGTTGATGTGCTTAGGCAAGACCGACTGCAATTATGCAGCTTCGCGTAATACGTACGAGGTGCGTTTCGTAATAGACCAGGTGTGACAGTACCGTCGGAGCGTGCGTTCCAACGCCTGCATAACGGTGTATACTCCACAGGCAGTGTTCATGGGCACGAGTCGCAGGCCACTGATGCTGGAAGACCACGAGAGCGCAACGAGGAAATTGAGGAACAAGTGCTGGATATGTTTGCCGCGGACCCCACGCAAAGCACACGCTCTGTTGCGCGACGATTAGACACAAACCACAGTGCGGTTTGGAGTGTGCTGAAGGGAGATGGTCAGCACCCTTATCACTACCGGCGGGTTCAATCCCTTCTGCCCACTGATTACGAACCAAGAATGGAATTTTGTAAATGAGTTTGTGTGTGTTTTTTTTTGTAAATTTAGCAAAAAGGTGTCGAATGTGTATTAGTGTTGGAGGTGGACATGTGGAGCATAATCGCCGAAGTATGCAACAACAACAAGTGAACGTTTTATTAAACTAACACCTGCAGTCGGTAAGTACATTGCCAGAAGCACATCACATTTTAAAAAAAGCCCTTATCAGGGCTACATTTAATTCAATTGTTTCTTGATAAACAGAATTAAGTCAAAAACACAAAATACAGAGAGTATCTGAAATCCGGATTACTATGCCTACAAAACAATATCAGCTGATACCTACGCGCACCGCGCGTAGTGTAGGTAGTTTTGGCGGCACGCGACAAAGCGCGGTTCATGACACGGGCGGCTTCTTTGACACAAAACTGTAGGTAGTAAGACGTGAACTTTGTCGAGCGATCAGTGTTGCCTTTGGTCAGTTTTTATTTTTTATTTTAATTTAATGATATTCACTGGGGAAAAATAATAATCTCAAACCCATTAAATGATTACGTATATGTGTACGCAGTACGATGCCGAATAATACTCTTAAGGATCGGACAGGGTTTTTGTTACATATTGTATAATAACTGTTTGCATACTATACGACAAAATATTTATCATTTATGTTATTGATTATCTTACTGAAAACTGTTTGAAGTTCATTATGTACTATTTTAGTGTAATAAATTAATTACTGTACTAAATATTTCAAACACAATGCGAATTGTTACATGAATAAATAAATAAAATATTGTTAAATACAAATATTTGCTAAACTAATTATCATTGACTCATCTATTTAACCGACTTTCACACCAAAAACACCGACTGCAATTTTAAACAGAGTAATTAGATCAAACAAGAACAATGAAAAAGTAAACTAGATTTTAGGTACTGTTATTATATTTAGCCGTTAATGTCCCACTGCTGGGCTAAGGCCTCACTACTCTCTTTCCACCTCTCTCTGTTCAGAGCTGCCAAAGGCCAATACTGTTGACGGGTACTGTTGTAAATTGTTAAATTAACACCAAGACCACTTTCACTGTAGTTGTCCCGTTTTGGCATGGCAATAGCGGTCATTGTCCTTCCTGTGGTCCTTCCCCTAATATCACTCCGTAGGAACCCAAACAATGAACTATGTATCGTTTTTGGAACATGTTGAAGATCGCGATAGATATGGGTTTAGGATCAACGGATTTTATTTCAGTTTTTGAAAAAAAATTCTAGATTATTTAGGTGCGTCAATGACCAGTATGGCCATGCCATACACGCGAATATTTTTTGTAAGAATGAGAATATACTTACTATAAACCATTTAACTGATTGGGATGCAGAACTAGTATAAGGTTCACATTTTAGTTTTTTCGTTTCACCCTCTAATAAGTACACGAAATGTTCTGTGCCGAAGTTCGTGGGGAGCTCTGCAGAAGAATAATACACACATTTAAAAAATATTCCAAGAAAACAGGTAGTTCTGTTAATATATTAATTGCTGAAAACACTATAGGTCACTAGTAGGTAATTTAAGGCCTGATTGCTAATTTTGGATTCGTTGCTCTCATTAAACGTTGCAGTTGAGAAAACGGAAAACAAAATTACAGGTTAATATAATTCCTAACTGCGAACGAGACTCAAATTTTCGTTTTGGTTTTCCCTTGTCCTTATAGCTATATATTATATTAGCTTATATATTAGCTTTCGCACCAAACACGTGCATATATATTACTGCGGATTTCTTCCCTTTCCATATCGTAAACGGTATTTGATCATTTAATGCTGTAGTTGGGCACCGGTTTCTTATGTAATTGGCAGTATTTATTGCTTCTGCCCAGAAAAAAGGAGGACTGCCTGCTTGGCGCATCATAGAATGTGCCATCTCCACTAATGTTCAGCGGGATTGTCCGAAAGGGTTACCGCTACCCCGGAACATAAAGGGCAAAGGAAGGAACATAGGTGGGTTTTAGTCAGTAAGAGTTTGACACTCCCTTCCGCTCCATCCAGAGCGTGAGGGGTCATTTGATGATTTCCCACCCGGAAAAAAAAAAAATCTCCACTAATGTCCTCTTCTTTCTTTCAGCGATTCCATTCTGTTGGGGTGTATCACTGTCAATCTTCTTCTAATTCCAGCTTTGTTCAATAAATCATCAAAATCATTGTTTACGTACTCACGTCCGTTATCAGACTGAAGGTACTTTATAGTCTTCCCTGTTAAATTCTCTGCATAGGCTTTGTAGGTTTTAAATGCATTTAGGACATCACTTCTATTTGCTATGATATAGACTTCACACCATCTGGATTTGTCATCGATGAATGTAACAAAATATTTTTACCGCCATAAGACTGATGTTTCATGGGGCTACAAACATCGCTGTGCACAACTTCTAGCAATTCGCTTGTACGATCTTCCGTTTTCCTTGGAAAAGGCGTGCAAGTCTGTTTTTCACTTATACAGATCTCACATTCAGACAACTGTTCGTCATCCTTGAATGTTAGCCCGTGTACTAAACTATTCTTCGCCATAGCTTTCAAGTCGCGTTCGATAAGATGTCCGAGTCGTTGGTGCCACGTGTCTAGTGAATTATTCACAGCTTCAACATTATTGGTACAGTTCTGACTCATGCGAACATGGTATATGTTACCAACACGGTCTGCCCGCATATGAATTTTATCATCATTATCAATCACAATCGCATCATTCTTTCTGAAGCGAACTTCGAACCCACGATCAGTCATCTTGGCCACTGATGGGAAATTTGTACGTAAATCGGATACGTAGAACACTTTTTCTATATCAATTTGGCGTTCTTCACTGCCCATGTCTACCGAAATCCTTACCTTACCAGCGCCGGTAATTTGGGTTCTGTCGCTATTAGCTAAATTTAGTTCGGAGTCCAGCCGCGTAAAATCCTCAATCATTTGCTTCTCGTTACACATATGACCGTACATCCACTGTCAATGCACCAAACAGGATTTAGTTTCTCAACCAACATAACCTCTTCGGTAGTACTCAATAACATTGTTGTCTTTTGCTCGTTGTCTTTACTGCATTCCAACTTTTGTGCGCTTTGCTTATACTTGTTGATGTTCTTAATAATAATAATAATAATTTATTTATTTCAGACCATTGATCCATATAAAGTTAAAGTTAAGCCAGTTAGTAAAATCTTAACCTATTGTTAGTACATAAAAAGCTTAAATTAATTGATTGGCGACATGTACGCCAGTATGCACATGCCTAGCTACGCAGTGCCTAATGAAAGGCCCATCAATTTTGTCCGCCAGTGTACCCAGTATGTTGTTGGGGCTACCCCTGAATCGCTTCAGCATACTCGCACATCGCTTGCGCATAATGGCATAAAAATCATCTAACCTCGCTTCAGCGAACATGCCAGACGCGCTACAAAACCGAGGTAGCCCCAACAATATCCTCAACGCATTGTTATACTGAACGCGCAGAGCGTTGTAAGCCTTCTGCGTATACCTTACCCACAGGCTGCACGTGTAAAACGATTGACAAAACGCTCGAAAAAGAGTCAGTTTCACCTCCTTAGTACAACGCGCAAACCTGCGAGCCAGCATATTGCATCTGGCTGCCAACGTTCTGCGCTCCCTATCTAAATCTTGGTCATCCATGAGAAAGTCCGTGACAACATGACCTAGGTATTTAAACTGCGTAACGAACTCCAACGGAGTTCCTCGTAAGTTAATGGATGGAATATTAACAGGTGTATTGTTGCGCACTCTAAAAACAATTACCTTGCTCTTGGTGGCATTATACCTCAAGCCATGAGCCTCCGCGTACCTCTCACAGATGGCCAACAATTTTCTCAGACCACAGATTGATGGACTGAGCAGCACCATATCATCAGCGTAACTTATGTTGTTGATCATAGTTCCATCAACAGAGCATCCGATCTTGGTGCTGCTCAGCTCACCAATCAGTCGATCCATATACACATTAAAAAGACTCGGTGAAGTCAATCCCCCCTGCCTTACCCCACAATCTAATCCATATGACTCAGATTGAGCATCCGCCCACCTAACATAATTATTCTGATGCTTATACCAATATTTAAATAAATCTATGAATTCAGCAGGTAGTTCAGTATCATCCGACAGTTTTTGCCACAAAACATCATAATCTACTAAGTCAAAAGCTTTTGACAGGTCAAGAAAACATCCATACACTGGTGTTCTCCTGTCTGTGTAGTACTGCACAGTCTGCTTGAGACACAGGATGGCACTTTCAGTGGACCAGCCGGCTCTAAAGCCAAACTGCGCATCGTGCAATTTAATGTGTTTATTCAACCGCCTCTCAAGCAGACTGTCCAACACCTTGCCAATGACTGTTGCTAATGATATAGGTCTATAATTAGATTTGTCGGATGAGTCACCTGTCTTACTTTTAATTATGGGAACTACAACTGTTCTTACCAGATTCTCAGGCAGGTAGGAATGACTCATACAAAAATTAAACATCATGGTAAGCAATCTGGTCAAGTGTACACCGGCGAACCTCTCTCTTAGTCTTGCACTCTCTTGCTAAATACCCGCGACGACCACTACGATAACATTCAAAATTATTTTTATGGCCTTGGTTATCATTATTCTTCTTCAGATTGGCATTTTTATTTTTATGATTCGTTTGACGAACATAGCCCCTTGGTCTACAGTCTTGGACTTACGAGCTTCGTAATCCTCAATAATCTTGACCTTTAACGTCACCGTTGCTGGAAAATCATCGCGCGATTCCATTGCCGTCCTAAACATGTCGAATGAATCCGGAAAACTGTACAACAATAATATGGCTAGCAGTTCGTCAATAACAATCAAACCGATTTCTTTGAGTTTTTTCATTGCATCAAAAAAATCCGCGATGTGCTTCTTCAAATCATCATCTTCCTGCATACGGGTAAGCACCAGCTTTTTCAATAATGAGGCTTTTCTGGCAGGTCCGCTCGACTGGTACATAGATTTCAGCTTATCCCAAATAGCCTTGGAACTTTCCAAGCTATCCAACGCAGCCAACTCACTTGGACTTACCGCCAACAATATGTCTGACTCGGCTTTTCTATCCATTTTTTTCCAGTCGGCATATTTCGAATCACCTAAATGTGGTTCTGGTAACGCTCCCGATACATATTCCCATAGATCGTTCTTGATCAGAATGGCTCGCATGTGTACCTTCCATGTATCGTAATTCTCACCAGTAAGTCGATCAATCTTAATAGATGTAGCCATATCGAAGTTTCTTCAACTCCAGAAACAACAGCAATGCAATATAAAAAAGTCTTCTTAACAACTTGATAGGTAAACAAACGGCGAACGTAACTTGCAATTCCGCGTTACACTAATCACCATCGTTAAACCTTAACTCGCGTAGACGCGTTTATAACTTTGTTTACGACGAACTATTTTAGTTCAAATCACTGTAATTGATCACTAATCAGTTTGGATTTCACTCACTGGCAGTTCCTGGGCCCATAACCTGAAGGGATATGGGAGAAAAAGCACCTTTTATAGCAATAAAGTATATTTAAACTAAGACAATGATTACAACGATGTTAGCAGCGCGTACGCCGAAACGAACTCACTACATTTACGATAGGTGGCACTGCTCACGCACTTCGTATTACTATAACACGGGGCTTAAGCTTATCTGACGAAAGGTTGGTGTTACTATAGGCACACCGCGACGGCGACGGCACGGTTGGCGCAGTGGTTAAGGGATTGACTGCTGCGCTGCGTGTCGCGGGTTCGATTCCCGCACGGAACAAATATTTGTATGACCTACAAGTAGTTGTTTCGGGTCTGGCTGTTTGTGTATGTGAGTTTAAATGTTTGTAAACGCACCCACGATACAGGAGAAATTCCTAGTGTGGGGCAACGTTTTTAAAAAAAAAAAAAAAAACCTCTGCCGCTAGGCAGAGGTGTGCCACCTTCGAGCATTACAGGCGTGATGTTATGATGTTACAATAATTTCACTTACTTTTAACTGTTGCTTGGAACGTAGTGCTGGCTGTACTAATGTAGTTCTTAGCTTCACACGAGTACAGCGAAGAGTCTTTCTCTGTCGGTTTAATAATGACTAAAGCTCCATCCTCAATTGTGTACTTTGAATCTGAAATTAACGACATAACAATGACCAACAGTTAGTTTTAGTATACAGGGTGAAATTAAATTAGCTAGCGAAACTCTGCAGACGTGATGGGTATCGATATCTAAACAAGATCAAATAACAAAATTAAATGATTTGATGTTTTTTTTTGGGGGGTCAACAACCGCTGGTGATTTGGTTACTTGAAGTTTGAGTTGAGAAAGTCTGTTTTATTTTGTTTATTTATCGAAACCCACGTCTGTAAAGTTAACAAAAAAAAACTGATTTTTTACACTGATATTTCAAGTGACTAACTGTGGTCGAAGACCCCACAGAAGGATGCCATCAGATTAATTTGTTTTGTTTTATCATGTCTAAGTCTATCGGTACTCATCACTGCGGAGTTTCACTAGTTAATTTAATTTGACCCTGTAGAGAAAAGCCAAAGCACGCCCCTAACAATAATGTTATTTCAACATGGAAAAAGTCGATGTCAACATCTAAAAGGAAATAATGAACGCTGTCAAAGCTAGACCATCGTCATCGGTTTTGTTATCGGTCAGGGGCGCAGTACGAGGTATTAATGCCATCATGATTCCAGTGCGAAAAAGGATGGTGCTATCGGTCATATATAGCTCTCTCTCTCTAACACTGAAATCATGATGGCTTTAAACCTTCATACAATACGGCACATGATTAAGCTACTTTCAAGTTTTCACTAAATAGGAGGTAAATTAGGCGCGGGCTGCTACGGTGTAGTCGCGTAGCATCTCGTAGCGCTACGTTTTTACCACGCAGCGTAGCCTCGGAGTAACCGATAGTAGTTTATTTTTTATGGTTTAACATAAATTGTGTAAAATATTCAGATCATCATCATATTCATGCCCTTCTCCCATGTTACTTGGGGTCGGCGCAACACGTTTTCTTCTGTCATTCTCCCCTGTCAACCGTCACGCAATCATTCACCCCCATTTCTTTCATAATTAACATTTCGCACTATCCATCTTTCCTTTGGCCTTCCTCTCCCTCTCCAGTCATCAACATTTGTATTCAATACTAGTTTCTACCCGCAACTTCATCCGCGTGAAATTTCTTGTTCCCTAGACTACCCCCGATTGGGTAGTTTAGGGAACAAGAAATTTAAAAACAGCGCGGGCAGGCGATTCGATACGATCATCGCATCGCCTGCCCGCGCTGTTTTTTAGCGTTCGCCTAGCTATCTTTCTGACTTTTTTCTTTTTGCTCGGCTCCTAAGGGACCAAAAAGAGCCCAATTCATCAACATTAACATCAGTTAATGATGATGAATTGGGCTATCAAATGCAAAACGAATTTTTCAAATCAGATTGGTAATTCCAGAGAATAGCGCGTTCAAACAAACAAAAAAACAAACTCTTCAGCTTTATTCTTAGTAAACTAGCTGACCCGGCGAACGTCGTACCGCCATATTTTTTTTTTTTATATCTTTTTACCAGCTTTTATTTAACTTGCAATGTATGTATGTTTGTTCGGGTGGAATCTAGCAACTCAATTTTGAAGCAGATATCTTCAACCGATTGAGCTGAAATTTAGTATACACTTTCAGCTTGGATGACAATGCATGGTTAACAGTATGACTTTATTCTAAATTCAACATGGTGGAACACCCAAGATGGGGGACTAATATAGTTAAAAAGTAAAAAAAAATAATTGAACGTAAAAAACCTTTTCCAGTCGATCGGAAATTATGCGCGCACATACGTTTCCGTGATTCATTTTTACTTATACACATATAGATAGGTAGATTAATTATATATTTATAAATTACGTACCGGGTGTAATAGTGGCACCTTTTAATTTCCATGTTATAACTGGTTTTGGAATACCGACGACGTCACAAGGGATCCTTAAAGCTAGATCTCCTTCAATTCCTTTTACTGTTGTAGAATTTTTAATAATTTCTGGTGCAACTGTAAAATTAAGATTAGTTCAGTATTGTACGTCCTACAAAAAGAAAAAATGTGACCTTTGTAAGTCAAAGATGTAGTGACAACAATTTTGAAGATGGTTGGAACATGTTGTTAGAATAGATGATCAAAAGGGTTTTACAGGTGGATCTCTCAGTAAAAACGTGGTAGACGATTCGATCCAGCTTGTCCCTTGCTGCCCCAGTGACGCCCTGAGCCGAGGTCAAGGGGTGCCTTTAGCGTGTAGTCACTTAGTTTACAACTTAGTTTGGCAGGAGGCATTCATTTATTAAGGCATCCACAGGATAGACCGGTTAAGCAGCCGACTGCCTCCTAGGTCGACCTCACAAAAAAGATTAGAAGACCGATTCACAAAAAAACCGAGTGTGCTTATGACCACACGACTGAAGTGAAACTTCTATCTCAAAATATTAATTCATTAAATTGTTCAAAACGAAATAGAATTACGAAAAATAACCAAAGAATCACCGTTCACGTAACGCTAGTAAACTCGCAAACGAACTACTGACTGAGATATATACATATTTCACTTACTAGCTATAAGAGAAACAGAGAAAGAAAATGTGCGCGCGCACTGCTCTCTCTTGCTGCTACGCTGTGATACAGACAATAAGCCTGCACTGTGCTTAGATGTACAAAAGAAGCAAAATAATCTTAAATAGTCTTTTCCTGTACACTAAAGTCTTTTCAAAAAATGTCAGGTATGCACAGTAGGCCGCACGTCAGTAAACTTGAGCTGGCCTACCGCAGTAGGGAGTTTCAATAGAATAAGAGGTCAGCTTATACTGGTTTTGTTACCACTAACGTGCCTACTGTACTTGAGTAGTACTCGGCGCACGTGTAGGACCAGATATTGATATACCTACAGAAGAACAGAGTCAGACGTAGTCTCAAACGATTTCTGTATGAATAAGTAAGACTAATAAACGATACTTACATTCAACAACAAAAGCTGTGATGTGTTCATTACTACCGATTTCGTTCGTTGCTGCACACTTGTAGCGCCCCGCGTGTTTCTCCTCCACCCTTGGAAAATTTAGCACTTTGTCGGATCCGAGAATCGGTACAAACTTTGAGCCGGAGTCGTCCATAAATTTCCAGGTTATTGTTGGCTTTGGTTCACCTTCGACCCTGAAACGATCGGAAAATTTATAATAATGGTTTCGTATTCTCCCGGGAAAGCTACGAGACTCCCTCTGAGAGTTATTGTTGCAAAATTAATGGTAACGATCCTTATTACCAGATAGGTATTTGCGCCAAGCTTAAAATATCTTTACCGAAACGAATTTTCGCCTTATTGCACTCTTAAAGCTCAATTTCCGCAGTCCTTGATTCTTACCCAGTTTGGTTTTGAACTTCGCAGTTCAAAAACAAACACTAGTACACCAAATTTCTACCTTTTTTTCATAAAACCAAACACATATTACACGTAGACGATATATACCTAGTCTTGCCATAAATACCGTCACGAAGAAAAAAAAAATTTATTGCAAATAATATTTTTTTTTTTACAGTGTGTTAGTTTAATACATAAATTTTTTTTACAACAATTTAAAATATAAAAAGCTTATTCGAAGTGGTCTCCATTGGCTGCAATACAGTCCTTTAAACGTTGAGGCCAGTTATCAATAGAAGCACGCACTCTTTCCATGGGAAAATTCTTCACTGCCAATCGTATGAATTGTTTTAGGGACTCCAAATTATCATGGCGTTTAGAGCAAGCCGTACTCTCTAAAACTGACCATAAATCATAATCCAGCGGATTAAGATCGGGACTAGACGACGGCCAGTCTTCAGCTCTGATGAAGTCCGAAACGTTCACTTCCAACCAAGACTGCGTGGACCGAGCTTTATGACCCGGCGCCGAGTCTTGTTGGAAGGACCATACTTGGTTATTGAACATGGTGTTGTTAAGGGGCTTTTTTTTTTTTTTTTTGGGATGGGAAATCATCAAATGACTCCTCCCGCTCTGGGTGGAGCGGAAGGGAGTGTCAGACTCTTACTGACTTAAACCCACCCATGTTCCTTCCTTCGCCCTTTATGTTCCGGGGTAGCGGTAACCCTTCCGGACAATCCCGCTGCCCCGGCAGGCTTCGGCCCTAAGGGGCCCCTCGAATTATGCTGACATCTCTTTGAGGCGCGCGTGGAACACTTACGCGCCGTCCGGCACGGGCCTGGTCCTGATCGGGCGGTGAGCTACCCATTGCTCTCCGCCCGCAGGCCCGCGCCTACGGTGGCCGGTAGTCTCCAGTGGACTCCCGACGCCCGGGGCGTCTCCCGCGGCGGCTGGTACGGGAGGCTCTCTCCCTCATCCGTCCCGCCACCTCCTTCGCTAGCATGACTGCTTCGCAGAAGGAGGCGACTGCCTCCCACTCCCTCTCGCTCCGGACCATGGCTTGCACCAGGGCCGGGCGCGAGAGGCCGCCGCCGCTGCCGATCGCCTCCACGAGGACACGGCGGTGCTCCGCCCAAGCGGGGCAGACCTCCACCGTGTGCTCCACCGTGTCCTCTGGGTTGTTAAGGGGCTTAACTACCTTTTCAAGAATGATATCTTGATACACTTGTGCCAATGTTTTGATACCTTTTTCACAAAAATATGGCTCAGTCACTCCTTCATAGCTAACACCCCACCAAACCATCACTGAAGTCGGTTTAAAAATTGCATTTGGCTCCATACCAACTTTGTCTAATGCAATCACAGCGATTCGGTTCTCTTTATCACCGTGGAGTGGATAATGGAGTGGCCATTTCAATATCGCAAAATATTGTACAACGTATTGGCGCCAAAATTAGAAAATTCAATGAACAATCGTATAAAAATGACAGATTCCAAATTCAAATGTAATATATTTCTTATTTTTAATTGTAACAGTATTTATGGCCAGACTGTGTACAGATTGATAACCCAAGAGCTTTAAACTTGTTCTGGGAACACCTATGGCATTAAGTCCGCCTGTGTGCTGTTGTGTGCATTAAAGTATTAAATGAATAAATCAATAAAAACTGATTTTCGCAACAAGTTTCTGTAGCAGTCGATTATAGTTGTAATCCACACGTTGTTTGGTATTTATATTTCAATATTTACAGTATTAAATCACTTACGTGCACTTGATACTAGCCGGCATTCCTAATCTCACTCTCTTAGCACTAACTCCTGATACTTTTGGGGCTTCTGTAAATAATTAAAAACGTTTTTATTTTGTAAAAAGTTCACTTGAACCTGTAGGTTCTGGTCAAGTCTAAAAAGTAGTATCTTGCAAGCAGCCACCAAAATCAAAACTTTTACAATACTTCTGCTTTGAGGGCCGCCGATATCTTTGGCTTGTTCATTTTAAATGTGTGTGTTTGAAAAACCATGTCCGTACCGGGAAATCGGGCAATCTTGCGAGTTATTGCAAATTTCTAAAGCGTGCAGATACATATAATATACTGTGCTGTCGTGAAGCATATTCGCAGTTTTCAGTCCAACTGCGGTATAGCACTCCATGATTTCCCAATTGCACGTATGTATTTTAGATTTTGTCTGCGGTACAATTTTCGAAGTTGCAACTGGATAAAATGCCATTTTCATAATTAAAAGCACTTTCTGTGTACTTTTGAATAATCTATGGTCATAACAGGCTCATAATAATTTGCTCACGATAACCAAAAGTACTTACGACGAATGTACGTTTTGAACGTTGCACTGACTGCGCCGGCTTCGTTCTTCGCCTCGCACGTGTACGAGTTAGTGTCGCTCACCTTCGGATCTTTTATTATGAGCGTTCCATCCTCTATGGCATACTTCGCACCTGAAACGTAAGAGAGCGTTGCCACTGAAATTACCTATGTATACTAGAACGAAGGGTATGAACACGGAATGTCGAGTTAAAAAAATATCGACTTTGTTGGACATCGCCGTCGTTCTTGTCACTCATATTTGTGTCACAGTTCTTCTCTAAAACGCGATGTGCCATAAGTAGTACAGTGAGGTACATATCTTAAGCGCTCGATTTAAGAGTGGGAATCGGTTTGCGCATTGTAAACTTGTGGTAAAATTGTCCCCACTCTTTTATCGAGCGCTCAAGATTCGTTCCGGTCACTGTAACGCCAGAGAGCAGTGGTAACAGCCGCGACATACGATTTGTAGGTTCGAACCCAGACAGGAGCTTTACTTTCTGTTGATTATTTTATCACCAATTGATCTTAAAACGGTGAAGGAAAACATCGTAAGGAAACCGGCATGTCCTAGAACCAAAATTTCGAAGACATGTGACATGTACAACCCGCACTGGGCTCGCGTGGTGGATTACAGCCCACTCGCTCGCACAGAAAGGAGGCAGGCCTGTGTCCCAGTACTAGGATCGTTATAGGCTAATTGGCTGTAACGCCCGGATACTACAGGTGGTTAATTATTTTGATTGAAAATATTATGGGATACTTATTATCCCAAAATATTTTCAGTGCAACCACACAGTTTTGACATCTTACTTGGAGTAATGTAACGACCGCTTAGCTTCCAAACGATGACAGGTTTTGGGATACCAGCTGCAACGCAAGGAATCTTCAGAAGGGGGTCCCCCTCAGTAGCTTGGTATACCATAGAGCTTTTTGTAGTAATTTTTGGAAGATCTGTAAATATCAAGAAGTTCATAAGTTCTATGTAGTCCTGAATAGTAGCCGTATACCTTGTGGTTATGGAAATCGACGTTGAATTTACCTTGAACAAATAATTTCGTGACGTGCTCATCTTTGCCTGCTGCGTTCACCGCCACACACTTGTACTTTCCCTCGTGTTTGTCCTCCACGTTCGTTATGCGCATCACAGTTTCAGAACCAGCTAAAGGTGTAAACATTGAACCTGATTTATCCCCAAATAGCCATGTTATTTTTGGTGCTGGTAGGCCACTAACAACTCTGCAAGGATGAAATAAAAACTATTATTTGTTGCCCTGCTCTGAAAAGACTACCTTATTTAATCTTAGTATTTCAAAGTTTATAATGGTGTCTTGTTTGCTACTCACAAGTACAACCACGAAGTAAATACAGTGGCAGGGACAACGACGCGTCAACTGTAACTATGAATTCATCACATTGTTTTTTAATGACCGACGAATAATTTCAATTCGCTTCGGAATTATGTACTGAATCTATGGTGACAGGCTGCGCGTCGGTGTCCCTGCCACTCTGTATACAGAGTACAACCTACATAAGAGATTGCTACTTACTTGCATTCAACGATAGCAGTTTTACCCTTTGTGGCTTTTATTTCAGTTTCTCCCTGTACCTTAGGAACAACTAAAAATAAAAAAAAAACACATTTTATTTGTTTTGTTGGAGATTCTGGAGTCTAAAAAGTAATATCGTGCAAGCAGCCACTAGAATAAAAACTTTTACAATACTTCTGCTTTGAGGGCCGCCGATGTCTTTGGCTTGTTCATTTTAAATGCGTGTGTTTGAAAAACCATGTCCGTATCGGGAAATCGGGCAATCTTGCGAGTTATTGCACATTTCTAAAGCGTGCAGATACATATAATATACTGTGCTGTCGTGAAGCATATCCGCAGTTTTTAGTCCAACTGCGGTATAGCACTCCATGATTTGCCATTTTCACGCATGTATTTTACATTTTGTCTGCGGTACAATTTTCAAAGTTGCAACTGGATAAAATGCCATTTTCCTAATTGAAAGCAATTTCTGTCTACTTTTGCATAATCTATGCACATAACAGGCTCATAATAATATGCTCACGATAACCAAAAGTACTTACGACGAATGTACGATTGGACGATGGAGCTAATAGTATATTACTACTGTATCAGAAGTGAGACGATACTATTAAAAGAATAGCAGTGGTGGCCCTGTATCCCGACTTATGAGTTGACTTGGTCGTGGGTTTGAACCCAGCCAGGTGCTTTACTTTGTATAAGCATGTCGGCAAGAACCAAAACTTCGAAGACGTGTCATCTACCCAAACCGCACTTGGCCCGCGAGGTAGATTACAGCCCACTCTCTCTAGAAGTGAGGAAACCTGTGTCCCAGCAGTGGGAACATTATATGCTGATTATGCTACTGTTAGTGTAATTGTTTGTTCTTGTTGGCTGAAATGAACGAAAATATTAATTTGTAGGTACTACTTACTTAGTCCATCAATTTTAACTCGTGTAATGAAGGATTTTTGCACATCCTTCTTGTTTTTCAAGGAAACTTTGCAAACATATCTGCCAACTAAATCCAAATCCATCTTTTTTATTTTTAGTTCAGTGCGACTGGCAGATACCTCGTACTTGTCTGATGTTTCTATCTCTCTCGTTTGTCCTGTCATCTCGTTGGCGTAGTACCAATGGATATCCATCGGAAGTCGTGATGTGACGTCACAAGTGACTCTGCCTTCGGTACCGTAGGTCAATTTTGTTATTCCTATCAACAATAAAAGTAAATATCAGTATAAAACACTCATCAAATATTTATGGCCAATAATTTACGGACCTTTATTGGTGAAAATTAAGACTGTTGTATCTTTACCAATAATGATGCTAAGACCCTGTAGCTTTACATAGTAGACCCTCCCATATGGAAGTAGCTATCACAGGTAAAATTTGTTGACGAATCGACATATTTATATGCCCAGCTTTTTTTTTTTCTTTTCTGGTGGTTAATCATCAAATGACCGCTCCCGCTTTGGTTGGAGCGGAAGGGAGTGTCAGACTCTTACTGACTAAAACCCACCCATGTTCCTTCCTTCGCCCTTTATGTTCCGGGGTAGCGGTAACCCTTTCGGACAATCCCGCTGACCCGGCAGGCTTCGGCCCTAAGGGGCCCCTCGTTATGCTGACATCTCTTTGAGGCGCGCGTGGAACACTTACGCGCCGTCCGGCACGGGCCTGGTCCTGATCGGGCGGTGAGCTACCCATTGCTCTCCGCCCGCAGGCCCGCGCCTACGGTGGCCGGTAGTCTTCACTCGACTCCCGACGCCCGGGGCGTCTCCCGCGGCGGCTGGGACGGGAGGCTCTCTCCCTCATCCGTCCCGCCACGTCGCTAGCATGACTGCTTCGCAGAAGGAGGCGACTGCCTCCCACTCCCTCTCGCTCCGGACCATGGCTTGCACCAGGGCCGGGCGCGAGAGGCCGCCGCCGCTGCCGATCGCCTCTACGAGGTGGTGCTCCGCCCAAGCGGGGCAGACCTCCACCGTGTGCTCCACCGTGTCCTCTGGGCGATCCTGGAAATGGTGACACCCGGGCGTTTCCTCCCGCCTGATGATGTGCAGGAACCTCCCGAAACTTCCGTGTCCGGTGAGGACCTGCGTCAGGCGGTAGGTGAGGGCGCCGTGGCGCCTCTCTAGCCACTCCTCAAAGAGGGGTCTTATCGCCGCTATCGCGGCGTGCCCTGCGCTGGGTTGCGACAGTCGCTCTTTCCATGTCGCCATGAGATCGAGCCGGAGGTCCGTCCGCTCCGCAGCAATTTGCCGCGGGAGCGGACTTTCCCCCCGGCGTAGTGCCTCTATATGCCCAGCTTGGCAATATAAAAAAAACTACCATAGACAAGCAAAACGATTCGTTTTTGTTTATATTAACCGAGCATTTGTGAACAAACGCACTTCCATATAACACTACAAGATTGTAGCTACTGGAATTATGGAACTATGTAGGATACGTACAAGAAACCTCCTGATGGAGGAAATAAATTAAATTGGCTTACCTGAAGGGGAAGATTTAACAGTGAAAGGTTCTTTTACAGAAACATTTATAGTTGATTCAGCCCTGCCTACATCGTTCACGGCATAACACTTGTATCTGTCTCCTTTCGATGCGTATGATATGTCCATATAACTTATGTATTTGTATGGATATTCTTGGAGTGACATCTGCAAGTTAATGGCATGCGATTTAAATTGTAATTGTAACAGTCTGGATACATCATGACGAGATTCTCCACCCAAGATTTCAGAATCGTGATAATATTTTGATATAGGTACAACGTAGATATGACAATACATAAAAACACTGGCAACACTGGTACGAAGGAGTATTTTGAGACTATCAGATAAATCCTAATATCGAAAATAAATAAGTGATTTTTTCAAACCAACTAAATAGTAGTGATGGGCCGACTATGGGTCTTACCAATCTTTGACTAGCTACCAGTAATAAACTATTGGAAATATTTGTTTGAATTTTTGTATTCAGACTGGGAGCGTCATTAGATATACCTACGATGTTTAAATTGTTGTCATTTTGTCGTCTCCACGCTGTACCTATACAACTAATTCATAAAGCAATGTTCGTTACATAATAGTTCATAATAAAACCCAACAAGTAATAGAACCCAATATGATATATATGTTACCTTAGAGGGCACAAGACCTCCATTTTTGTTAATCCACTCGATTTTAGGCTCAGGGAACGCTACCACTTTGCAAGTCAACTTCACCGTGCTATTGTACTCTATTTCTATCGCCTTGCCTTCTGCTATTTCGACGGTCGGCTTTGTATTAGTTGGTAAAACTGCAAATGAATAAATAAATAAATTCTTTGTTGCTATAAACACAGGTTACAGAAAAATGAGAAACCCTGACTCCAGAGCTAGGTTAGAGTATTTATATTTTAGGAGCCAGTACATTCGTTTTTTATTCGGAGCATCAGGAGACACTTTCTAACTTCATCAAAACTGTATCGGTATTTATCACCAATAACCAGGAAGCAAAATATTTAAAACGCCACTTATACCGAGTAGTCAAGGGCAGCCGGTCTATTCTGTAAAGATCTCGTCTTGAAAACTTAGGTGAAGTGACCTGTCATTCCAGCCGATGCCAGGGATTTACATTATTAACAGCTCAATTCACCTAAATGTTTAAGGTGAGATTTTTACAAAACAGGTCTGCTGATTGTGATGAAAACTAAAACAGTATCTTTGATTCTCGTCTTCTGAAGGTTTCGTATTTTGTGTATAAACTAATCATAACTACTTACTTTTGGGCGGTTCTGCAGGTGTGATAGGGATTTTAACAATCCTTTTTATAGGTTTTCCCGTAGCTTTTACTACCCCATTCACCTAAATCAAACAAAATAGGATCTTGTTGTACTGAATGATGATTTCTTGAGATCGATAGCTTCTTTCTATTATGATGGTAAAACTACTAAATGACAAAATGTAAACGCACAAGGCGTTTTCATTTCGTCTCTTTTATAAATAAAATCAACTTTTTGGTAAATACCCATAGGGTACAAAAGTATTTACCTACCCCTACAAGTAACATTGTACAAAAATAAATTGTTGCGAAATGACTTTTATTTTTAATATGAATAAAATGCTTACGGTTGCAACGATTTAGGAGTCTTAGGGGTATTAAGGTTGTAACATTAAAAACTTTTTTTGACCGTATAAATTTCCGTAAACAGAAGGTTTAAAAATTATGAAAATGGGTGTATTAACAAGCAACTCTCTTTATAGCAGACAAGGCCAATTGCCGTAATTAAAAGAGTATTTTTATAATTATAGTATAGGCCTTCCTGTACACCCATTACCTAATGTGTAAGCAATATGTGTACGCCTTGCAAGGCAACACATAGTGACACAACATATTTTTTTCATTTTATACCATCATGTACCACTACTACACACGTATGTGTACAAATAAATAAATTGAGAATTTTGAATTAAAAAACGTCAAAATGTAGTCGCATCTTAGCGACATCGACAATTAGTGTCAAATATTCTATACAATTTTTGAAAGATTGAGATTGAGATTAGAATGCGACCGTTCTTAAAAATACGGAAATTACCTCTTTATAGAAAAAAAAAATAAGTCTATTAACACAAAAACCTTAGTACACAAAACTACTACAATACATATAGGAACGTTAAACCCTGTGAATTAGGAGTCAGTGTTTTACTGTAACTTCGTGTATAAAAAATCCTATGTGTGATAATGATAACATTATGAACCTATAATGACCTGGTTGAACTACGAATATAAATGAGTAGGTGTGTGTGTTAAAGGAGGGAGATGTGGTTGTGTGGTGTGGTGTGGTGTGTTGTGTTGTGTTGTGTTGTGTTGTGGCGTGGTGTGTTGTGTTGTATTGTGGTATGGTGTGGTGTATGAAGGGGGGGGGGGGGGGGGGTGTTTTGTGAGGGTGTGTGAGGTCGTGAGAGGAGTGTTCTTGTGACAAAGGACATTAAAGAACATTAAAATTAGGATACAGTAGCTTCCAAAAATGTTGTAGTTATGTGTTTCAACTACGGGAACCATACAATGTAACATCAGTTTAACAAGTCGTTCTGGGGCGGGGAGGATATCCTAATCGCCGCGTCTGAGTTCTATCTAATTAATGTGCATGTGCACACGGATACAAGAAACACACTGATGTATTCACCTACAGGTGAACCAGTACCCGGCAACATACACGTCCTATATACAAGGACCAGCACAATGATAGTTCGGTCATGACCGACGACGAACATTGCAAAGATCTAATGCAAGAAACAACCAATGTCAAAACATCACAACATACTAAGCGTTTAATTAACGGACAACTCACGAAACCCCAGTCTCAAACAACAAGTATCATTATATACACCGTTATTAGACGTAGTCGCAGATATCACTGCGTTCACAATACTAAGAAACCAGCCGTCTACCGCAATAAAATACACTTGCCCAGACTTGCGTATTGCAACCTGGAAGGTTCGTGGGGCCTCAAAACCGGCAAAAAAGATAAAATAGACGCTGAACTTTCACTTAGAGGCATCCATGTAGCCTGCATACAAGAACAGGGATGAACTCAGGAGCATACAACTCCACACACTACAAATGGCACCTCTATGGAACCACAGGTAAGATTCACCGGGGACTGGCAATTTTAATCAGAAGAGATGCCCAAATTGAGTTAGTTAACAGGAAAAAGGATAAGAGTAGCAGACACAATGTCAGCTACTCTTAAAGTCGACAGGGGAAATGACAAGCCTCTCCCACCCAATAAACAACCATAAATAGCATGTCTAACGCAAGGACTCATCAGTACCAATGTAGTGAAAATTATAAAAAAGATACAGGATGTAGATTTTTCGAATTTTAATAAGAATTAGTTAAAAAAAGTCAATTTTCTCATAAAAACACAAAATAAATTATAACTCTGCAGGGGTTGACCTTAAGGACCTCCCGTAGAACAACTTTTTGCAGCTGATGGACCCATCTAACCCCTAGTTGCGTTTGATCCACGACTTTTGGGCCACCCTGTATAATCAACTCTCACATCAACAGTTGTACATTCATAGCAAACAGATCCTTCACAGGCTTATTAAACTTGATCAGACAAAAACCAAGGAAATGTACTTTAATAATTCTTGCTTAACGCCCATATTGGTCGACATGATACACAAAATTACCAAAGCAAAGGGCTGGTTCAACAAAACATACATCATGACTTCTCCAACTGCAACTGGGAACGGTTAATGGATATAGCCAATAGGGAAAACTGCAAATAGAAACGACAAAAGCGAGATCATCATGCAGGCTAACATGGTCAAAGGGCACTCAAAAAGTCTCAATTAGATCACATTATAACGCCACACGCTACAGAAAAACTCTTTGAATTTATTAAAGGTGGGAATGGGCCGCTTAGAGCATATCCGACCATAAAATAATTTGGGGTTTGCTAAGGACAAACCGAATTTCAAACAACAAGAAAACACAAAACACAACAATACACAAAGACAACAGCTACCCGCGAAGGAGACAACAATAGTGGCCAAGGACTTCAACTATAAACAATGCTATTATGCTGCCCTCAATCACCAAAATAAAATACCAAAATTGCATAACAGAAAAGCTAAAAAATATAGGAATCAACTCAACGGACGAAAACATCGAAATACCCTGGAATACAATAACGGAAGTATTAAAAGCGGCTGCCCAGGAAACTAATTCTTCAGCCAGTTCTCTCCAGAGATCATCGACTAGCTCTTGCTAACCTACAAAAGGCTAAATTCTTACAAAGCAGGCAACCAGATAATCCAAATAGGCATAACCGCGTAAAAGAATTTCAGGCAACGCTTTAAAAGGTTAAATATCAGGAGGAAAAAAAAGCATGCAGGGCCTGCCTCAGCGGACTGGGGAAAAACCATCCTGCAAAACGCAGACGCAAACACCAAAAGCTGTACTTTTTTACAGGAGAAACAAACTTGAAACGAAACGTCGAAAAAGATCGTATATAAAATGACCAAATGGGAGCAAATTTAAAAAAATATCCGAGGGCCGTCTTATACCAACAGTTAATATAAAAAAGCCGATAACCGAAGTACAATGGGATGGACCCACTACAGATGACGTAATGGAAATCATCAAGAAAATGCGGAACGGGACAGCTCCCGGGACTGACCAAGTAGTAATCGAGCTTTACAAAGCGATGCCCCTAATATTACAGGAAGCCGTCAAACACATGAACAAAGCGTGTACACAGAACGAAGCACCCGACACATGGCTGGAGACCGTGCAGGTACCAATCCCAAAAAACAATAAACCTAAAGATGCGAATGACTATTGCTGCATATCGGTTTGTAATACGAGTTACAGAATTTACGCCTCGTACGTCCTAATAAAAAAACTAGATAATATAATAACGGAATTGGGCAACTACGAAGCGGCCTTTTTAAACAATAGATCAACAGACAACCACATCTTTACACTCAAAAGGGTCTTGGACGAGGAATGGCGTGCAGGTAAAAGAATTTATGTACTCGCCCTCGACATAGAAAAAGCCTTTGACAACGTAGACCTCAATGCACTAAAAGATATTCTATTACAACGTACCAACAAATCACTAACTAACAGGATAATCAAGGTATGCTTGAATGAACGAACATGCATCAAATGGTGTGGCAAGCAAAGCAGTTGGATTATTAAAGGAAAGGGAGGCAAACAAGGTTGCCCTCTGTCCCCTCGCATGTTTACACTGATCATCGACGAAGTCCTTAGAACCCTCGAGGAGGAAACCCAATTAATAAAACTTGACCAGGATCGTGAAATCTCACTCCCCCTGGTACTATCATTTGCGGACGACCTTATCTTCATTACAGATGACCTAGAAGGTCTAGGTCATCAATACGGTATACCATATTAAACCCCTACTAGATAGTGTAGGCCTCCAAGTAAACGAAACAAAAACAAATACTAATTGGGGACCCCATAGCTACACAGAAAACGACCTACGTGACCCTTAATGGAATAAGCATACCGACATGTGATGAGATTAAATACCTAGGTACATTTATAACATCTACATTAAGCAGAAAGTGCACTATTAAAAAACGTTGTAGACGAATAAGAAACGCCAAATCGTTACTACCACTTGGCGTCGTTCGTTCTAAATTACCATATTCAAATCGTTACCATATTATAACACTCAAATATGGACTGGAAATTAGCCAGAATTATGTATCGAACGGTGATCGTTCCGTGCATGATGCATGGTTTGAAAGTATCGGCACTTACTAAAGCTAACAGGTCAAGACCCAGAAAATATGAGCGAGTTATCATGAGAGATTTGATAAACCACTCTAGGAATAAACCAAGACAAAAGAAAATGTACGAAACCTTAGACAGTAAAACAGTAACCAAACGCATCAAGAACCACAGGATGTGCTACCTCGCACATGTTTACAGGCGCCGCATACCACATCTGCTGCATGCAGCAATGGAGTACAAGGCCAAAACTAAGAAGGTCGGCCGACCTATCTACACATGGAACGACAACTTAAAACAAGGGAATCGATTTTTGGATGGATACGGCGGAAGACAAAAACAAGATCAAGATCGCTGCTAGTGAGATATACAAAAAACCGGAAACGGATAGTAGCGAAAACTCCGACGATAACATTGAAAACAGCAACATCTAACACAGCAGAGCAAGGACATACAAAAGAACGAAGAAAGCAGTAGAACTTCGCCAAAAGATTCACGGGTGAAGCTCGACCTGAAGCACCTGGCCGCGAAGTCTTTAAAAGATGCCCATCCATAGACAAATATCACTCATCTCCACTAGTCCAATGCTTACTTTAGGATGCATATCCGGTACGCTCTTAATAGCTGGAGAGCTAGTGAACCCTGGGAGTAACGGTCTCCCTGTAAGGTTAGAAATTTGTATATTGACGATTTATGGCATGCTAAGAGCAATAGCCATGACCTGGCAGGCGTCAGCCCTGCACGTCATCAGCCCCTTTATTTTTCGAACTGTTAAGTAAATGGGGTTTCAAAACTTGTTTCTGTAAGTTTGAAAATTTAATAGAGTAAAGTTTATTTATTGCACATTTAAAAAAAAAAATTGCCAGGCGATTACAATAAGCAGAAGTATACGACAGATCAATTAGAAAACGCACAGTTGATGAGGTAAAATAAACTTTGTCCTGTATACTTGAAATTTTTATATGTTTTCAAATAAACGTCTTAGAGTAAGTATGTACAATGCCAGGCGGTTTTGAACAGCATAAGACCTTGACAGGCGAGGGGACAGCTGCTAAGGGCGTGCGAGTGAGAGGTGTTGCGTGAATGCCTTTAGTGCGAGTGAGACCGTTTATCTAATACGAAGGGACGTATACCTGCTCTCGAGCAACAATGTACAGAGAAGAATTTCGTCAGTTGTGCCAACGATTTTGACTTGTGTGGATGCTTTGAGTTATAACATTTCTTATGTTAAGTGATTTCGAATTATTAAAAAATCAAACTTTATATTGTTATCAATTGTGCAGTGATATTGTGTATTGGTGTACTTTATATTAATAGAATAGAATAGAATAGAATAGAATACTCTTTATTGTACACCATACAAATTATAAAACATAAATATATACAAAATTTTTACAAAGGGTGACACAATGGGCGGTCTTATCGCTTAGAGCGATCTTTTAAAGACAACCTTTGGATGGATTAAAATTAAAGAGAGGCAAAAATGGTAGGTAGTCTGTGGTGTACCAATTACATTATACAATAAATATATACATAAAGTATATCTTACTCGTCTAAATAAATATATACATACAATAATAGACATGAAACAAGAGCAAAAAACAAAATAATAATAATAATAATAAATAATAATAATAATGATGATGTTTAAGGAGAGAGGAAGTGCTTTTTGATCATAATTTTGAAAGTGGACAGAGATTGAGCACGCCTCACTGACACGGGCAAGTCATTCCATAACCGTACCGCTTGAACAGTGAAAGATTTGTCAAAGAAACTGGTGGAATGCATCGGCATCTCTAGTCTCAGGTTTTCCGATGACCTCAGATATCTATTATGTGTGTCATGAAGGAACTTGAAACGTTCTTTAAGATAGGAGGGGGTTTTAGGATTAAACAAGATACTGTAGAGCTGAAATAAGATATGAGAATTCCGGCGAAGACGTATGGGAAGCCACTTGAGCTTTGTACGAAATTCAGATATGTGATCATATTTGCGCAGGCCAAATATAAATCTTATGCAAAAGTTTTGAAGTCGCTCAAGTTTATCTAGTTGTGCCTCAGTAAGATCTGGATAACTGACATCAGCATAGTCAAGGATGGGAAGTAAAAGGGATTGTGCAAGCGCAGTTTTAGTGGCAGTTGGAAGAAAGTTCCGCAACCGTCTCAGTGACTTACCAGATGCAAACACTTTACGACTTACCTCCTGTAGCTGAGGACCCCAGGAAAGATGTTTGTCGATCCAAACCCCAAGGTTCTTAACCTTTTCGCTGAATGGAATAGCAGTTCCGTTAAATTGAACCTGGGGAATCTGCGACCAGTTTATCTTGGGGATCATCCTTGAGCTGCCAACAACAATGAGCTGAGTCTTCGATGGGTTAACCTGCAACCCATGCGCCTCACTCCACTCACAGATTGAAACCAAATCCTTGTTGATAACGTGAACAGCATCAGCCAAATTCGAGTGGCTAGCTTGTTTATAGATTTGCAAATCGTCGGCATAAAGGTGGTAGGAAGAAATAAGTTTTTTGGTAATGGAGTTTATAAATATTGCGAAAAGTAAAGGAGATAAAACGCCACCCTGAGGTACACCGGCAGAAGTATAACACCACGAAGAGCAAAACTCTTCCATGCATATACGTTGCCGGCGGCCATACAGGTAACTACGAAACCAGTCAATCGCCGTTGGAGATATGTTAAGCGAGCGAAGCATACCAAGCAGGATATCGAAATCGACAGTATTGAATGCATTGCTAAAATCTAGTAAGCAAAGAACTGTCAGATTTCCTTCTTCCATGCCCAACCGTATGTCATCAGTGACGTTAACTAAGGCGGTAGTGGTACTGTGACCAGGACGAAAACCGGATTGGAAAGGATTCAGCAGACTATTCTTACAAAGAAAAGCACTAAGCTGATTGTGGACAAGGCGTTCTAGGACTTTGGAGAGGAAAGGCAAGATGGAGATGGGACGGTAATCTGAAAAAGAAGTAGGATTGGATTTTTTGGGTAAAGGAATGACTTTGGCCTCTTTCCACATCGATGGAAAGGCACCATAGGATATAGAGTAGTTCAGGATATAGCATAGGATAGGAAGGATCTCGTCGAGGACAGGGAGTATCATTTTCCGACTTACACAGTCACTACCAACTGCGTTAGACGTGATTGAAACTATGCTCTTCTTAACATCACAATCAGAGAATTGACTAAAAATAAATTGAGGGTGGTCCGGAGTTGGAAGGTTTGAAAGATAGTTAACAGTAGCTGCCTTCGTGGTCCCATTACAGTGGGACGAAGATGAGAAGTGTTGATTCAGTAGATCAATGTCTAAGTCTTTAGGAATCGATTCTTGGCGTGATTTTCCAACTCCCATGGATTTAAGAAATTTCCAGACTTTTGCTGGATCTCCGTTTTCAACTGAGGTGTGAATATGGCGGCGTTGGGCATCTCTACACACCTTATTGCAGCGATTGCGTGCATCAACAAGGATCTCCCGATTCGACGGTGAGGGCCGACACTTATATTTAGTTTTGGCTACAGCCTTTCTGTGCATGATAGCCCTAATATCGTCTGTAAGCCATGGTGCCGGAAGATGTTTGATTCTCACCGCACGAATGGGAGCGTGAATGTCGTACAGCTGCACAAGGTTATCCGTCAGCAAATTAACTTTATCATCCACCGACTCAACATTGACTAAAGGAGCCCAGTCAATGCTGCTAGCATCTCTTCGGAGATCATCTGTACTCATACCACTAAAATTGCGCTGCAGGAGAATCTTAGATTTTGCCTTAGGTGGGCGAATTTTATAGGATAGGAATAAAAGGTCATGGTAAGAAAACATGTCAGCTGGGCATTGACCATGCTTGCTGACATGTTGAGAAGACGAAACAATGACTAGATCCAATATTAACGTTTCAGTAAATAGTGTGCAAGATGGAATCTGACCACGTGGTTTGTGTGATTTGTAACGAAGACACTGATGAAAAAACTGTACGATTTACAGAGACTTACAGTGTCCATAATAACTCTGTGATTGTCGATATAGATTTATCGTGTCAACATCATGAAGAGGCTGATACGAAAATAATATACCATACATGCCAAATGGATGAAGATGTATCAAACGTATTAATAAAAACATGTGACACAGACATTTTAATATTACTGCTCGGAAACATGGACCATCTCCACAACAATAATTTAAAAATCTATATGGAATATGGCACTAATAATTGTAAAAAATCGATAAATATTTCTGAACTATATACAAAATTGGGACCTTCTATATGCCAAAGCTTACCTGGATTTCATGCATTAACCGGTTGCGATTTCAATCCGTCATTTTCAAGAAGAGGTAAAAAAAAAGCATTCCAAATATTGCAGAAATCGAGTGTATATCAGAAAGCATTCAAAGAATTAGGAAACGCAGAAATAGTGCAGAAGAAAGAAAAAAAATTCCCGATACTAGAGAAATTTGTATGCAAAATGTATGGTTTGAAATCTTCAAAATTAAATAACGCACGATATGAAAAGTTCCTTGCTACGTACAACACAACTAATCCTAAAGTGTTTATGAAAAAAGTAGTAAGCTATGATTCATCGAATTTACCACCCTGCCAACGTGAACTACATCAACAATTGTTGAGAACTGCCTACATCACAAATATATGGCGAAATTGTCATTTAAAAGAACCAACAATTCTTACACCTGAAAATAACGGTTGGAACTTAATTGATAATCGTTACGATTTTAATTGGTTTGAGGGGAATACGGTTTCATCTTCTATATACGACATACTTTTACAAGGACCTGCTGATACTGACACAGCACAATCGACTGAAACTGAGGAATGCATTTCAGGTAACATACAACTATTTTATTCTGTATCATTTAATATGCAGTCCTATGTATTGAGCTTGATATTTAATTCTCAACAACCTTATTGATTCATTAAAATATTTTTTTTTACTATTTTCAGATGAGGAAAACATTGTTGCAGAATCAGATGATGATGAAAACAGTGATAGCGAAATTTCGGATGATGCTGAAGAAAATGAGTGTTAAAAATAATGTACATTGCATAAAACCCAATAAAATACATTACATTTACTGTATGCGTTCATGTAACATTTCTTATTTGCACGCCCTTAGCAGCTGTCCCCTCGCCTGTCAAGGTCTTATGCTGTTCAAAACCGCCTGGCATTGTACATACTTACTCTAAGACGTTTATTTGGAAACATATAAAAATTTCAAGTATACAGGACAAAGTTTATTTTACCTCATCAACTGTGCGTTTTCTAATTGATCTGTTGTATACTTCTGCTTATTGTAATCGCCTGGCAATTTTTTTTTTTAAATGTGCAATAAATAAACTTTACTCTATTAAATTTTCAAACTTACAGAAACAAGTTTTGAAACCCCATTTACTTAACAGTTCGAAAAATAAAGGGGCTGATGACGTGCAGGGCTGACGCCTGCCAGGTCATGGCTATTGCTCTTAGCATGCCATAAATCGTCAATATACAAATTTCTAACCTTACAGGGAGACCGTTACTCCCAGGGTTCACTAGCTCTTGGTCTATAAATCCTACCCTTTCCTAAAGTCACGTCTTCTCTACAAAAACGCCCCCCGGTCTACTTCTTGATATACAATGGACGCTGTAGCACCATGAACATGAGGCTACAGGAGCTAATGCGAATCTTGGGGTTCATTCGATTAATCGAGTCTGGTCAAACCGCGCTGGGATCGGTGCAAAACATATTCATATACGGGAACCATACAATATAACAATAATGATAGTGCTGATGCTTTCTATTTATAAAACAGTTCATTGTATAGGATAATTAGGATATACGCAGCGATTTTCCTTCATCTTGAAGCCAGTTTAGGTACTATTCATGTTGGTTGATGGCTCACCGTTTCATTACAAAATAATAAACTCTTGGTACTTACGGCTATTTTGAACCTTTGCGATGGTGCAACAAACGGATCCGTTACGTAAAAATCTTTAGAGATCTCTGTCAGAGGCAACGGGTTTTTCATAGGCTTTTCATTCATGTCTAAAATTTGCGCCGATACTATCTGCACTGAGTGATGATCATCAGTGACGGATATTGACAGGTGGACGTTGGTATCTGAAAATATAATATTCACTGAAGTTGGTTGCGTGTCTGTGTGGAGAAGAAGTGGTTTTGTCGCCTGGTCTTGTAAGACGCGGCCTTTTCTCTCTCTGTAACTCACTGATCATTTAATTATTATATCTAAACTAGCGACCCGCCCTTGCTTCCTACTACTTGCGATCTACTGTGTGGTGACATGTCAAAACAGAGATTTCTGTGCTTTATCCAAGTCAAACATTAATGTTTTTTTATACATGAAACTTCCAGAATACAGTATCTAAATTACAGCGAAAACCGCATAGAAAACCATTGATAAGTATAGAAGAACTAAGCGGTCAAACAGACAGACACGAAACGCGATATACTATGTTATACTATTCTTCTTCTTAGCGTATGGATCGCAAAAAATTCAAACATCTCTGGCCCAAAATTCAGCTGCGCGAACTCCGCTCATTGACGTAGTTATAATAATAAATTATACTATTATTTTATATTTTTAAATGTTTTTATACTTTTTATATTCTTATATTTAAAAACATAATAATTTATACTATTTACAGACATTTTAATGAAAACATTATTGAACTTACCAGCTATCGGTTGCAGTGACGTATCACCCAGTGACTTGGGTTTGAGCTCGGAGAAGCCATGGGTAAAGAAGAAATCAGTCCTGCCGACGATTACGACAGATGTTTTGGTCTGGCCCATCACAGTAGCCACGTATGTGCCAGGCTTAGCGTTACTTAATTTTGCTACCTATAACATAATTACACATAACGTAACATCACGCCTGTATTCCCCGAAAGGTTAGGCAGAGGTGCACCTATAGTACACCCACATTTCACCAATATGTCTTAGGGGGCGAGCCTATTGCCATCAACCGAGAAATTGAAGAGATTGAGATTGTTGATTAATAGAGATCTTTTTAAATAACTTTTAACGAGTTGGTAATAAAATTGGAAATTAACTAGTTCCTTAAAGTATCAGTAACCCAAATAAGAATTTTTGAATAAATAGAATATATAAAGAAGCTATTATTGAACGCTGTTTATACATAGAACAAAAAAAAATATATTTTGAGATTTAATCCTGACAACAAAAATAACGAATATGGCACGCCAGTTGGTTGCGTTTAAAACCAAATATTTTCTAGAAATAGATAAAACTTTCAATAACAGCTGCACTCAAACATAAAGAAGAACGAATAGGGAAGAGAAGCTACTCCGAAATCTCAGGCCGTATATCACATGCTTTGATCGGTTGATATTGATTCCGCTTTCCCAACTCACGATCGAACGTGGAATTTTACAGCAAATTCACTTATGGGGGATGCGCGAAATTTAAATTTTCTTACGTTTTGTTGCAATTTTTAGGTCAGTGTTAGGTTGTATGTTGATTAAAATATGATTCACGACCGTAACAAATATGACTACAGAATTATAATCATTTATTTTTTTATATCTTTATTTTTTTTTTTACTTTAAAGGGGGTTTTGTCCAATAAGGATATGTCAACCCCATCATACCTTATTACAACGTAAATACACTTAAATATAATACACAAGGAGAAACAAATCTAAATTACATTATAGTAATACTGAAAGGCTGCAGCTGAGATGAGAATGCTAAGAGGGATGTGTGGTGTTACAAGAATGGATAGAATAAGAAATGAGTACATAAGAGGAAGTCTGAAAGTGGCACCGATAACTGAAAAGTTGTGTGGAAATCGGTTGTCATGGTATGGGCATGTGTTACGGTGAAATGAGGAAAATGTCGTGAGGAAAGTTTTGAGTATGGATGTCGATGGGTATAACAGTAGGGGAAGACCAAAGAAACGATGGATGGAATGTGTGAATGATGATATGGTTAGAAAGGGGGTGACTACCGAGATGACGACTAATAGAGAAGTATGGAAGAAAAATACATGTTGCGCCGACCCCAAATAAATTGGGATAAGGGCAGGAGAATGATGATGCTGCTCACTGCTGAACCCTCTAAGTTCATATAATACTATTGAATTACTATTTCATGAAATATCAATCAATATAAATTAGAGGGTTGTAATAATGATTCTAAGTACGAGTACGCGGACTTTTTTTGCACATCCCCCTTTAACTTTTTAAATCTGTGCTATAGAAATATGTTTTGCATTTGGAAGACAATCCAAGTGCAGAGGCAAAACTTGCCGTCTTTTAACTGATTTCTAAACTTACTTTTCCATTATTGTTCCACATAATTTTTTCCATATTAGCCGAAGGCCCTTTAATATCCAAATATACATTTCTGCCGGATACGGAGACGATGGCATAGTCAGTGTGGTCATCTATTGTGAACTGTAAAATAAAATTATAGGAATAATTAACTTCACGGCTACACTTACATACTAATACACTCACATTTCGCTAGTTATGTTCTTATAAGCCTGGGGACACGCGCATTTTGAAAGGGATTCATAATCCATTGTGATTGTGACAATCCAAGAACACGAAAGGGGATTGTGATTGAGAGTATCTTATGCAATGTTGCTGCTGGATACAACCTTGGGAGGTATGCATAGGAATATATTCCAAGGATTTATCCATCAGTACGGTTTAGGTTTCAACAGGGCAGTAAGTCCAAGAACTGCCCCAGTATATTCCCAATTACTTATGTAAAGTTTTGGGAGAAAGCACATGAATAATTTCATGAAAATATAAACTTACCGGTATATTTTTTTTAACACCGGCTGGTACTGTCGTCGATGTAATCACAGTCTTGTTGCCTTTTATTGTTTCTTCAATTGTGCGGAGCACCTAAAATAAGTGACAAAGAAGATCGATCCCAATTTTTTATTTTAAACTTAGTCTATTGTTGACGATATTAACATTATGAACTGATTTACCTCTTCGACGTCAGTCTTGCTAACGTCAAACGCAAGCCCAGAGCATGCTTGTGCTATGTCGAAGTAAACATCAAAGGCTTCAGCGGTATGCCAATCACAGCGGCCGGTGAGCACAAATACTATCTGTAAAAATTAAAATGATATGTTCATTATAATTTGTTCTTTATTTCTTTACGAAACATCCTAAAAGTCCGGCGACCTGCGCTGCGATGTACAGCGCTGTGCGCTGCGATGTACGGCGATGTGTTGACCCAACAAAATTTACTCCTCTAAGATGAAATTAATGTTACAATTTTTAGTTTTGAGTGAAAGGAGACTAATGTTGCTGAGATAGTTAGGCAATATTCCGTGTTTGCACCAAACTGTATTTTATTTAAGTCTGGATACGAAAAATTAATTAAATATTCCTTTTCGGACTCTTTACCTGGCTTTGTTTCTTTTGACACATTTCTTTTACAAAATGGCCGTCTTTGTAGTCCTTAGCCGAAGCATCAGTAAAAACGTAAATATAGGAGTCACTGTTACTTTTATCTAGTGCTAGGAGTAATCCATTCATAGATGGTTCCCAACAGTCCCCGCCATCGTGAGCATACACTGCGTCTAATGTTCGTTTAAAGGTGTTACGATTTTCGGTCACCACCCTCACTTGAGCATCTAAAATTAAAATAAAACCTCTTAAGTAAGTATATTGTTGCTTCAGTGCTGTTAGCAGCTAAGTTTTCGCGTCATATTTAGTCCGTTATTCCCTTTAGTTATTCTGCTAACCTAATTGTTACGACTGCACATGTAAGCCTGTTTATCTACGATATGACGCTATTCAATAGTCCATCTACGAACTGAAAACAAATTGCTGTTTTTAGTTTGTAATGGTTGGATTATTGTAATGGTGGTTCGTATACGAAGTGGCTTAGGCGCCAGTCTACAGCAGTCCACTGCTGGACATAGGCCTCTCCAATCGTACGTCATTTAGCTCGCTATTGTAGCCAATCTCATCAAGCTGCTACCACCAACCTACGAAGATCATCGCTCTATCTACTCAATCGTTTATACATTGCGTTTTCGACGCGACCAATTTAGTCGTTAGTAACCCGCGTAATCTAATCGGCAAACGTAAGTTAAGATGGGCATCCTAACTTACGTTTGCATAAACGAATGTGTACAATATACTGGCTGACTGGTAGAGAATGGATAGAATTAGAAATAAGTATGTGAGAGAATGATCAAAAGTTGCGCAGGTGACTAAGAAGCTGTAGGGAAATTGGTCGTCAAGGTGAGCATGAGATTTTGAGTAAATGAGGAAGATTAATAGTTTTAAGTATGAATGAGTAAGACTCTATTAGTACAGGAAGAGCAAAACACACAATGAATGGAATTTGAGAAAGATGATATAGCTAGAAAAGTAAGGAAAAATACTTTTTGTAGGTATTTGATAAATTTGTCTCTACAAGCCTGATATGTTACTAAAAAAATCATAACACCTCAACCACATTTTCGAAAACCCAATAATACTTTGCTCGACCTGGAAATCGAACGCAGAACCCCACGCTCAACAGTAGCGCTTGCCACTACGATACCAACGGAGCAGTGTCCCGGTAGCTTGAAATTTGGTGATGTGATACCCCTTGTGCCTCGGGAAGCACGCTAAGCAGTTGGTCCTGCGCCTGATGCCCAGTCTGGAGGACCATGTATATATTAATCTTATGTTAGATGTTTTGATAATAAATTTTACAGCGACTAATAAAATCACTACCACCTTACACTGAAAAATGTTTGGAAAATCTGAAGTTTAAGACTAGTTATAACTCGCTTAGCATAATCAGCCTATAACGTTCCCACTGCTGGGACACAGGCCTCCTCTCTGTGAGAGGGAGTTATAACTCGCTTGCGTTTATTAATTAGGGGGATAAAGTTTAACATCGGTTTTAATTGAACGGGTTTTGGGTAAATAAATAAAATTAAAGTAGGCATATTACCTGGATCGTTGAACGTTACGAGCACCATGTTGCCGATCAGACTGGACTTCTCATTGAACACAATATTACTGATTCGGTTCACACTACTTCTAACTTGCCTTATATCGTCACCCATAGAGCCTGTATCATCTATGAGAAAGGTTAAACTGCCCTTGCATGATGCTTTCAAAATAATATTCGCGAATATTAGCAACACCGCGTGCGGGTATATCCGCCCCCACATTTCAGATGCGGTTATACTACGAGTCCGGATTAAAACTGTACTGATCCCTTATGAAGTTTAATTCACACTGTGGCACAATGTAACAGGGACGGTCAATTTATACACTGTCACAGTAATAAAGATTTATTTTGGTCCGCTTCAATAAACCTACGTGGATTTTTCCTATTATTTGTTATTATCATTCCAGTTTGACGTCATTTATTTTAATTTAATTATTGGCTTTTCCCATGGGCTTGTTTAATTGTTTACAAAGACAATATGAAGCTTTAAACTCCGAAACAGTAATTAATCGACAAGATGTTACGTGAAGCGGCTAAAAGTTCTATATCAGGGAACTTGTGGAGTCACTTTAAATGCTCACTTGATGGGTCACTAATTCAGCGTCATCTAGTTAATTTATAAAAGAAAACGCCTGACGTCAAAAGCTTCGTCACTTTCTGAGTAATTGAGTTGCAAACAACACCAAGTCATCGGTGCACCATAATGAAATACTTATTGGAATACCTGCCACGATTTAATACCTAAAAAGGAAAATGAGAAAAATGTGAAGTTAACGTTGGAGCTGTCGAGCACATTTGCTATTATCACGAAAAATATTGAATGTGTAATGCTTTAATTTTTTTAATGATCTCGTGAGCACACAGCTGTAATTTTCAGTGCAAATAATACAGTGGTCAGTGAATTTGAAGCTAACCAACACGAATGATCACTTGGTAGGATTAACCAATATGCAGTGGCGTGCGTTGGTTTTCAGAATAGGTAGGCAGGAATTTAATTTCGTCGTATTAACTTGAACGAGTAAAGACCAATGACAATGTGCGAATAGTATGGGAGCCGAGTAGGCCGTCTGGCGACTGCCTACTGCCGCGCGTGTTTGTATGAAGATTTTGTTTTTTGTTAGGTATGATAATTTAGTGAGTTTCTTAATTGTGGGGCACATACACTAAAATTTAATTGTCATGCTTATGGTGATTTATCGAGGTAGGCGCTGCTTATATTCCTTTATGCAATGCACGCCACTGCCAATATGTACCTACTTACTTTCATACCCAGCACCCTACGGTCAGCAGTCGCGCTTGCGACCACGAGACCAACGGGGCATTCAACGCCGCGGTGGAGCGATGGGTCGGGCAAAGTGTTATTGGTTTTTTCCATTGAGAATTCCTTAGGAACAGCCCGGAGTTTGGAAGTTGGCGGTGTGATAGCCCCGTGCCTCGGAAAGCACCCTTGATTTTCTATATATGTATATATATTACAAGTATATATTATAGAAATCGTCGGTGAAGGAAAACATCGTGAGGAAACCGGCATGTCCTAGAAGCAAAAATTCGAAGACATGTGACATATACCACCCCGCACTGGGCCCGCGTGGTGGATTACAGCCCGCTCCCTCTCACAGAAAGGAGGCTTGTGTCATGTGTGCTTGTGTGAACATTATAGGCTGATTATGTTATGTTATGTATTATAGTAATAGTATGAATGTGTATATAACTTAGTTAGGTATGTATTTGTGTACCTAGTTTTAAGAATTTTTTTTTATCATTGTCCCCCTCAACCATAGCACCTACCATCTAATCTCTTCACCACCCTTTGTTGACTGGTAGAGAATGCCTAAGGCATTAAGTCCGTTTTGTACCTTTTTGTGCGAAAAGTTTAAATAAATAAATAAAGCAAGTTATGCCGCTGCCCCTGCACCTTATCTATCTCCGGTCGTCCGTGTCAGATTGCCGTCCCATCTGATAATGAGTGCGAGCAAAGACTGAGTGCATCTGTGTCTGTGCACCCACTTGCTAAGGAATTATTAATGGAAAACCCAATACACTTTGTCCGACCTGGCAATCGAGCCCAGGACCCCATGCTTAGTCGCCCTTGCAACCACGAGACCAAAGTGGCAGTTACTTAATTACATACATATCATAACATAACATAACATTACGCCTGTAATACCCGAAACGTTAGGCAGAGGAGCAGGCGATATACTCGTAGTACATCCACATAATTTTGCCAGTTAAGTCCCATGTCGTAAGGGGCGAGCCTTTTGCCATCAACCGAGCACAAATCCAGACTCCGGGCTGCTACTACGAAATAACAGATGCAAAAACTCAATATCACTTTGCCTGACCGGGGAATCGAAACCAGGACCTCGTCCTCAGCAGTAGCGCTTGCGACCACTAGACCAGCGAGGCAGTTTATTATATAAGTTTGTGATCATCCGTAGAAAGGTAGGTACTTAGTCTACATACAAACAGGAAAGGCACAAAAAATAACAATCTCAATGCGCAGACAATTGTTATAATAGTTATAAATAGTATCCATTGTAATTTAAAAATAATATTCCTGCTAAAATGAGGAAATTAACAACAATTACTAAACCATGACAACAATATAACGTACTTACTACGCATTTACTTTACGAGTATATGGTATTTAGGTACAAATTTATATTAAATTCGAATTTATATAAAAAAAATACCCACATTAGTCCTGTCATTCACACATGTCATTTTGTATATAATATTCATCAAAAACTATGTGTAGCGATGTATAATGATGGTCTTGCATGGTAATTAAAATTCAAGTTTTATGGTTTTATCACAAGGCTGAGCAGAGCAAGCAGCTCAATCCCAAGCTTTGAAGTATCGTATGAAGGTTTAATGCCATCGTGATTTCAGTATTAGAGAGAGAGCTATACATGACCGATAGCACCATCCTTTTTCGCACTGGAATCATGATGCCATTAATACTTCGTAATACGAAGATAACAAAACCGATGGCGATGGTCTAGCTTTGACAGCGTTCATTATTTCCTTTTAGATTTTAACATCGACTTTTTCCATGTTGGAATAATATTATTGGTAGGGGTGTGCTTTGGCTTTTCTCTACAGGGTCAAATTAAATTAGCTAGCGAAACTCCGCAGTGATGAGTACCGATAGACTGAGACATGATAAAAAAAAACATAAATTAGGTAATCTGATGGCTTATTTTTGTGGGGTCTGCAACCGCAGTTAGTCACTTGAAATATCAGTGTAAAAAATCTGTTTTTTTTTTTTTTGTAAACTTCACAGATGTAATGGGTTTCGATAAATAAACAAAATAGAACAGACTTTCTCAACTCAAACTGCAAGTAACCAAATAACCACCGGTTGTTGACCCCCCAAAAAAACCTCAAGTCATTTAATTTTATTATTTGATCTTGTTTAGATATCGATACCCACCACGTCTGCAGAGTTTCGCTAGCTAATTTAATTTAACCCTGTACACTAAAACTAACTGTTGGTCATTATTATGTCGTTAATTTCAGATTCAAAGTACACAATTGAGGATGGAGCTCTAGTCATTATAAAACCGACAGAAAAAGACTCTTCACTGTACTCGTGTGAAGCTAAGAACTACATTAGTACAGCCAGCACTACGTTCCAAGCAACAGTTAAAAGTAAGTTATATTATTGTGACATCATAACATCACGCCTGTAATCCTCGAAGGGCTAGGTAGAGGTGTGCCTATAGTAACACCAACATTTCGTCAGTTATGCTTAAGCCCCGTAATAGGAGGCGAGCCTATTGCCCTCAATCGGGCACACATCCAGACTCCGGGATGCTACTAAGAAATTCTTGATGGAAAAACCGAATAATCTTTGCCCGAACTGGGAATCAACACCTGCAGGACCACATGCTCAGCACTAACGAGGTAGTTATGTTATATAAGCAAATGGCCTCCTCTTTCTGACAATTTTTCAGTATGTGGGCCCCATTGTAATTTACTGTCAATAGTTATTCCAAGAAAGGCTGGCGACTTAACAGCGTCCAACTTTATTCCATTGACTTGAACATTGGTGGTTAGCTGCCTGACATTTGGCGTTGAAAATTTAAAGAGTTTAGTTCTTTTTTCATTCAGGAGAAAATTATTTACATTAAACCAAGCACAACTTTAGAGAGTGCGTCGTTAGCTTGTTCAAACTTTAACTTTGATTTTTAAATGAGGAGAATGTCATCTGCATTCCGTTGTAGCATTAACTAAGGAGAATTTATTTTTATGTTAATCTTCTATATTTAGAATCAAATAAAAAAGATGAAGAGTTTGTTTATTTGTTTGTTTGTTTGAACGCGAATCTCTGGAACTACCTACCTGACGGATTTGAAAAATTATTTTTGCTTTTGATAGCCCTATTTTGAGACAGGCTGATATTTATAATTACGCTATGACCCTTAGGAGAAGAGCACAATGAAAAAAAAAACAAATTGGGTGGGAGATGTGATGCGACGCGTTGGGTCGGGGGAACGAGAAATTTCACGCGGACGAACTCGCGGGCAGAAGCCTAGTAATACGATAAACATGGAGTTACTAAATAAATCGTGTATAGTAATATTAATAAATGTTTATAAAATATCTATAAAATGGCGCTCAAAACATTATTTTTTATTAAATATAATTTTTAAATATTGTCAAAAGTAGGTTTATCCTATATGTATAACCGGGATCGGCTCACGATCCCGCTCGGCAGCCTCCTTCTGGACCATCACGGTCTTACAGTAGGAGACAACTTCCCACCGGTTTTCTGTCTCCGTCAGCATAGCCCTCACTACTATTGGCAGAGAGCAGAGACCGATCTCGCCCGATCCTGGCGATCAAAACCTACCACTCAGAACCACTGCTCACCTAGCTACTAGTGATTAAATCAATTTATTTACCTCGAGTCCTCTTCCTCCTGTTCTATTCATAAACGGATGTTTGTCAAAGTTAAATTATTATTGTCATTTTATTAAGATAACATTTTCCGGCTTAATGTGCTTATCGAGGCACGGGCGTATTATATCGTCAACTTCCAAACTCCGGGCTGCTACTCAGAAATTCACGGGCGTATTACATCGTCAACTTCCAAACTCCGGGCTGCTACTCAGAAACTCCTAATGGAACCAATAACACTTTGCCCGACCCGCCAATCGAACCCCCACCCCCACATTTAGCAGTGCCTTCCCCGTTGGTGTCGCCAGGGCGAATAAAATTAAACAAACTTGTCATTGATTTTATTTTTATTGAATACTAAAATACCGTTCATAGGATTTAAAAGGGCACAACGTTTTGCCTTATTTTAGCTAAATGGCTATTTAAAAAATGCTTGTTAGTTTAATGTATGATGTCGATAAGTGATTAGTCCTCCGAAATTTGGATTATGTGTTCCTTACTACTGTTGATACTGGTTGTAGTTATGTAATAAATCCTCTTCAAACTTGGGAAGTAAGCTACCCAAGTACAAATTCAATCAGATTTTCTTTCCATTTTTTTCAATGCTGCATCCAATGTTTCTAGAAAACAAATTATGTTATTAATAAAAACCATTAAATACAAACAAAACATGGTGGACTTTTGAGATTTACATTAATAAAGGTTTTAATTTATAAAGATTTTAATTTAAGTACTATGCTTGCTGTATAGCAATGTCTAAAGTCTATTCAAACTAATGTTTCAAATTGATGTTATTTCAAGTTAAACAAATATCAACTTTATTTTAATATTAATTAAGTTGATTTCAGAGTGACTAGCACTATTGAAAAAGTTATAAAAATATTTGAAGTTGTAGCGTAAACTGAACTTTATTGTGTAAGAATTACAGTTATTTTTCCATAAACTCATATTTGTTTACATTTTTGGCAAATAAATCGCGAATGCAGATTAGACGAGAGCATTACTATAGAAGTCGTGAAGCCATACACAACTAAGGGAGGTATTCCTCGTAGCGCTCCCGTTTTGAAACGCTCCCATCTAAGCGCTCCCGTTTTGTTCCTCCAAGCGCTCCCAAAAAGAGCGCTTCGAGGAACGATTAAAAATATTAAAATTTATTTCCTCGAAGCGCTCCCATGATTAACTTTCGGATAGAGATGGGACTATACTAACTGAAATTATCGATAATAAGTAGCCGGCCCGTCCCGGCTTCGCACGGGTTTGGTGATTAATTTTTTTTTTGTTTTATTGTAAATGCTTTAGTCCACCAAATAGATGAATATAATCTACCGACATATGTACCTATTCATATTTTTTTATTGTTTAGAAAGCTTATGATTTCTCTCCATTATGTTTCCCATTACTACCCCCTTCCCCGCACACCTCAATGTTTTTTTTCGGAAGTTTTTCGTAGAAATAAGGCAATGAGGTGTCTATCGTTTACGTCAATGGTAGAAATGACTTTCCTTGTCCTAGGCGGGGCGAGAGAGTGTCAGACTCTTACTGACTAAAACCACCTACTGACTAAAATCACCTGCTCTGAGCCGGGATCCAGTAACGTATTGCGCTCAACGGTGATGCTACCTATGCGATTGATAAAATGGTTAAAACAATTTTATAATTAATTGTTGCCAAAAATAGTAAATATAATTTATAACATCCTCATTGAATACCTATACAATAATATTGGTCCTTGTATACACATAAGAGTGCCGAAAGCAAAAAGATATTATTCTCTCAATTTCGTAATTTGGTTAAGCAACTTCGATGTCGATGATGCACACATGAGTTTTTAAAAATTATCGATATAATTCATTACTTCATGCTTTTCCCTATTTTTAAACGTGGGAGCGCTTCGAGGAAATACATTTTAATATTTTTAATCATTCCTCGAAGCGCTCCTTTTGGGAGCGCTTGGAAGAACAAAACGGGAGCGCTTAGATGGGAGCGTTTCAAAACGGGAGCGCTACGAGGAATACCTCAACTAAGGTAAAAAGTTATAACATGCCACAGGCCTGCTACATTTTACTAAATAAATCAGGCCATAGGAACCTGGACAAATGTCGTTCCGGTGGTCCACAACTGACTGACGTGGCTGCCTACGGACGGCAAACATCTTGTGGAATAACCAACATTGTGCTGTAACTTCCACTAAGTAGTACTACCTACTAGCTGTAATATTTATGTTGTTTTGTGTGTTTAGATATGTTTGACCATAAGTTCTCAACGTGGGCGATAACGCCCCCTCGTGCGTGTTTGACACTTTTCAGGTACTTTCAGTAGAAGACCCAGAGAAAAGTATATATCCTATCTTACGAGTATATAGTATTACATGTTTAAACGTAATGCTGGCAAAAGCTGATTCAGATAAGATGGCTCTATAAAAAAAGAGGGTGGTGGGCAAAATAAGATTGAGAACCTATGTTTTAGACCATCTACAAAACTTATCAGGATTACAGATAAGTAATCCAAAAAAGTCTTGTAACATTTTCAACACATATCTTAGTTTTTAATACTTCACAAAAAGGCGGCTTTGGTTTTGGTTATCTTTTTTATATTGTCCAATTGCCAAAGACTTCCGAAACGAAATTTATTTTTCATTGTGTAGTCTAGTTCTTTTTGAAGTCGTTCGTTTTTTTTTTGTTAATATTTTTATGTTGAACTAGCTGTGCCCGCGACTTCGTTCGCGTGGATGTCGGAAAACAATAATGTGTCGCATTAGGAAAGGTGTGATTACCACTCCTTCATTGAAAAGAAAGAATCTTCCAATCTTGCTTGGTGGGAAACGTTACCTGGGGTTCTATACCACAGCCCTTTCCACTGCAGTCACTGCGTCTTCAAGGTTCATTATGTCAAAGCGACGAAGTGTCACTTTATTTTTGAGAATTAATAAAATGAAAGCGCCTGATAAAATATCTTATCTTTGATTTGGCCAAGATAAACTTTGCTAAATAGCGAATTTATAAATTCAAGTCGTCCTAGAATTCAAAACAGTTTTTCAAATACGGTCTTCAGGGCTGCTTAAGTTTACTTTTCAAATTTAAAAATCCATTTCTAGTACGAGGGTGACACTGAAAGTTCTTAGAATATAAAAAACTGAACAAACTAGCAAGTTATTAGTTTTATTATATCTTTTCAAAACAGTGTCCATTTACATCAATACATTGCTGCATCCGATAGAACCACTGAGAAAAGCTCTATGCCCACTCGTCCTTAGGGGTCTCTTCGACGGCATTTTGAAACGCAGCCACTGCTTCCTCGGCGTCCATAAAACATTTTCCTCGGGGTTTTTCTTTTATTTTCGGAAATAAATAAAAATCGCAAGGTGCGTGGTCGGGGCGGGGCTATGGGGCGGGTAACCCAGTAATTCCACGTCTGACGTCGCCAAGTAGTCGATTGTTTGCTTGGCGGTGTGCGACGAGGCGTTGTCGTGGTGAAGGAGGATCCTACTTCGAGGTCGTTTCTCCCGAAATTTTTCCAAGACAAGTGGCAAACAATTATTAGTGTACCACTCTGCAGTAACTTTTTTTAGATCCTATAAAACAATTGTTGCGTAATGACCTGTCCTTCCGAAGAACGAGGCCACCATCTTTTTTTCCACGCTTCGACCTCTCTTCACTTTAGTTGGCAACTCCTCGGAAGGAAATACCCAGACAGCAGACTGTCTCTTAGTTTCAGGATCATAACAATACATCCAGCTTTCGTCACCCGTTGAACACAGCGTTTGCGTCACCTCCGTTAAATATTTGAACCATTTCACGACACCAATCAATACGACGCAGCTTTTGGACCTCCGTCAAATTATGAGGTATCCACCGGGCACAAAGCTTCCTGACCGCTAAATGTTCATGGAGTAAATTGTGCACTTGACTCATACCGATGCCTAAGCTTGTCCGAATCTGCTGATAAGTCACTCTTTTGTCAGTCTCTATCATACGCCGCACAACACTGATGTTACATTCAGTCGTCGCCGTAGAAGGCCGTCCCTCACGCAGATCATCGGTGAGATTGGTGCGACCACGTTTAAACTCATTAAACCAGTTGTAAACAGTGGCACGAGATGGGGCTTCATTGTGAAAGGCCAATAGAGGTCTATCATAACTTTCTTGTTGACTGAAATGACATCGAAAGTCATATAAAATCATTGTACGAAAATGTTCTGTGTGACTGAAGTGACGCCGACGCCACGTCGGCGTCACTTCATATTTGTCTTCGTCTTTGGTGTTTGAGCCCTATAATTACGTATTCTTGTTACGTGTCGAATAAGATACGTTTGCAAACGTTCTTAAACTTACGTAACTAGATAAATACGAGGACGTCCTAATCACTAATGGGTAATTGGCACCAAGTCAATTTGTTATTAGGAAGCAAGATAATAATTAAAAATGATCAAAATTGTAACAATGATAATAATACTAATATAATAATACTGGAATTTGGTGTGGACAAATGTGCGGTCATGCATGTAAAGCGAGGGGAGATTGTGGAATCCGTGGGAATCCAACTCTCGGATTCCACAAACCTTAGAGCCCTCTCCGCATCCGAAACCTATAAGTATTTGGGTATGTCGGAAGCGTTAGGCATCAATGTTACTGACATGAAGCAATCGTTGAAGGAGCGGTTCTTTGGCCGCCTGAAAAAAGTACTTAATAGTCTTTTATCAGGCGGAAACAAGGTGCGTGCCTTCAACAGTTGGGTCATGCCGGTTTTGATGTACTCTTTTGGCATACTCAAATGGACTCAAACCGAACTAGACGCCCTGGATAGGAGGGTCCGGACGCTGTTGACTGCAAATCGAATGCATCACCCACGGTCATCGGTAATGAGGCTGTATATCCCGCGAAAGTGTGGAGGTCGAGGCTTTTTAAACGTTAAGACCCTCCACAATCGCGAGATATGCAGTCTCAGGGAATATTTCCTAGAAACCAACGTGGGGATGCATCGAGATGTAGTCGCGGTGGACAAGGGCCTCACCCCGCTCTCCTTGGCTAAAGAGAACTGGTGCAAGCCAGTAGTGCTTGACACCAATGATCGCATGGAAGTATGGCAAAGTAAGGAGCTTCACGGACGCTTTTACCGGGCCCTACATGGACCCGATGTAGACCTACTAGCGTCCGTAGCCTGGCTGCGTTTCGGTTACCTCTTTGGAGAAACCGAAGGTTTTGCCTGTGCAATTATGGACGAAGTTATGATATTGAACAATTACCGGAGATTTATTGTGAAAGACGGCACGGTTGACATCTGTCGGGCATGCCACCGGCCGGGGGAATCAATCAGGCATATTATCTCCGGGTGTTCTCGTCTAGCTAACGGAGTACTTGCATAGACACAACCTTGTAGCTAGGATAATACATCAGCAACTTGCTCTGAAATACAACCTTGTGGAATCGGAGGTGCCGTACTACAGGTATGTGCCCGACCCAGTTCTCGAAAATGGAAATATCACATTGTACTGGGATCGATCCATCATCACTGACAGGGCTATTGTTGCCAATAAGCCTGATATAGTGGTGGTGGATCGATCAGAGCGGCGCGCAATGATTGTTGACATAACCGTCCCGCATGATGAGAACCTCGTGAAAGCCGAGAAAGATAAACAAATCAAGTATCTTGACTTGGCTCGCGAGGATGTCGACATGTGGGATGTGGACTCAGCGATCATTGTGCCGATAGTCGTGACAGCCAATGGCTTAATAGCCAAGAGCCTCGACCAACACCTGAGGAGGCTCTCGTTGGGCAGCTGGATCAAGGGCTTGATTCAGAAAGCGGTACTTCTGGACACGGCTCGCATTGTCAGGAGGTTCCTCTCTCTGGAGCCCTGACCGCCGGTAGCTTGGACCCTGTTCCCGATACCGGTGGGTTACTATTTTTTATATTTTTAAATGTTTTTTTATCTTTTTGTTTATAAAAAATATTTAAAAATGTAATTTGTAGGTATTTAAATGAAATAAAGGACCTAATAAATAAAAATAATAATACGGCTAGTTGATAGTACATCAATTAATAGGTTCTACTGAAAACTAAGCTACATAATATATGAGACTCCAGTCCTAGGCTCCACGCTGACAATCGGAAGGCACCTCGCTGGCCGGAATCGGAATCCTCTTAAATGAGCAGGTCGTGCGCAAGGTGTTGTGTTGGGTTCGATTCCCAACAGGAAGCTTGTACACGTCTGGTACTAGGGTGGCGGGTAGGGCGAATTCTATATCGCCCTACAGTCTTCGGACAAATCGAATCTTCACGCTTCGCCTCGAGGCCACTTTTTAGTGATGTACAATACGTTTATTTTCGGGAACACTGCCCTTGGATCCAGTGGATGACCGCACAGAACACGGTCGTGCAAACTTTTATTGATTACCGTTAGCAAATGAATTAATTGTGAAAGCAGGAAAAAATAATATTTAGACTTCCGTCCTGTGTCCAAAAAAAAAACCTTTAAATGAAAATATCGCTAACAGAAAAGACATGTCACTTTTTGTTTCAAAATTCAAAACAAATATGAAGAAAAATACCTTACTGGTTGAAAATAATGTTGGATTTGTTATAAAAGAAGGTCGTTCGTGACAAAATTATAATGTAGCATTTGCCAAAGCTGCAATAGGTAGTCTGGGGTAAATTAAAGGCATTGTGGTTTCATTGTTAAATTGATAATAGTTATTAGTAAATGTTATAAATTATACCTATTTTTCTTGGTATTTTCGATGATAGAATACAACAATTTGGCAATTTTGTTGTACCTACTACCATCTTTTCCCAAGCTTTTCCCCGGTTTATGCTAGAAAGAAAAAGCTTCAATTAGCGCAAATACAACTTTTGATATGAGTATTATTAAACGTAAGTAAACTAAATCGCAATTACAACATAACGCAGAACGCAGTCGGTTTATAAAAGTGGGTACACCGAATACACAAGATAAAAGAAAAAAAAACTGTTGTAACTTACCACTAAAATTGATTGATTCCACGTATACCAAACGCTTGAAGGAAACTAGGTACTGAGCAACAGTAAGTGAATTTATCGCTGGGCATAAACCAATCTTCGTATTCTGAGCTGATGTCTTCGCATTTTATATCCTCGTCGGTTGGTGTCGGATCGTTCACGTGAATTATAGCTACTGACTCGTCATTGCTGAACATCAGCACCTGCAGAGCAAGAAAATGCTCAGGCTTAACAGTGTTAACTTTTACAATACGGCCGACGAACCATGGTATTTATTTATTTATTTAATACTTTAAGCACACAAATGTAAAGAGGCGGAGTTAATGCCGTAGGCATTTTCTACTATTCAACCTTTGAGTGATGCAGAGACAAACAGTGGTAAGTAGGTGCAATCATAAAAATGATCGGTCAGATGGTCAGTCTGAACAAAGGCTCTCCGAACTTTCGCGCATGTTCTCTCATTCACACTCGCTCATGTCACCATTTGATTCCTAAAAAATGTTATTGCGTAGCCTTTTGCGCAAAGTTCGGATCGTCATGATTCATGGATCGTATTGTATGAATGCAAAATAATGAGTATGGCATATTTTTTGCCAAATAAAAGTATACCTTCCATAAATATCTTGGTACAATAGCTCCATCTTTATCTTGAAACGTGTCCGTTCCAGACCAGGCAACAAATTTAGTGTAGAGGGGTAGCTGGGACCTCACCATTTCATTAATATCTTCCCAAGTGGTTTGCTGACAATAACAATGTGCATATTATTATTAAATGTGTATACATTATGTACTTCAGTTAGTGTAAAGAATGTAAAGTTTCATATTTGCTAAAGTTAACGAGAACCTCTTCATAATAAAAAAAAGCATGCTACCACTTGTTCAGGTCGGCACATTCGTTTTGGCAGTATTTGTTGAACATCAAAGCCGATTCGAAGTACTTTCTACCTACACACCTACATAATATTCGATTGTGCCGCTAGCTCCGAATAATACAACAAGTGTGTCGTACGCCTAATACGAGATAGGTCCTTACCTTTTTGCTATTTGCACAAGGGCGCCAGTAAGGCACTGTGTTCAGGAACTCAAAGAACGTGTTCTTTTTTGCAGAGCCGTATTTAAAGTCTCCGGGACTTACCAGCTGAATTTTATTATAACAGCAGGTTGAATTAGAGTGTTTACATGTAAATCCTCTTTTAAGTTTTCCATTTCCAATTCCTGGGTATGTGTACCAATCGTGGGCGATGCTTAGACCGCCGTCTGTCTCAGCCAATGATGCGCGTGTGTACAGAGGCATATTTTTAGCATAATCGAAACAGACTTCGTAATTCTCTAAAAAGTCAGTCACATTGTATCCCACCCTTATAAGTTCAGAGGTTTCCGTTAAGCATTTGGTTTTTTCTCTTACAACAGTGGGTTTAATATTATTAGTACATAGTAGGTCTGAAAGTCTGTACTTTTTATCGCCCACTAAGAACTCATCTTGTTTATGACAAAATGCCTTTAATTCACTTTGCTTCGAAAATTTTTGGAAAGTATTCAGTGCTTCTTTGTTTTGGGAAGGACAATGTAATGTGAAGTGATCTCCTTGTTCAACTATTAAATCGTTTTTCGTGGTAACCCAAACAGGATAAGTACGCGTATCGGTAAGCAAGAGAGGCATATTTCGGATATTTTCAAATTTTATATTTATAAAACATGCTGTAACAAATGGTAATTATTTATTAGATGAATTATTAGTATCATAGTATGTATAATATAATATTTGAAACTCATTCTCGGTTTGTCAAATAGGTATTTTGAAAAGTAGAAGGGTAGGTAAGTATTGGAGAAAACCATATCAAAGAACTTGCCTGAAGACTGAACATCGAAGCTCCTCTGTACTGAGCCATGTACGTTTATCACGTTACACTTGTAGTTTCCCCATTTTAAAGTAACGCCCAATTCTGTTAAGTTTTGATAGCTCAACGCTTGGTTATTGAATTTCCATTTCACCTGAAAGTTGCAGTTTTATTTAAACTGTATTGAACATTAAATGATTTTCAGCATCTGAGTAACACGTCGCGTTGACGCGAGGCGAATCACACGCCCCCGCGCGTGATTTTCTACATATAAATTAAATAAAAACGCGTATTCCCGCGGGGAATTTGGCTCAGTTTCCCACGCCCCGTCGCGTTGCTAGTTGCTTTCCCACGCCCCGTCGCGTTGCTAGTTGCTGTGCCAGGTCCGCCTAACTGCATATTTAATAATATAATTGGGAGAATTAATTAATTAATCACCGGCCGGGAGAATTAATCAGGCATATTATCTCCGGGTGATCTCGTCTAGCTAACGGAGAGTATTTGCATAGACACAACCTTGTAGCCAGGATAATCCATCTGCAACTTGCTCTGAAAATCTGCCTTGTGGAATCTGAGGTGCCGTAATACAGGTATGTGCCCGACCCAGTTCTCGAAAATGGAAATATCACGTTGTACTGGGATCGATCCATCATCACTGCCAGGACTATTGTTGCCAATAAGCCTGATATAGTGGTGGTGGATCGATCAGAGCGGCGCGCAATGATTGTTGACATAACCGTCCCGCATTATGAGAATCTCGTGAAAGCCGAGAAAGATAAAAACATCAAGTATCTTGACTTGGCTCGCGAGGTTGTCGACATGTGGCATGTGGACTCAGCAATCATTGTGCCGATAGTCGTGACAGCCAATGGGTTAATAGCCAAGAACCAAGACCAAAACCTGAGGGGGCTCTCGTTGGGCAGCTGGATCAAGGGCTTGATTCAGAAAGCGGTACTGCTGGACACGGCTCGTATTGTCAGGAAGTTCCTCTCTCTGGAGCCCTGACCGCCGGCCGGTAGCTTGGACCCTGTTCCCGATACCGGTGGGCTACTATTGTTTTTTTTTTTTTTTCTTTTTGTTTATAAAAATATTTAAAAATGTAATTTGTAGGTATTTAAATGAAATAAAGGATAAACTAATCTATTGGTGCAGTGAGATACTGGTGATTTTTAATTAAAGTAAAATAATGATTCTATGTATGTGTGTAAATTATACTTTACTGCAATACCCATCAATGTCTCACAATTAGTGGAATGTGAACTCACGTCAGCTTGCGGTTTCGCTTTACTTCCGCAGTTCGACAAGATATCTGCTGCATCTCCACGCCAGTCGCTAAGATCCATTTGTTGATCGAGTTGCGGTGGGTAGCCGACGTCCACAATGTACGTGTATGTGTGTGTGTTTCCATGCTTGTCGTTCACGCGACACGTGTAGTTGCCGTCGTTGCTAACTGTGGCTTTCTCCAGCTCTAAATATGGTTTACCTGAACGAACTTCCACGTCTTCCTGTGAATCCCGTTTAAATTAGTTATTAAAGTTAGCAAAAAAGCTCTTTATAGCGACAAAAGTGTCAATTTAATTGACACTGTTGTGTTTAGTTGTTATAGAACTAATAATTTAATGAAAACAACCTAACAACCTTTCCTGTACGTAGCAATAAGGTGCGTATAGTGTGTTTTATGTTTTTAAATAGAAAATATATATGGAGAACACTTACAATAAACCATCTAACTGATTGAGATGTAGAACTATACCCCTCACACTGCAGTTTTCTAGTTTCGTTCTCCAATATGTACACGTACCGGCTTTTAGTTCCTAAACTATTAATCAGTTCTGAAATATAGAACAAAAAAAACTTATGAGTAGATGGTACTTGGTAATATTGTCTAAACCGTTGAATAATACTTCCAAGCTGATACTGAATGATGTTGAGAAATCCATCAGAAACATCGTTCTAAGTAAAGACTAAAAGCTGGACGTGTTGAATTTATTTATATCTTGTTCGTTTACTTACCTTCAACTTTAGCTATAAATGTCTCGTGAACTGAACCTAAATAGTTGGTAGCTTCACACGTGTACGATGTCGAGTCCATCTGAACGGGGTTCATTATTATCAGGGCACCATCCATTATGGAGTATTTCTCGTCTGAAACATTCGGCATACTACATTATGTTATACAAGGCCATGTGCCATTGGGATTTCCTATCGGAAAAATGACAAACTTTCGAATGAATGACTGTTTTGAATTTTCAAAAATCCTTTCACTACATCAGGAATGCTTGTGCAAAATTTTCTAGGCCTAACGGTTTAGGCTGTGCATTGTCTGTGCGTGTGCTGCAAAAGTGTCTCTATTTCGTATCGGTAAGGGCGGTTCTCGTAATACAAGTGACACTACTTGCGTGTATCAAATATGTATAACTAGCTAACCCGGCGAATTTCGTACTTACCGCCTCAGAACCAATAAGAACGAATGTACAAGATAATTAATCATCTTAATATTTTTTGTTGTGTTGTGTTTTGTCTTATGTGTTAATAATTATTCGGGTATTCGGGGCGGAGACAAATCCAACAAATCAAATATCATAAATATTGGTCCATCCGTTCTTGACTTTTAAATTGTGTAATTAACCTGAATTTGTTTTATTTATACAGGGTGGCAGGGACATCGACGCGCAAACGTCGTGAAAAGGTTAAACCTGATGCCATAAATAAAATTACGAAAGTCATTCATATCAGAAATGACCGGTTAAACAAAAAAATCATTTTTGAGTGCGCAATGTATTGCAAACAACGCGATCAAAACGCTCCGCGGATGGCGCGCGCGCGCGCTACTTACCGCGATACCGCGCGCTGCCCTTCCGAGTTTTATTTACATTGCTGTTTTAAGTGAAACAAGTGAATTTACTATTTTTTTTAATTAAAAATCTCATTGGGTTAGATAGAAATAATGATTTTATATAGTTTACAATACAAAAATTGCAGAAAAAAACGTAAAAAATAAGAAAAAGCCGACGAAAAATTTCAACGCAGGGGGGTCCAGAATCATGTACTGAAAATCCGCGGTAAGCGGTTGCGCGTCGATGTCCCTGCCACCCTGCATTGATTAGATACTTACTGGGTGATATTGGATTGCCATTTATTTTCCAAGTGTTAACTGGTTTTGGTATACCGACCACATCACAAGGAATCTTCAAAGCCATATCTCCTACCAGTCCTTCATATACTGTAGATGGTTTTGAAATCATTCTTGGTGGAACTGTGGGAAAACTTCTTAATAAACAAAACAATTATAAGCATAATAAGCATACAAAGTTATACTAAGACTGTTGACTTTCATAGTTAGACTGAGATAAATCTTATCCCATAATTAAGTAGAAATGGTATAATTACCTAATCAGCTCGAAATAAGTTTTCACATCTTGAATTCAGAAATTAGTAATTTGATGCGTGTACTTAATCAAGTCAGTTTAATTAACTCTTTGATTGTAGTAATTAGAGACACAATAGAAAGACAATTGCTTATGTCGGACTGTGTAACATAAGACATTCGAGAGGTTAAAATTACACACAAATTTGGGACGAGGATAGACTTCACCCGACACTGCAATGCTTATGGCACATGCTATAATAAAGAAAATTATCAGGTATAAGGCCCGGTTGTTTCACGTCCACTTGACGCACGCGGATGCGTCAAAAATGGCGCGCTAACTTTCGTCAAACCAAAAAAAAAAATTGTTCCAAATTACAATTACAAATTTATGGCCTTCCGTACGTCCGTTACCGTTACCGTTACATTTGACGTAAGTATGTTAGGTTAACCAACCGTTTGAAACAACCGGCTCTTAAACAGGGAACTACTGCTTTTTGTGCTTTTTCGCATTCCACCATATTAGGTGTAAGCATAAAAATATTTCAACACCGCGCAAATGGTTACAGTAGGTACTACAAAACGACAGATCATATAGGCTATTTTTGACATTTAAATTGCTTACATTCAATAACAAGAGTTGTGACGTGCTCATCTTTTCCAGCTACGTTCTCTGCCATACATTTATAGCGTCCCGCGTTTTTGTCTGTCACACTCGATAGACGCAGTACGTTTCCAGAACGGCGTACCATATGTGTAAACTTCGAAACGGTCTGGTCCATATATTGCCAAGTTATATTTGGCTTCGGTAAGCCTTTAATAATCCTGAAAGAAAACACAAATACAAAACAAAAACTTCCTTTCAATATTTCGGAAGTTTATTAAAGCAGCGAGAAACTGCACTAGCTCAATACATTTTTGACATCCTAATAAAATTGTCAAGAGTTCATCAAATCAAGAGGTTTAGCCCTAGCGTGTTAGCACCTATAGGCCACGACATCCATCACGAAAATATGACACAGTTAGTAGAATAGATACTTACTTGCACTCTATTACAACATTAGAACCTATGATGGATCTTATTTCAGTCCATCCCGTTATCCTCGGAGCCGCTGAAAAGTAAACACCAATTTCAGTTTGAATATGTTCGACTAGCAAATAGGATAAATCAAGAATGCCTGGTAAGTATCTGAATGGTCCTGGAAAGGTTAAAATGTTATCACAATGAAGTTGTCTATAACACTTGAATAACTTACTTTTAACTCTTGCTTCAAACGTCGCGTCGACTGAACCGATATAGTTTTTAGCTTCACATGTATACGACGTAGAGTCTTCTTCAGTTAGGTTATTAATGATCAGAGCTCCATTCTCTATAGAGTATTTCTTGTCTAAAACATTCGATAAAATAACATCATATCCATCGCATTATTGTATTATACCTTAAATAAGAGTTACTTACTGGGTGTTATAACATTGCCGTTTCTTTTCCAAGTGTTAACTGGTTGTGGTATACCGACCACATCACAGGGAATCTTTAATGATATATCTCTTTCGAAACCTTCAAATACTGAAGAAGATTTTGAAATGATTCTTGGTGGAGCTGTTGACAAAATTAAAATATTTGTATTTTCACATTAAATACTATTTTTACAAGCTAAGCTAACACACACATATATATATATATATATATATATATATATATATATTATATACAAGTATATAATAAAAAATTAAAGAAAAAGGCAGGAGCTCATTGGGCATCAAAAAATTCGTCCTCATCACTGTCAATGGGATAAGTGCCCAAACGGCTGGCAGCATTACCACGTTGGATGGCAATGCTGATTCTTTGGGCTAAAAATAGGCCAGCACTCTTGTCACGTGAAGAGTCAACCAAACACTTGGTGATGTCCCGAAAAATTCGATGAGCACTCGGACCCCAAGGCCCTAGTCTTTCAACCCCAAACGGCTCAAACATATAGCTCCCAATAAGGTTGTTATATTTGCGCCATTTGAGGTTTTCTGCTCCTGCAGCAGCCACCCCAGCACAGCCCACCGTGCTAGGAAGATGGGATGGCGCGAGGGTATCGAAACAGGTTGCATCCCACACCAAAGGCCTACCCAACTTCCAAGGCATTGTATTTTCTAATTTACTCCCTAGATAGGTATCTCGGGAGTAAATTATAACAGAATGTTGTAATAGAACATAAATGATTCAAGTTATTTTAAAACACAACCAAAAATCTAAAAGTTTCGAAAATAATAATTTTAAACGACAGCGTCAGGCATAGCCACAGTTGATTGGTATACAAGGAAAGAAGCGGGAAGAAACCACTGCTATTTGTTGTAATGGTTTCGATATAGTTATACACTTTTCTGCGCGTATTGGAACAGATTTTAGTGCGATCGCTGAGAGAGACAAGTTAAGTTTATCTTACATTCAATAACAAGATTTGTGACGTGCTCATCTTTTCCAGCTACGTTCTCTGCCATACACTTATAACGACCCGCGGTTTTATCTGCCACACTCGATAGACGCAGTACGTTTCCATAACGGCGTACCATATGTGTAAACTTCGAAACGGTCTGGTCCATATATTGCCAAGTTATATTTGGCTTCGGTAAGCCTTTAATAATCCTGAAAGAAAACACAAATACAAAACAAAAACCTCCTTTCAGTTTTTCGGAAGTTTATTAAAGCAGTGAAACACCCCAACTAGCAATTTTCTCTTGCGGATATGCTGATTTAAGTACTAAGGTGTTACAGCAGACTTACTTGTGTCTAGACTATGACAGTACATCTTATAAAAGCATGATCTAAGGCATTTTGAACTAAAAGAATACTAACACTTAGTACGTGCTCTTATATATGTCTATAAAGAATCGTTGTAACACATTTATCAGCACAGTTGTCTTACAAGTGCATTTTTAAAGAGCAATTGCTCTTGAATATTATTTGTACTTAAAAAATCATCTTAAAAGTACATTCTTTCTTAGTAGAGTCTACATTGAGTGTTTTATAACACTTATGACCTTAATAAACTTTTACATAAAACTACTATAAAGCCAAGTTGTAAGTGTGAATTAAGTGTTCTCTGAGTCAAATTAAAGAGAAGACGACTAATAGTAGAGCTCTATCAGAATATTTTGTCTTTTAAAAGACTTGTGAATACTTTATTAAGAATGTCCGCCATTATATTCGTGTAAACATTGCTAAGTGTTTGTAACAGTTAAGCATGGAGTTTGAAAAATGGAAAAGATTTAAAAGAAGTGGAGCATATAGGAATAAAATTAAACAAAAATAGACGGACTCACAGAAAAGGCTACTTGGTACTAGTAGAACTACGATAGGCAACGATGGAGCCAGTAAATCGTTCGATGGTTCCGTACAAAAACAAGAAGATATCAGCTCTGAAGACTTTGAACTGGCAGATTCTAGTCTTAATTCTGGTTCTGACGATAGCGATGAAAGTGAATGTGAAACAAAAACAACGGATTACGAAAAAAATATACAATTTCGTGAAGAAATCAAAATATGGGCTGTTCAGAATAATATACCACACTCGGCGTTTAATGAACTTTCTGTAATTAATAAAAGAATCGAGCACATACTACCCAAAGATGCCCGAACTTTGTTCCAAACAAGCGGACAAAAAATACAGATAGACACAATAGGGACAGGGCTTTATTGGCATAACAGCTTAAGAAAACAGTTGGAAAAATTGTTTTTGAACACGAACTTGTTTCTGTTCCCAATAACCTTTCACTAAATTTTAATATTGACGGCTTACCTCTGTATAACAGCTCTAGACAACAATTTTTGCCAATACTGTGCAGTATTTCTGAAATTCCATGCTCTCCATTAGTACTATTCTTAAGTCTTATCGTCACAAAAATATGAACTCGACTCAAACTGTTCGCATATTTATTGGCGACATTATATTGCTAAAAATTGATTTTACTTCCAGGTATATATGCGGAAGATAGTAAACCATCTGATTTGCAAGCTTTCTTGAATCCTCTGGTAACAGAATTGAACGAAATTCTCAACAGTGGTGTAACCCTTAAATCAAAAGGATCATCTACTTTAGTTCCCGTAAAAATCAGAGCTTTCATTTGCGACTCCTCAGCAAGAGCATTTATTAAAAGAGTAGTAAATTTCAACGCCAAGCATGGCTGTCTAAAATGTACTGTGGTAGGTGAATATTCACCGGTGTCTTGAACTGTCACATTCCGAGGATTTGAGTGTCCTAAAAGAAACGACAGTGATTTTCGGTCAAAAAGACGAAGAACACCATAAATTGGATTCTCCGTTTCTAAAACTCAATATCGATATGGTTGAAGACATTCCTGTGTGTGATTCACTCCACTTGATTGATCTTGGCGTTATGAATTCGGCATGCAATAATTTATTTACATCGCTTTGAACTAATATGAAATGAAATGGCTTTTGAGGTTTTTCTTTTTTTTTTCTGGTGGGAAATCATCAAATGACCCCTCCCGCTCTGGTTGGAGCGGAAGGGAGTGTCAGACTCTTACTGACTAAAACCCACCCATGTTCCTTCCTTCGCCCTTTATGTTCCGGGGTAGCGGTAACCCTTTCGGACAATCCCGCTGAATTTTTCTTTTTGACGTTCATTGGCGTTAAACCATGATGTGTATCCACAAGCGAAACATTTTTGTGAAAGAATAAAGTGAGTTACGGTCCAGGGCCACTTCCTCTTCTTGAGCAATCTCATTTTTTTTTTACTCAAAAAGCAGTCAAAATCCATTATGGTAACCATTATACTATCGTGACACGGCCGGGGGTCAATATCCACTATAAAAAAGAGTTAATAAAAATATTTTAAAACACACACACTTAATAGTAGGTACCCACTTACCTACCCATTAGGTACATATATACTTATGCACGTTTGGCTCACCTAACATTAAACCTACCACAAACTGGTAATTTGTATGCCATGGTTTAAAAAGGAACCCTAAATTTATTAAATGGCTGCAAGTAGTTACCTTATGTAAGTGCTCAATAAGACCAAAAGGTTTAAAATCAACTTAGGTAGTGTGAAATAAGACATTTTAGTATTAAGCTTATCTTAGAGAAGAGTAATTGGTCTTATTAATCTCTAATGGCGTCAGTTTTTATTTTACAAGTAATTAATATTTTTTTAAATAATATTCTAAATACATAACGAAGTGGGCCTGTGAAAATATTTCACTTTATTCCGCAAAACATTCGAAGAAATGTACACCGCAAGTTATTTATGTTCATAGACACATAACTATCAAGCAAATTAAATAAATGATTACAGGAAATAAAAATACTACTAATACAAATGATACTTCAATGAGTTGACAACTTTTTTTTATTCCAACAGCGCTCGCGCACACTCTTTCGGCCGTTGTGATAAATACTCCTTTATTGAGCTTCCATAGAGCAACATAAGGGGAATTACACTTACAAGAGCAGTAACAAGATTATTGTAAGTGTAAAGTAATCTTCAATAAGAGCGTTATAAGTTGACTCTAAGTGAGAATTCTCTTATAAAGTGCGCCTAAATCGACACTTACAGTTGTTTGTAAGTATGCTAAAAGAGTAAAAAAATATAGGTCTTGGGACACTTGTAAGTTAAAATTTTGCTAGTTGGGACTGCACTAGCTCAATACATTTTTGACTTCCTAATAAAATTGTCAAGAGTTCATCAGATCAAGAGGTTTAGCCCTAACTTGTTAGCACCTATAGGCCACGACATCCATCATGAAAATATGACACAATTAGTAGAATAGATACTTACTTGCACTCTATTACAACATTAGAACCTCTGATGGATCTTATTTCAGTCTTTCCCGTTATCCTCGGAGCCGCTGAAAAGTAAACACCAATATCAGTTTGAATATGTTCCACTAGCAAATAGAATAAATCAAGAATGCCTGGTGAGTATCTGATGAGTCCTGGAAAGGTTAAAATGTTATCATAATGAAGTGGTCTATAACACCTGAATAACTTACTTTTCACTCTTGCTTCAAACGTCGCGTCGACTGAACCAATATAGTTTTTAGCTTCACATGTATATGACGTAGAGTCTTCTTCAGTTAGGTTCCTAATGATCAGAGCTCCATTTTTTATAGAGTATTTTTCGTCTAAAACATTCGAGAAAATAACATCAAGTCCATCGCATTATTATATTATACCTTAAATAAGAGTTACTTACTGGGTGTTATAACATTGCCGTTTCTTTTCCAAGTGTTAACTGGTTGTGGTATACCGACCACATCACAAGGAATCTTTAAAGATATATCTCTTTCGAAACCTTCAAATACTGAAGAAGACTTTGAAATTATTCTTGGCAGAGCTGTTGACAAAATTAAAATAATTGTATTTTCACATTAAATACTATTTTCACGAGCTAACACTAATATATATGTATATATAAATGATAGCGCTGGCAAATAAAACATAGACTAAAACAAACGTCATATCCGTTGATGACGTAACGGAAACCAGAATCAGTGCAATAAATAAATAAGTGATTTTGCATTACATTATAAAATCGTATTAAATTAAGTATTGTTAATTTTAAGGTTAGTTTTTATTTAAGTATTAATCTAAAAGTAAAAAATTGAAACATTGTAACTGTCAGTTCTTTTGAATAAAATTATTGTTACCTAACTAAATTTACAATTTAAAAAGTGATATTGATTACAAATCAAGTTTTGTACAGAATTACATTATTTTTACTAAATACAATTTAAATGTTGTTGTAAAACAAGTGTCAACGGAAGTCGTTGCTGTCTGACGTTGACAGTTGTTTCAATGTATAAATAGGCTCGCTCTAGTCGCAGAGCGCACGGTATTAAATTGTATTTTGAACGGTGTACATCTCGTGGTAAAATTAAGTCGTGTGAATCATTGTTGGTTGTGAGTGATTAAAAGTGTTTACAAGATGTCTGATCATTATCATTTGAGATCTCCGAGCCCACCCGCTTTTACATATATTATATACAAGTGTATAATAAAAAAAATAAAGAAAAAGGCAGGAGCTCATTGGGCATCAAAAAATTCGTCCTCATCACTGTCAATGGGATAAGTGCCCAAACGGCTGGCAGCATTACCACGTTGGATGGCAATGCTGATTCTTTGGGCTAAAAATAGGCCAGCACTCTTGTCACGTGAAGAGTCAACCAAACACTTGGTGATGTCCCGAAAAATTCGATGAGCACTCGGACCCCAAGGCCCTAGTCTTTCAACCCCAAAGGGCTCAAACATATAGCTCCCAATAAGGTTGTTATATTTGCGCCGTTTGAAATTTTCTGCTCCTGCAGCAGCCACCCCAGCACAGCCCACAGTGCTAGGAAGATGGGATGGCGCGAGGGTATCGACACAGGTTGCATCCCACACCAAAAGCCTACCCAACTTCCAAGGCATTGTATTTTCTAATTTACTCCCTAGAAGTAAATGGCAGTCCAACACCGACACAATAGCATCCAATACCTTGGTGCTCATTAAAGAAGAAAACCTGCCACCTTTAAAATGGCATCTTGGACGAGTCATAAGCACTTCACCTGGGAAGGATGGACTAGCACGCGTAGCTGACATTTTTTATTGACATTGACACAACAGCTAACGGAGTGATACGAAAGTCATACCCCAGATTATGTCCGCTGCTAAAGGAGGAAGAACCCTAATCTCTCTCAACTTTTACATTCTTCTACTTCTTCTCGTTGGAGGTTGTTACTCCAAGGCGGGCGGCATGTCTACGCATCGTCATCATGAATGAACCACTAGACGTCACGAGTGTAGTTCCGAATTCCACCACGCGCCGCGCCTCGGTCAGTCTATAAATCGCTCGACAAACATGCACACGATATACGCTAAAATATAAGGAAAAACCCTGTTATTCTTGATTATACGCCTTAATGCTATCGAAGAGGATTTTAATTCATCTCCAAAACATATTTCTTCTCTTTCTTTTCTGTTATAATAGAACATAAATGATACAAGTTATTTTAAAACACAACCAAAATCTAAAAGTTTTGAAAAGAATAATTTTAAACGACGGCATCAGGCTTAGCCACAGTTGATTGGTATACAAGGAAAGAAGCAGGAAGAAACCACTGCTATTTGTTGTAATGGTTTCGATATAGATATACACTTTTCTGCGCGTATTGGAACAGATTTTAGTGCGATCGCTGAGAGAGACAAGTTAAGTTTATCTTACATTCAATAACAAGAGTTGTGACGTGCTCATCTTTCCCAGCTACGTTCTCTGCCATACACTTATAACGACCCGCGGTTTTATCTGCCACACTCGATAGACGCAGTACGTTTCCATAATGGCGTACCATATGTGTAAACTTCGAAACGGTCTGGTCCATATATTGCCAAGTTATATTTGGCTTCGGTAAGCCTTTAATAATCCTGAAAGAAAACACAAATACAAAACAAAAACTTCCTTTCAGTTTTCGGAAGTTTATTAAAGCAGCGAAAAACTGCACTAGCTCAATACATTTTTGACTTCCTAATAAAATTGCCAAGAGTTCATCAGATCAAGAGGTTTAGCCCTAACTTGTTAGCACCTATAGGCCTCGACATCCATCATGAAAATATGACACAATTAGTAGAATAGATACTTACTTGCACTCTATTACAACATCAGAACCTCTGATGGATCTTATTTCAGTCTTTCCCGTTATCCTCGGAGCCGCTGAAAAGTAAACACCAATGTCAGTTTGAATATATTCGACTAAGAAATAGGATAAATCAAGAATGCTTGGTATCTGATGGGTCTTGGAAATATTAAAATGTTATCATAATGAAGTTGTCTATAACACCTGAATAACTTACTTTTAACTCTTGCTTCAAACGTCGCGTTGACTGAACCAATATAGTTTTTAGCTTCACATGTATACGACGTAGAGTCTTCTTCAGTTAGGTTCCTAATGATCAGAGCTCCATTCTTTATAGAGTATTTCTCGTCTAAAACGTTCGATAAAATAACATCATGTCCATCGCATTATTATATTATAGTACCTTAAATAAGAGTTACTTACTGGGTGTTATAACATTGCCGTTTCTTTTCCAAGTGTTAACTGGTTGTGGTATACCGACCACATCACAAGGAATCTTTAAAGATATATCTCTTTCGAAACCTTCAAATACTGAAGAAGATTTTGAAATGATTCTTGGTGGAGCTGTTGACAAATTAAAAATAATGATTATCAAGTAATTTGTACTACTATACTTATCTGGTAGTAAATTATAAAAAAAGATGGAAAAATAATAATTTCAGACGACAACCTGTATCTTGGTTCTTGTTGGTTTGTATTGACGAATAACAGGAAGAAACCATTGCGGTTTATTGTCGCAATGGAACATTTAACATTAGAAAACAAAAAAAAAACACTAGTAAGACAGGCTGCAGACGATAAAAGGGCGTATTTTACCTACAAATACTAAAGCGCGTACTGAAAAGATACACAGACAGACAGACAGACAGTGAACACAGAGAGACAAGTTAAATTTTCCTTACATTCAATAACAAGTGTTGTGACGTGCTCATCTTTTCCAGCTAAGTTCTCTGCCACACACTTATAGCGTCCCGCGTTTTGGTCTGCCACACTCGATAGACGCAGTACATTTCCAGAACGGCGTACCATATGTGTAAACTTCGAAACGGTCTGATTCATATATTCCCAAGTTATGTTTGGCTTCGGTAAGCCTTTAATAATCCTAAAAGAAAATCATAATATAAAAAACCTGATTCGCGTTTTAGTAGGTATATCTACAAAACATTCGTTCAAGTGCGTGTCGAACCACATACAGTGACGGGTTCTGTAGCTGGGATGCTTATTTACGCATGCACAGTATTGATAGTCCTTCTCGAAAAAACTATGAAAAACAAAGTTGTATGACTTTGTTTTTCATAGTCCCAAAAAACTATTGACTTAAAAAAAGTTGCTGAAATAATAATTATCTTTTTAATTATGGGGTTCGACGATACCCCTCAAGCCTATAGAATAGAATAGAATATTTTTAATTCAGACCGGAGTCCATAGGGTTAGTGACAATTTTAACTTAAATTCTAGTGTTAGTAGGTTACAGACATATAAAAGTATACAATTAAATTTCGGCATGGAGCCGCATCCACCTCCGCAACATCGGGGAATCCCACCGATCTACGAATACACTGAGAATACTGTTGGTGCCGCCACGAACACGAGACATCAGGGATGCACATCAGTTCCTAATAATAGCGGCAAAACCATCAATATTATTATCTGCAAACATCCCTGACGCACTACATCGCTACGGCAGCCGCAGCAGCTCTCTCAGTGCAGTATTATATTGAACGCGTAGGTCGCTGTATGCCCTCTGAGTGAACCACAGACTGCACGTGTATAATAATATAAGTTTACCCCCACTACCCGAATCGATTTGTTTTTCATCCCTCGATTTCATGTAAGGGGAGTGCCACCCATAACAATTTATTTCGTCATTTCACTACATCACTGTTTAGCGGTGCACTGAGTACACCTTCGGTCCAATTTTCATTGTATAGTGCAAATAATAGTATCCCGAGTAAAATGGCTGTGAAACGCTGACCTATATTATACAAGTACGCTGGACTAAATATACATCCCAGTGCCGCCGACGTCGCCGTAGAACTGGCAAAGTTTTGGACCAACAAAATTGAATACACTGCTGTGTCATTAACATGAAGAAGAGAAGAGAATGATCCATAAGATCTATCAATAAATATGTCGCAACTAGTACTTACTTGCAATCAATTACAGCATTTGAACCTTTGATGGCTCGTATTTCAGTCTTTCCCGTTATCTCAGGAGCCGCTAAAAGTAATAGAGGCAATTTAATAAAATCATGTGAAATGTGCTTCATATTTAAAAGAGAATTGGGTAATATGAAACAATAAAAAAGTCACGTGCCGATAACATATTAGCAAACGGTTTAATAAAAAGCTCAGGCAAACTTACTTATAACGATCCTAACTTTTTGACCGTAGGCAGCTGTGCAAATGTATTTGCCAATCATATCCAAATCCATTCTTTTTATTCTTAATTCTGTGCCATTAGAAGATATCCAGTACTTGTCTGATGGTACTATTTGGCTGATCCTGCCTGTTGTCTCGTCGACATAGTACCAATGGATATTAATAGGTACTGATGACTTGATGTCGCATGTTATGATGCCTTCGGTTCCGTATACCACATTTGTTGTACCTTAATATCAACATAGTGGAATGTATATAAATAATAAATGACTGTTATTTTCTCTGTTAACAAGTCAGAAAATGAGAGACACTTATACCTATGGTATGTACGTATATGTCGCAGATGGATTGTAGAATCTGCTATTTTGCAAAACCGCCCAAGAAAATAAATATTTTCTGCGAAAGAAATTCTAGTCAAGGATTTTCACTGGGATTATCTTTATTCAGACATTAGAAAAACTGTTAAAGACCATTGCGAAAAATATGTGAAAAAAGAAAATGACATCCTCCATTTCGTACCCAGAAATTAAAGTTTACTACCGTACTGTGTTCTTATCGGAAATAACATCTTGAGCGTTTAAAATGCCAGCGGGATTGTCCGAAAGGGTTACCGCTACCCCGGAACATAAAGGGCGAAGGAAGGAACATGGGTGGGTTTTAGTCAGTAAGAGTCTGACACTCCCTTCCGCTCCACCCAGAGCGGGAGGGGTCATTTGATGATTTCCCATCCCAAAAAAAAAAAAAAAAAGCGTTTAAAATGCTAAAAATCATATTTTTATGACAGGTGTTTTAAGCATAACATTTAAAAACAATCGACTTTTAATTGAATATATCATCCCGAACATGTTTTAACTATTACAACATAATCAACCCCCTGGTAGCTATTTCAGCTTGAAAGTACCAAAAATCTTATTTTTGCCAACAATAGTTTTGGACATTGGTTTAAAGACGCAAACACTTATTGATTCGCTGGTTTTCCGTCCTAAGCTTGTTACAAGACAAGCAAACCGTCGGTACCTGCTCTCATACAATGTGTTTGAATGGTATATGGGTTATGCAAAACATGAAATACATATATTACCAAACACAAAAGGGAGAGAAAGCGTTATTGCAAGGACCTACTGAATGTAATAACAAATGAAAGTATAAAAATAATGTAAAACATTTCTATCATTCTTTTTGTCGTTATTTATTAATACTTATTTTGTATATCTAACGCTCATGTCCATTTTTACCATGGAGTAACAGGCTTAGGACTGAAAACCAGTGAATCAATAACTGTTTGCGTCTTTAAACGAATGCCCAAAATATTGTTGGAAAAAATATGATGCATATTATTATAAAATGTCCATACCTGAATCGTAATTTGTGTCTAGCAGTATATGGTCGGTTACAGAGAAGGTGCTATTATTGGCGATGGATAACTTTCGTGCTCCTTCGCTTGAAGCCGTGAAGATAATCGCGAAAATCAATATTAACACGTGAACCCACATTTTTAATACTTCTAGGTTTTCTTAGTCTCCCTAATAACCCCTGTATTACCCATATCGATCGAAATAATCACTGCCATGTTTTGTGGGGTTACTCGCTTTTTATACGTTCCTTTTATCCTTTAGATAAGCATATATTTTGGTCTTATTAAAGTTGCAGTTTTTACCCGTAGGTACGTATGGATTTTTAAAGTTTTACACGGTTCTTTCCTTGACTTGAATAGTATTCCTGAATGGTAGGTAATATATTGTTTTTTATGGATTTGTTTTGTTCGAACTACGAAGTCACTCGTGCTTGCTGACGCGCCTGTAAAATGCGCAAGTTCAGGCACCAGTATAGTATAGGTTTGTCGTATGCACCATGTTACCCAACTTGTAAAGAAGTACCTTCGAGCCTATCTATTCTGTAACAATCTTACCGTGAAAACTTATGTGAAGTAAGCTGTCATTCCACCAGAGGCTAAGGATTGATACTACGTCAAACTCTCTTCACCTAAGTTTCACGGTCAGATTTTTACAGAATAGACCTGCAGGTTTGATGTATTCATGTAGCACTGGCATGTTTGCTCAAAATTTTAATGTTGTAAGGAGTAGGAAAAAAGGAGTACTTTTTAAATCAAACACATCGGAAATATAGCGCTTATTATTTTATTGTATCTTCACATAGATATTGATACTGTCGGTGCCAACGTCGTTGTCAGCTATACATAGATACGATCCTTCGTTTATGTAACTCACATTGTTTAAATGTAGCGAACTCGAAGAATTACTCCTAAAACAAATGTAAAATATTAGAAATTATTATTACGATCCTTACAAGCTACGGCTCATCTGCCTAGCCTTTTCTCAATTATGTTGGGGTTGACTTCCAGTCTAACCGGATGCAGCTGAATACCAGTATTTTACATGGAGCGACTGCCTATTCAGATAGGCAGTCGCTCCATGTAAAATACTGTATTACCCAGTAACTGGGTTGTGGAGGTCAGCCTCCACAACCCAGTTACTGGGTAATACGATACCCCTTGGTAAGACTGGTTGTCAGACTTTCGGGCTTCTGACTAACGTAACGACTGTAAAAGATCCACAAATGACAGCCGGGACCGACCGCTTAATGTGCTTTCTGAGGTACAGAGGGGCCTCGGTATGTAAACTCATCCACAGACCAACCGCGGCAAGCGTAGTTTAACCTGATCGATCGACCTGTGCGGCTGTTATTATTTAGCCACGGGCCCCTCCGGAAGCTACGGACACACAGTCTCTCACAAAGAATCGTAATTGTGCATTGTTGTCATTCTTGTCTCTATCTTTATAACTATGTGAATTTTTGTGAAGAGAGGAAATAAAGATTGTATACACAAACAGAAATACGGTGTAACGATTACCTGTGTAAAAACTTAGTGGTAGAGTCTGGGGCTATAAACTCCCATTTTGTAAAAGGTACAGGGTTGCCAAACAGCACGTTGCAAGATAACACAACATTGTCACCAGTCCTTGCGACCACATTCTTAAGTTTTGCAGCTTCTATGTAGGGTGCAACTGCAAAAATGATAATAACTATTGTAAAGAAAAGGCATTTCAACAGTTCTGTAGTAACTTTATAATATTCTCCCGACCGATTCCAGTCACGGTGTCATTCGCAACGTAGATAAGCAAAGTACGCAGGAAATATTATAGTGCACAAGCGTGTGCGCAAACACAGGTGGTCCAACGGCTTTACGTGATTTCCGAGGCACGGAGTATTAAACCGCCAACTTCCAAACTCCGGGCTGTTACTAAGAAAATCCTAATGTAATACCCAAAAACAATGATCGACCTGGGAATCGAACCCGGCACTCCAGCTCAGCAGTCGCGCTTGCAACCAAGAGACAACCAGGGCAGTCAAAGTTTGTAGCAACTTTTAGTATATGTAATAAATAACCAGTGATGGATCTTACTAATCATGTTCAGCCCAGAAGTTGGACTAATAGTCATGGTGCAGTTGCCAAGATTCCAAGCCGAACAAAACTCAGTGAAAAGAAGATCGTAAACAAAAAGCTAGCTCTTAGTTAGCTCTTTCCCTTTTATTCATAAACGTTGCTTAAAGCTAAGTAGTAGTTAGCGACTGTTTAACCATATATTTTTCACGTTTGAACGTCACTTAACTTTACTCATCGTTTATAAATTCCCTTTCCTAACTCCCTTCCCCCTTTTCCTTTCTTCTTGTTTCTCTTTGTTAACGGCGTATTGAAGTAGAAGTATATGGTGCTAAAGGTAGACTCACCTAGGACATTCACTGTAACGGTTTTCTCCGCCCTACCGATATCGTTCTCCGCAATACAGTGGTAGTTACCAGAGTCCTTCCACAACGCTTTGAACCTGTATAAAATGATTATTTATTATGTTTCATATAATACACACATCAAAAGTGTCTAAGGATCAAGTTATTTTTATAACGTTCTTTTGTATTGATTCCACTTAGAAGTATGGCAGAAATTTTACTGATTTGGCCTCAAACCCGTTGCAGGATTATAAGGAATACGACTTGACAAAAGATTTTGATCTTTTGACCGAAAAAAAACTATTCCCTTTTCAAATGACGAAATTTACTAAAAAGTAAATACAGGAGTTACAAAAAAATAAAAATAAAAGAAGAACCTGATTTTTAGTAGGTAACTAGCAAACACGTGCTTGATCCCTAGGCACTTTTGATGTGTGTACATTGGACTGTTAACAGGTGCTTGATGCTAATATACAATCATAAATTACTATACAACTAACTATTCACGCCAGGTACGATGATTCATGATGATACGAGTATCTACAGTATGTATTGAATCGTATAACGGGCTATTGTCGACAATTCCACGTCCACGTGTGTATTTTGTGTACGGAGGCAACTGACTACAGTGTTGGAAATATTGAAATGCCGTAACATACCAATAAAAACCAGTGCTGCTTTATTCTTTAGCTGAGCATTTACCTGTGCGTGTGCCGATGATCGGTGCGGTGTCGGTCGTCCAGCGCCATCATGACGTCATCTTGCGTCATTTCCCAACGCACGCTGGCCGGGGGTGACGCGTCCACCTTACACGGTAACACTACATCATCCTCTTCCTTAACCGTCACGGTACGGGTTTCAGCGTCCATTGATATCGATGGTGGATCTATCAAATATAACTTGGATTATTTAGTCGACTGCCTTGTTGATCTAGTCGTCGCAGGCGCTACTGCTTAACATGAGGTCCTGGGTTTCATTCCCTGGTCGGGCAGTGTTATTGGGTTTTTCCATCTGGAATGTCTCTGTGTGTAGCAACCCGGAGTCTGGATGTCTGCCCGGTTGTTGGCAATTGTCTCGCCCCCTATTATTTATTATAGAAATGTGGGTGTAGGTACAATAGCTACAACTCTATCTAACCCTCCGAGGAAAAAGGCGATATTATGTGTTATTTAATCAAGACAGAAAAAGACAACGCGGCCGTTCACACGTTAATCAGATCACTTGCCACTGTCCTCAGACGAACCGAAAACAAAGTGGATTTAATGCAGCTGGACAGCGTCTCTGTCAAAGCTTTTCAGCAATGAAGAAGGCGAATAAGAAGATAGATCTACCCAAAAGCATTAATTTGATAAAAGGAAAACACATAAAGGCTATTTTAAACCTCGTCTGCACACGGTAGACTCTGATCATGGGCAGTGAAATAACCATTCAGCTGGACAGACAAAACACATCGTGACTAGCAACAGGGTAGCAGTACTATGATAAAATTCATGACGATATGGAACATTATAAATGACAATGACCTGTCTTCTTATAATCAACCAGCCCTACATAGAAATTCGTGAAAGCCTGTTAGAAATAATAATCTCACATTGCAGTTGGACAGTGATATCAGCAGAATGATGCCCTTCTACGTTAGTGGCGTCACATCTGTAGACGCCCTTGTGTTCTGGCTGTGCTGATGCTATCTTCAGTTTTCCATCATCTGCCACCAAACCATCCGGCAACGAGCTGAACTCGAACCCATTCACAGATTTAAACGTCCATGTTATGGCTGGTGAAGGTTTTCCCTTAATTATCCTGAAAATAATTCAAACAATTTACTTCCATGATAACATAAATCACAGTATCAACAAAAGGTTTGATTAAAATTGTAGAACTAGATTCAACGCACGAAGGGTCGCATTTATTTCTAAATCTGATTCCGATCCCAGCAAACGAAAGCGATGGGAAAACCGACCCCAAATGAGATATGTCATAAGCCTAAAGAGAGTGAGAGACAAATAAAAGCAAAACAGGATAATCATAAATATTTAGTTTTACCTGCATTCAAGGTAACTCCAATCTCCCAGCTTCAGCGTCATATTTTTTTTTTCTACTTCCACTTGTGGTGCCTCTGCAAAATACATCAATATAAAATTAACTGGCTTTAAAAACTTACGTTACCTGTTTTTCAGTGTCTGGCACTATCTACCATATAAATTAAAACTGAAACAGAACGTGTATGAAAGTATTTACTAGATAAGATATTAGGAATTTATACATATGTGGTGAAACACGAAATATGTATACGAGTACTATCCATTCAATATCATTCAATATATATAAATAAATAATCATCATCAGTTGGAAGGCGACCCACAAGGTGGGCCGATGACTTTGTGAAGGCCGCAGAAATCCTCTGGATGCGGGAAGCACAGAAATAAATAATAGATAGTACCAGCCTATCACTATCCGCCCTGCAGGGCCAAAGCCCTCTTCTCCTAAAGAGAAGGCACGAGCATTGATCTATATTTATTATACATACAGTATATTCTCAAGTAGATTACCTATTCCTGAAATTGTTACAAGAGCGATATAAGTTTTTATGTTGGCTTCGTTCGTCAATTCGCACTTGTACTCGCCGATGTTGCTGACAGTCATGTTTTTGATCCACAAGGTGTTTGTCTCTGGGTCTATCTGCAGGTCATCAGACGAGATCACTGCAGTATCGTTGTGATACCACTTCGTGTCCGCAGCGGGATATGCTATCACTTGGCAGTATAGCTTACCTTCACTGCCATATTCTATAGTCTGATCTAGAACGATAAGTAACTATTACCTTATGTTTTTATTAATATACTTTGCCTTACGTTAGATAATTCTTATGTATCGCGGTTTGTAAACTCAAACAGATATCTGACAAATACAAACAACCAGATATTTATCATAAAAAAAGATTTTCTCTACAAGCATCCAATCATATCGGCAATGATATAAATGAACCGTTTGGTTAAAACCAAGATAAATATTTGAAAGAGGATAAAGTTTTGGACTCCGTATCAAAGTAGCGACAAACAAATACGCGACAAAAGTTAGGGTGACAGTACGATATGTCGACCATCAGTGGTACGACAGCACATCAGCTCGATGTACGTTAGTGCGACTGCTTGTTTTCACGACAAATGATGGGATGACCAAACTTTTGATCGACAAACGATAGCGTGACACAATTTTCGTTCGACAAACTAAAGAGCTACAAAGGTTGAAAAAAAAAAAATATAAATACAAAAAAACAAAAAAAGTGACCAAACCCTGGGTTGATATACAGGCGGCACGTTAGTAACCGTCCATTTCAAAGGATCATTCTCATTTGTTTTTGGCGATAAATTTTGAAACGACCCCATATAGTATTTGGAGAACCACTTAATAATTTGTTCAGCCTCATTTGGGAGAATTTCTTTTTTAATGTATTCAACGTCGCTGGGATTTCCTGGGGTGGCAAAAAAGGTAATGCAGGCAAATGATGTATTTGATGTGCAAAATCAAAGCTGTTTCTATTTTTTGTGGCTAACCCAGCAGATTGCACATGTCTCCAAATAGTCTGCGTTAGATGAAAAAAAACAGCATTTTTGATTACTCTCTGGGTACACTCTTTTGACCGCATTAATGGCGGATTTTTCAAAGCCAGTCATTACTAATCGTGGATTCAAGGTCTGATGACATGACGATGATGATTCATCGTCATTTCAGCCGAAAGACGTCCACTGCTGGACATAGGCCTCCCCCAAGCACCTCCACTTCCACTGGTTCCGTGCTTCTCGCATCCAACGCGTTCCTGCGGCTTTAACAAGGTCGTCGGTCCACCTTGTCGGACGCCTTCCAACGCTACGTCTTCCAGTACGCGGTCGCCACTCCAGAACCTTTCGGCGCCATCGGCCATCTGTTCTGCGAGAAATGTGCCCTGCCCACTGCCACTTAAGTTTGGCAATTCTTCGGGTTACCTTCGTTTTTCTGCGGATCTCTTCATTTCTGATTCGATCACGCAGGGAAACTCCAAGCATAGCCCTCTCCATTGCCCTTTGGGTGACTTTAAGCCTTCTAATAAGGCCCACTGTGAGCGGCCACTTTTCAGTGCCATAGGTCATCACTGGCAACATGCACTGGTCAAAGATTTTCGTCTTGAGACACTGCGGTATGTGGGATGAGAAAATAAATATGCTGCGTAGCTTCCCAAACGCTGCCCAGCCGAGTCGGATTCGATGATTGACCTCTTTCTCGAAGTTGGACCTACCCAACTGGACAGTTTGTTCTAGGTAAACATACTCGTCCACGACTTCGAGTGTAGCGTCTTCGATCTTAATGAGGGTGGGTATTACATGGGCATTTGACATGACCTTCGGTTTGTCCATGTTCATTTTAAGACTCACTCTTTCGGAGGTTCTACTGAGGTCATCGAGCATTGTGAGGTCCTTCAAAGACTAGCCATGACTACGATATCGTCGGCAAACCGAAGGTGAGTTATGTACTCGCCATTGATGTTAATGCCAGCCCCTTTCTAGTCCAGAACCTTGAAGACTTCTTCCAGTGCAGCGGTGAACAGTTTCACTAATGTATCTAATTGCATAATGACATAAAATACAGTATGATTAAAAATAAAAATAAAACTTATCTTCCAATTTTTTGTATTTTTTTTTTCAACGTTTGTAGGTCTTTAGTTTGTCGAGCGAAAATTGTGCCGCGCCTTCGATCAAAAGTTTCGTCGTCCGTGAAAGTTTTGAACTGATTAAGTATAATATTCATTGTTTCATGATAAGTCCCCGTTTACCTCAAATGAATACCTAACAACATATGATTCTACTTAATTATATTCTTCAAAAAGTAGGTGACCCATACAAAAGGTATCAATTTTGTTGATTTTAGGTTCGTTTTTAGGAGTGAAACCAAATTATATTCTCGACATTAAATGAACTGCAGATAGCTATTTTATAAAAAAAACAAAGTTTTTCCTTGAGTTAACAGGATATTGAATCTTTTGTTTACGCTTTAGGTCCATATTAGTGTTAATTTATGTACGTTAGTTAGTGAGGTTAAATTATAAATAGTATAATCTAATCAGGTAGGCTTTTCCATAATAATATTGTGGTTTTAATTAACGTTATAATTACCTAAAGTAAATAGGTACGCTGATCATGCTTGTGCGTAACAAACACTGTATTTTGAAATTAACGGGTAAATAAGTATGCACTACTTTTCCTGTACAAACCGACTGCTTAAAAACCCATACACTGCCAAGTCAGCTAAAACTGTTACCAAAACTCATTTATTTGCGTTACACGTCTGTGTTAGGGCCACAATTCATGTGTACCAAATTTCAACTCAATCGGTCCAGTAGATTCGGAGCAAATTGGCTGTGACAGACGGACAGACAGATACACGAGTGATGCTATAAGGGTTTCGTTTTTTTATTAGGATGTACGGAACCCTAAAAACTGACCGATTGTATTAACTTTAACCCACGGGTTTATGGTTGCCATTTATCGGTTTAGATAGTACTCGACAGAAATGTTTTCCTTTATTTATTATACTACACTGCTACTTACTCTATCTCGTATATTATTTTAAGTACAAAAGTGAGAATAGTTATAATACCTGCAGGGGTTTGAATGACGTCAAATGTGTACGGTCTGTAAACATACAGATCTAAACTATGAGAGGCTTCACCTTCAGAGTTTTTGGATTTGCAGTAAATCGTAGAATTTACTGTAACATTTTCTATGGTGACGTAACTTATATACAGTGAAGGTATTTCTAATAACACACTCTGGAACAAAAGATAATTGGTTGTATATTGTATGTCATGTATTGTACGTACAATGCCCACCTATGTCGTCGTAAACTTACCAAGTTAGTGTTGAAGTCATAAAACAAGCAAAGCAAGCAAGGGCTTGGAATTTCCAACTTTAAAGGCAACATCACAGGTTTTTTAGATGCTAACCAAAGATTTTATCTTATGCTGAACTTTGCAAAATACTTTGTGGAAGTCGTGTAGAATAGTGATATTTGAATTTTCTAATAGTAATCGGAGAAGCCAAGAGAGAGAGAGAGAGAGAGAGAGAGAGAGAGAGAGAAGTGCATGGCATGATTTTGACATATTACAATCAAACTGCCATATTTGACGTCTTGGCTCACAGTTGTAACATATATGGTATTGATAGCTTTATGTTGCTTTGTAAAATCTTGTGAGATGTATGTACGTAAGAACATTTTTACAATCTTACCTCTGACGGCAAAACTACTCCGGTGTCATCTTCCCACAATATGCTAGGTTCTGGGTAACCAGTAACTTTACACGCAAACGTTGCATTTGTGCCAAAGTCAATCAGTGGTTCGGTATCTAATATTTTTGAATGCGGTTCTGTCCATTTTGAATTTGTCGCGGGACCTAGGTACACAAAATCATTCATTTAGGTTATTATATTCATAGGGAACATTTATTAACGATCTTGAGCTGAATGAGACAATCTTTGTGGTAAGAAGAAGCAAGTAAAATGAAAGGCAAATGACAAACATAGCGGCTGACTTTTCAACAGTCGGGACAAAATAGATAAAAGGTGAACGGAGTAGAAGCCTATGGCACCGAAATCTCTTCTTTTTTTTCACTAAAAGAAAACAAATACCTAAATCGACAAATAATATAAAAAATCAACTTTGAGGCACCTCTCTAGTCGCGGAAATTATCAATCAATTCGTAGCAACATTTAATCCTTTGATTGAAGCCATCGGCCGGCTTTAATCAAAGGATTTAATGGAAAAAAAAACCGGTCAAGAGCACACGTGCACCGAGGGTTCCGTTAAAGTAAATATTTTGGATTATATTCGTCAGAGAATTTTAACACTGCGGTGTAGAATATTGTAGTTCTAAGTCAGCGCCATCTCTTTACCGATAGTAGAACTAATGTAATTTTTGTTGATGATTTAGAGGTATGAGGAACAGGGCGTAAAGTTCACTCGTCCTCCTTAGAAAAGGGAGGATCCTCCGACCAGACGGGTGTTGTGTCTGGCGGGCAATTGCCCCACGACTGATGTCGGGAAGTTTGTATGTATGCTAATTGAGCGGTAAACTCCGCTTGCGAGATGCAGGATTTGCGTGACATCAGTATGACGCGTTGTTCGCATGTGGCGTTGTAGATAAAGCTACAATTATTTCTAAAAAGTGTGCTATTGACTATTGAGACATCGTTTTATTTTTCCTGTAATTTTTATACGAGATAGAATAATTTCAGATTTTTCTCTATGCAAACTTCGGAGATAAGGGAGGACGGTAATTATTTTAATTTTTTTCATCAGATCTCGTAAACTACTCGGCCTAAAAAAAAAAAAGAAAATATATTTGAGAATGTGCAAACAGTGCTCTTTCATATGATACCCCACATGCCCTAGTAACCCCACTTTGAATTTTTAAGATCGATTTTCAGCCCCTGTTGCAAACAAAAATATGTATATTTTTATTTCTTTCTTATTTGCAAAATAGTTGGGCAAATGTCATCTAAAACTATTCCAAATATTAAGTTGATAGCATTAGTCGTTCTTGAGATATCCAGCTGTGACTGACGGACATACAGACAGATTGAGTCGCACCATAAGGGTTTCTTTTTACCATTTTGTTACGGAACCCTAAACAGAAAGCTCTGTGCCATAGGCTTCTATTTCGTTTAACTCGTATACCCTGTTTTTGTCCAGACGGTAAAAAAAAGTCAGCCGGTAATGTGGCAGTTGAAAAAGGAGACAATTACCTGATTGAGGAATAAAATTTTCCGATGAACCCTTAATCTCTTCATTTGTGGACGTGTCATAGCCCTTCACCTGAAATTATAAGTAGGTTTTGCAGGAAAATAACTAATTTTAATTAGTGTAGTCATGATATTTTAATTCCATTATGAAAGTTAATGAGTTCTGTCATAAATATTACAAACATTTGCAGTTTCGTATTAAATGAATATCTGACTGTTAGAGCTAATAATCATCATCATCATTTCAGCCGAAAGACGTCCACTGCTGGACATAGGCTTCGCCCAAGCACCTCCACTTCGACCGGTTCTGTGCTTCTCGCATCCAACGGGTTCCTGCGGTTTTAACAAGGTCGTCGTTCCAGGATAATATAAAAGAGTTGAATAAATCATATTCACCCAAATACAAAAAGCCATGCCAGGTTCAATGAAAGTTTCGGTCAAGTACATGCCTGTACTAGAATTTTCTTCAAAGACCAATGCTTTTTTCTCTTTTTCGTTAGCTACTTGTAATTCTATTGCTTCCAGTTTCATTTTACTTTGCGTAGCATCTATTAGGATTTTGTTGGTTCGACCTATAACAAAATTATTGAAATGATATAGGTATTCGTACTTAATGCTAACTACAGCGATTGTTAAACCTATTCAGGTTTTGGTATTGTACAATAAAATTTTAATTCCACCAGTTTTTCCTTCCATTCTTTACCGACTACAAATCGTATCATCGTTTTCGTTTGTAGGTAGGTACTTGTCAATCCGATAGCATCTCAATGCGACAAAAACGGTGGTCATTTGGGTCCTTGATTTTGTGAAAAGGAAAGGAAATGACAATGTTTTACCTGGCATAGGTCGTCTGCTAGTTTCGCTCATACTTCTAGGTAGCTTAGTGGAGAATCCAAATCGCAACGGTAGCTCATATCTTTTGTATAGTACAACGGACGTTTTGTTTCGACACCTGATTGTAGCCTTGTGGTCACCGATTGACGGCTTTGTCAAGCGGACAACCTGCAACAAAACATATTAGAGAAACTATTATTTATAGGTACGTTATCAGAACAAAACGTCTGAAAAAATACGTACGTATTTCGCTTGATACGGTATGGACCCGGTAAGCATTAGTGTGAATCATATGCAGCTTTAATTTATACTTTTAATAAAGCTGAATAAATTGTTTGAACGAGCTAATCTCTGGAAGTACCGGTAGGATTTGAAAAAATATTTTAATAAAAAAAATATTATAATAGAAGACTATAGACAATTTAACGTCACGCTAGGACCCTTAGGAGCCGAGCAAAGCAAAAAAAGAAAGTCAGAAAGAACGCTAAGCGAAAACGAAGTAGTAGCGCGGGCAGGCGATGCGATGCGATACGATAGGGTGGGTCGAGGAAACAAGTTTCACGCGGAAGTCAAGAAACAAGAAAACAAGTCTCGGCAGAAGATATTTAATAATAACAAATAAATTGTTAAGTTTTTATGTATCGGTCGTATGATAAGAACTGATAAGAACCACAGAACAGATAAAAGATAAGAACACTCTAAAGGAGTGTATGGGTTTCTGCTGTCATAAAAGGTGATTAAGGGCTTATGTTATGAGAAAGAAACCTGTTGTTTGCTCCTCAGAATTAGTCAGAATAACATTACCCAGTACAGTTAGCTAAATGTACTGATGGCTGCAACATTTTTATCATTAAGTTATGATCTTCAATGGTAAGTATCATTAGGATGATGAAATACCTGTGTGTGTCTGGTGTCCAAAATTTTTTCGACTGCACTCTCTGAGCCATCCGGTGTTGATACTTCCAGGCTAGGGTTATCTCCGGAAACCACCAGCAACATAGTTTTGGTGAATGAGTCCACCTTAAACTAATATTTATCAATGTTAAATTATATTTCAATTATTGAAGTTCTAGCTTTGGTCAATAGAATCGGAGGTATATAATAATAATACAAGGAATATTTGTGATTTCTAGAAATTCAATTCACTTCCCCGTTTTGTGAGCAACAACAGAGCCATTTCTTTAAGTTCTCTTGTCCCCTTTTTGGTTTTCGCTTAGTAATGACATACTAGTTAGTTTCTTAGTACGAGTACCAGGTTAGTCAAACTTTAGGTAAGAAAACCGGATGTCGCTACCTCCTTACAAAATCATCATTATTATGATCAGCCAGTAACGTTCCCACTGGGATGCAGGCCTCACCTCTGGCCAGGCCATCCTCACCACGCGGGCCTAGTGCGGGTGGGTGAATAGGAAATACTTACAGACAATTCTTTATATTCTGTAAAACTGTCGTAGCTGATAACGTCAGTCCATTCCACGTTTATTACTTCTTTTATGTATTTGAAAGCCTGAAACATTTTATAGAAGGGGTGTTAACGTTTACGTATTTCTATTGATCCAAGTTATCCTTATCGTTAAAAGCCCGCGTGATACAATTAGGGCATGCAATTTCCAATCGAGATTGGACTACTACTCTGACATTTTTTTTAATCTATAATTCAACCTGCATCTACTTAGGGCAGTCGTGCTTTATTTGGACAATAAAATAAACGTTAACATAATCTCGAAACAAAAAAAGCGGACTCAATATAGAGTCTTGTGGAGCCATTTTTATCTTTTAAGCAGAACATGACCGTAAAGAAACTTGTGTAAGTACCTGTCTCAACATCGCAGGGTCGAAATGGACGACTGCGCCAGAGCAAGCTTTAGCGACATCGTGATAAACTTGCTCATTCACGTTAGGCGATGACTGTGACGAACAGAAGCCACTCAAAAATATGACTACCTGTAAATCAGGCGTCAACTTTATACCTACCTACACATACACATCCATACAGTGGCCTCCAAAAGTTGACATTTTTCCACTTCAGCTGTGACATACCACATTATTATTTAAAATTCTACTTATTCAAATGTTTGAACTGTACACTATAACGTTTTTATTGGTTGATCCAACCTATGACTTATCATAAAAAATAATCATGTAATCCCTCAGGATAACCTGATATTTTTTTTATTTTAAATCATAATGACGTGACATCACCGCTGAAGTGGAAAAATGTCAACTAACTTTTGGAACTGTACAGACGCCAGGAGGTCAAGCTACCCGAAACTGTCAAGTTTTCTCAATCAACCTTAAGCCTAATGCTGTTGCGATAAAGTTGAAAATCTATTAAAGAAATTTGACAGATTGTAGTAGCTTGATGTGCTGGCGTCTGTACATAAACTCACGCCGTCCTTCCCCACGGGTTGGCATATCATAAAGCATATCCTTTAAAATTTTTGTCACTACATCATGAAGTTTCTTCTTTTTTCCTTTTTTTGTTGACCTACCTACCTACTCCATTAATAGGTAAACAAAACATACATAATTCATTTAAATACGAATGTAAACTAAACATTGTGCTATTTAATTGTTTAGTGTTTTCAGCCTTTCGAAGGTGATGCCATCTGTCATTGAACCTATTGAAATTCAAAAATCGCAATAGGCTACTTGACACTTATCTAATTTCATACAATAAATGAGTATTTCTTACAGTATTTAGCTTACGAAAACGAAATATATTGATTTTAATAACAAAAAGCGTAAGATTAATTTATAAATTCAATTTAAAAAAATAGTTTTTTTTTTTAATTTGAATCGCCGAAAACGCTGTCGTCCATGATGTGGCGTCATACAAATTGTAAACAAAACGAGTAGGTACTCGTGATTTGACGTGGTGTTATTACAAGTATAAATATTTCGATAAAAACTCCTTAACACGTTCTTAATTTATTTGCTTTATTGAAAAACAATAATAAATTCATTATGGACGTTGGTTTCACAAAAGCAGACAGCACAAATTTGCCAAAAATTGATACATTAATGGTTGGTAATTTCTTTGCCTTCAATGATTTAAATAACGTAAAAAAGTATTTCAAAAGTAACTAAAAGTTTCTGTACTTTGGTAGGTACTTACTGATCTTCGCAAAAATAAATTTGAGTTACAGTTGATAATGATTCAGGACCCCTTTGAGTAAGTCTTAGCCATGTTTTGCGAATATTTGTTTCACTAGGCACTCTAATCCACAACTTTCCTGGGGTCTTTATCGATGTGTTTTTGCATTCTCGGACGATAATTACTGTATTTTTCATGTAAATTAGTTGAAATCATGTTTTTAAAGTAAAGTAAACTGGAAAATTGTTCACGTTTAATGACATTGTGTGTGTCAAATGTTTGTTTACAATACGTATGATGTCAGAGCACAGATAATCTATGGACTAAAATGGCGGACAGCGTTTTCGCACCTACATGAAGAGTTTGTTTTTAAATTACAGTTTTGTAGTTTTATAGGTGTTGAAAAAATTTAGTAATATTTTTTTTACCTTAGTAGAACAAATATGAACTATTTAGGACCTAGTTTAAAAAAGAGTCAACTAGCCTATTTCCTTGTTCGCCTAAGTATTTTGGATATCCATTATGTTTAACGTGTCAAAGTTATAAAATGTTGCTGATATTTATATCGGAATTTCCTAAACTTAATGAATATAACTTTTTATCTGGTTTACTCGGAATAAAAATTAATTAGGTTTCCGTTCCGTCTCAAACAATCTATCAACTCGGCCTATCGCAGTCCACTGCTGGACATAGGCCTCTCCCAGGCTGCGCCACAACATCCTGTCCTTCGCCTTCCGTATCCAGTCTGTCCCAGCCACCTTCTTAAGGTCGTCCGTCCATCTAGCTGGGGGGCGTCCCACACTATGCTTGCCGATACGCGGTCTCCACTCCAGGGGGTCTACTCCGAAGTGGTATCGGCCGAATGTTCGGCCGTTTCCTGCTACGAAGTTACTATTTGGTTCGGTCGATCCAGATCCTACACTCCTACACTCTTTCGAATATTGACTATGGTCCCGACCCAACTGAGCCGATCCGAATTTTTTTCGCATTTTTCAATAATATTCAGTTCGGCCATGTGTCGCTCCGATCCGATCATTCGCACTTTGCACTTCGTAGTAGCCCCCCTGGACTCGTCTGCTCCACCGGCCATCGGTCCTTCGACAAACATGGCCAGCCCACTGTTACTTCAGTCTGCTTACTCTGTCCGTCTGTCACAGTCATTGTTTTGAATCGAATGAACCGATTGAGTTGAAATTTTGTACACATATGAATTTATGTGACCCAAATACGGAAGTTTAACGTAAAATGAATTTTAAACATAGGTTACCTTTCGGAGGCCATTAAGACAATTAAAAAATAAAGTTTTGCAAACTCTACCGTATGACATATCAAATGAAAGGCTATCGTAATTTCAAATATAGGTAATTTATAATAAATAGTTGGGCTTGCCTATTTTTTGGCCAAAGAATCAGCATTACCATACAACGTGGCAATGCTGCCAGCCTTTTGGGCACGTTTCCTATTGACAGCGATGCTGACGAATTTTTTGATGCCCTTTGATTATTTCCCCTCCTTTTTATATACTTGTACATTCTGTTCTCAACATTATCTGACCCACCCTAAAAACAAAATGAATTTGGACCCTCTCCTTGTAACATTAAGGTTTATTCAATTTATATGAGCTTATCAGACAAGTGCTCGAGGACTCGATGAAAAAATACAATAACAATACAGACACGCAAATTTGATCTTTAACACGTGAAATTAAAGTTGAAAAGCTTTTAAGTCACACTACATAATTTACCAACCCAATCTTTAATTTCGCGTATTCCCAACAAGTTCTTGTGGCTTAGCAGTTTCATGCTGGATTGGCGACGAATAGCATGTGGGTTCGAAAACACAGTCCACCTATTATCAGTTTCTTTTTAAATTTGTTTTCATTTCTACAATATTGCTTGCATTATTAAAGAACGACCAATACGATTTACGCCTAATAACTTATCTTGTAAACAGGTGGGCAAATTAAAAAACTTTAAGTTCACAGAATTTATAATTACTAAGAATGGTTGGATACGAAGTAAAACATATATTTGCTTCGTGAGGTAGATAAATTCATCTAAGTGACAAAAGTTACACTACGCCTAATAGCAGTGACTGCGCACACACATTTGTAAATCGTTTCACATAACTCGTTAAGTATTTTTAAGCAATTTGGTGTAAACAAGCATCATGTCGCAACTTAATGACTATACCAAACATAAAATCATATTTCTACATAAGCAGAATGTTGGAACTAGAGAGATTGGTCGTCGACTATAGCAGTTTTTTTATACCTATTATATTTTATTGATTGTGGTTAATGAACGCGTAGTTGGCTATTTTACAATTACTTTCACGCCTTATAAGTTATAGACACGGTTCCAAAAATGTTTTTTTTTTTGTTTTAGAAAAATAAGACGTTATGGAGACAATGGAAATATTCAGCGGATTCGTATAGGAGCCTCATCACGAAGAAAGGGTCCGTTTTGCACAGGGATATTAAAATTTTAATTGGGAAGAAAATGTTGTGATCTTCACTGATGAAAAATCATTTAAATCGGATAATTATGGACGTAAAATCTTGTGTCGAAGGAAAGGAGAACGCTACAATGAGAAGTGCTTGCTACCTTGTAGAACCAGCGGTAGAATAACCCTGGGCTACTGGGGCTGGATGTCGTCTATGGGACCTGGTGAATTGGTGGAAGTAGGTGGTAGGTTTAGTAGTAGTTTGTATTTGGAGATTCTACGTGACGTCATGCTGCCGACTGTGCGAATTGCCTATCCAACATCACATATTTATTTCATGCACGATAACTGCCCCATCCACCGTGCAGGCATTGTGCAGGATTGGTTAGCTGCTCAAGAAGGTGTGACAGTTATTAATTGGCCATCTAAAAGTCCTGATTTGAACCCTATAGAAAATCTATGGGGTCAAATGGTTTTAAATTGGGACACAACGGAAGTGCGAAACAAACACTTGGTTGAGATCGTGAAATCGACTTGGAAGCACATGAGAGGCAAAGATTTGTGTTGAAACATGGTGCGCGGTATGTGAAGCCTCTTACAGCAAGTAGACGGAAAGTAAAACTAAAATAAATACAAAAAAAAAAAAAAAAACCTACTAGATTAATTAGTAGCAGGGGACGGTGCACCACTCCGCTACTAATCAATCTAGTAGGTATTTTTAAACAAACCATGTAAGTAAATGCTCAATGGATTGATTGTTAAACCATTAAAATATTGCAGATTATGTGGTGATGTTATTGTTATACATAGATTTTTTATAACATGTTTATTCACTAATAGGCAGCTATAAATCTGTAAAGCATTTCACACATGAATTCATTTTCTCGATAACAAACTTTTAAGCATAAGCGTGCCTTTTTTAATGTTTATAAATGGTTAGATTTGATTATGGCATACCAATATAATATTAATTTGGAAATATATGAGCATTTACTTACTTAAGCTTACCTAAGTGTTATAATGAAATAATAAACATTTTATACTTGCAATTGTTTAGTTTTATTTCTATACAAACTGCCCGTTTAAAAAGACAAGACCATACGTCGTCCATTAAAGAAATGTAAACAAGGTGTAATAAAATAATTAAAAAAAAAACAGCGGAGCAAAAAGCTATATTTAGGTTAAACTTGGTTTCGAACGTAGACAACGATGAACACCGCACTACCTCAGTGACCACAAGACCAACTCAACTCTTATAAGCCGCATTGAAATTTGATATTAGTTGTGATAATCACTCCATGATAATAAAAAAATGCCTATAAAATTGAAAATAAGAAATTGTATAGAGACGTTGTTTTTACAATTTAGTAAGGCATGATAAAATATGTTTGCGCGTAGTCACAGAGTACTATAAGATACCGGGTAAAGAGTGCGCTCTTACGCCATTATTAATGCAATCCAGCGCAGTGGCGCCATCTACAATTTGTATCCAGACTCTATAGCTAGCTATAAATAGTGATATATTGTACTGCCGTTTTAATCAAAAAGGGCACAACTAACATTTTTCATGAAATTGAGATATATATATCCGGATAGGCCCTTTTTCCTGATTCCGGATATAATATATAACTCAATTTCATGAAAAATGTTAGTTGTGCCCTTTTTAATTAAAACGGCAGTGTAGGTACTGGCTGCCATTTGCGGAATTGACAATTCTTCTTTTGACAGATACCAGTTAAAAAAATAACAGTACATAAATAATGTCTTATTTATTTTCATGTGAAAAATATTAAAATATGCTCAGTTAAATATTTTTTCGCTAAATATGTCATAAAATTTAAAATAATGTTTTTTTTTTATTATAGTGACATCTGCTCGGATGTTATAATAACTAAACCTAAAGTTTTAGAAACAAAATGTAGATGGAGCCACCATCGGTTAGAGAGATCGCGTCGCCCCCGTAAGGGGGTGAGGTGAGCGGTACCGGGGCTTTGCCCCCCGGCCGCAGAGAGCTTTACGGTGGCCTGTAACCACAGGCCCCTCATTTTGTTGGCGACATTGGCCTAAGGGCCTGTTGAACGTGCGTGAGTTGCGCGCGTCCATGTGAATGGTTGCTATGTGTATTTCTGTAGGCACGTCGCGACGCCGACTCACAGCGCCGCTTTCTTCACGACACCTCGGCGGTCTGTCCCCGCCAGATGAGACTCCCAGTTACCAGGGGGAGGCCCAGCGGGAGACGACCAGTGACAGAGGTGCCGACTCGACGTTCCTACAGAATATAGGTGTAGGAGCCATCATCTTTTGATTCAAGCCAAATATAAGGAACTGTCCCCCCCTGGCATACCCTTAGTAGTATTTGAATACCAGTTTTATATTGAATACAAATATTTATTTGTCAACTACCCACTTATTACAAGTTATGCGAAAATATTACCATTTTAGAACGTTTATATTTGAAGATTATTCGTCTATAGTTCTTTACAATAATACAAGAAATAGTTTTAGAATAAATTCTAAATTGAAAACAAACAATATCTTTGTCGCAGGATTTGATCTCGCAACTTGTTTTTCTCAGACTTTACACAGACCACGAGACTAGAATTACTTGAACAAAATCATTAAAATAAGCTATTACACTAATTATATTATAACAAGTAGTTATAACATATAACCTAATGCTAACGTTATAAAGATCAAATTTCCGTGTCTGTATTATTATTGTATTTGTTCATCGAGTCTTCGAGCACTTGTCTGATAAGCTCATATAAATTGAATAAACCTTAATGTTACATGTAGAGGGTCCCAATTCGTTTGTTTTTAGGGTGGTTCAGATAATGTTGAGAACAGACTTTACATATTATTTTAAGCTGATTTAATTATGTAAATATTTTGTTAATAATATAGTGCAGATTTGGCTTGTTTTAAATTGCTGAGCAACGTGTTTAATACTGAACGCATTCATCAAGAGTACCTTGAACGTTTCAGTCTCATTTATGTCTTGAATACAGTGGTACTGGTACTGCACATACTAGCCCAAACAAAAAGGTTACTTTACCTGACTCCGAGTACTTCGACACAAGTTTTCAATTGATCCAAGTTTGCTAACATCTTTCGAGTAGGCGTCAGTGAACACAAAGATGTTAGATTTGTGCTTGCTTATTTGTAGCGCTTTCTCTATGCCTGCAAGTGAATTTTCAGGACATTCGTGTCCGCCACTGACTGTGATAGCATTTAGTGAAGATAAGAGCTCCCTTGGTGTGAGTACCACCGCAGGCTCTCCTACATCTGTAAATAACACAACCATGAACTACTTAGGTAATGAAGAAGTTGAGTTAATTACTTATTTAAAGTATTACTAATGACTTGTACCGAGATGATAGTCCAGCTCCGACTTTATACTCTTATCTATCAGATGAAACCGCAACTTTGTTTATTTCATGAGCAAGTCCATGCTCCATCAAAACTTCAATTGGAAATAAGTACATATTTCACTATTTTCACGTAAAATCGACTAGAGATTTGATGTGGGTAGTTCATTTGTTCACGGATTCTCTTTTTCTGCAGTATGGTACAGTTCATAATTTATCGACAGTTTATAATCTCGCGAGATGGATTATAAACCAACGGTGTTCACAATCATACGGTGACATATCCATTCAGCTTGGGCACAAAAGGGAAACCCGTTCGATTTCTTCACTGCAGGGTAAAAACAACTTGTTGGCTAGCCAAATGCACAGTATTTTCAATACTTGTAAAGTGTTACATTGTAGTTTTGCGAGATATAATATCACAAGTTATTTGATATCAATCTGAATGGAATGTGTCTGCTACACGTGCAAAATGCATGCTTACGCTTTATGCGTCTATATTTACGTCATACATTGCTGCCTTCGGTGTGACTGAGTTAGCCTGAGACTCCCCGATTTCTTCTCCTTGCTTAAAAGGCGTTGGACAATGATTCAACGAAATAAGCAAGAATAGTGCGCGGTTTTTTGTAAGGAATAGGATTGTGGATTTAGCTGAACTAGGAAAAGTAGAAGACTTTATTTACAGTCCAGTCTAATAAGATAAGTCTGCTCAAAGTAATAAGTCATCGCAGACGAGGTAGACTACGGTGAAGGTGGTGTGGCGATCTGATAACGTTTGCAGGGCTATCATGGCCAGCGATCGCACAAGACAGGGAGGTTTGGAAGGAAAAAAGCAGTGGGTCACAATATAGGCTAACCAAAAAAAAAAAAAATTGAGTCTATAATTTAAAATGAAGAGTTAAACCAAAGTTGGAACGATGCTTACCTGGATCATTAAACGGAACCAAAACGTAATTAGTAATATCCGTGTTATTAGATACATTTAACGCTGAAGCTAAATTCACTTTTATTACATCTAATTCATCTTGCATAGACGTTGTGGTGTCCAGCACGATTGTTAAACTTTTGTCGCAAAAGATGATTCTGAATAAACAGAAGTAGAATAAAGAACACTTGAACCACATCGTGCAAAACTGTTGAGAGACGATAGACTGATGAATATCGAGACAGTGGTGCCAAGAGTCTTCAGTCATTGTTAATTGTTAAGGGGAAGTTAGCAAGATACAACAAACATTGAACTTCGTCATAGTCATAATCAGCCTACAATGTTTCCACTGCTGGGACACAGGCCTCTTCTCTGTCAGTGGGACCTGGCCATAATCCACCACGCGGGCCCAGTGCGGGTTGGTGGATGAACTTTGAATTTACGAGCAATGAACAAGTACTTTGGTACCAAAATTCTCCATCACGCCTTTATGCTCGAAAGGTAAAAATAATAGGAGGCGTGTTGATGCGTCATCTCAGATTTTAGGTATATATTCATTTTCCTTCTGGGTAAGTAATAATAGCCGCACGTGTCGATCGATCAGGTTAAGCGTTAGCCATACATATCAAGACTATTCATGACCCCTCCGTAGTTCGAAAAGCACGTTAAACCGTTGGTCCCGGCTGTCATTCGTGGTTCATTGGCAGTCGTTACGGGTCCTCAGTAGCCCGAAAGTCTGATAAACAGTAAAAAAAAAAAAAATTCAATGCCCCTCGGTAAAGGGGCATAGAATTTTTTTTTTAAAACGTTGCCCCACACTCGTAGTTTGGGGACCATAGATCAAAAAGATGATCGAGCTAATGAATTCCATTCATCAATTGATTAAGCTAATTAAAAAATATTATTATTATAGACAGACTTCTGCTACTGATAATTTAACCAACATAACAATAATAAAGTTTATAAAACAGTCGCCGCGCAAATAAATGTCGTCTAGACAAACTATGCAGGCAATTATAAACAAATACCCAGTGTTAATCAATGTAACCTCGGTAACCCCCACGAAATGTATTCTGTTTACCACTTCATCTAAGCTAGATTAATTGTATTTTTTTATATACTGCATATAGCAATAAAAATACAGCCAGTTGTAGAACAAGTTCGGTTCTTTTTCTTAAGCTCGATGTTTCCATAATTAAGGTACACTGTAATAGATTGGCTTACAGGCCGAAGGTTCACCAGCGGGTTAATTGCATAACGCACTGTCAGTAGTAATAGCTTTTTCATTTTGACAGTTTAGCACCATTCAATGAGTTATGTACGTTGTTTAGCAGACAAAATTTTCAATCACTTGAAGCATTGAATTAAGAATATCCTTCAAAATTATTCAGATTGAGATTGTTACGCAATTACGGTGCAGATGCACTTCTGGTGGGACTAAAAGGGTATTCTGGGACAAAAGCAAAGAATGAGCTGATGCATTGGCAACCTCTTATGGTGGAGCCCAAGGTGGAAATAAACCCCAAGGGAAATTAAAAAAGTACTGTATAATTATGTATAATTATAATATAACAGTATAATTTTTACTAAAGAGGTAAACGGTATAATATATGCGCATAGTATTACACAGCACACCTAGCCTTAACTATGCAATAAAGTAACTACAATGTTGCGTTTGATAACTTTTGACCTAAGAATATTAGACGTCTACTTGTAGGGCATTCTCCTCAGTGCCTGGCACGTTTATCATCAGTACCCTTTTGTTTCATCTACATATCAGGAGTAGCTTCGATGACGATAGTAAGCTCGTCGTGATTAGGTAGGAACCAAGTTAATTTGGCAAAGGTAAAGCTAGTTAATATGGTAGCTTAAAATCTTTACATATTATAAAGTGCGCATATTTCCGTGTCTGTCTGTGTGACCGCGTGGTTCTTTTAAACTTCTTAGCGGATTATGATGCGGTGTTCACTATCTATTCCGGAAGGTTCATGTTTATAATACATTAATATCAAACTTTCACATAATAAAAAATCTCCCATGTTTTAAGCAGGGATGGGTCACTAGTAGGTATTCACTAAAAATCCAGAAACGGCAGGGTAATTGCGTAACACACATAAAATTGCATATATCGATATCCTATCTCTCTAAGGACTGATTTTTCCATCTCCAAATAACTTTTATTCGAGGAATAAAATTGACGTTTGACAAGTTTTGTATGAAATAACTGATTTCAAAATTATTCCTCGACTAAAGTTATCAGATGATGGAAAAATCAGCCCTAAATATCCTTTCATTTTAACAGTGCAGCGTAAGTAACACAACGAACGTGTCAATGTGTTATTTACTTTGTTAAGAAAACGATTTTTACAAACCTATGAAGCAATTGATGTCAATATGAAAGGCATTGCTTTCGATTGCCATACTATATGTGTAACGCAATTATCTCACCGGTCTACGGTCTACTAAGTACGGTAAAAAAAGTAATGTAACCGTTTGTAAATGGCTTTTCGTGAATTACCTATTACTTCCTGTATTGTTTGTTAAGCCACTGAAATCAAATGAAAAAACACTCCTGAAAAACCATGCGGTCTGTATGGCGTGCTACACACTTGTTCGGGTCGGCATTGCAGCTGCGGCAGTGCAGTGCGATTCACCGTTACAATCGGACGCGCTTACACTCTAGCGGAAATTATTTTGCGCTGAGCGCGGCATGTGCCACTGTCACCATGCGTTCGGAAGAACTTGTGGCGAACGAGGTCCTGGCATTTCTGCTGTACCAGCTGGATGTCATGGACGAGGTGATCCAGATCTGCACATCCAATTTCAATGAAGAGGAGATACGCAGGTCTAAGACTGCTGTGTGCTGACTCGCTGGAAATGGCTGACTGAATGCCGTCCCGCAGGAGGGATGAAAAGGTAGAGAGGAGTCTCCAAGACATCATCAAGGCATTGAAGGAGACCGACCCGGACGACGCAACGTGCCGACTTTCGTGGCGAAGGATTTGCGCAAGCGTCCCCCCGTCACTTTTGACCACGTCGGCGTCACCAGGCTGCTACGGGACATCACAACCCTAAGATCAAGCCTGGCCGAGATGCATTTGAAGTTGGAAGCATCGCAATCAACCATCAGTGATCTACGTACCGAGGTCGCAGATTTACGCAACACGAGTCACACGAGCCAGCAACCAACGTCGATACACGTCACGGCGCAGTCAACACATCGCAGCAGAGCTTCGAGGCAGCAAAATTCGACTCGACGCCGGCCGCCGACACAGCAAGCGATGCACAATTGCGCTCCGCTCTCCCCGCGTCCCCTATCATTGGGACGCCGAAAAATATTAGCACAACACCGGAGCGTGCTTACTCGGCTGCCGTTATTGCAACTCCTGCAAAACATCAGCGGCAACCAAAACATACGAGTGCCCTCCGCACGAGTCCGAAGCTCGTTACCGCCGGTAACAAGCCGAGGAAAGGCAGATAAAGAAGGCTTCATTCGTGTTGAGAAAAAGAAGAAGAAGCCTACTCTTCGCAATCAGTGCGGTACCGCATTGGCTGGTCCGAACATGTTGCTGCGTCCCGCTATTCCATAGACGCAGCTCTACGTGTCCCGTCTACATCACGCTATGACAGCAGAGGAGGTCGTGGAGTATATAAAGATGAAGACCAAGTTCACCTTGAGAGTCGAGAAGTTGGAGTCGCGCCACAAGATTAACTTCAAGTCTTTTGTGGTGCGACTGCATGTGGTTCCGACTCACCATCTGGAGACTTTCATGCAGGAGGAATTTTGGCCGATAGGTGTCGTGTATCGTCGTTTTCGCGGAAGGCTACATGACACCTCGACTCAGCGCAATACGTCGCCGACCCAACGTAGTTAATAAAATTGTAGAATAAGTTTTTTTGTATGTATTAGTTTATTATCGTGTAAGATTATTTTGTGTATTTTATCTATGGGCCTTAGTTGCCTGAAATAAAGTGATTATTATTATTTTGGTTGTCTTTGACATATCTCGGGACCCTGAGGTCCCGGACCTTTGAAAGGCGTACTAGGGGCCGAAGCCAACTCGCAGAGGCCCTTTAAACAACTCTAAATGATGAGGAGGCACCAACCGATAATTACCCCTGTATGCACCATGCAAGTGCACCCAAGGACAACCCCCGGTTGGTGCAGGACTATTGCAGAACATGGAAACAAATATACTGGGCTATGGGTTTGGGTGGCTATAGTGGATCGGTCACCTTGAACTATGGAAGGTTTATGTTCCCTGTCTGACCAATTATAATTGTAATATTCACAAAAGAAATGGCAGGGTTGCTGCAAACGGTCGCTAGCACAGAGTGTCGTAGCGACATGAGGTGCTTATGAGGAGTGGAGAGGTATTACACGGCTATCAGGACAATCCCGGAAGTACGGTCAAGGTCCCTACCATCATCTTACTGAAATACTTCCTTCCTCCGAGCACGTTTGCTCTTGCGAATCTCCACTCAAGCCAGCCAATAAAGGCAAGAATGAGGTGGGAGCTCTGTTCCTCGTCAGTGTTCACTCCAGCCGGCCAATAAAGGCAAACCAGAGGTGAGGAACAAAACTTCTCCCGGGAGATAGGGTTCGTGGGGTCGCTACTGCCCAACAGCTCGCCACATGCTACCCTGCGGGTTCCTGTATCTCTCTTGGTCTGGCTCCTCACTCTTAAACGTAAACTCTTCCGTCACAGACCTAGAGTTTAGTGCGCGCAAGCCCCACCACGACGTCAACATAGAGATACGGCGGTGGGATTATTATGTATTATTATTATTATTACTCAGCACAGCCGAGAGGATGTAGTAGGCAAATACATCACGTTGGCTTTGTTGTTTAACAAATACTACCGATCGGCACATTCTAGATGTGCCGATCGGGGGTAGTTGCGTAACACACTATCAATAACAATGACTTTCATTTTAACGGCTTAACAACATTCATTCCTTTATTTACGTTGCTGAGCAATAAATTAGTTCGAACATGAAGCAATGGATTAACAATATCCTTGAAAATGATTCAGATTGTGATTGAAAGTGTGTTATGCAGTTAGGGTGCCGAACAAGTGTGTATCACGCCTTAGATCGCTACTATCTTACTGATCACGTCATCGCGTGTCAAGTGCGCCAAAATTAAATTACGTAACCAAAAATTTGCCTTACCGGCTTTAATTTCTGGATAACCCGAGACAACGTTATTGTTATGCATGTTTTAGGAAGATAACTTTGTTTACCAGCGTGTCTCTCTTTTACGTGTAGTTACTCTCTTATTATGTGGCAAAACCTTTGAAAGAGCTTTTTTTTTTTTGGAGCAGGAGGGCGTGTCAGACTTTTACTGACTAAAACCCACCCGTGTTCCTTCAGTTACCTATGCCAGGGACCACGGTATCTCTTTCGAACAACCCGCGGCCCTGGCAGGCATCGGCCCTAGCGGACCCCGTCAGTTTGTGCTGACATCTCTTTGAGGCGCGCGTGGAACACAACGCGCCGCGCCGTCGACTCGGGCCTGGTCCTTGCCGGGCGGCGAGCTGCCCATTGCTCGCCGCCCGCAAGCCCGCGCCTACGGTGGCCGGGAGTCGGCTGGTGACTCCCGACGTCCAGGGCGTCTCCTGCGGCGACTAGCGGCGTGAGGGCGCAGAGATTGCCTCTCCCTCACGCGCTCCGCCTCCTCCTTTGCGAGCATTACTGCTTCGCAGAAGGAGGTGACGGCTTCCCATGCACTCTTCGATAACCTTTCAACCTGCTCTTAAAGATATTTTCGGGAATAAGTTAAGTAAATTTAATTTAATTTAATAATCCAAGTTTAACCTTAAATCCAAGTTTAAGGTTAAACTTGGATTTAAGGACCCAGGGGCTGACTTTTACCTTGGCCAGAGGCTAAGCATTGCCATACAACGTGGCAATGTCGCCAGTCTCTTGGGTACATTATCCGTCGACAGCGATGTGGATGAATTTTCCGACGATATATTTTAGCTTGTGAATAGTTAAGTTAGGATATAATTTTGTTATTTTAGTGTTAGCTTGTAAATTGTAATTGTTGTGTCTTTGTGAATAAATATAATAAAATAGTTTAAGGTTCGTGCAGAATTGGGATCGTTTCTGGCATTGTGATAAGGCAAGCACATTCTATTTTTGGAAAGAACGATTAGTGTTAGTATTTTCCTCCTTGCAATTAAACGAAGTCCAGCAGGACACCTGGCAAGGCGCAGTGTGACAGAGTGGCGTCCAAGAACTGGAAGATGAGATGTCGATTGTCCGGCTGGAGATGCGAGATGAGCAGATGACATTGTTGCCATCACGGGAAAAACCTGGATGAGGCTGGCACAGGAGCGTGGGGATTGGCACAAGAAAAGAGAGGCTTATGCCCAGCAGTGAGTGTAGTCGGGTTGTGGATGGTGATGATCGGCTAGAATATGGTGGGTGGATAGTTGAGTTGATTTCAGTTGCACATAAAGGCCAACGAGGTAATTACCTTACACACTATTAATTGCGATACCTTTTATTTTCACAATTCGACAACATTCATTGGGTTATTTACGTTGCCGAGCAGATTTTTTTTCAAACATATATAATAATAATATAATATAATAAATCGTTTATTTATAAAAAGGGAATACATTTTACATTAATTAAAAAATAGCTCACAGTTGCTAATTTACATGAACTAGGTTGAACTTGTGCTTCAGGCTAAGAACTGCATACATACTTAATATAATAAATTAACAATGCGTATAACGTAAAAATTAAATTAAAACTATGGTAAATAAAAGTAAAATATCGTGATAGCAGTTTTATTTGCAGACAATAAGTAGGTCTTCTGTCTGTGCATAATTGATGATTAGTAAATAATTAAGTATAATTTTTTTACAGCTATAGTAATTTAGTTTGTAGATACTTAGTTTTCAATTTAATCTATTGTACAGGAATGGAGCTAAAATTTTTATAAACCTACAAAACAAACAACAAAACACAAACAACAAAGACATGTTAATATGACATGTTTGTTACAAAGACATGTTTTGAGGCTGTATTAGACATGCATATCAGATCATTTCGTCACTTGTTAGTGTTGTCGGCATTGTAGGCAAACATGGTGCCCTGTTTTAATACTAAGTGCATAATAAAAGCTGGCGAACCATTGGTACATTGCAGGATTTATCTAGCAGATCTGTGGGAAAAAAGAAGGGATGGAAGTTTGCTACTTTCAAAATTGCTCTCTGAGCTCTTTCAAGAGGAAGCAAATTAGTTTTTGGTATATACACTATTTGAATTATAGATTGTCATAGGGCCAAATAAACTTGTGTGATTAATTTTGAATCTGCTAAAGTTCGCAATTTTTTAAAAACATATCTTAGTTTGCGGTCTCTTTTCACTAGGCATTCAACATGTTTTTTAAAAGAGAGTGTTGTCCATTATTATCCCCAGGTATTTTATGTTGCTCGTTTTGTGGATAAAGGGACAATCACACATTGTGATTGTACGGTTTCCACATTGATGAGCATATAGTTGGGGGTTAGTAATGTTAAGTAGTGGCTTGCGCATGGAGAAGTGAATATATTTTGTTTTGTCGGTATTTAATGTTAGTAAATTGCTTTGAAGCCAATTCGTCACAGTATTAAAACCTAGTTGAGCAATTTCTAACAGTTCGCTACTGGTTTTTGCGCTAAATATTAACGCCGTGTCGTCGGCATTTATTTTACCGTCTTTAATATTTAGATTACATAAGTCGTTAATATAAATAAGGAAGAGGGTGGGGCCCAGAATACTCCCCTTTGGAACACCAGAACCAGTATTTTTCTGCTCATCGCTCGTAATATTATCTATTCTAACACATTGGTACCGGTGGTCTAAATAGTCAGTAAAAAGTTTCAGCGGCGTTCCCCTTATTCCTATGATCTCTAATTTGTTCAGAAGGACAGAAACAGACACCGTGTCGAATGCCTTGGCTAAATCGAGAAAAAACTCCCTGATTTCCTTTGTGCCGAGTTCTTCTGAAATTTAACCAGTCAGACTATGCACCGCATTGGCTGTCGACAGTTTGGCTCTAAAACCAAATTGCGCAGGGGACAAGATTTTGTTTTTTTTTCTAGGTAATTAACTAGTCTACTGTTTATAATTTTCTCTACTATTTTTTTAAATTGAGGGGAGTAAGGATATTGGCCTATAATTATTAACTACGTCTTTACTTCCAGATTTAAAGACAGGGATTACAACTGCCTTTTTTAGACAACTAGGGAAAATTCCTTCGGAAAGATAGATTCGAAATATATGCGTTAATGGAGGTACCAAAATATGATTAAAGAGTTTAAGGGTCTTATTGCTTATATTATCCCATCCAACTGCACAGTCGTCTTTTAACCCAGAAATTAATCGGGTTATTTCATCTTCATTAGTATCCAACATAGCGAAAGATTTCGATTTACAGCTATTTTGGAATCTATTCAGCAAGAGTTTTCCCAACTTTCACAAAAAAGTTATTTACATTGTTAGCTGATAAGAGTGGTGGAGGATTAGCCAGCAAAAAACTTGAATTTGATTCACGCTGTTTAGATATGTTAGTGACGTTTTAATACGAGGGCGACACTGAAAGTTTTTAGAACGGGCCACTTGTAAACGATATACTTAATAAAAAAATAAGTTCAAATTTTGAAAATGGAACTCTGCCAATATTATTGTGTATGTATTTAATTGATTTGTCATTTGTTTACGATTTGGCGGCAAATTGAAAATTGTCTGCGTCACGTCAGCATAAATTTTACGCGAGAACATTTTCGTACAATGATTTTTTATGACTTTCGATGTCATTTAAGTCAACAAGAAAGTTAAGATAGACTTCGATTAGCCTTTCACGATAAAGCCCCATCTCGTGCCACTGTTTACAACTGGTTTAATGAGTTTAAACGTGGTCGCACTAATCTCATCGATGATCTGCGTGAGGGACGGCCTTCTACGGCGACGACTGAAGATAACATCAGTGTTGTGCGGCGTATGATAGAGACTGACAAAAGAGTGACTTATCAGCAGATTCGGACAAGCTTAGGCATCAGTATGAGTCAAGTGCACAATTTACTCCATGAACATTTAGCGGTCAGGAAGCTTTGTGCCCGGTGGATACCTCATAATTTGACGGAGGTCCAAAAGCTGCGTCGTATTGATTGGTGTCGTGAAATGGTTCAAATATTTAACGGAGGTGACTCAAACGCTGTGTTCAACGGGTGACGAAAGCTGGATGTATTGTTATGATCCTGAAACTAAGAGACAGTCTGCTGTCTGGGTATTTCCTTCCGAGGAGTTGCCAACTAAAGTGAAGAGAGGTCGAAGCGTGGAAAAAAAGATGGTGGCCTCGTTCTTCGGAAGGACAGGTCATTACGCAACAATTGTTTTATAGGATCTAAAAAAAGTTACTGCAGAGTGGTACACTAATAATTGTTTGCCACTTGTCTTGGAAAAATTTCGGGAGAAACGACCTCGAAGTAGGATCCTCCTTCACCACGACAACGCCTCGTCGCACACCGCCAAGCAAACAATCGACTACTTGGCGACGTCAGACGTGGAATTACTGGGTTACCCGCCCCATAGCCCCGCCCCGACCACGCACCTTGCGATTTTTATTTATTTCCGAAAATAAAAGAAAAACCCCGAGGAAAACGTTTTATGGACGCCGAGGAAGCAGTGACTGCGTTCCAAAATGCCGTCGAATAGACCCCTAAGGACGAGTGGGCAAAGTGCTTTTCTCAGTGGTTCCATCGGATGCAGCGATGTATTGATGTAAATGGACACTATTTTGAAAAGATATAATAAAACTAATAGCTTGCTAGTTTGTTCAGTTTTTGATTTTCTAAGAACTTTCAGTGTCACCCTCGTATGTTTTCAAAGTTGCTTGGTATTTTTACCTGCTTTATTTAATTCAGTTTTATCGTAATAATTTTTTAATTTTTTTAGGAGATTGTTACAGAAATTCCTATGTCTTTTATAGATGGTTTCAATTATTAGATTATCAGGGTAACTTTTAGTTTTCTGATGAAGTTTATCTCTGTGTCTTATACACCGAATTAGTCCCGGAGTAATCCATGGTTTAATATTATTAAAAATCAAAATAAAAAAATCAGCACTTTTCGAACGTCAAAATAACAAAAGACAGTCCCCCAAAAACACCCGCCCTTCGCTAAATTTCTTATTTACTGTAGAAACTGTCGTGTTACGTATATTACGTAACACGACAGTTTCTTGCTGCTTGTTGAACTTGTTTAATTAAGCACGATAAAGCCAAATTAGCGTCAGCAGTATTGTAAGCTAAGCTAAAATCAATGTTGCACATATCATATTCGAGTTCGTTTGTGTGTAATTTGCTAATAGTCTGAGCACGATTTATTTTAGGCAGCGTTAAATTTACGTTACTCAACAATTACTGACCACCACGCAGTCCTACGACTGCGTGGTGGTCAGTAATTGTAGAGTTAGTAACAAGCGTAATATATGATAGGCTGGTTTTGATCATTATATGATCGAGGCAGGAACCGCTCTGATGAGTAGGCAATGTGTGAGCGGGGAGAAAACCATGATATAAGCAGATATTTAGTTAAACTTGGGTCCATTTTTTTTTTTTTTTTTCTGGGTGGGAAATCATCATATGACTTCTCCCGCTCTGGGCGGAGCAGGAGGGCGTGTCAGACTTTTACTGACTAAAACCCACCCGTGTTCCTTCAGTTACCTATGCCAGGGACCACGGTATCTCTTTTGAACAACCCGCAGCCCTGGCAGGCATCGGCCCTAACGGACCCCGTCACTTCGTGCTGACATCTCTTTGAGGCGCGTGTGGAACACAACGCTCCCTTCATCGCAGTTTTCGGAGCCAATATTTATATTTAAATCACCTGATAATATAACATTCTTAAATGGGCTTAGTGCTTGAAAAATCTGGTTTAAGGAATTGTTAAAAGGATCTAAGTTTCTAGAGGAAGGGGATCTATACATAGCTATTATCGCTGTGGTTGTACCAATTTTGATGACTAAACAATTTCTCATGCATTCTTGAAGAGTATGTTCCACGACTGTGACCCTTAAAGATTCCTTAGCAAAGACTACCACACCATCATTTTGATTGCTGTTTATTGTGGTATATAATAAGTTGTAACCCGGTATTTCTGGGAGATTATCGTGGCGGTTAAATAGCCAGCACTCGGTAAGTACCATTATATCACAATCAAAGTTAAGTCTATGAAGAAAACATTAAAGCTATCTATTTTCTTAGAAATACTACGAATGTTTTGGGTCATTACGGTTAGCGAATTTTGATAGTCGGAAAGATATTGTCTGTAGTCCTCAACGTCACATGTCTTTGATATAGTTAAAAATGTGTTATCAATATCGGTAATTAAGTTGTCATCCATATTAAACTAAAAATTAAAACAATAAATTAAGTCTAAAATATAAACTAGTATGTGGCGCTGTTAGGCGCCTTCATAATCTATCGAATTAATGTACCTGTATTCGGCAGCTTTTTTAGCAGGGCAATCTGTGTCTCCCGTCTTGTGGTTGGCTTGTTTTTTAAAGCGCAAACATGTAGCACATTTTGGCGGATTGGCCTTCTTTGCGTAGTTTTGGATTGTGTGCCCTTCTTCACCGCAATGACCGCATATAGCAATTTTGCATGTTTTGGCTGCATGACCATACTGGTGGCATTTGTAACATCTAGTTACTAGTGTGAAGTCTCGTACAGGGCAGGACGTCCAATTTATAAATAATCTGTCCTGTGTGATGAGGGCCTTGCGAATGATGGCTGGAACTTCTATAATATATATATATATATATATATATAATAGTTGCAGTTCTCAGCATCGTTCCTGCCAGATTTGTGGCTCAGTTTCATTGAGGTCAAAAATGTATCTTGGGACATAGTCGGCAGTTTTAATATGTGAATATATGAAGCAATGGATTAGCAATATCCTTCTAAATGATTCAGATTGGGATTGAAAGTGCGTTACTCAATTGGGGTGCAGCATTGATCAGCAGATTTTGTGATTCGCGAAGTCCATTAAATAAAAATAAAATTATCACTCATTATTTGAATAACAACATGGGCCTTAGGGCCCTTAGGCATAACAATGGTATTTCCATGTCTGATGATAGGAGACTTAAAAATATAATATTCGTTGTAAAAGAGACTACCTAGCAGACTTATCTTTGTATTACAGTCTATTTACTGTTCAGTCTGTCGTCTGCACGGTAAAGGAACAGACTGGCAATTCTCGTAATTTTAAGAACGTTCACAGTCTGATCTCAGTCTCAATCTATCAAAAATACCTATAATTTCCCTACATTTTTACAAGTTTTTGACATTTGTTTGTCGCCGAGATGAGACTGCGACTAGATTTTGAACGTTTTAAATTACGAGAATTGGCCTTCTGATGGACGCTACCGATGGCGCCAAACACGTAGCCGAATTCTGGGCCGACTCCATTTAGATGGCCATCGACACGCTAAAAGAAGAAGGCATTTACTTTAAACCATTTTCATGTTCAGTTGTCGTTAAAATGTAGGTAATAAATGCATTTCAACATTTCAAGTATGTACTTTGAAATGCAGTTGGAATATTGTTCTATAATTATGGATCCTTTGTACAAGTACAAGTTGATATCCGTACTAGTCTAGTGGTCTAGGCATAATATTATTATGCGCAGGAAAATAGCATTGAGTATGTTCATACCTACGCCAGCAAACATTTTAATTAGCATGGCAATATAAATAATAACAAAGTTCTTATAGTTATTAATACCACAAATTATTAGTCATTGGAATAAATAAACATAACCACAAAACAGAAAAAGTTACAACAATAGACGGCTTTATTTGGTACTAGCTGCGCCTCGCGGTTTCACCCGCATAAGTTTCGATTCCGTGGGAATATCGGGATAAAAACTATCCTATGTTTTAATCCTGGTTATAAACTAACTATCCGGGTTATAGTCGCTCCGGCGCTATAGCGCCGGAGCGACTTATGAACAGGGAGGTCTTACCAGTACCGTTTGCAAGGCAGCTGATGTACATGGCACGTGATTAGGTTCGGTCGTATAGCACAGTAACCAAAGAAGTCAGAATCTAATAGTTGATGGGCACAGGTACAAACCAAAACCTGCTAGTTTATAAGTGTTGTATGGGACCTCCCGTCAAAAGTTCCTAAGTCATCATCTTCCAGCGGGACTGTCCGAAAGGGTTACCGCTACCCCGGAACATAAAGGGCGAAGGAAGGAACATGGGTGGGTTTTAGTCAGTAAGAGTCTGACACTCCCTTCCGCTCCACCCAGAGCGGGAGGGGTCATTTGATGATTTCCCATCCCGAAAAAAAAAAAAAAAGTCATCATCTTCCTGCCATTCTCCCATTATGTTACTCGGGGTCGGCGTAATACGTTTTCTTCTTTCCAACCCTGCCAGTCGTCACGTTATCATTCACTCCTGTCTCTTCCCAAAAGTTCCTAAGAAGTATTGTTTCAGAATGCGTAGTTTACTGCCATGGCAATATGTCATAATAATATCATCTAGTTATCAACTGGCTTAATTAGCTGGACAGTGCACATCTCGACATATCAAATTAATTTAAAAAAAAATGCGCCACATATTATTTGAGGGATTCCCGCACTTTAATATAAATAAAGAATTTGCTGAACTCTCATATCATGGGTCACTCGTATCAATGGTACATACCTATTAAAGTTTCTTATTACTGTAGAATATATATAAATAGTAGTCGACTGAAGCAGCGTCAGTGGTGACCATGACTTCTTACGGGTTGTGTTGTGCTCTTGTTGTTCTTATTGTACAAACATGTACAGTTTATGGACAAGAAGAAATTATAAAAAGCAGTTTAACATTTGTTATCGACGACACGGCATCAATGTCCGATGAAATACATCAAGTGAAAGAAGAAGTCAATATAATATTTGAGAAAGTGTTGAGTTCGAAAGCATCGCAGATAGAAAATTTCGTTCTAGTGACATTTAATGATCCAAGTAAGTACGAAAGTGTTTATGTACTTTTCATTTGGTACACGTGTCACGTAGGTATTTGAGCAATTCTAAATTGCGTCCCGTAGCCACGTTTATTTTTTATTATTTTACTAGCAGCGCCCTGCGGTTTCACACGCATAAGTTCAGATCCCGTGGGAATATCGGGATAAAAAGTATTCTATGTTTTAATGGTTTGTTCCTGGTTATAAACTATCTGTGTGCCAAATTTCATCCAAATCCGTTCAGTAGTTTTTGCGTGAAAGAGTAACAAACATCCATCCAGCCATACAAACTTTCACGTTTATAATATTATATAGTAGGATTAGATTCTTTTCTATTTGGTGAATGTGAGAACGTTGTAGGCCTTGTAGATTTGTTCACCATTTTCTATGTTGACAGACCTACATAACACTACACTGTCATCGTATAAGTTTATAACCTATGAACTTAGAAATTTGGAAATATTGTAAAAGCCAATTGTTCTAAAAAGAGTAGCCGTGGAGGTTCTTCCGGCTCTTCTCAATATATACAGGGTTAATTTTCAAAGACCAGCCAAATTTAAGGGTGTAGTATAGACCATCAAACTGAACAACTTTCTCTATGGGACCAACATCGTAATCGCGAAAAATTTATCAACTATCCCATAGAAAACTTCAATACCTACTCGACGTAGATGTATGGGACGACTGAATTTTTATTCGCGATTACGATCTTGGTCCCATGGAGAAAATTGTTCAGTTTGATGGTCTGTACCACACCCTTAAATTTGGCTGGTCTTTGAAAATTAACCCTGTATATCCATATAGCTTCTAACGTTTCATAAGTGCCCATGTAAATAGGTTTAAAAAGTGAAATAAGTTATTTTGTTTGCAACAGGTAGATCGCCTACCGTCTGCTTGATTGCCAGCTAATAACATAAGGAAATAACCTGTGTTTATCAAGTACAACCAGCCACCTTCAGTATTAGGCTTTTTTACAATTAATAAAATTAATTTATATTAAAAAAAAAAAACCGGCTTTGCGCATGTTGGACCACGCACAATGAAGAGTTCCGTAGTTGGGATGACTTTATCCCTTAAAAAAAATCTTAACATTGTAGTAGAAAATCGTGTTCTCCCATACATCGATATAAGTCACGGTCAATTCTCCAACAGCAAATTTTTTTTATCGTGATTTTTTTTAAAATGTGATTTAACTACAAGTTAACGGTTTTCGGACTTTTTCCTTTACTTGTGCTGTGAAAACTTGCCAAATTTCATGATTCTAGGTCAACGGGAAGTCGAAGGAAGGTTTTGATTTAATTTCATGTATCAAAATACATATGTCACATAAATGACCGTGTTTGTTTATTGCTTTGACTTAGAAGATTCATTTTTTTAGAGCTCTAAGGGACCGTACACCTACGTATTTGATATTAATAAACAATATTTTTATAAATACTTCTTTATTAGAGAATTTACTATTGACATTAAAATGTAAACGAAGTATGTGAATCATGCAAACCCTTTATTATCAATAGAAACCATATCCAGAGATATCATATCCAGTTTCTTTGGCTGACTGTTTCATATTTTAATCGTCTTATGGATAGGACATACCTACCAACTAGTGCCCGTTTGCATGATTGCGTTGCTAGTTTATAACTTCGTTCGCGCCCGCTTCGGTTTTACCCGCATAAGTCTCGATCCCGTGAAAATATCAGGATACAAGTAATACATGTTATAAACTAGCTGTGTGCCAAATTTCATCAAAAGTTTGTTCAGCCGTTTTTGCGTGAAAGAGTAACAAACATCCATCCATTCATCCATCCATACAAACTTTCACGTTTATAATATTAGTAGGATAATAATATATATTACTATTATATTATATAATAATATATTATTTTATAGTAGGATCCTTTTCATTTAAGTAAATGTACAAAATCATTGAATTAACTATTTTTAGTTCTCTTTTAAAATAAACTTGTACATTCACATTAAGATATTTTTTTAGCCATTACTGTTAAGTATACGTAATTTTTTTTAATACTTATATTTTTTTTATGTGTCTATAAAACACTCAATAATATTATGAATAAGATAACTTGAATAACAAAACTTTGGGTGAAACCCAAAGATAAGAACGCGTCTTATTCTTGGGTTTTACCCAAAGTTTTGTTATTTATTATGTTTATCACTATCACTAAGATGTAATTTTTTGCGTCGGTTAGGTTACCCAATAACTATTGCACTTGTGCGACAACTAAAATATTAACGGGGGGTTATCCGAATTTGCCTCTTTTAGAATCAATCTTAAATGGTCAAATTAGTGTATTGAGGTCCTAAAACAAATATATGGTATAGATACATCCTTATTTTAGTGAAATTAATACGTGAATGTTGTGTTAGTTTAATAATAGGTAAAAATATATTAATAAAACACGATAAATTATAATTTGCTCGATAAAAAAATACTAAGCAGGGTCGATTACAACCATTTTTGTTTCATTTCCTAATTACAGCACAAATTAATATAAAATTTGCATGTACCAAGAGGTAATCTTATTTAAGAAGGAATTTAACGGTTAGATTTTCGAGTTGAATAGTTAAAATAAAAAAAATACAATAATAGTAAATCGGGCTAAATCGGCTCGCGCTCAGTCTTTAGCAACAGCAAAAAGAAAAGTGGTGAAGGAAGGGCGGGCATTTTAAGGGACTGTCTTATGTAATTTTGAAAGCCAATAATCATAATATGAATGTCTTTGTTTCAGCTGCCGAAGTACGAACTATCACTAAAGATCGAAATGAGTTTAAAAGAGCTTTGGCAGACATACAAGTTCACGGCGGGGGTGATTGTCCTGAATATGCCATGACAGGCATCGAGCTGGGTCTCAAAGAAAGCTTGCCACTTTCCTACTTGTATGTGTTCACTGATGCCTCAGCTAAGGACTACACCACATTTGAAGCAATCAAGAGCATTTCGCAGAGGAAACAGAGCCAGGTAAACTTTAATTTTACTTTTTTTGTAAACATCAGAAAATGTTATGTAAATATGTTTATTTATTTATTTGTAAGTCGGAGAACCAACAGCTGAACCAAATTAAGAACAATTGAATAAGCGACACAGAGCCAATTACAGGTTCTCACGAGTAGAAACGGATAAGGTAGTAGAAATCTTAGGATCACTAAGTAGCAAGCACGATAAAAATACAAATAAAAGGAATTAAAATAAGCAATAAGCACTAAATACATTCAGACGCCATGTTAGGCTTTAGTGACATGGGGAAAAATTAAACTAAAAAATAGAGCACTACGCGCTGTTAAAAAAGTTGGCATTCAGCTGAGTGCGTGCAGAATGGGCTTTGGTGGTAAAAGGGTCAACAGAGAACTCTTTACATAGAATATTATAGTCCTAGCTCGCTCGCACCATGTATGAGTTTTGCCTATAATTGGATGGAGCAAAAAGGAATGGAGATAGGTGGATTAAATGTAACTGATCTCTGGGGTACATTGAAATGCAATTTGTGCAGGAGATCAGGACAGTCAATTTCGTTATTTAAGATTTTAAAAAGAAAAGTGCAATCTGCAAGTCGACGACGATCTAAAAGTGGCTGTAAATGGAACTTCTTGCAGAGATTTAAGTAATTATCAGAATGATATGGTACACATAGCCGAAAACAAAGAAAACGAATAAATCTTTTTTGGATACTCTCAATACGATTTATGTATTTGCCATAACACGGGTTCCTTTGTGACGCATATTCAAGAAGACTTCTGACAAAGGAGCAATAGAGAATCTTAATGGTTTTGGCCTTTTTGAAACACCCAGCGAGTCTCATGATAAAACCCAGTGACTTCGAAGCTTTTGCTACTATTTGCACAATGTGCACGTTAAATAAGAGTTTAGAGTCGTGAAAAACATCTAGGTCGCGTACACCGTCACATCTCTGTGCTATTACAGAGCCCTTTCGACATGTAGTTACTGATAACAACAGCTTTAGATCTACTTTCAAGGTATGAGGTAAACCAACGTAGTAAATCTCCTCTGATACCATTATTGAAAAGCTTGGTTTTAAGAATGTTATGGTCGATTCTATCGAAAGCCTTACTGTAGTTCGCGTAAACAACATCGATCTGCGCCCCATCATCCATTCTGTCAGTTAAAAAGTCATTGAGCAAGGCCAGGCTTGATACAGTTGAGCGACCCTTAAGAAAACCGTGCTGAGAGGGGCTGAAAGATTGACTCAGTGCTGCATAAACTTGGTCATAAATAACCCTCTCTCTATTTAACCAATATGCACAGTTTTGAAATAGGTCTGTAATTAATTATTTCATTTTTGTGCCCCTTTTTATGTACCGGAGCTATAGAGGCCGACTTCCAGATTTGGGGAACAGAACTTGAAGAGAGCGATTTTTTTAACAAAAGAGATACTGGCAAGGCGATGGTTTTAGCACATCCAAGCACCAATTTACCTGATAAGTGGTCCGGACTAGCAGATTTAAACGGATCAATTTGACATATTAATTTAACTAAAACATTTAGGTTAATCTCAATTGTGTGAATATCCGAGGGTATTATGGAATTTATAGTAGTTGGGGGAGGACAAAAATTAGCAGACACATCATTGCTAGGATCTAGAAAAGTGGAATAAAAGTGGGAAGAAAATGCATTACAAATAGACTCGGGAGGGGAAACCGTCACATCACCATATTTGAGGAAACTGGGTATTGCACTAGACTTAGACCGCTGCTTCACAAAGCTCCTAAAGCGTTTAGGATTTTTTGCGATTGAGGCTTCGGTTTCTGCTAAATAGTTGGTGTACAATCCGCTTCAACTTTATTAACCCGCTCACGCACATGTTTAAAGGTTGCCTCGTCAGAAAGTCTGCCATACGTCTTAAAGAAGAATGACCACTTTCCATACATTTCAAAACCTGACAATAAAAGTTTATATATAGTTATAAGGTATAGTAGACAGACTACCTGTAAGTTTAGAAAATAATGTCTCATAGTCATTTTTACGATTTAAACGCTACGACGTCCGAAAAATATTAATGTTACTTTTTAGGTTAGGATTTGCCGTATAAAAATAAATACTTACGATTACTGGTGGAATATGGAAAGCAAAGGTCGTCATATGAGGAAGATATCGAGGTCCAGGGTGCAGCAAATAGGTTCGTAAAAAGAAGTAACACACACATAATAGCACAGTACATAACGAGACGCAAACGCACCAACGAAGGACTGCGCCCGCCAATTTCAATCGTAGAACTGTCAAATGTCAAAAAAGAAACCGTTTCAGTCACCGAATTCAATTACATACTGAATGATTAATTTATTTAATCAATATTTTATTTTCAATGAATCTGTATTATGCACGGACTAATAAAGAAATACATATTGATTGAATAAAACGTAAAATAATGTATAAAACTCAGAAACAGAGATGAATAAAGTCAAGTAGTAGTGCGTAAAATGGAACGTCGTAGAAAAAGGTATTTGAGATGCGTTCAAAACATGGTAATATGTGTACCATACGTAAAATAAGCTTATAGAAAAACTTAAAAATATTTTTTTCCTGCGTTTCTTTTAAAATTGTTATAAGTGTATTTGATACATAATCCAATTAGCTAAATTTTAACATTTATTTCATTACTATACATAGTCAGGTAAAAAATGGTCATTATTATTTACGGAGATATTTCGCCTTTTCTTTAATCAACCGTTTAAGTGCTGGGCTGTACCAAATAGGGAATGAGCTGTAAAAAACTGTCTTAGCGGGAACAAAATTATTTTGAAGATCCGCTATAGTAGCATAGAAGTAGTTTACGGCGTCGTTAAGCGACATGTCCAAAAATACGTTCGTCCAGTCGATAGCTGCTATTTCCCTGTTAATGGCCGCTAGGTCAGCCTTACCATAAAGATACCGAGTAAAGGGAGCGAGAGTTAAGTAAGTGTACTCAGCAAAGTTCACGTCAACACAGAGAGCGCCAGATGATACTTATCTACAGGTGTTAGGGGTACCAAACATTCACACACCGATACCATTTCGTTACATAAAACTAAATCAAGAATTTTACCATACTCGTTAAACACTCCATTATATTGATTCAATCCCAAAACACGCAATTCATCTGTTAGTGTGTACTCGTCGCAACTACAAATATTCACAGGTAATAATGTGTTGTTATTTAATTGCCACAAAATTCCCCTCAGGTTAAAATCGTCAATAACTAGGTAAATATATTATATATATATAGATATACTCGTACCTAATTATCGATCCTATGGCAGCTGTAGGTAAAATAGACATTGTACAAGTACGTGTCCCTAAATTGCAATACTTTAGTTAAAGTACAGTTAAGTACAATGTATGTGCATGCTGTTTTCACTATTTTAGGGCATGCAGTGTTGGGTATTTTTTTATGTTTACTTAGTATTTAAGTTATATTGTATTGCCCGATTTGTGAACCAGTATATTATATAACATTAGCACCATTATCCTGAAGACCATCTAGGTACTCTGCGACAAAAATCTTTTAAGCTGCCTAGACTAAACTAAGCAGGCACCATTGGGCTATTTTTACGTCCCTCCCGGGAGTCTCACGTGCAATACTTGGTACCAGTGTAAAACGAAGCCGGGGGTCCCTTATAGGTACTGCCCCTAATTGGGAGTATTGTTATGTGCTGGATCATACCTGGGAACCTTCTGGTTACGGAGGTATTGAAGGCCAAAGTACCAACTTCAAAAAAAAAAAAACATGAACAACTCCTGTGGGTGGAGTAAGACGGGGACTTTAAGGTAATTCATAAATAAAACCTTGTTTTTGATTGCACAAAATAGGAACTTTTATTATGTAAATAATCAGTCTTTCTTTCTTTAATTATAATCCGTCAAAACAAAAATATAAAAATCTTCTCATAGAAATATCAACTTAAAAAACATAACAAAATCTCCCCATCTTGCCCCACCTATAGGGCAAGACATGGTACAACCCTAGGGTAAGATGGGGTATTAAATATTTAATCGTCGTCGTCTTCACAAACAGGGCAGATATGGACAGCTTCATCATGGTTATCTTCCACTCTTGCACAGCCACAATGCGCCCACTTACCGCAAGTCTGGCATGTGATCCATCCTTCAATAGACTCGAAATATAAGCCGTAGCAGCAGACATTCTGTATCTTCGTCATATTCTGATGTCTGAGCTTCTTCGTCAGCATTCTTCTTCTTTTATTTGTTTTTTTTTTTTCAATTTCTTGTTGTTTATCGCCTTTGGTTTCTGTTTCTTACTGTTTTGTCTTTCTTCTAACTCTGTTATATAAGGAGAAGCAGTGATAATAGCTGTTTTTCCTCTTCTTCGAACTTGTCTTGTATTTTTTTCGGCCATTCGTGGATAAGGCATTAACTATTTTGGGCTAACCAGATGAAATGCTGCATTATCCTTTTTGAGTACTTAACATACATACATACACATGGGTGTACTAAGGGATTACACATTGAGGGCAACTACCTGAACCCGCGCCACACCTCTAGGCTGGACCGACTCGCGAATCTCTTTGGTAAATAGGTTTCGTTTCATTTAATTTCATCAAAATTTGTCCATTTTTATTATGTGATTTTACTTAATTTTATGACATGTGTAATTACTAATATTGACTAATAACTTGTATGTGTGGTGCAAATTATTAATATAAGTTGGTCATTAGTAAATAAATAAAAACTATGTTAGGCATAGAATTTCGCCTGTATGAGTGGCGCGCGGAGGCACTACGCCGGGGGGAAAGTCCGCTCCCGCGGCAAATTGCGGCGGAGCGGACGGATCTCCGGCGCGATCTCATGGCGACATGGAAAGAGCGACTATCGCAACCCAGCGCAGGGCACGCCGCGATAGCGGCGATAAGACCCCTCTTTGAGGAGTGGCTAGAGAGGCGCCACGGCGCCCTCACCTACCGCCTGACGCAGGTCCTCACCGGACACGGAAGTTTCGGGAGGTTCCTGCACACAATTAGGCGGGAGGAAACGCCCGGGTGTCACCATTGCCAGGATCGCCCAGAGGACACGGTGGAGCATACGGTGGAGGTCTGCCCCGCTTGGGCGGAGCACCGCCGTGTTCGCCATCAGACGGTGGCGACCCCGTCAAGGCCGCGGAAGGTAGGGAGAGCGGCGCACCGCAATACCGACACTCCTCCCCCGCCGCGGCCTCCAACCCTCAGCCGTGATGCCTCCCATACCACATCACGGCCCGCCTCAGTTGCGATGTCACCCAAGCGGCACCGCAACCTACTTGTTGGCCGCTACGTCATCGGCTTACAGGCAAAGCCCTGACGAGCGGCCCCTCCTCGGGTTCCTCTTAGCTTCACCGTGGTTGTCCAAGCCACGGCTACTGAGCCCCCCCGCCTCGACAATGCGGGAACCCACCGGGGGGGTACGGTTACGGCCTTTTTTTTTTTTTTTGTTCCCGGGGTGGAAAATCCTCATGGATGTCCGCCGCCCTGGGGCGGGCGACGGGGTCTGTCAGACTCTTACTGACTAAAAACCACCCCAGTGTTCCATCTCTCACCTACGCCGGGGGTCGCGGGAACGTAAGATCCTTCCGCAACCCCCGACTGGTGCCGGCCCGCCACCGCGGGCCTCCTCGGGTCAGGGGGGGGAGTGAGGTGTTTGACTCCCCCCGCGACGTCTAAGAGAGGCGCGCGTGGAACACTACGCGCCGCCATCTCGGGTCCTGATGTGTGGGGGGCGACGGACGTCCCCAAGTCCGTCGCCCCTGGACCCAGTACGGTTACGGCCTGATCTAAGTCTTGCTGGCTAATTTATAACCCTTTTTTCCATCTAAAAGCTCTTGAATAATGCCTAATTGCATTTGATTTTCACTCCACCCTCCTCTGTTAGTTTTTCTATTGTAATTTCGAACCATAATCTATAAAAAAATAATTAAATTAATCCAACTAGTGACGATCATATTTGATTATATCGAAAGAAAAGACGTGACCAATAAGCGGGTAAGATGGGGTACCATCCCGTCTTGTCCTCAGTTAGGTACCCCATCTTTCCCAAAGTGGACTCCCAAGCTGTATAAATTTTTTTGATGGTATAAATACCAACAAGCCGGAACGATTTTATGAGTTTAGAGTAGTAAAATAAACAAATATCAATAAAAAAATATGACACATATCTTGCATACCATACATTACGAACAGTCACGCACTTAATATACGTCAAAAATTAGATAAAACCACTCAAAATAAAAAAAATACTTACCAAGTTACAACGTGCACACTATCGACCAAACTTTTTGTGATATTAAAAACTTCTGCTAAATACCGTCAGATAGCGTTAAAATAAATTTTCTAGCGACATTGTATAATCTGTTTTGGTATGGTCCCCGTCTTATCTCGCTACTCGTCTTACCCCACCTTCCCCTACCATTGCATGCACCCAAAAGCACAGTGTTATGTGTGCATACGGTGGACCGTGGAGGTCTGCCTGGCTTGGGCGAAGCACCACCACGTCCTCGTGGCGGCGATCGGCGGCGGCGATCTCTCGCGTCCGGCCCTAGTCCAGGCCATGGTACGGAACGAGAGTGCATGGGAAGCTGTTACCTCCTTCCGCGAAACATTTATGCTCGCGAAGGAGGAGGCGAATCGCGTAAGGGAGAGGCAATCTTTGCGCCCTCACGCCCCTAGTCGCCACAGGAGATGCCCTAGGCGTTGAAAATTGAGAGCCGATTCCCGGCCACCGTAGGAGCAATGGGTAGCTCGCCGTCCGGTAAGGACCAGGCCCGGGTTGACGGCGCGTTGTGTTCCACGCGCGCCTCAAAGAGGTGTCAGCACCAACTGATGGGGTCCGCTAGGACCGATGCTTGCCAGAGTCGCGGGTTGGTCGAAAGAGTTACCGTGGCCCGTGGCACAGGCAACTGAAGGAACACGAGTGGGTTTTAGTCAGTAAAAGTCTGACATGACATGCCACGACGTCATGCTGCTCCGCCCAGAGCGGGAGAAGTTATTTGACGATTTCCCACAAAAAAAAATGCGTACATTACATTGCGCGCTGTCGTTAACAGCGATTTTTCACACCCAAAAAATTAATTATTGTCGTTTCCCAGCAAAATAATTTTTGCTAGATATTTACTAACTAACAGAATGCGTAGGATAACGGCTATTAGATGGGTCGTTTTACATCTTGAATGTACTGTAAAAATCATACAACGTTATGATTTTCTATGAGTATTTCAAGCGAACCGTCTTTACATCACTCCCGCTATATTATCACTATTTTCTTCCAAACAAAAACCTAATACAAGAATTTGAAAGCTCAATGTAATCTCGCTTGACTGTTTGAATGCAAGCAGTTATTGCCAGCCTGCACTACATAAGGTCAACTTTAGCAGACAACCTGTACAGTACTTACTGCATGTGGGAAATGCACGTTTTGCGGGCTAACCTTGGTAATGAAGTGAATTGACGTTTTCATTGGATTTTGTATTTTCTGTTTGCAGGTAGTTTTTATACTGACTGGGGAATGTGGTTTGAGGAGCGGTGCTGACTATCAAGTGTATCACAAAGTGGCAGAATCTACGGGTGGACAAGTTTTCCATATGATGAAAGATGATGTCAAAGACGTAAGATTCCTTATTATTTTGTTTTTTTTTAATGATATAAACTAGTGCTTGACTGCGATCCCGCCTGATGGAAAGCAGTGATGTAATCATAGATGGTAAAGCGCAAGAGAATAAGCATCGTAATGAACTAGTCATTACGATGCTTATTCTCTAAATAATTAATAATTTATATTATTTTGTAATTATTAATTGACTTTAATTTACTTTCCACGTTAGTTCTCAATCTAATATATTTGTGTTTACTTCGTCCACAGATATTAAAGTATATTGAAGAGTCTATTACAGGCAGAGGAGTTACGCTCGTCAACAAAAAACTTTCACCCGGTTATGGAAAAAATGTTACAGTAAGTATAGCGTGTTTTACCTAACATAGCACCTTTCAAGAGCCTTGTTTAAGTCTGTCATTATGCAAGCATATTATGCTTATTCATTTTTATTGTATATTAAACAGTACAGGACGGCAGGGACATCTACGTTTAGCCTGTTAAAAAAATCTGCTGTTTCATAGAAAAGTGAGAAATACTTACGCGGTCAAAATGCACGAAACAGAATTTTTTTTTTAATAACCGACGAAGAATTTCTACCCTACAATCATGTGCTGAATTCATGGTTACAGTGTAAGCGTCGATGTCCCTGTCACCATGTATTGTTCAAATAAATATAAATTATCTTCTTAGCGTGTCGATAGCAATCTAAATGGACTCGGCCCAGAATTCGGCCACTTGTTTGGCGCCATCACCAGCGTCCATCAGTTCCTGTAATGTGCAGCTGACAGGACACGCAGGACACGATCTTAAGTGTCCCATTTTTCGGTTAAATTATTATAAACCTGTTTAAAATATCATAGGTATTTAATTTCATCTTTAGTTTCATATCGATGTCGACACTGGAGACACAATGATTGCTGTAACTGGGACGAGACCCAAAATTGGAGCAGTAATAGGTCCAGATGGAAGCAAGTCAACTACTGAACCTGTTGTCTCCGGTAAAAGTGAAATGGCGGTAAGTACCTACCGAAACCGACCTGCAGTCGGCACTGATGTAACCCTACTTTGCTGCATGGCTACCTTTATTCTATGTCCGACGGTGCGTCTGTCATCTAATGTCTTAATGTTTAAGCCACTAAGATATATTTTATTTGGCGCAGTGGCTCATAGATTAACTTTTGCGCCGTGTATCTCGGGTTTGAATCATACAAAAAATACCTTTAGCCTACATAATATAGCATTCGGAATCCTACCTATGGGATAAAGGTAGCTTGGTTTGAGTGCGAAAGGAAACTACGACACAAATGAGAAATTCCTCATTAGGCTCGGTAAAGCCGAGTTCTAAAACCAACTTTAACATACGTCATGTTAACTGCTATGGTTTGTTGCAAATAGTAAAGTAATTTGCACAGTAACTTGAACCGATCATACCAGCACCCTAATTTCGTCTGAATTATTTTGAATGATATTTATTGCTTCATTGGGTCCTAATATTTGTCTGTTCAACAACGTAAATACCGCAATGTTGTAGTCAATATGAAAGCCATTTCTACTGTTAGTGTATTACGTAATTATCCCGCAGGTTCACATGAGACAAGACCATTGGTTCTCATCCTTACTTTGCCCACCGCCCACTTTGAGTTTTTTTTTCTAGAGCATCCCAATATTTTTTACGTACCATCTGTCGCGAATTTGAAACAGCTTTGCAAGGTTACATTTAAACGTGTTATTATGCTATTATGCAGTCGTAAAATATGATATATATTTTTATCTGAGTCTTTCCTGAAAGTCTCAAACGTAGGCGTTATCGACGTTAAGAACCTATGGATTAGACAGTTGTATTTTAGATCTAATTATTAATCAATATTTGTGTCGACAGGTCGTGAAGGTCAAAAACCCCAAGCCTGGAGACCATGAGGTTGAGGTCGGAAGCAGTTCTGATAGTCACGTAGTTATTACCGCCAAGAGTGACCTTAACTTTCAGCTCGGATTCTCTATTGACAGACCCAATTCTATGAAAGACACCGTCACGAGACCTGCACCAGGTACGATTATTATATGTATATATTTAAGGGTATTTTTCTCCATGGGTCCAATATCGTAATACCGAACAAATAATCAGTTGTCCCATACATTTGGGTCGAGTAGGTATTGAACTTTTGTATGGAACATCTGGTTATTTTTTTCGTGACTACGATGGTGGTCCCATGGAGAAAATTGTTCGATTTGATGGACGGACGGCCTAAAGAATGTGGCTGAGGTAGGCTGGATGCGGAAGGCGGAAGACAGGGTGTTGTGTCGTGGTTTGGGAGAGGCCTATGCCCAGCAGTGGACTGCAATAGGCTGAGTTGATTGATGGTCTGTATCACCCCCTAATTATCAGCACACATTTCTGGTACACGTTGTACTTTGTCTGAGTCAGTAGAATGCCTCGTTGGACACAAGCTTGAGTATAGGACAAGCGCTATTGCAATACGTAAAATTGCAATTTTGTGTATCTAGATAACATCCTTACATTACAAGCAAGTAAAGCAATCGATAAAATACATATACAAAGTGTAATTGAATTGGAAGACGAGATGTCGGCCGTCCGGCGGCGAGAAAGGCAGACATTGCCATCAATTTCAAACTCAAGCCTCATCCAGGACACTGTGGAGGTCTGCCTCGCTTGGGCGGAGTACCGCCGTGTTCTCGTAGAGGCGATCGGCAGCGGCGGCGGCCTCTCGCGCCCAGCCCTGGTGCAAGCCATGGTCCGGGGCGAGAGGGAGTGGGAGGCAGTCGCCTCCTTCTGCGAAGCAGTCATGCTAGCGAAGGAGGTGGCGGGACGGATGAGGGAGAGAGCCTCCCGTCCCAGCCGCCGCGGGAGACGCTCCGGGCGTCCGGAGCCGCGTGACGACTCCCGGCCACCGTAGGCGCGGGCCTGCGGGCGGAGAGCAATGGGTAGCTCACCGTCCGATCAGGACCAGGCCCGTGCCGGACGGCGCGTAACTGCTCCACGCGCGCCTCAAAGAGTTGTCAGCATAATTTGAGGGGCCCCTTAGGGCCGAAGCCTGCCGGGTCAGCGGGATTGTCCGAAAGGGTTACCGCTACCTCGGAACTTAAAGGGCAAAGGAAGGAACATGGATGGGTTTTAGTCAGTAAGAGTCTGACACTCCCTTCCGCTCCACCCAGAGCGGGAGGGGTCATTTGATGAATTCGCATCCGAAAAAAAAAAAAAGGCCTCATCCAGGAGCATTGGGATTGGCAAAAGAAAAGAGAGGCCTGTACCCTATGCAGAACCAATAGGTGAAATCGGGGTATGGATGATGATGTAATTGAAATAACTGAATAACTCTAAGCTGCTCCATACTTTTATGTGCGCGTAACTCTACAAAATGGAGTGAACAGCTGATATTTCTAGCTCTATTTCAGTGGTTCCGTAGTAAAACTTGTTCATTGATCCGCTAAGAGGTTTTCAGTTATTTCAATGGAAACACTGAATATAAAAACATTTTGTAAAACTTTACTTTTGTGTTATCCTCTTTTAGAAGGGACCGCGTTCTTGGGTATCAGGCTACTTGGGACTGGAGTCAAGCTCACTACAGCGAAGATCCTCGATTTGAGCGACAACGTCGTTACAGAGCTGCCTCTAGAACTAGTAGACGAAAAAACACAGTTCTACGTTACACCATCTTTTAATCCGCCCTTCACTACGTTTCGAGTCTCTGTGAGTAATTTTTATATTAGGTCTTTAATAAAGTTTTTTCATCTCTTATTAAAAAAATCAAAATCAAAAGTCGTTTATTAAAATTAGGCTGAGAATCAACACTTTTAGAACGTCAAAATTATATAAGACAGTCCCCCCAAACGCTCGCTCATAACCACTTCCTATTGGTTTCGCTGTGAAGAAGAAGTGGCGCAAAATCTCCCCAGCAGCACAGCTGTCTGTTCAGTTAGATTCCATTTAATAACTGACTGTTTTTCAGTTATTTAATGGAATCCGTCCTGATATATTTAGCAAACGGTAGATGATAGTTACTGATTGTACGAAGCCACTGCTCCATCCGATCAATACTACGGCTCATTCAAGCTGGTTGTATTTAGGAAGTCTTGAGTGCCGGTCTTTTCAGTCTTGTGAAGGTTGGGTTAGATGTAAGTTCCATTGCCAGTTGATTTGGGTGGACTTTTAATCTGGTGGAGTATGTGGTCATCTAATAAGTAGTCTATACTCCATTTGAAATAATATTAGACATTTAAATAAACCTTTTCTACAGTCCATTCAACTGATTTCGACTTTTGACTTTTAGTATGGTTCTTAAAATAATCCTTTTTTTACATTTGTAGGTTTTTAATTGACATACATGGTTCATAGGACATATTACTAAAGCTAATAAATTTTCGTTTTAGGTAAGTGGAAAGGATTTGAAAACTGGTACGCCAATAGAAAGAACAGGTCCAACACCTATAGCACGACAGGATCCCACAGCAGGTAAGTTCAGACATAGTTAACCTAGCCTTTTCCTAACTATGTTGGGGTCGGCTTCCAGACTAACCGGATGCAGCTGAATACCAGTGTTTTATATGGAGCGACAGCCTATCTGACCTCCACAACTCAGTTACTTGGTAATACGATACCCCTTGGTTTGACTGGTTGTTAGACTTTCGAGCTTCTGACTACCTTAAAGACTGTCAAAGATCAATGAATGACAGCCGAGACCAACGGCTTAACGTAAATTCAGAGACACGGAGGGATCTCGGTATGTAAAGATGGTCAGCCATCCACAGACCAACCGTGGCAAGCGTAGCTTCACCTGATCGATCGACCGGTGCGGCTGTTATAATTTAGCCACGGGCCCCTCTTCAGACATAGTCAACCAATAACTTAAAAATACAACGAAACGTTTCTATATTATTTGAGACTCTTCAGGTACAGAGTAGAAATGAGCCTGAATTTTGTCTTAGTCTGTGAGCGGAACATACCTTAGAACTTATTCTTTAAATAGATTGCCTAGAAACAATCTCTATTACAACAGAGGTATACCCTGTCCAGTAGGTTAACTGTTTTTTAACAGCTGCCTCGAACGAAACTATTCTAGATTACATAAAAGTTAACTTTAAAATTCGTAATAAAATACATAATTATATAAACTGCCTTATCTTATTGAATTATCTAATTTATGACTCCTTACAGACATTATAATACCGTACGTGTATCAGTTGTGAAAAAAAATATATAATTGTTATGCGTATTCCATCTGTCAAAAAACGGTTTACCTATTGGACAGGGTATAGCTACAAAAATCACAGGACATTCATGGTTTGATCTTTTAATTACAGAAAAGAAAGAAAATACAGCACCTGTGATAACGATTGAAGGATCACCGAAAATTATCGCGGATTACGATGCTCCTTTGAAGCTGAAATGCAATGTGCACGGCTATCCAGCACCTGATATCATTTGGCAGGAAAAAGACACTGGAATCAGGATGCCCGTTAAGGTATAACAAACTTTTAGTTACCTACTTTACAATACTTTGAAATCATATTTTAACACTAGCTTCTGCCCGCGACTTAGTCCGCGTGAAAGGGGATTGAAGATTTATGGATTTATGGAGCCTGGCCTACTGTAGCGCCATTTTGTTTTTTTTTTCTCTAAATCGCCGCATGCAGCCTATATAAATCGATAGCTGACATCAATCCAAACAGAAAACATAAGACTAAACCCCGTAAAGTGTCACGTTTCCGAGATATTAACGTTCAAAGTTGATCACGTGACATCCATATTCTTTTTTAACAACTTTGAAAAAAAAAACAAAATGGCGGGACAGTAAGTATGCCACTGATCTTCAAACCCTTCTTTTTCTCCTTCTTCCTTTCTTTTTCTCCCCCGACCCACTCCGCCGCATCGCATAACCTGCCCGCGCTGTCACTTGGTTTTCGCTTAGTGATCTTTCTAGCTTTTTTTTTTATTTTGCTTAGCTCCTTAGGGTCATAGCATGATATTAGCCTATAGCCTTCCTCAAGAATTGGGCTATCAAATGCAAAAAGATTTTTTCAAGTCCGACCGGTGGTTCCAGAGATTAGCGCGTTCAAACAAACAAACTCTTCAGCTTTATTACTACTATTCGTATATAGTCAAAGAGCTTTAAGTCTCTCAAATTGTAAATAGAAACAAACTGTAACCTTAAAGTTTCTTTTGCATTACCAACAGAAGTACAGAATAAATGCTATTAAGGGAGGTTTTTTCAATCATCTGTTATCTGTAATCGAGGAATAATTTTGAAATTTTGACAGTTATTTCATACAAAAACTGTCAACCGTCAATTTTATTCGTCGAATAAAAGTTATCTGGCGTTGGAAAACTCAGCCCTAAAAAGGAAAAAAAACTAATCTGTAGTGTGGCAAATGGCAATAGGATCGCCCCCGATTACATGGGAATTAAACTGGCAAAACGTATGTACATCTCTGCTTACCCCTTCGTGCCTATCTACAAGAGTAATGTTATGCCATTGTGCGGATATTTATTTTTCAATATTCTTTGCAGGTGCAACTGGTTGACGTTCCCTACGACTATGTCGGTATTTTGGATATAGATAAGGCAAACAAAAATGTTACCTACCAATGTACAGCGAGCAATATTATTGGGACCACTATCAAATATGTACAAGTTGAAACTGAAAGGAAAACATATTTAGATGTTATCGAGGCTCCGAAAGGTAAATATTTTAATTAGTAAGTAGTTAAAGAAAAAACAAAGTAATAATGCAGATACAAAAGACTCATTTTATTCTTTATTTATTTCCTATATATTTTTCTTACTCTTATTCTTTACCCAAACTAAGCCTGCGGCAAAATATACACACAGATGGGGAAACAAAAATCTCCCCTTTGAAGTTGGTTAAACTAAACCACGAAAAACACTAAAAAGATTCACTCAACATATCTCCAAAAGAGTGAAGAGTGAATCTCCAAAGTACCTACTTAGTGGTTTTTTGTTTGTGAAATGATAACATAGTGGAGTGACTGATACTGCATCGGGTCAGAGCATCATTAACATTTGCATACTATCAGTAACTTTGAATCTGTCTGAAGTCTGTTTGACGACATAAAACGTGGAATCTTTGATACAATACCTACTGACAGAGATGACTCTCTACGGAGCCGAAGTTTCTGAAACTCTTTTTGCCATATCAATTGACCCGTGTGCGTTACCCTGGCAAAATGTTGTGTAGTAGGTACCTATCTCCCTCTTAAGGGAAATTGTACAAACTATGAATCAACATTGTATTTTAAGCATTGGTTCAAACAGAAAAACATATGTAACTAAATATTAAAATTAAGTAAGTACTCAACTTATCTGTGATTTTGTCCTAAAATTTTTAATGCTAAGGCAAAGATATATATAATTTGTATGAGACAGATTTTTATATAAAAATAATGAATCATGACCAATTTATTATTTTTACTAACCTGACCAGTAAACTTTTGTATGCAACTGTACTAACAAAACATCCATATTATCCCATTCATTTAAGATGGTTATGCTTATGTATGGTGCGGCCGCTTTTTCGTGACTTTTTCGATTTGGTCGGCTTATTAGAGAATTTCTGACATATTCTAGATTTTGATATAACTTTCATTACAGCCGTAATTGAAAGCTGAAATTAAAAGGAATGAATGTTCATGAATCATTTTAATTTGTTTAAAGTATGCCACGTTTCTGCCACGTATTGGGAACTGCGTATTTCGTCGCTAAAGTACCTACGACCAGTCTAAAATTAATCAAATTGGTTTTTTTCTTCTTATCGTGTAAAGATACAAAATTTAATATTTGTGATGATATAAGCGTCTACCGTGGGTATTTTTTACAGCTGTTTATTTGGTTATAAGTGTTTTGGTTTACTTGCAAATCCGTTTTTATCTGATTTTTGAAACCATTTAATTCCATTGGTTTACAACAACCAAATCAAAAACTAATGTTTAAACAAATTAAGGTATCTTATTGGTATTTTTTCAACCTTCTGCATTGAGCCGTTTTCGAGATCTGGGAAATCCGAAAACGTTACCGCAGCAAAAGCTAAATAACCCAAGAACCATATCACATACAAATTTTGCTATTTACAAACATTTACTACGCAAAAAAGCTATAAATTCATGTATTTGGTTCCAGGCTGAACGAATTTTTCAAAATCGATTTGGCCAGGATAACGTTTTAAACGTTACTTCAGCAAAATGTGTTTTTCTCAAATAACTGTAAAACTACAATTCACAAAAATGTTGCTATTAGTAAACAAATTGCTCCTCATGATACACTAATTATTTGTTACGGTCTCACCCCTCAAATGCACAACATTTTGCCAGGGTAACGCACACAATTGCCCCGGCTATATTGTAGAGAGCACGGATTTTTTTCTATTCCGTGGTAGAGAGCGTATAAAAGCCCAGGCTCACACGGGTGTATTTTTTATCACGGCGACTTTTTTTCGCACACTGAATTTTAAACGCTCTGCTTAGCGCCAAGAGTTGAAAATCCAACAATATGCTCTTGGGACCCTGGGCTAAGTCACAAATGATCACGTCTGATAGTTTGCTCCAGGGTAGTAACAAAAGTAATGATTTTTTTTTTTCTAGATCTTCGTGTGGAATATAATAAAGAAGGCTCCCTCGTTTGCAAGGTAGATGCTTACCCACCAGCATCTATAACTTGGCTTAAAGATGGAGCAGTGATCTACGGAGACAGTAACATTAACATCTCCAGTGACGAGTCGATTCTCACTATAAAACATATGCAACCAGAATTGCAGGGAAAGTACACGTGTGAAGCAAGAAGTGACATGATTCGGAACGTTTTTATAGCTAAAGTTGTCATATTTGGTGTGGGTAAGTGAGCCATTATAATTACTTATTTTACTAGTTCTTCGTCTTTGTTCCGCTGGCACGTGAGTATTTCAAATGCCTGAAAGGAGGCCTCCCCGAGCGACGTTAAAAATCGGTACCCAATCCCTCAAACGTCTGGCGCACCCCCGACACCTAGCACTCGGTAATGCAGAGGTGGCTCCTTTCACCACGATGGGATGAACCGCTTTTTCTTTTATCGCTATCGATAACATCAGTTGTAAGACTTTCAGGCGGCTGACTATACAAAACGTAGACGGGCTCGTGGCTAAATGATAACAGCCGCACAGGTAGAAGGTAGGTACACTGTGCCGCGGTCGGTCCGTGGATGGGTGGGTTTTCCTTCACCGTTTTGTGATATAGATATACGTACCTAATTTCTACTGCATCAAATTACGGCTGATAGCCGCATAGCATTAATTAGAACAAGATTAATGAATATAACATCTTCAAAATTATTTTTTTTATTTCAGAGGCACCTGTCATTGATAAATCGGACGAAGAAATACGTGTCACAGAGAAAACAAATGCTGCAATATCTTGTAGGTAAGTCAATAAACGTGTGTCCAAATAACTAAAATAAACAAAACATAATATTACTTTATGTACCTACCTAATATAAAGCAAAACTTTTGGTACGCGATGGATAAGGTTTAAGGCCGTTTGTCCACCGCCCCCGTCAACGGGGAGTCAACGAGAACGATTGGTGGCGCCGAAGTAGCGATACATATATTAACTATGACTGCATGTTTACCGCACGTCCGTCACCCGAGCGCCGGGATCCTGGCCCCCGAATTTTCGAATAGTTTAGCGCGGTCTTTAGAACTCAGCCCGAGATTGTGACGGGCCGATGTGGCAGTACAAAACACTTTTGATCTTGTCCACACACTGCCGTCGTACTGGTGTACCGTTTGCTCGGCTTTTGATTTGTCTATCATAACATACCGACCCGCCGATAAAATTTCGGTAGCGGACGACAAACGATCGCCGTCACCGGCACGTCAAGTTTGGTTCCCATAATCTCGTTTCTTGTTGCCGTCCCGTTGACGGTGGCGGTGGACTACTTCCTTAGGGTCATACATAGATGAATCAAATAAATATGATAAAATCAAGAATATTCATAATATATGATTATTATGTCGTTACGTAAAATATGCGTAATAACCAATATCAGTGAATAAGCTGTAGTTTGAAAGATAACTGATATCAGGGCTGAGAAAAAAAAAATCGCAAACAAAAACGCTCAAAAGTAATGGTATTCAAAACGCCATCAGATAATTTGAGCTCAGAAACAACCTTGCAACTTGCCAACATAACATCACGCCCGTACTTCCCGAAGGGTTGAGCATACGAGACGTATCGCTCATCAAATATCGCCAGCTAATACCGGGCGAGCATACACATTAAATAATTCTGTAATAGAAATATCCGATAACATTATGCCCGACTTGGGGATCAAACCCAGGACCACTAGACCAAGAAGGAGGTTGATGCTACTAATATGTATTTGGATGTTTAGATATTTGTTCCTAAATCACGAAAAAAAGGCTGAACGGATATGGAGGAAATTTAGCATACAGATCGTTTATAACCTGGATTAACACATAATAATATGATACTTTTTATCCCGATATCCCCACAGAATCGATACTTACGCGGGTGAAACCGCGGGGCGCTGCTAGTCTAGTAATAAATAAATCATACATTTTTCAGGATTCTTAAAGGTATTCCAAAGCCAACCGTAAGTTGGTCATTCCAGCCTACAGGTATGGACACGTTCAGACCAATGAAAGTTACCACAGAGACGGTACACTTGAACAATGTTCGCAAGGACCAAGCTGGATCATACAAATGTACCGCGAAAAACGTTTTGGGATCAGACGTCTTTACGATGGAAGTAGTCGTAGAATGTAAGTAGTTGGGTGTAATGTGAGTAGTAAATATACTAGAATTTTTCTGTCGGTTGTAAAAGAAAAACACGTTCCATACATTTTGACTGCGTAGGTATTGCACTTTTATATGAAGCAACAGATTTTTTTTTTGATAGCCGGCGAAAAATTTTTACGCTGGGGGTCTAGAATCATAATTATGATTTATTCATGGTTACAGTTTCCGCGTTGGTTTAGTTTTCCTGTATGCACTCATATTAGTTCCAAAATGGCCAAAACAAATAATCGAATTTGTTTAGTTTTTTTTTTGCTTTGAAATACCCGTTATATTTTGTAAACAATTGTAGGTGTAATTTGTCAAAATATTCGGGGAATACACTTAGAAACGGTTTTGTGTTCGTGCTTTTTTCTTATTCCACAATTTTATGTATAAAAAAAAAACAACTGTAGCACCTAGACTACTAAGGCATTACTTTGCAAAGCTCAATCATTCTTATTGAATACATTTCCAGACCCACCGAAAATAAAAGAAGATGTGAAAGTAATACAAATCAAAGACGACGATGAAGTAAGGATATCATGTGCCGTTACTGGTGAACCTGAACCTGCAGTGCGATGGTTCTTCAATGGAAACAAACTGGACGCGACCCGCATGTCCAGCGACAATAGTCTCAGGTAATTAGTTATTTATTTACTTATATGTACAGACGCTAGCAAATTTCTTTAATAGATTTCAACATTATTGCTAAAGCATTAAGGTTCAAGCTTGATTAGGAAAATTTGACAGTTTCGGGTAGCTTGACCTGCTGGCGTCTGTACTTTATTGTACACCACAAAAATAAATCAAACACTACAATATATACAATGGGCTGATCGCTTTCTGCGATCTCTTCCAAGCAACCTTGGAATGGACAGTGATATACACTTGAGAGCAATAAAATCGCACACCTTGACTTTTTTTTGTTAAGGCAGTTTTTTTTCATGAATCTGAATAAATATTTTAAAAAACACACACTAATTGAAAGTCTACCTCATTACCTTTCTAATGATATCAAATACAGTGTAAAAAATATCCATAAGAGGTTTTACGGCACAAAACCCAACAAACGGGTAAAATTACCCAATTTCGCTTAAGGAATAATGAAAATCAAACTCAAAATTCTTGATCAAATTGTTTATTAATAAGGTGTATTCCCTCCCCTAGCCTTAATTACAGCTCTTAATCGGTTTTTCATGGAGCGTATTAATTTTACCATGAAATCTTGTGGTATAGCGTTCCACTCCTCTTCAATGGCAAGTTGAAGCTCACGGAGGCGCGAAGGAGCAGGGCTTCTAGCTCGAACTCTTCTTTTTAGCTCATCCCAGACATGCTCAATCGGATTGAGATCAGGACTACGAGCTGGCCACTCCATCGCGGTGATTCCAACGTCTTCCATGTAGTCGCAAACTGTTCTAGCGACATGCGGTCTGGCGTTGTCGTGCATTAGGAGAAAATCTTCTCCCATAAGCCACGCAAGCGGCCTCACATGTCCTTCGAGCACTTCTTCGACGTATCGTGCAGCCGTCAAACCTCTCGATCTCGGGCCGGTATTCGCCCCAGTGATGAATACAATGTCAGTTTTAGTGTCCAACATTATGCCACCCCAAAACATACACGATCCACCGCCAAAAGCCACACGTTCGCTTATGCAGCATTGTGAAAATCGCTCTGATGACCTTCTGTAGATCCTAGAGCGTCCATCATGACCATGTAATGTCATTCTGCACTCATCAGAGAACATAACAGACCGCCATTTGTCATACGTCCAATTTAAATGTTCCCTGGCAAATTGTAGTCGGGCTTGTCGGTGAGCTGTGGTCAATTTGGGACCATTTGCTGGGCGATGTGAAGTCAGTCCTGCTTCACGAAGTCTTCTTTTGACTGTCCACCGACTTATACTGACATTGCGAACTTCTCGAAGCTCTTGTCCCAGTTGAACCGCATTCAGTTGCCGGTTTCTTAAAGACCTCGACACAAGAAAGCGGTCATCACGCTCTGATGTTCTGCGTCGCCGGCCAGATCCTGGTCGCCGGATGTAGCCACCGGTCTCTTGAAACCTCTGGTACACACGACGAACAGAGTAGCGGCTCAAATTTAGTCGTCGAGCAACGTCACTTTGATTATGGCCTGCTTCGAGCAAGGCAATAACTTGAGCGGCTTCTGCGGGCGTGGTATCCATATTTTTCCGTAGATGTTATCACGTTGACCTTCGGTATGCAACTGATTAAAAATCCAAAAAAACCGACCCTTTTATACCTGCGGGTAAGGGGTGCAAGTAGTGACAATGCTAACGGGTGAATTTGGCTAATTTGGTGTACGGCTGGTTTCTGTAAGTTACGTGAAGGTCAATGATTTTAATTTTGTGTTTTTTTAAAGATAAGCTTGTATTCTTTAATTTTGCCTAATGATTTGTATTCAATATCTTTAGATTTAAGAAAAAAATCAGTAATAAACCAAATTACAAGGGGTGTGCGATTTTATTGCTCTCAAGTGTAGTTCTTAAGAAATTAAGCTTCACTTGCACCACGAGTCACTAAATGCGTCTAGCGCTTAACGTATTTAAAACATCACACGCTACACGATACACGATTACTTAATCGTGTACTCATTGTTGAACAGCCCAATAAATCTATACTAGTAATAAAGCGGGAAAATCTAAGAATTTTTCAAATCCGACTGGTAGTTCCAGGACTACCAGTAAAATTCTTTTTGCGTTTGATAGCCCAATACTTGATGAAAGCTATAGGCTCACATCACGCTATGACTCTTTAGCCACCACTCATCGCAGCACGTTTAGACAATCTGAGTCAAGAAATAAAGAAGCAAGCAGAAGGCCAATTCTCGTAATATAAAACGTTCAAAATCTAGTCGCGGTGTCATCTCGGCGACAAACAAATGTCAAAAACTTGTCAAAATGTAGGGAAAAATTAAAGGAATTTTTGACAGATTGAGACTGAGATCAGACTGTGAACGTTCATAAAATTACGAGAATTACCCCTCAGTTCTCAAAAGAACTTGTACACACCACTTTTCACAGCACGTTTTGAAATCTGTCTATTGGAAATAAAATAAAAGCAAGAACATTTCCAAAATATGCATATTCTTTGACATTCTTAGTGACCGAGTTTTAATTCAACAAACTACCAACTATCACTATAACTCTTAGGAACCGATTCGAGCAAAAAGAAAAAAAGTAAGAAAGAACGCAAAGCGAAGTATGCGACGCGGTTGGACAAGAAATTTCACGCGGGCGAAGTCGTGGGCAGAAGCTAGTAAATAAATAAAAGACAGAGACAAAATGGTGCTTTAATTAAGTTAAGCGATAAACGCATTTAGTAAATTGGGGTGCAAGTAGGCCTATGACGTACCACGGGGAGGTGGGAATTGCGGGTCAGGCCTGTCGGGGGAGCGGTGAATGCTTTTGCGAATCCCGCACCCCCGGCCATAGGCAGAGGTGGAACACCGCGGTGGTGTTAGCCGGTAAGAGTCACCCTTCCGACCAACGCTCAACCAAAAAAAAAAGCCTAAGACGTATTCCATTTCGCTGACTATTTTTGTGGTGTATTAAAATCCGGCACAAAAATAAAGGATAGTCTATTCCTATTAAAAAACACAAATACTGAATGAAAGTGTTAACTTGCAGATTCAAAGCCAGGCTAGCCGACACTGGATCTTACAGGTGTGAGGCTGTAAATAAACTCGGACCTGCAAAGAAGACAACTTTTCTTAATGTATTCGGTAAGTTTTTTATATACCTATTACTTTATTACGAATGTACGTAACACTACACCATTTCGCTCCTATCGACCCCTATTACATGGGACTTAAATATAACTGGCGAAATGTGGGTATTCTATAGGTACCACACCTCTGCCTTCCCTTAGGGGATTACAGGCGTGATGTTACGTTATATTATGTTACATCATTTTTAGGGTTGAAAAAAGAAACACTACAAAGTGAAAAATAACTTTCATTTCGGAAGTCGGTCTCTTGAAAGTAATTTTTCACTTAGTATTTTTTTTTTTTGTAATGATAAATAATAATTCCGCTGGCACGTGAGTATTTCAAATGCCTGAAAGGAGGCCTCCCCGAGCGACGTTAAAAATCGGTACCCAATCCCTCAAACGTCTGGCGCACCCCCGACACTTAGCACTCGGTAATGCAGAGGTAGCTCCTTTCACCACGATGGGATGAACCGCTTTTTCTTTTATCGCTATCGATAACATCAGTTGTAAGACTTTCAGGCGGCTGACTATACAAAACGTAGACGGGCTCGTGGCTAAATGATAACAGCCGCACAGGTAGAAGGTAGGTACACTGTGCCGCGCTCGGTCCGTGGATGGGTGGGTTTTCCTTCACCGTTTTGTGATATAGATATATGTACCTAATTTCTACTGCATCAAATTACGGCTGATAGCCGCATAGCATTCATTAGAACAAGATTAATGAATATAACATCTTCAAAATTGTTTTTTTTATTTCAGAGGCACCTGTCATTGATAAATCGGACGAAGAAATACGTGTCACAGAGAAAACAAATGCTGCAATATCTTGTAGGTAAGTCAATAAACGTGTGTCCAAATAACTAAAATAAACAAAACATAATATTACTTTATGTACCTACCTAATATAAAGCAAAACTTTTGGTACGCGATGGATAAGGTTTAAGGCCGTTTGTCCACCGCCACCGTCAACGGGGAGTCAACGAGAACGATTGGTGGCGCCGAAGTAGCGATACATATATTAACTATGACTGCATGTTTACCGCACGTCCGTCACCCGAGCGCCGGGATCCTGGCCCCCGAATTTTCGAATAGTTTAGCGCGGTCGTTAGAACTCAGCCCGAGATTGTGACGGGCCGATGTGGCAGTACAAAACACTTTTGATCTTGTCCACACACTGCCGTCGTACTGGTGTACCGTTTGCTCGGCTTTTGATTTGTCTATCATAACATACCGACCCGCCGATAAAATTTCGGTAGCGGACGACAAACGATCGCCGTCACCGGGACGTCAAGTTTGGTTCCCATAATCTCGTTTCTTGTTGCCGTCCCGTTGACGGTGGCGGTGGACTACTTCCTTAGGGTCATACATAGATGAATCAAATAAATATGATAAAATCAAGAATATTCATAATATATGATTATTATGTCGTTACGTAAAATATGCGTAATAACCAATATCAGTGAATAAGCTGTAGTTTGAAAGATAACTGATATCAAGGCTGAGAAAAAAAAAATCGCGAACAAAAACGCTCAAAAGTAATGGTATTCAAAACGCCATCAGATAATATGAGCTCAGAAACAACCTTGCAACTTGCCAACATAACATCACGCCCGTACTTCCCGAAGGGTTGAGCATACGAGACGTATCGCTCATCAAATATCGCCAGCTAATACCGGGCGAGCATACACATTAAATAATTCTGTAATAGAAATATCCGATAACATTATGCCCGACTTGGGGATCAAACCCAGGACCTCTACGCACAGCCCTTGACCACTAGACCAAGAAGGAGGTTGATGCTACTAATATGTATTTGGATGTTTAGATATTTGTTCCTAAATCACGAAAAAAAGGCTGAACGGATATGGAGGAAATTTAGCATACAGATAGTTTATAACCTGGATTAACACATAATAATATGATACTTTTTATCCCGATATCTCCACAGAATCGATACTTACGCGGGTGAAACCGCGGGGCGCTGCTAGTCTAGTAATAAATAAATCATACATTTTTCAGGATTCTTAAAGGTATTCCAAAGCCAACCGTAAGTTGGTCATTCCAGCCTGCAGGTATGGACACGTTCAGACCAATGAAAGTTACCACAGAGACGGTACACTTGAACAATGTTCGCAAGGACCAAGCTGGATCATACAAATGTACCGCGAAAAACGTTTTGGGATCAGACGTCTTTACGATGGAAGTAGTCGTAGAATGTAAGTAGTTGGGTATAATGTGAGTAGTAAATATACTAGAATTTTTTTGTCGGTTGTAAAAGAAAAACACGTTCCATACATTTTGACTGCGTAGGTATTGCACTTTTATATGAAGCAACAGATTTTTTTTTTGATAGCCGGCGAAAAATTTTTACGCTGGGGGTCTAGAATCATAATTATGATTTATTCATGGTTACAGTTTCCGCGTTGGTTTAGTTTTCCTGTATGCACTCATATTAGTTCCAAAATGGCCAAAACAAATATCGAATTTGTTTAGTTTTTTTTTTTTTGCTTTGAAATACCCGTTATATTTTGTAAACAATTATAGGTAAGTATGTAATTTGTCAAAATATTCGGGGAATACACTTAGAAACGGTTTTGTGTTCGTGCTTTTTTCTTAAATTACATAATTTTATATATATAAAAAAAAAAACTGTAGCACCTAGACTAAGGCATTACTTTGCAAAGCTCAATCATTCTTATTGAATACATTTCCAGACCCACCGAAAATAAAAGAAGATGTGAAAGTAATACAAATCAAAGACGACGATGAAGTAAGGATATCATGTGCCGTTACTGGTGAACCTGAACCTGCAGTGCGATGGTTCTTCAATGGAAACAAACTGGACGCGACCCGCATGTCCAGCGACAATAGTCTCAGGTAATTAGTTATTTATTTACGTATATGTACAGACGCTAGCAAATTTCTTTAATAGATTTCAACTTTATTGCTAAAGCATTAAGGTTCAAGCTTGATTAGGAAGATTTGACAGTTTCGGGTAGCTTGACCTGCTGGCGTCTGTACTTTATTGTACACCACAAAAAATAAATCAAACACTACAATATATACAATGGGCTGATCGCTTTCTGCAATCTGTTCCAAGCAACCTTGGAATGGACAGTGATATAGTTCTTAAGAAATTAAGCTTCACTTGCACCACGAGTCACTAAATGCGTCTAGCGCTTAACGTATTTAAAGCATCACACGCTACACGATACGCGATTACTTAATCGTGTACTCATTGTTGAACAGCCCAATAAATCTAAAGCGGGAAAATCTAAGAATTTTTCAAATCCGACTGGTAGTTCCATGACTACCAGTAAAATTCTTTTTGCGTTTGATAGCCCAATACTTGATGAAAGCTATAGGCTCACATCACGCTATGACTCTTGCCAGCTGAGCCACCACTCATCACAGCACGTTTAGACAATCTGAGTCAAGAAATAAAGAAGCAAGCAGAAGGCCAATTCTCGTAATATAAAACGTTCAAAATCTAGTCGCGGTGTCATCTCGGCGACAAACAAATGTCAAAAACTTGTCAAAATGTAGGGAAAATTAGAGGAATTTTTGACAGATTGAGACTGAGATCAGACTGTGAATGTTCATAAAATTACGAGAATTACCCCTCAGTTCTCAAAAGAACTTGTACACACCACTTTTCACAGCACGTTTTGAAATCTGTCAATTGCAAATAAAATAAAAGCAGGAACATTTCCAAAATATGCATATTGTTTGACATTCTTGGTGACCGAGTTTTAATTCAACAAACTACCAACTATCACTATAACTCTTAGGAGCCGATTCGAGCAAAAAGAAAAAAAGTAAGAAAGAACGCAAAGCGAAAACGAAGTAATAGCGCGGGCAGGCGATGCGATGCGACGCGGTGGGGGGGTTTGGGGGGGACAAGAAATTTCACACGGGCGAAGTCGTGGGCAGAAGCTAGTAAATAAATAAAAGACAGAGACAAAATGGTGCTTTAATTAAGTTAAGCGATAAACGCATTTAGTAAATTGGGGTGCAAGTAGGCCTATGACGTACCACGGGGAGGTGGGAATTGCGGGTCAGGCCTGTCGGGGGAGCGGTGAATGCTTTTGCAAATCCCGCACCCCCGGCCATAGGCGCGCGCCCGCGGTCGCGGCCGCGGTGGTGTTAGCCGGTAAGGGTCCGGCATAGCCCTCCGACCAACGCTCAACAAAAAAAAAACCTAAGACGTATTCCATTTCGCTGACTATTTTTGTGATGTATTAAAATCCGGCACAAAAATAAAGGATTCAGGATTCTATTCCTATTAAAAAACACAAAAATACTGAATGAAAGTGTTAACTTGCAGATTCAAAGCCAGGCTATCCGACACTGGATCTTACAGGTGTGAGGCTGTAAATAAACTCGGACCTGCAAAGAAGACAACTTTTCTTAATGTATTCGGTAAATTTTTTATATACCTATTACTTTATTACGAATGTACGTAACACTACACCATTTCGCTCCTCTCGACCCCTATGGGACTTAAATATAACTGGCGAAATGTGGGTATTCTATAGGTACCACACCTCTGCCTTCCCTTTGGGGATTACAGGCGTGATGTTACGTTATATTATGTTACATCATTTTTAGGGTTGTAAAAAGAAACACTACAAAGTGAAAAACAACTTTCATTTCGGAAGTCGGTCTCAATGCAGAACCAGACACGCCGCATCTTAGGGGTTGGTTGTGCATTCCTTCCCTAACAGCTAGAGCAACGTTAATTCACACATGTTTTTTATTACTTTTCAGTCCCGGTAACCATTGAAACTCCAAAACCGAGTACAATAGAAACCATGGTTGGGAAAAGTACGATTTTATATTGCCGAGCTGACGGACACCCTAAACCTAACATTAAATGGACTTTCCAAAGCTCGGATCCAAAGATACCAGTCAAAGATATAACGTGAGTATTTCTATCTCATCATCCTCCAGCCCATCCTAAGTTAGCAAGTTTCTTTCTTCAAGATATTTCTAACTTTTTCTCAGCCGTAACTTCATTATTATTTGAGGGGCTTGAGGCTAAGTAATAACAGCCGCACGGGTCGATCGATTTGGTTAAGCTCCGCTTGCCGCGTTTGGTCCGTGGATGGGTGACCATACTGACCATATACTGCTTACTAAGATCCCTCCGTGTCTCGGAAAGCACTTGTGACAACTGCCGCACTGCGCAGCTACCTCAGGCAACATCTCAGTTAAGCGGTCGGCCTAAAATTCACTGTCTGGTTTCAGTCCTACGGGTGGTGTAGCGTCGGTAGCCCTTAAGAATATGCAGCTGGACCAACAAGGATTGTATACCTGCGAAGCAGAGAACGGCATCGGTGGATCAGCTCATATTACGTATGATGTTAAAGTTTATGGTATGTATTCTGTTATTCTTGAATACCCAAACTTAAATAAGTTAAGCTAAGTTGAATTTTAATTGACCGTTATCATTCTCCTGCCCTTATCCTAATTTATTTGGGGTCGGCTCAACAAATGCGAAAATGTCTTTTCCTTCCATACTTCTCTATTAGGAGGGGTTTCTTCTGGGTTGTGGAGGTCAGATAGGCTGTCGCTACATGTAAAATACTGGTACTCAGCTACATCCGGTTAGACTGGAAGCCGACCCCAACGTAGTTGGGAAGGCTGGGCAGATGATAGTGTTACTTCTCTATTAGTCGTCATCTCGTCACCCTGTTTCTACCCATATCATCTTTCACACAGTCAATCAATCGTTTCTTTGACTACCCCTATTCGTATATCTATCCACATTCATACTCAAAATTTTCCTCATGACGTTTACCTCATTCCTCCGCATAATATGCTCATACCATGATAACCGATTTCTACACAACTTTTAAGTAACCGGTACCACTCTCAGACTTCCTCTTTTATGTACTCATTTCTTATTCTATCCTTTCGCGTAACACCACACATCCCTCTTAGCATTCTCATCTCGGCTGCATGCAATTGCCCTTTATTCATGCTTTTTGATTTTTAATTGACAAATTTTAGTAAAAAGTGTGGATGGAATAAGAAATGAGTACAGTCGCTTGGCAGATTTATCTGACCCACCCTAAAAACAAACGAATTTGGACCCTCTGTCTGTAACATTAAGGTTTATTCAATTACTATGAGGTTATCAGACAAGTGCTCAAGAACTCGTCGAAGCAATACAATAATAACACAGACATGCAAATTTGAACTTTATAACGTTACCATTAGGTTATATGTTATAACTACTTGTTATAATATAATTAGTGTAATAGCTTATTTTAATGGTTGCGTTCAAGTAATTCTGGTCTCGTGGTCTGTGTATGAGACTGAGAAATACAAGTTGCGAGATCAAATCCTGCGACGAAGATATTGTTTTGCTTTCAATTTAGAATGTATTCCAAAACTATTTCATGTATTATTGTAAAGAACTATAGACGGATAATCTTCAAATATAAACTTTCTAAAATGGTAATATTTTCGCATAACTTGTAATAAGTGGGTAGTTGAAAAATAAATTTTCGTATTCATTATAAAACTGGTATTCAAATGCTACTAAGGGTATGCAGAGACTACGCGCAAACATGTTTTACCTTGCCTTACTGAATTGCAAAAACAACGTCTCTTTACAATTTTTTATTTTCTATTTTATAGGTAGTTTTTTTATTATCATGTCTCAATGGAGTGATTATTTAAAATACAAAATAATCTATTTGCACGAGGAGAAGATTGGCTGCTTGTGCTGTGCAAGAATAAACTTTACAAACTATACTATATGGTTCAAATTCTTTAGAATATGTGTCTAGCATTACAACTAAGATCAAATTTCAATGCGGCTTATAAGAGTTGAGTTGGTCTTGTGTTCATTATGGTAGTGCGGTGTTCATCGTTATCTACGTTCGAAACCAAGTTTAACCTAAATAGATCTTTTTGCTCAGCTGTTTTTTTTTTTATTATTTTATTACACTTTTTTAAATTTCTTTAATGGACGACGTAGGGTCTAGTCTTTGTATAGGAATAAAACTAGACAATTGCAAGTTTAAAATGTTTATTATTTCATTAAAACACTTAGGTAAGATAAAGTAAGTAAATGCTCATATATTTCCAAATTAATAGACATTTTATATTAGTATGCCATAATCAAATCTAACCATTTATAAACATTAAAAAAGGCGTGCTTATGCTTTAAAGTTTGTTATCGAGAAAATGAATTCATCTGTGAAATGCTTTACAGATTTATAGCTGCCTATATGTAGTGAATAAACATGATATTTAAATAGAAAAAATCTATTTATAACAATAACATCACCACATAATCTGCAACATTTTAATGGTTTAACAATCAATCCATTGAGCACTTACTTACATGGTGTGTTTAAAAATACCTAATAGATTACATAATTAGTAGCGGAGTGGCGCACCGTCCCCTGCTATAATTTGCTCTAAGCGGCTACGCATACCGTGCACCATATTCCAACACAAATCTTTGCCTATCATGTGCTCCCAAGTCGATGTCACGATCTCAACCAAGTTGTGTTTGTTTCGCACTTCCGTTGTGTCCCAATTTAAAACCATTTGACCCCATAGATTTTCTATAGGGTTCAAATCAGGACTTTTAGATGGCCAATTAATAACTGTCACACCTTCTTGAGCAGCTAACCAATCCTGCACAATGCCTGCACGGTGGATGGAACAATTATCGTGCATGAAATAAATATGTGATGTTGGATAGGCAATTCGCACAGTCGGCAGCATGACGTCACGCAGAATCTCCAAATACAAACTACTATTAAACCTACCACCTACTTCCACCAATTCACCAGGTCCCATAGATGACATCCAGCCCCAATAGCCCAGGGTTATTCTACCGCTGGTTCTACAAGGTAGCAAGCACTTCTCATTGTAGCGTTCTCCTTTCCTTCGCCATAAGATTTTACGTCCATCTTTATCCGATTTAAATGATTTTTCATCAGTGAATATCACAACATTGTCTTCCCAATTAAAATTTAAATATTCCTGGGCAAAACGAACCCTTTCTTCGCGATGAGCAGGTGTCAATGCAATTTTCTGTGCCGGTTTGTAATTCCTTATCCCAGCGGCGTGTAAATGCCTTCTCACTGTTTCCACTGAAATATTGTGGTTTATTGCGGTTACACGAATGGGCAAAAATGGATTTTCAACATGGCTTGAAACAATAGCCCGGTGGCGTTCGAATTCGGGACTATACTTAATGGCTTTTGCTCCTGGACGAATACGCTGAATATCTCCATTGTCTCCATAACGTCTTAGCCATAGTCTGACCGTATTTCTCTAAAACAAAAAAAAAACATTTTAGGAACCGTGTATGTAACTTGGAAGGAGTGAATGTAGTGGTAAAATAGCCAATCAATAAAATAAAATAGGTATAAAAAAACACTTACTGCTATATTAAGTCGACGACCAATCTCTCTAATTCCAACATTGTGCTCATGTAAAAATATGATTTTATGTTTAGTATAGTCATTAAGTTGCGACATGATGCTTTTTTAAACCAAATTGCTTAAAAATACTTAACGAGTTATGTGAAACGATTTACAAATGTGTGTGCAGTCACTGCTATAAGAGTAATGTAACTTTTGTCACTTAGATGAATTTATTATCTACCTCACGAACCAAATATATGTTTTACTTCGTATCCACCCATTCTTGGTAAATATAAATTCTGTGAACTTAAAGTTTTTTAATTTACCCACCTGTTTACAAGATAAGTTATTAGGCGTAAGTCATATTTGTCGTTCTTTTATAATGCAGGCAATATTGTAGAAATGATAACAAATTAAAAAAGAAACTGATAATAGGTGGACTGTGTTTTCGAACCCACATGTTGTTCGTCGCCAATCCAGCATCAAACCGCTAAGCCACAAGTACTTGTTGGGAATACGCGAAATTAAAGATTGGGTTCTAATTATGTAGTGTGACATAAAAGCTTTTCAACTTTAATGTCAACGAGATAATGATTAAAATAGCTTAACAATACGATACATGATTAATGCCTGTGGCTCCGACAATGTTGGGTGGGTTTACCTTAACGTTACGTGTTAAAGATCAAATTTGCATGTCTGTATTGTATTGAGTCCTCGGGCACTAATGTCTGATAAGCTCATATAAATTGAATAAACCTTAATGTTACAGGCAGAGGGTCCAAATTCGTTTGTTTTTAGGGTGGGTCAGATAATGCTGCCAAGCGACTGTACATAAGAGGAAGTCTAAAAGTAGCACCGGTAACTGAAAATTTGTGTGGAAATCGGTTGTCATGGTATGGGCATGTGTTACGGAGAAATGAGGAAAATGTCGTTAGGAGAGGTTTGAATATGAATTTCGATGGCTATAAGAGTAGGGGAAGACCAAAGAAACGATGGATAGAATCTGTGAATGATGATATGGTTAAAAAGGGGGTGACTACCGAGATGACGACTAATAGTGAGAAGTATGGAAGAAAAAGACATGTTGCGCCGACCCCAAATAAATTGGGATAAGGGCAGGAGAATGATGATATTTTAATAAAAAGTTCCTTATAGAATTCGGTTGTAGTGGAATTTGAACTGCGTCTTGTTTTGTTGTGTTCCCAAAAGTTGATTATAATTACTGTCTGAGATTCAGAATTCATACATAGCAGTAGTATTAATGGTGCGCCTGATGAAAAGTTGTGACTTGTACACCAACAGTCGATTTATTGCTAACCTTAATGACAACGTTGAAAATTTTAAATAATTTTATGTGCCTGTTATTTATCCATATAATAAACTACACCTATGTATATTAGAAGTACAGAGCGACACCATTATTGAAAAATAAAGGCCAAAACAAACCTATGTCGCTTGGGAGACGAGACATTACAAGAAGACAAAAACTGACTATTACTACTTACGAAAATAGTCAATATTTTCTATCAAAAATATAAAATAACCGTACTATAGTTTATAATTTTATTTTCAGCTCCACCTGTTATCGAGAACGTGTATCCTACTAAAACTTTCGAAGTGGTGGAAGGAGACCGGGCGCTTCGGATTCCGTGCAAAGCTACGGGCAGTCCAAAACCTAGCATAGTATGGATGAAAAACGGACTCAACTTAGCTCTTGGTAATTTTCTCAAATAATATACCTTATAGTCGTAATGATAATAATGATCTGTGACAGTCGTTCCGGTTTTTCAGTACCCCGAAAGTCTGACAACCAGTCTTACCAAGGGGTATCGTATTACCCAGTAACTGGGTTGTGGAGGTCAGATAGGCAGTCGCTCCATGTAAAATACTGGTATTCAGCTGCATCCGGTTTGACTGGAAGCCGACCCCAACATAGTTGGGAAAAGGCTAGGCAGATGATGATTAGTCGTAATGATAAATAAATAATTTCGTCGAGTCATAGAGCTTCTTAATTTCGGAGATAAGCTACACGATAACTGATAATTAATGTGTGTACTGACTGGGCAGGCCCACTTAATTCTGTGTGGTTCTTTCATTAGACGAAGACCATCTCAGACTGATCTGCTGGTTCATATGGACTGACCAAGTTTATGTCTGGACCTAAAAGAGAGTGTGACCTCTGCGTTTATTTCGATCTTCTCTTCAGAGTAGTCGGATAGGAAACACCGAACTCATCTAGTTTTAAAACATAATTTAATTTTGACGTGTAAAAATGTTTGTTAGAACCAATTTCACAACAATTGACACCTAATTTGTGTTTACACAAAAATATGTAGATGATTTTCTACCAAACCTTATTTCCTCAGGGTCTGATTGGTACGAAATGGCAGATGACGGGACGTTAATCATCAAGGACATCGACGTCGACTCAAAAGGGACGTACGTATGCCTTGCAGAAAACATTTTGGGAAATGACACCGAAGCATACGAAGTTATAGTCAGAGGTGAGGGAGGTTTCCTTATTTTGCATATTCATATCTATGGTCCATTCAAATTTACGTTTCCAATTTATGTTATTTCAAGTTAAACAAATATCAAATTTATTCCAGAGGTAATTAAGTTGATTTCAGAGTGACAACCATTATTTACATAAACTGAACTTTATTGTGTAGGAATTAAAGTTATTTTTCCAATAACTCATATTTTTTTACATGTTTGGCGAATTAATCGCGAACGTAGATTAGGCGTAATAGATATTTGAATGCAGGAGGTCGGAGTCTATATATCGGAGTATATAAATGCCCCTTGCAAACGCAATTGATAGTAGTTATGCAACTTGAACAAAGCAATTTATAGTAGTAATGCACCTCGGAAGAAGCAATTGATAGTAGTAATGCAACTCGGAAGAAGCAATTGATAGTAGTAATGGACCTCGGAAGAAGCAATTGATAGTAGTAATGGACCTCGGAAGAAGCAATTGATAGTAGTAATGCACCTCGGAAGAAGCAATTGATAGTAGTAATGCACCTCGGAAGAAGCAATTGATAGTAGTAATGTAACTCGGAAGAAGCAATTGATAGTAGTAATGCACCTCGGAAGAAGCAATTGATAGTAGTAATGCAACTCGGAAGAAGCAATTGATAGTAGTAATGGACCTCGGAAGAAGCAATTGATAGTAGTAATGGACCTCGGAAGAAGCAATTGATAGTAGTAATGCACCTCGGAAGAAGCAATTGATAGTAGTAATGCACCTCGGAAGAAGCAATTGATAGTAGTAATGCACCTCGGAAGAAGCAATTGATAGTAGTAATGTAACTCGGAAGAAGCAATTGATAGTAGTAATGCAACTCGGAAGAAGCAATTGATAGTAGTAATGCAACTCGGAAGAAGCAATTGATAGTAGTTATGCATCTTCGTATTGGCAACTGAAATGTAGTTGTTCACTTTACATAAATGCACCCGAATAGCAGTCATGCGCGGCATTCATTCTAAACAATGTTGTTTCAGATACTTTTATACCAGAGAGACCTACAAACACGGTATTCGTAGAGGAAGGCAAGACAATTGATATCAAATGTGACATACCACATACGAGCACGGATCTAATGCGTTGGTATAAGGTATGTTGCAAATTATCATATATCCGTTAAAAAGATTATTCTGGGGCCCGAAATTCGGCGTACTTACTTGCGTCTTTTAAATTATCTGCAACTAAATGCTGGTCATAATTTTACGGAGGTATGTTGTTATTAACGAAGAAAAACGTCGGGAGGAAACTGGTATGTCTTAGAACCAAAAATTCAAAGGCACGTGACATCCACCAATCCGCACTGGGCCCGCATGGTGGATTACGGTCTACTCCTGTGAGGCTTGTGTCCCAGTAGTGGAAACTATAAGAAAGAATTATAGGCTGATTGTGCTATGCATGTTGTTATTCATAGAACCATCTCGGTTCTAGTGAGAAAGAGCAATAGCATACAGTAACATTTGCAATAGTGTTGTCCCTTTTTCTCATAAACATCATCACTTCATAATACAATCCTGAAACTTTCGATGGTTCTGGCAAAACTTAAATCTATGTATATTAATGAAATACTGATTGTTGGTAAGCACATCTCTTGAGAACGGCTGGACAGATGTTTTTTTTTAATGTTCGACATTTATAGTCCGAATAAGGTTTTTAGGAACAGGAAAAATTGGAAGATGTTAAAAGGCTCTTTAATTCAAAGGACGCCGCCGACGGTTTAATGATTCCAGTGTAAAAGAGAGACGGAGCTGTACGTGACCGCACCATCCCATTTTCCCACTGGATACATGATGGCATTAATACTTCTTCATACGGCCCCTGGACAACGTCTGTCGAGTTGCTAGTAAAATAAAAAAAAAATACTTAGGGAATAGTTGCTCGTGGGCGCCGAGCAACTTTCGTCTCAACAACAAATTTTTCCCTGACATCAAGTCTATAAAAGTGCAGTCTTTGTCGCGTCGCTACATGCGCAAACTTTCATAAAAACCCGTAGACTTGATGTGAGAGACAAATTCGTTGCTGGGACAAAAGTTGCTCGTGGGCGCCGTCCCTAAGCAGTTTTTTAGTTGAAGTGGAGATTTTTTACATTGTACATTTTTTAGAATGGCGTACCAATAGCTAGCGAGGAACTAACCTTGTACAGCGTGACGCGAAGTGACGATGGTCTATACACGTGCCGAGTCAGCAACCCAACCAAGTCTCGGTCAGTCACCACCAAAGTCGTCATTGGGTTCAAACCAGTATTCAACACAGAGGAAGAAGAAACCATAGACTTCGTCCACGAGGCAGAATCAGAAATCCTTTCTTGTGACGCTCATGGGGAACCGAAGCCAACGGTAAGGCATCATGAAAACTTAGATATGTAACAAACCGGATGACATGAATGAACGTAAATGGAGGAATGACCGTTGTACGGACGCCAGCAGGTCAAGCTACCCGAAACTGTCAAATTTTCCCAATCAACCTTGAACCTTAATGCTTTAGCGATAAAGTTGAAAATCTATTAATTAAATTTGACAGATTGTAGTAGCTTGATGTGCTGGCGTCTGTACGTAAGGAGGAGGAGGGTAGGAGCAGTGGTGGCCCAGTGGTATCGTCCCCGACTTACGAGTTGTAGCTCGAGAGTTCGATCCCAGGCAGACACTCTACTTTGTGTATTTAATTTTTTCACCACTATTCTCAGTGAAGGAAAACATTGTAAGGATACCGGCATGTCCTAGAACCTAAAATTCGAAGACATGTGACATCCACCAACCGGCACTGGGCCCACGTGGTGGAGGACGGCTCATTCCCTCTCACAGAGAGGAGGCCTGTGTCCCAGTAGAAAACATTATAGGCTGGTTATGTGTAACCGATTGCGTTCTATAGATTCTGCCTACCCCCATGGTAAGGAAGCGTGAGTTTATGTATGTGTGTAAGGAATTTATTGTTACGGAATCGAGGGGCAATTCTCGTAATTTTAAGAACGTTCACAGTCTGATCTCAGTCTCAATCTGTCAAAAATACCTCTGATTTTACTACAGTTTTGACAAGTTTTTGACATTGTCGCCGAGATGAGACTGCGACTAGATTTTGACCTTTTAAATTGCGAGAATAGGCCTTCAGATGTATGAACGTAAACAAAGCAAAAGGAGTGTGTTTGGTGCGGGCGACACAGAAGGGACGTGAGACTAGGACGGGACACAGACGCGGCAATAGTAAGCAGATGGTAAAGCGACGCACCCTTTCTGTGTGTCTTGTGCTAGATCGCGTTAATAATATATTTTGTATGAAAAATAATGAAGATACGTAAAAGGCACACCGCATCTGCGTCCCGTCCTCGTCTCATATCCTTTCTGTGTGTACCGCGCCTAAGTATCGTAGTAGGTGGCATTCTGTAGTTTCTCCCTTAGTGGTACCCATGGGAAGAAGGCGTATGTATGTATATGTAAGGAATTGTTATCATAGACGGCTACGCACATACAAACTTCGACTAACATTGAAGCCGCTACGTGAGAAGTCAAGCAAAAGTATGATTACGGGTGTGTTTTGTCAGTGAAGACGTCCTATATATAGGGTCATATTAAATTGCTAGTGAAACTCCGCAGACGTGACGGGTTGTCTGGAACTGTAGACGTGATGAGTATCGATATCTAAACACGATAAAATAAGAATATAAAATATTTAATGTTTTTTTTTTGGGGTCACTGACCGGAATTAATGTAGTCACTTGAAATATCAGTTTAAAATTCAGCTTATTATTGTGTTAACTTCACATACGTGATGGTATTGATATCTCAACACAACTAAACTAAATAAAACAGATATTCTCAATTCTTAATTCAAGTAACAACACAACCAGCGGTCGCTGAACCCCAAAAAAATTACATCATATCTTTTTATTTTTATTTTATCGTGTTTAGATATCGATACTCATCACGTCTGCAGAGTTTCGCTAGCTAATTTAATTTGACCCTGTATTTGAAAAGAATAACATAACATCACGCATATAATCCCCGAATGATTGTACAGAGGTGTACCTAACCCTATAGTACCAATAACATTTTGCTCGACCTGGGAATCGAACCCAGGGAGGTCTACCCCGAAGTGGTATCGGCCGAATGTTCGGCCGTTGCCTGCTACGAAGTTACCATTTGGTTTGGTCGGTCCCGGTCCTACACTCCTACACTCTTTCGAATATTGACTATGGTCCCGACCCAATTGAGCCGATCCGAACTTTTTTCGTATTTTTCAATAATATTCGGTTCGGCCATGTGTCGGTCCGATCCGATCATTCGCACTTTGCACTTCGTAGTAGACCCCTGGACCTCATGCCCAGCGCTAGCGCTTGCGACCAAGTAGACCAACGAAGCTGACCTGATTTTTAATATTTTGTGAAACACTTAACAATATACTTTACTTGTAATAAGACTTTGAACTTTACCATCGACAGTCCGCAGTTTGGAAACACAACGGCAAAGTACTGAGCACAACTGCCATGACTCATCCCTTGGGAATGGTATACGGTGCAACTGGGATATATGAATGTGAGGTCAGAAATGATTTCGGCAGCATCCATCGAACGTTCAAAGTAACATCTAGAGGTAGAGTATATTCAATGCAATTAATATTCTATATCAAGTATACATAATTATCTATATTTAACTAGCGGACCCGGCAGACGTCGTCCTGCCCGGAAAAGCAGCGCCACCTACCGGGTCCAATTGTGTTTTCAAACCATCCAGGAACCCATTGAAATATACACACAAAGTTTCATCCAAATCGTTTAGGAGGAGTTAGGTGACAAACACACGTACAGAAGAATTAAATCTGAAGAGTTTGTTTGTTGGAACGCGCTAACCTCTCTGGAACTACTTACCAGCTGTATTTGAGAGCCTAATTGTTGAGGAGGGTTATTGTTTAAGCTTTAACATCGCGCTACAACCCTTAGGAGCCGTGCATAAAGAACAAAAGTAAGAAAGAACGCAAACCGAAAACTAAATGATAGCGCGGGAAGGCGATGCGATGCGATATCCGGGAGGGTCGGGAAAAAAATCACACGGACGAAGACGCGGGCAGAAGCTAGTTATTAAAACAAAGTCGGTTTTCGTGTCAATCTGTGAATTCTTAGTTCTTCTAAATGACATTGGATTTTGTTAACAAGATTTTATTCTGAAGGTTTATGTGTATTAAACTTACTTTATAATAAAGAAATCTCGATATTTTGATATCGATACCCATCACGTCTGCTGAGTTTCGCTAGCAAATTTAATTTGACCCTGTATAAATATAGTCGTTGGTATATAAATAGTGTAGTCTCATCAATGTTTTGCGTGTGTTTTGCAGATTGCATATTGAACATCAAGAAAGATTTCCCGGAGAAACAACCTATAATGTACTCACCAGCGCTAGGGTGGCCAGTATTCGAAATTAACAAAGGGTTCATGGTCATACCACATAAAGATTACTTCTTCTTTAACTGCCCTTCACGATTCACCAACCCCAGCCTCCCTTTGACGTCAAATCTCATGGCTTTCTGTGAAAGAGACAACACAATCAAAATCTATGGAAAAACATACAATTTTGCTGACATACAATGTAATGAAGAAGTCAAGCCTCAAATTTCGGAAAGCGGAATTGCATGCCTCCCCGGCAACACAGAGTATATAAAGGTCGGATACAGAGTGTATAATGAATTCCTTGGAGTATACGATGTTTGTCTGGACAAGGACAACAACGTGCCTTTGTTCGTGAAGCACAGGCTGTCTCCGGACCACACGGACAGGTCCACAGAGGCTAAATGGTCCAACAGTCTCTTGCCCCAAGACTTCGATATGTTGTACGATTGTCGCAGACAAATGTATGACATCAGCACGACTTTGGGAAGAGGGTTGCGTACTCATGAGTCTTGCTGCTTCGGTAAGAGACAGCTAGTGAACCCCCATAACTTGCTGCCTGGCATACCAACTTCATCGGCGTATGACTACTTGAATGTCATCCCTCACTGGAGTACCTGTAACTCAAAGGTATGTCAGCTTATTTAAAGCCGATAAATATATACCCTTTTTAAGCATATATCTATTTATTCAGGGTGGCAGGGATATCGACGCTCAAACTGTAACCGTGAATTCAGTACATGATTTTGAACCCCCCTACGTAGAAAATTTTCGACGGATATAAAAAAGAAATTGCTGTTCCATACATTTTAACCGTCGAAAAATTTGAAACCTGTTGTATATGCTTACCGTAAAGTTCCTAATCTTTTTTTCTCCTGCTCAATAGGTACACAATAAGGAAGTTGAAATATTGTTTGTAGATTTATGACACTCGTTTGTTTTACGTGTGGTACATGCACAAGTAAAATGGAATTATGGGCTCAATTAAGCAAAAACTTTGTTTTTTGTCCTCAGAATTGGGAAGATGTGGAGGAGAGTGTGAGAGACCTCGTGAAGGCAGCTGGCCGTGATCTGGTAATAACGACTGGAACAGCACACCACCGCGGACCATCTACTGACATAACCCTAAACGACGGCCGCGGAGGAAAGCAAACAGTAGCACCGTACTTATGGAAGGTAGGACAACTTTTTTATTATATTAAGACAACTTGTATTGTATACTCCATGTGAAAATTTTGGTACAATAGTTAGTGTAGACGACACGTGAGATAAGTCAGGCAGACAACTATTTTTTTGTCAATGCTGTGCGTGTGTTGTGCCAAGTCTTTGATATCGCCTATCTGAATAAGTATTGTTTAAAATAATTTTGACTGCATGGCCCTCAGACGTTTGGTTGGAGGTGGCAGGGACATTGGCGTGCTACCTGTTACATGTATGTAGTGGATTCAGTACATGATTTTGGACACAACTTTGACATTATTGGCCGGTTCGTTAAAGAAAATTGCTGTTCCATAAAGGAGGATCAGCCAAAATGCTCCCCACGACCAATAACAACCAAACATGTCATAAGATAGGCATTTTAATATGACCAATAACTACTGACGGTTTATTTCAAATCGCCGTGTGAAAAAAAGATATGGCGATGTTTCGTAAAACGTACTTGGACGGTAGGTAACGGAACTCTTGAATAGTTAATCACTTCTAGTGGTCTCGGTTTGATTATTCGCAAATGTATGCATTCTGATGATAACAAAATAATAAGATATACTACGACCTAGTAGTAGTATTCAAGAGTTCCGATACCTACCGTCCAGGTACGGACGCTAGCACATCAAGTTACTACAATCTGTCAAATTTCTTTAATATATTTCCAACTTTATCTCTAAATCATTAAGGTTCAAGGTTGATTGGGAAAATTTGACAGTTTCGGGTAGCTTGACCTGCTGGCGTCTGTACGTCTTACAAAATATCGCCATATCTTTTTTCACACGGCGATTTGAAATAAACCGTCAGTAGTTATTGCTCGATATTAGAACTCTTGAATAATCTATTATCTAGCATCCAAGGCAATCAGGGTGTTCGTCGTCAGGTAAAATGAACAGGACTCGTTCTTGGCTTGAAAAGTTTGCAACTTTTTATTTGCAGTAGGGTTTTTTTATTTATTCAATGTTTTAGCTCACGTTGCTGACTTGCGACTGATCATAATCATACTTTTGTTAATTTCCAGGTGGTTCAAGATCCTGCTCAGTCAGCATCTCTCGCGATAATTCACATCAATATTCCTGAACTGTCTCCAGAAGAGGCTTCGAAGTATGTTCTGTGTCCGGACATCTGTTCGAGTGGGATCAGCTGGATAGAACCTTCTAATTGGCACAATGTGGAGGATGGCTACGCGTATTGCTGCGCTATCACTGAGTTCGAAAAAGCATTCGGTTACAACGGACGCTTCAGTCCTGACATGGTCTATGTTCTTTTCGACGGATCTTTGATACCTGAATTTTATTTGACTAAGAAATAGTATTATATAATGTAAGTATTAAGTTTAATTGTATTTTTTAACACAACGATTGTTTTTATTTATGAGCATTTGAAATGTACTCAGCATAGTATTCTAATTTATTTCATTTTACGAAAATTATTATCATTGTTATATTTAAATAATAAATTAACATGGTAAATGATTTTGTTTTATTTGATTTTTTTAAGTTTCCTCATACTGACAGTAAGTTTTATTGGTATAGTCAAACTAGTATTGCTTAACGTTGAAAAAAGAAGTTAATTTGATGATTTTTTTGTGGGATCTTCGACCGTAAGTGTGTTTGCTTGAAGTATCATTTTAAAAAATCAGCTTGTGTTTGTATAAACTTCATAAAACACATTTTCGTAACTCATACTTTATGTAACAACACTACCAGCGGTCGTTGACCCCTAAGAAAGAACAAAATATTTTTATTTTATCGTGTTTAGATATCGATACCCATCATGTCTGCAGGGTATCGCTAGCTAATTTAATTTGACCCTGTACATTCAAACATTAACCGTATAACCGGAGAAATCCAACGATTTCTCCTGTATCCTGCCGATGTAGGTATTCTGTAAAAATCTCATCGTGAAAACTTAGTTGAAGTGAGCTGTCAATCCCTAGCGTCGGGTGGAACGACAGCTCACATCGTGTAAGTTTTCACGGTGAGATTTTTACAGAATAGCACCGCTGGTTACATTAAATTTATAAACACAAATCATCAACTGTCAGGTCAAACAAATGTTTTTGTTCATAGAGAGAATCGCACAGGCGGGCCATAGCCGTCAGTGTCTACGAAAATGGACTTTTTCTACAACACAATCACACGTTCATCATTAATTCACGCACGTTCACGTGACTGCAATCCTAATACGATGTACCAAGCCTATGGTTTAGAAAGACTCATCGCGAATCACATGAATTAGTGCTGCAATCAACAATCTACTTTCAATACAGCACGTGAAGGCTGTGGCAATGACATTACGGACCTGGACGATCTGGCATTCAGTTCCAACAAAACTATTACTATAAACAATTATGTTGTGAGTGCCCATTATGGTATATATTTAAAAAAAATATTATCTAACAATCTGACAATGAAAATATAAAATCGACTCAGATCATGAAGAACATTCCTTAGAGGCCAGATTTAGAAAACTTGAACTTTGGAAATATTTGAATTACCTACTTTAATTGTCCAAAGCAGTAAAGATGATTTTGAGAACAACGTCTGTGGCAGAGGGATGGATGGAATATTCCTTCTATATCACGGATTCATTCAAATCAGAATACCTTACGTTTCAAGATTGCTCTTAACTTTACCATTTCGTACATTACAGTAGCCGGTAACTATTTAAACTTTTGACACTTGCCGACATGCATTCATGTATCTCGTAGGTACCTAGACTAAGTAATGTCAAATAACAATGACCCCATTTCGAAACGCTTCATAAAAATACCGTCAAATTGTTGCAGAATGTTTGACTTGCGACAAATAGTATATATATGATATTAATGTAAATATTTAGCATCCGATTTTGATTTGAATGATTTGTTACAACATCATTTGAAACGAATCAAACCCGGCCCTTGAGAGTGTCTTCTACCTAAATCAAGTTTAGGTAAGTTTATTCGTATCTTGATTATAATTTACTATTGAATATAATATTATCATAACATCACGAGGAAAGAATTTAGCAGGATTTTACATACTTTATCATCATCTTTTATTGACTTGTTTGTGTTCTTCATAAACAATAATGTTGTACTTAACAAATTTAAAAGAGTGGCCAATGTCCATGGAGTTTTTTAAGAGCCTGTTTTTCGGCAGTGGCACCTACTTACTACGCTTTGGAATGGGCAACTAGCTTCTTTTTTCTGACTAACCGATCCCTTGATAATTCAAAACTGCCTGCAATTTTTTTTTTGTTTAGTTGAAATAAATGCTTTGAGTTTGAGATAGATCTGCTATTTCTGAGCTGATTCTGATCATGGAATTGCCAGTGGTAACATTTTACTACCACGAGTGCAGTCAGTGGTGTGAGATCATTATTTTTGCCGGAGTGCAAAATAGAACATTACCTACGAGATACGTTACGTGTGAATTAAATAGTCTAGTATAGACTAATTAAGTCATACGTATCATATAATATTTTATTGCTCATATGACCTAAACCCACACTTAAGTCACGCTTTTCTTTGTTACAATGGACTGCTTAGTCGCAGAAAATCGTGACTTAAGTGCGTGTTTAGGTCACACAGTACTATAAATATAACAAGTAGACTAAAGAGTTAAAGAACGCGAACTTTTTCGGTATTTTCATAACTATGTAAATAAAAAAATCTCTTTTTAAATGACTAAATATTGCTACCTTCTATCAAATATGAGCAACGACTGCGTCAGGCAGAACGTGAGGGTGCCGTGGCGCCACTCCAGCCACTCCTCAAAGAGGACACTTATCGCCGCAATTGTGGCGTGCCCTGCGTTGCGACAATCGCTGCGTTGCGACAATTTCTCGCGGCAGCGGAGTTACACCCCGGCGTTTTGCCTCCTCTCGCCACTCCCATATGTGGGCGAGGACTTTTGCCTCCAGATCCCATGGCGGCAATCCGGCAAGGAGGTTCGCCGCCTCAGCGGAGACCGTGCGGTACCCTCGGATTAGCCGGACGGCCATGATCCTTTGGGACACGTTCAACCGGCGGGCTGGTCGCCGCCTCAAAGAACGCGCCCAAACCGGTGCCCCGTAAAGGGCCATAGACCGCACGACCCCCGTATAGAGCCTCCGGCAGGAGGCGTTTGGTCTCCCTAGATTGTAGTGGTAGTGTACCCAGTCGTACCCGATATCCCACAGATGCTGCCCCTGAGTGCCTCCCTGATGCAACTCCAGGGCAGGGTATTGAAGGCATTGGCAGTGTCTAGAGTCACGGCTCGCACGCGCATGACGGCGTCCACCGTAGAGCGCCCCCTGCGGAAACCAAACTGGCTATCCGCCAAATCCGACCCCACCCGCACCAGCCGCCCGACAAGGCGGTCTGAAGGGCGTCCCCACGTGTTTCTGTTCAGAGTCCCCAGCGACTCCTCGCAGGCCAGAACCCCTGGCCCGCAGGATCTTTGCTCGGAGGGCGGTCTTCGCCGCTCTGTACCCCTCGTACAGCTCCGCCTGCGTGGCTTCCGTATCCGGAGGGCGGATACGGAGCCTGCGGTGCCTGGTGTATCGACGTCGCGCAGCCACGCACGCCTCGCGCAGAGACGTCAGCTCCGGCGACTACCAGTACACCTGGCGCCGAGCGCGTGCGGGCTGGACCCGCGGCATTTCCACGTCGCATATTTCGGACATGGCCTCCCGGAACCACTCCGCCTCATCGTTGATGTCAGCAGGCCTGTCTGGTGGTGAAACCCAGGCCTGCACGATCCAGGCTTCCAGGAGGATCTCCCGGTCCAGCTGCTTCAGCGCCCACCGCGGACCACCGGCCTGTCGGACCGGCGCGGTCGAGGTCTGGGCGGAGCCGTCGAACGGATGTACCTGTGGTCGGGATAGGTCTCCACCTCCTGTACCTGGGATTGGTGCTCGACAGCCGGTGGGACTTCGGCCCCCACTTCCGGCGGCTGGCGCCCAAGTTGTTGGGCGCGGCTGGGGTGCTATCAACGCTCCTTCCCAATCTGGAGGGCCCGAGCGCCGCCTGCAGGCGGCTCTACGTGGGGGTCGTGCGATCGATGGCCCTGTATGGGGCCCCGGTGTGAGCCTCTGACCTGACGGCCGGCAGTATCGCAATTCTGCGGAAACCGCAGAGAGCGATGGCCGTCAGAGTCATCAGAGGATATCGCACGATCTCCTACGAGGCGGCCTGCTTACTGGCTGGATCCCCGCCCTGGGACCTCGAGGCGAAAGTACTCGCGTCATTGTATCGGTGGCGTGAGGAAGCGAGGGCGCGGGGCGAGCGACCGATGCAGCGACACATGGAGCTGCGTCGGTCTCAGCTTCGCGAGGTCCTGGTGGCGGAATAGCGGGACAGGCTTACACGCCCTACCGCTGGCCTCGTCACCATCGAGGCGGTCCGGCCGGTGCTCGAGCGCTGGCTCGGGAAGAGGCACGGCTCCCTGTCGTTTCGGGTGACGCAGGTGCTCTCGGGGCATGGTTGCTTCGGGAAGTACCTGTGTCGTATAAACAGGGAGCCGGACGCGGGAGGATATGGCGCGGCATACGCTGGCAGAGTGTGCCGCCTGGGAGGAGCCGCGCCGTGCCCTCATCTCAGAAGTAGGCAGTGACCTGTCGCTGCCGGCCGTGGTCGAGTCGATGGTCGGCAGCGAAGAGTCCTGGGACGCGGTGATTTCCTTCTGCGAAACAGTCGTCTCGCAGAAGGAAGCTGAGGAAAGGGAGAGGGAGATCTCGTCCACTCACCCGGCCCGCAGCAGGCGCATCGGGCGTCGGCGGAGGGCGGATAATGCCCTCTTCCGGGCCCCCTAAATGGGTCCAGGGGGCCCTCGCGGGTTCCGGTGCGTCACCGTGGCTGTGGCAGCCGCGGCGACAGCATACGACACCGCCTTCCGCTGTCCCGAGGCCGGCCGGCTCGCCGCTAGCGAGAGGCGCAGGATAATGGCCTCCAGGGCGGAAAACCGACTCTGGAAGGCAGCCAGCTCCTGCCGCACCAAGGTCAGAACCCGATCCTCAGCAGGTACTGGCCCACACCTCGCCCATGTTGCGCACCTCCCAGGGGCCGGCTGCTCGCAGCCCGGCCAGGTCCGCTCGGAGCTCCTCGTTCTCCTTTCGGAGAAGCTCCATGGCAGATGGTGCGGGAGAAACTCCGCCCATGGGCTCCCCGCTGACGCAGAGTCTCCGGCCCCAGCTCGTGGAGGACGTGGTGAGTGCTCTGTTTCCTTCGCGAGGGGAACATACTCCCCCGCCCATAGCTCCGCCTCCTGCGGTGCCAGATGCGGACCACACCACCGACGAAGACGACGATGCTCCGGAGATGACTGAGGTAGAGCTGAGAGTGGCGGTATGTAGGCTGAATGCCAAAAATACCGCCCCAGGACCCGACGGGATACCAGAAAAAGCCTGGGTTCTGGCCTTGGAGGCTCTCGGGCCTCGACTAAGGGGGCTACTAAGTGCATGTTTGGAGAGGGGCTGGTTCCCACTTCGTTGGAAGACGGAGTAACTGGTCCTCATCAAGAAGCCGGGGCGCCCTGCGGACTCTCCGTCCGCGTACCGGCCCATCGTGCTGCTCGACGAGGTGAGCAAGCTATTTGAAAGAGTCATTGAATTGGGTGGCCTCCGCTGCCGCTATGATGGAGGCCGTGACTGCGGATATGGCCTTGTCTTTAGAGGACTGAATCTTCTTCAGGGCCACACCCTTGATCGCGGCTACCACGACCTCCTCAAACCTGGCTGCCCGCTCCGAATTAGAGCCACCAACGGCGTCAGGCTCACCGCCTGACGACTGAGAGGGCTGTCTTGCGGCTGGCGACTCCCAAGTGCTGCCCCTCCGTATCGAGTCTCTCGGCTCGCTGGACCGGCTCGGCTGGGCTGGCTCGGCTCGGCTCACTGACCTCCTTCGCGGCGGGGAGCCCTCTGCCCATACCCCCCTCATGGACCCCGCCCCGCCGACTATTTTTACTGCGGGCCGAGCTCGACCCGCTATCCGAGGAGGACCCCTGGCCATCCCCCGATTTGAGGCGCTTCTGGAAGAACCTTTGGTTATTCCCAGCAGCCCCCACCACTACGCGCTCCGGGCTCTTAAATGAGCCCGTCACGCCAGATGCGGCGTCGGACTCCGACCCCGCATCACTCCCCTCCTCTACGCGATTTTTGTTTGCGTGACTTTTTTTCATGTTTTTTCCCACGAGTAAAAAGTTTTTATTTTCTCAAAATTCACTGGTTTGCAGTAGCGACTAATTTAGCTACCCATTAGTCAAGCTACCAACCTCCCTCACGGTGCGCCGCCGCTTGGAGGTTTGGGGTGATTTTTTATAGAGGTTTTCTACCTCGCGGCCCGGGCGGTTAAGCCAAGACCCCCGACCCCCGTCAAAAGTCAGAGACATGACCTTGACGATCTTCGGGGCTACGTGACTAACGGTGGCAGAAGAAGAAGACTTCTGCCTGCCTGCCTGGCGGCAGAGTTAGTGCACACCGAGCCCGCTCTTACTCCGCCGCTGTACTTCAATGGAAGCGCAGAGAAACACTCGTTGGAGCGTACCTCCGACAGGATATTGGCATACGGGCAACGAGACCCTTTAGGCACATAGTGTCCAATGGGGAGTAATTGCCCGCACCCCGGGGTGCACCGTCCCGGAGACTGGCCTTCCCCCCGGACGTATCCATAAGGGAATTACAGTCCACGGGCACACGGGGAGGATTCCTGTCCAAGCACCTCATTTTATGACACCTACTTTTTGCAACACATCGGTGGAAGGTAGGTAGATACCTTGATTCATTGTTAAAACTAGAAAGGCTATTATTCCGATTGAAAACCTAATTGATATTCATTATTACTTCATATTAAGTATCTACCTAATTTGTTCAACCCATCCTACGCACATGTCAAAGGTGAGCCCAACAACATAAATTGATACAACACATTACCTATTATTCAGCACGTAGCTGTCAAAATATAAAGAAATAACATAAAAACCAAACCCTATTCAAGAAGGTAAGTACCTAATGAATGATGTTCGTTCACACATTCATCAAATCATTGTTATATTATAGTACTTACTTTAAAATGCCAATTGTAATCAGCGTCAACAATAAACAATTTTCGAACTCATAGTAATATTATACTGAGGTCAAGGTCCCGTGTTATTTAATTTATTTCACAGTAGAAATTCATCGCGATGAAGTAACATAATAAATGCTAATTTCATGTTTTATAACTTTGCTATTTCGATCCGTTTATTAAGGCCGCTGGGCAACACCTTAAAATATCTTCTGTGCTTATAAAACAGCTTAGTCAGCTAGCCTTGTTCTTGAGTCTAAACATGCTTAATCTTCAAAATATATTTTTTTTGCCTTTGCACATGTGCTGGACTCCTCTACTACTATAAAAATCTGTAAGAAAAACATTGTCGTCGTAAATCAGGCGCAAAATAAAAGTTTCAGGACATTGACTTCCATTACTAATTTTGTTATGATGAAAACGTCTAAACCCCTACAGTATAATTATGACAGGAGGAATTTATCATCGTCTTAATAAGCCCGATAACATCCATTACTGAAAACGTAAATAAGGCAACGGTAACGGTAATAACGTATATATATATAAGGTAAATAGGTAACAAAATCCCTGATTTTGGTTATGAGTATTTTGACCCGTTTTGATATGTTAGTTATGGCCTGAACAAAAAATACATACGTTCCAGCACTACAAACTCTATTCAGGTGCCGTTCGTGGAATGATGATTAATACATTAAAAAACTTTTCCACCGACCCGCATTTGTCAAAAATGTATTTCAGTGCGATTAATGGAACATCTTAGGTGCCGTTCGGTCAAGTGCAAATCAGTGCCCTGAGTTGATTATCTCGCACGCAATACTAACTAGGAAAAACAAATCAATTCACTTGATGAAAAACAATCGAAGAGATTTCATGTATTTCTAAATAAAAGCCTTATTGAAGACATTAAATGACAATTATCTCGCGAGCGTGATTACCGTCGTGTGTCATAAGGCAGGCGTATCGCTTGCTCGTGTCAAAGGTTGCTCACTGTGAGTGCTGCAGGAATGTTAGTGCTTGTGAAACAGTCTAACACTAACCTTCAATGTCTTCTTGTACACAGCCGACTTTTAGGGCTGATCTTTGGCAAAATCTTTTGTCTTTTTGCTAACGTCTGAAGGTTTAACTCCACCGCTAGGAAAGCTTTATCTGAAATCTCTTTTACGATTTGTTTGTATATACGAGTAAGAGGAGGCCTTTGTCCTACAGTGGGACCGTTAAGGCTGATATTAGTTAGGGGAACAGTTAATGAATAATCCGTTCATTCATTTATTGGTAGCCTTGTTCAACCCACTACTGAGTAGGTACAGGCCTCCTTCCATTAGTGCCACGGTCCCCTGCAGGGGTAATTGCGTAACACACTAACAGTAGGAATGACTTTCATTTTGACAGTTCGACAAAATTCATTGCCTTATGTATGTTGAGCAGACAAATTCTTCGAAAATATGAAGCAATGGATTAGCAATATCCTTCAAAATTATTCAGATTGAGATGGATAGTGCGTTATGCAATTAGGGTACCGGACTGTGCGAGTTTCTTTTAACCAGGATCTTTACCTCAATCTTCCGAATGTCACCCACACCCATCCATCTGGCCGTTGATATGGGGACACTCTTTCTTAAGACAAGAGATTATTAAGCGAGAGATGGTTCTCTCGCTTCATCATCATTTCAGCCGAAAGACGTCCACTACTGGACATAGGCCTTCCGAAGCACCTCCACTTCGACCGGTTTTGTGCTTCTTGCATCCAACGGGTTCCTGCGGTTCTCTCGCTTAATAATCCCTAAATGCAATGCAAAGTAAGGCAGCCCTAGATGTTCCAGTCTAGGCCAGTGAAAGAGTTTACCAAACATTGCACCTCGTCCATTATGTAACTCCGCCCGTAAAGGCTAACTAGTAATAGATCGTGATGAACAATATAAAAGAATCACGACACATTACCACCGGACCTCGGAGGTCTGCTGTCAATTACTGAACTTTTGACCCCCGCTGTAACACGTACTGTTGAATGGACGCAAGACCATCTTCAAAAGACAATGAAACGCGAAATTAAATATTACTAAACGTATTAATTCTTCGCTCATTATTTCTGTGACCTAAGCGACTAGCTATTGTTAATTGTACGTAATGCTGTGCTGAAAGAAAGGTTGCTGAATGTGCTATATTGCAACTTCGTGGTTGTTTTGATGCTATCGTTTTATTTATACGTTTCGACTTTGGTTTCGTAGGCGAATGTCTGGCATAGGAAGCTTTAGAAAGGAAACCAAGAAGACTTTAAGAGCAGTGGTGATGAAATAAACTAGGTACCTACACAAAGTAAAGTGCCTAAGATTACAGACAAGGCGCACATAAAGCTACTACAATCTGTCAAATTTCTTTAATAGATTTTCAACTTTATCGCCAAATCATTAGGTTCAAAGTTGATGGGGAAAACTTTAGTTTCGGGTAGCTTGATGTGCTGGCCCAGTCTGTACTTATTAGGTCCTTCTAATGATGTGCGTAACATTATCTGATTCTAAGTATGTACTTTTAATATATTTTCTTCTATAGGTATTTATTTTTATAGGCCTTTAATTAATGATCAGATACGGCCGTAAATGGTAGAAGGTACCTGCTTAATTTCAATATTTACATACCTATCCATACCCAACGGATTGTCTATTGAAGACAACATCAACATCTTACATAACTTTAGGTATATGAGCACGTGTTTCTGTGACAAATAAACCTATTTATTTATTTATTTATTATTTATTTATTTATTTATTTATTTATTTATTTTTAACCGACTTCAAAGAGGAAGAGGTTTTAAATTCGACTGTATTTTTTTTTGTATCTTTGTTACGCAATATCTTGGCAATTGTGGTTCGCTTTAGATTTTTTTAAATCAATAGTGTGTACCTCAAGGTGTGGTCCCATGTAAATTTTATTATCTTTGCTTTGGTAGTTTTTGAGTTAGCTACATTAATACGTATTTTTTCCACTTAGTTTATATCGATGATGTTATAATAACTTCCTGTCACTGATATTTACATAGCAATAGTGTTATACGAATTTGTGTGGGCAAAAAACGAAAATGCGGAACCAAGGACACCGACTACCTACCGAAATCAAAATTATTTTTCACTTTATGTGGTTTTTTTGGAAGTGGTTGTTTTTTTATCGTAATAAAGTTTTTTCTTCCTTTGTTTCTTTACATCAAAGACAAAGACATTTATTCATCTGAAAGTAAGGTAGATAACAGTTCGGGGACGGGTATCTACACCGGAAATAACGATACCTAACTATTAAAAAAATCTAAAGATTCTCGTTACATCGCCAAAACATTACAACAGCTATCATGAACTCTATGGACATCTTATCTTACAATACACTTGACCGCTTTGTAAGATTGAGATACGATCGACCTCCCATATTAGTAGGATTTCCTTATTTGAACTAAGGTCATAAGGTGCTCTTTCGTGATAATAAACATTATAAAGTGTATAAAATTGGCTTCATCGCCGAATTCAGTACCTATCTACTGCTATTTCGTAAGTAACAAGATGTGATATAGACTACAGATTACCGTTCAGTTGTTGAACCAAGATCCTTCTTATCTAAGACAAAAATTGTAAATGTCACAGTCACACGGCGTTGGGATATAGTAATTTATAGAAATGTTGACAAATAGTCAAAAGTTAGGTACAGACGTTGGGAAAATTTTACAGTTTCGGGTGGCTTGACCTGCTGGCGTCTGGACAACCATTGACCTATAATAAACAAGTACGCTGGACTAAATATACTATACGAAATGACAGTTGTTTTTTGTGCCGATTCAAAGCGCCCCGATCGAGCGTCTCAGGAACTAAAATTGACAGATTGCCGCAAATGGCCGTAAATCGTGGAATAAGACTTTATTGTGTATTTTTTGTTTACTGAGAGATATTTAAAACATTTTTATCCTGAGAGTATGCGCATCTTGTAAAACTCGCTATCAAGAATATTAGTTCCACCATGAAGACATTTGATTTTCGCCATTTTGGAGTGAATGAATAAACACAACTCAAGAGACAATTAATTTATAAAAGTTTCTCTGTTTCATGTTCATAGAATTAAATTGGAAGCTAATACGTATAAGTACGACGACTTTTTTTTTTTTTTTTTTGGGATGGGAAATCATCAAATGACTCCTCCCGCTCTGGGTGGAGCGGAAGGGAGTGTCAGACTCTTACTGACTAAAACCCACCCATGTTCCTTCCTTCGCCCTTTATGTTCCGGGGTAGCGGTAACCCTTTCGGACAATCCCGCTGCCCCGGCAGGCTTCGGCCCTGTGGGGCCCCTCGTTATGCTGACATCTCTTTGAGGCGCGCGTGGAACACTTACGCGCCGTCCGGCACGGGCCTGGTCCTGATCGGGCGGTGAGCTACCCATTGCTCTCCGCCCGCAGGCCCGCGCCTACGGTGGCCGGTAGTCTCCAGTGGACTCCCGACGCCCGGGGCGTCTCCCGCGGCGGCTGGGACGGGAGGCTCTCTCCCTCATCCGTCCCGCCACCTCCTTCGCTAGCATGACTGCTTCGCAGAAGGAGGCGACTGCCTCCCACTCCCTCTCGCTCCGGACCATGGCTTGCACCAGGGCCGGGCGCGAGAGGCCGCCGCCGCTGCCGATCGCCTCCACGAGGACACGGCGGTGCTCCGCCCAAGCGGGGCAGACCTCCACCGTGTGCTCCACCGTGTCCTCTGGGCGATCCTGGCAATGGTGACACCCGGGCGTTTCCTCCCGCCTGATCATGTGCAGGAACCTCCCGAAACTTCCGTGTCCGGTGAGGACCTGCGTCAGGCGGTAGGTGAGGGCGCCGTGGCGCCTCTCTAGCCACTCCTCAAAGAGGGGTCTTATCGCCGCTATCGCGGCGTGCCCTGCGCTGGGTTGCGACAGTCGCTCTTTCCATGTCGCCATGAGATCGAGCCGGAGGTCCGTCCGCTCCGCAGCAATTTGCCGCGGGAGCGGACTTTCCCCCCGGCGTAGTGCCTCCGCGCGCCACTCATACAGGCGCGCGAGGACTATCGCCTCCAGATCCCATGGCGGCAGTCCGGCAAGGAGGCTTGCCGCCTCGCGCGAGATCGTGCGGTAGCCCCGGATTAGCCTTACGGCTACCACCTTCTGGGGCGCGTTCACTGCGGCGGCGAGCCGCCCACTACCTGAACGCGCCCCAGAAGGACCGCACGACCCCCGCGTAAAGCCTCCGGCAGGAGGCGTTTGGCCCCCCCAGGTTGGGCAAGAGCCGCTTGAAGGCGGCCCCAGCCCGTTCCAGTTTGGGGGCCAAACGTCGGAAGTGCTCGACGAAGTTCCACCGGCTGTCGAGGACGAGACCCAGGTACTTCATCGTCGTCTCGATGCCGATGTGAACCCCTCCTGCCGTTAGTTGGGATCCCGGTGGTGGCGCGTTCCGGGGCCCATGAAACGTCATGGCCTCGGACTTGTGCAATGCCACCTCGAAACCCAACTGCCGGATCCTCTCCACGACTATCGCAACCCCGCGTGTCATCGCGTCGGCCGCCGCCTGATGCGACCTCCCCTGCGCCAGGACCAGCGTGTCGTCAGCGTAGCAAACCACGCTGACGCCATCAGGGAGGTCGGCCCGCAGCACCCAGTCGTAGCCGATGTCCCACAGGAACGGCCCCACAACCGATCCCTGCGGGACACCGCACGACATCTCTCGCCGGTTCCACTCCCCATCGCGACCGGGGTAGCTGATGGCTCTGTCCGTCAGATACGCCTCGACTATTCGACGGAGGTAGGGCGGCACTCGGTGATACCGGAGTGCCTCCACAATGCAGCTCCAGGGCAGGGTGTTGAACGCGTTGGCGATGTCGAGTGACACCGCCACGACGACCCCACCCCGGGACACCGCGTCCCCCGTCGTGAGGGCTCTCACGCGCATGATGGCGTCCACCGTCGAGCGCCCCTTGCGGAAGCCAAACTGGCTGTCCGCAAGATCCGGCCCCGTCCTCACCAAGTGCCCGACGAGGCGGTTTACAATTACTCTCTCAAAGAGCTTGCCCACCTCGTCGAGCAGCACGATGGGCCGGTATGCGGACGGAGAGTCCGCTGGGCGCCCAGGCTTCCGAATGAGGACCAGCTTCCCCGTCTTCCAACGAAGCGGGAACTGGCCTCTCTCCAAACATGCGCTTAAGAGCGCCTCCAGTCGAGGCCCGAGAGCCCTCGAGGCCAGGACCCAGGCTTTACCTGGCAAGCCGTCGGGTCCTGGGGCGGTATTTTTGGCCTTCAGCCTTCCTACCGCCACTCTCAGTTCTACCCCGGTCACTTCAGGGATGTCGTCGTCGTCCGCGTGGTCCGCTTCGGGCACCGCAATTGGCGGAGCCATGGGCGGGGGTGTGTGCACCCCCCGTGAGGGGAACAGAGCGCTCACCACCTCCTCCACCAGCTGGGGGCGGAGACTCTGCGTCAGCGGGGGGGCCCAGGTGCGGAGTTTATTCCGCACCATTTTATAAGGGCGCCCCCACGGATCTCTGTTCAGAGTCTCCACCATCTCCTCGCGGGCCATATCCTTGGCCCGCCGGACAGCCTCTCGGAGGGCGGTCTTCGCCGCTCTGTACCCCTCGTACAGCTCCGCCTCCGTGGCTTCCGCATCCGGAGGGCGAATGCGGAGCCTGCGGTGCCTGGTGTACCGGTGTCGCGCGTCGACGCACGCCTTGCGTAGCGACCCTAACTCCTGCGACCACCAGTACACCCGACGCCGGGCGCGTCCCGGCCGGACTCGGGGCATTGCCACGTCACAGATGTCGGACATGGCCTCCCGGAACCACTCCGCCTCATCGTCGATATCGGCAGGCCTGTCCGGTGATGACACCCAGGCCTGCACGATCGAGGCTTCCAGGAGGAGCTCCCGGTCCAGCTGCTTCAGCGCCCACCGCGGACCACTCGGGGCCTGTCGGACCAGCGCGCTAGAGGTCTGGGTGGAGACGTCGAACCGGATATACCGGTGATCGGAGTAGGTCTCCACCTCCTCCATGACGCGCCAGTCAATGACACGCTGTGACAGAGCGGGGCTGGCGAACGAGATGTCCACCACCGACTCCCCCCGCATCCGCACACACGTGGGAACAGAGCCCCGATTTAGGACGACCAGGCCTGTTTCCAGAGCCCAGTCCTCCACCATCCTGCCCCGCACATCCGTGCAACGGGAACCCCAGGCCAAATTCTTGGCGTTGAAGTCCCCGAGCACTAGAACGGGGAAGGGATGGCTTCCGGCGACGACGACACTCAACTCTATTAAAGAGTTGTGGAACTCGGCGAGAGTTCGGCTCGGAGAGAAGTACACTCCCACTACTACAATCTCTCCGAACCGTGCTGCTACGCACCCCTGTCCCTTCGTGACGCATTCGAGGGACGGGGTGCCGGCGGCGGCCGACGAAATTATGGCCACTGAGCCGCTCAGGTCCTCCACCCAGTCATCCCTGGGCGGGACAAAGTACGGCTCAGCGACCACGGCGATGTTAATCGACCACTGCGCCACGCTCTGGAGCAACAGGTCCTGAGCGCAGGCGCAGTGGTTGATGTTCGCCTGGAGGAGGCGTAATGGAGGAGCCATTACTCCTCCATTTCAGCCCCCTCCCGGGCCCCCTGTGAGGGCCCCTCGCCAGAGATGGCAGCGGCGGCGGCGGCGGCGGCGGCGGCGGCGACGGTGGCGGTGGCGACGGCGGCAGAGGGCCTGCCCTTCCACTTCGCTCCGGTGGGCGGAGCGCAGGGTTTGCTCCCCGCCCGGTGATCGGCCGGCTTGCCAGCTGCCGCACATGCGATGCAGTGCGGCGCGGCGTCGCACGAGCCGGCCTTATGTCCGGGCTGACCGCAGCGGAAGCACAGTGTGCTGCGGTCTACCTCCGAGGTGCACTGGACGCCAACGTGGTGCCCCACATGCCATCGGTAGCACGTCAGAGGCTTGGGTTCCAGCAGTTTGACCTGCGCTGAAACCCAGCCCACCAGGAGCCTTCGGCCCTCCACAATCGTTTTGGCCGCCGTCACGGGGCAGCTTACCACTAGGGTACGCATGCCCGTGGAGTCTGGCCGTATGGTGCCGGCCTTCACCTGCTCGGCCAGACACCCGCCCGTCCTGACGACGGCGGCCACCACCTCTCCCTCCGTTACCGAGTCATCCAGGCCCGAGATGCGCATGTCTGCGCACTTGACGGGCCTGGACACCCGAGCCTCCTCCGCATCAAGGGACGCCCTTAGCTTCTCAGCTAGGGCGTCAGCGGTGGGGCCACTAGTAGCCCCGGGGATCTCCAGCATGCGGGCGCCAGTGGCGGTCACCCTGTGCCGGAGGCCCCCGGTGATCCCCAGCTCTCGGAGGTCCACCGTCGCCCTCGCCTTTGTGAGGACGTCGCCGTAGGTCACGCCCCTCTTAACCGCGTCCGGCTGTAGTGTTATCACTACAGCCGCGGTCTTCGGGGCGCGAAGCCTAGCCGCTACGGCTCGCTCCTTGCGGCGCCGCCTTTGCGCCTTCTTTCTGGCCGCTTTGGCCGCCTTCTTCTTCTCCCCGACCACCTGCCATTCGGCGTCGGTCGCGGGAGAAGTGGGAGGGTTTTGCGGGCGGGGCGTTGGCTGTGGGGCCTTCGCCTCCCGCGCCGTTTTTCCCCTCCTCTGGGCCTGTGCCTGTGCCGGGGCTCCACCTGCCGCCGCCGGTCTGGCCGGCGCCGGTCTGGCCGGCGCCGGTCTGGCCGGCGCCGGTTTGGCTGACGCCGGTTTGGCCGACGCCTGGGCCCGAGACGGCCCGGGTTTAGGGGCGGCAACTGCCGCAGCGGCCGCGTACGAGGCCGCCTTCGGCCCCGGGGCCGTTCTCCCCGCCAGAGGGGGGCGCAGCACTATGCCCTCCAGGACGGTAAACCGCGCCTGGAAGGCCGCCAGCTCCCGCCGAATCAGGCTGAGGACCTGGTTCTCCTCCGGGTCGGGCTGGCTTTTCGCCTGCGCGCCCCCGGTGACCCGCAGGCCGGCCAGGTCTGCCCGGAGCCTCTCGTTCTCCTTGTGGAGAAGCTCCGTGGCGTTCGTCAGGCGGGCCACCTGCGCCCGTAATTCGGCCACTTCGCCGGCCGAAGGGCCGGTGTAGTTGGCCGCCTCCGCTGCCGCCATAATGGAGGCCGTCGCCGAGACTATGGCCCTGTTTTTCGAAGCCTGCAGCTTCTTCAGGGCCACGTCCCGTATCGCGGCCTCCACGACCGCCGCAAACCGAGGTTTGCCGTCCTCCTCGGGGTTGGGGGCGCCAACCGCATCCGCCTCGTCGCCCGAGGGCCCCTCCGAAAATTCGGCTGCCTCGCGGGCCGTGAGCCCCCTCCCCTTGCCTCGCTCTCGGACTCCACCCCGCCTACTGGTGGGGATCTTCCGAGCCGAGGCCAGCTCTTCGTCGGAGGACGACCTCTGGCTGTCCCCTGACCTTGGCCGCTTGCTCTTCTTCGCAGCGGCCACCTCCTTGGCACGACAGGGGCTCCCTGAGCCTCCCGTGCTCGCGCCTCCAGATGCGGCGTCGGACTCCGACCCCGCATCACTCCCCATCTCTTCTGTGGTTTGGTTTTTAGTAAATTCCATGCTGTTCCCACGAGTAATAATCATGTTGTACTTGCTCAAAAATTCATGGTCCGCACTAGCGACTAAATCAAGCTACCCATTAGCCAAGCTTACAACCTCCCTCACGGTGCGCCGCCGCTTGGAGGTTTGGGGAATTTTTTATAGAGGTTAATCTTCCTCGCGGTCCGGGCGGTTAAGCCAAGACCCTCGACCCCCTTCAACAGCCAGAGACATGACCTTAACTGTCTCCGGGGCTACGAGATTGGCAGCAGTGGCAGAAGGGTTGCCCCTCCTGCCTGCCCGGCGGCAGGGTAAGTGCACACCGGGCCCGCTCTGACCCCCCACAGTTGTTGCTCTGCTACTCAGAGCGACCTGTGTGGGGCGATCCTCTTGGCAGAACATTAGCATGCGGACAGCGAAATCCCACTGGGAAATAATCCCAATGGGAAATCGCTGCCCGCACCCCAGGATGTACCGGCCCGAACACTGGTCTTCCCCTGGACGTATCCAGAAAGGAACCCCAGTCCCCGGGCACACGTGGAGGTTTTCTGCCCTGACATCCCAAGTACGACGACTTCAGTTTGTGTTTTTTGTAAAGCGCTGACTAATTTCGCTAAGCTGTAAACTAGTACCAGTACGAGTAGTAGGTACTTTTGTAATCTATACTTATAATTAACCTGAAGAGTTTGCTTGTTTGTTTGAAAGCGTTAATCTTTGTAACTACCGGATTGAAAAATCGGATTCGAAATCGGATTCGAAGTCGGATTTGAAATATTATTTTGCATTTGATACCCCATTCTTGCGGAAGTAGTAGGAGTAGGTAATAGTGCAGGCATTCGATGCGATGCGACGTATTGTGTCGAGGGATCAAGAAACACGCGGCCGAACCGCGGGCAGAAACTAGTTTGTCTTAATAAGAATCACTGCCACATAAACAATTATGTAACAATTACAAAATAATTGTTATTGTACCATTGCAACATCTTTTCGTTCCATTCGATCAAAATTAAGTTGCTTCAACATCTGATTTGTCAACATAAAAGGCCCACCGTCACCGTAGATCATTTTTTAAATATTGTTGTGACACGACAATGGCCTCAACTTTGCCATTTGACTCATAACCCTTATATTCTAATCAATGCAGTATAAATAACAACTAATTGAAATATGTTATAGCCAAGTGACGCACACAGAAAAATATTCCCCTCATGCTTATGCCCATTAAATAAATATGTCGCGAAGATTATGATGAGTAGGTATGTGGGATCATGTTATGTAATTAATAACGTATTTGTAATCTTGATAACATTGTCAATTAATGACGACTGAGTCAATTGTATGTTCTATAAATATGATGGAATGAGCGTGTAACTTTATAGTGCGGCCCGGTCCCTTAGCATTATCAGCCTATAATGTTCCCACTGCTGGGACAGGCCTCTTCTCTGTGAGAGAGAGCGGACCATAATCCACCACGCGGGCCCAGTGCGGTTGGTGGATGTCATATGTCTTTATTTTTTTACTGGCTCGTCAGTATTCTCATGATGTTTTCCTCTACCGTTTTGAGAGCAGTGGTGATGAAATAATTGGTTCTAGGACATATAATGTTTTCTTTCACCGTTTTGAGAGCAGTGGTGATTAAGTAAACTAGGTACACAAAGTAAAGTACTACTGCATGGTTGGCGCAGTGGTTAAGCGATTGACTGCTGCGCTGCGTGTCGCGGGTTCGATTCCCGCACGGAACAAATATTTGTATGACTTACAAGTAGTTGTTCCGGGTGGCTGTTTGTGTATGTGAGTTTAAATGTTTGTAAACGCACCCACGACACAGGAGAAATTCCTAGTGTAGGGCAACGTTTAAAAAAAAAAGTTCCTGTCTGGGTAGAACCCATGACCTACAGCTGTAAGACCGGGCCGTTACCACTGGGAATCCATTACTCTTGCCCAGCGGGACAGTAGTAATGTAGCGACCTTACTACTGCCTAAAACCGTGTTCATACGGTCAAGTCTATGAACACGGTTTTAGGACGGAGTTCAATTGTTCAAAGCTAGGTACTTTATTCAAACGAATAAAGTTCCTAGCTTTGAACAATTGAACTCTGAAGGCCAATTCTCGTAATTTAAAACGTTCAAAATCTAGTCGCAGTCTCATCTCGGCGACAAACAAATGTCAAAAACTTGTCAAAATGTAGGGAAATTAGAAATATTTTTTGACAGATTGAGACTGAGATCAGACTGTGAACGTTCTTAAAATTACGAGAATTGCCCCTCTGATCATCTCAACTTTGACAAAAGTTTGAACAATAGATTGCGAATCCTCTCAGCTTTAATTGAACACCGTCAATATAAACTTTGATAACTGATAGCATTCGTACCACTGATAACTGGTACCTACCTAGCGACCTAGAGTCCGTCTACGTAAGTCCCGCAGACGCGGCGCTACAGGCATGCCACCTCGAGTCGTTACTTCTGACATTTTTATTGAAATTGGTGTATTTTTATTGACTTCTTTAAATGATCTAATCTTATTTACTATGTGACTATTATTGTATGCCTAAACGGCGGGACATAACTGATCCTATTTTAATATACTAAGAACATTGTATGTATTGTTAACCTACCTATGATCCATAATAAAGAATAAAGAATAAAGTCTTTATTGATTTATGTAGGTTGAGTTATGTACAACACATTAGCCTGTAATGGGAAACTCGTTAATAAAATGCACAATCTTAAATTGAGGAAGGTGTGTGAGGTAGGAGGGTTGTTCTTATAATGTTGCTAACTATATAAAAATAGTAATTAGTTCAACTTATTGCCGCGGGACTTCTTTCGTGGGACGGTTTCTCGTATCTTCAAAGTGAATCTATGTGTTTCGAAGGGTCGTGCCGACAAAAGAGAGTGAGAAAATAATTACTTAGGTATATCTGTGACTCCAGTTGCTGGAATGATGCCGCAGTTTTCAATATAATAATATCCTTATATACTGGGGAAACAGATCTTATCTATAATTAAACGCAGTATTATTCACATAGACACACATATATATACTTGTCTTACTTGTATATGTAGGTACCTACTTAATTTTAGATAATACTAATCATGTGACATTATTATGGCTGGTCAATCGTATAATTTCTTATTAATACTATAATTTAAATTAGCTAGCCATTTTAAATAGTAGGCATACCTACTATTTAAAATGGCTAGCTATATCTAGGCACATTACATACTAGGAAGACACAAGACCTGTTTGAAAACATCTAATAGAACATCTAATAGGTATACCTCCAAAGAAAAGACTAATGAATTCAAGTGCATATACCTAACTTCACTTGTTTGTTTCAAGATATACCTATCAACTAGGTACATGTGTACCGCTGCTCTGATAACGGCGAAGAAAAACATCGTGAGGAAACCGGCATTTCCTAGAACCAAAAATTCGAAGACATGTGACATCTACCAACCCGCACTGGTCCCGCGTGGTGGATTACGGCCCACTCCCTCTCATTAGGAGGAGGTCTGCGTCCTAGCAGTGGGAATATTATAGGCTGATTATGACATGTGTACCGGACTAGGGACAGTTGCGGTCTCGAACCAAGCCCTTTCTCAGATGTAGGTACAGCAACTTTCAACAATAATTAAGATGAAAAATTTAAACTAAAGTAAAAAAAAAACATAATAGCCCAAAAGGATTATAATATATCATTTAGAAGTGGTTTTAATAGTATTAAGGTATTACTTGACAACCGCAACAATGGCAATGGTCCGATATAATTAATTATTTTTTAAACGTTTGATGTACAAATCATCAATTACTTAAAACATTAGCATATGCTCTAGGCTTGAAGCGGATGCGGTCAGACCGCGACCTTCACCAGCGTGCCCTTTCAACCGAGCGGGCAGATGTGTCAGAGGCTGGGCGAGTGGGCGCGATCGGGCAACACGATCATTCAAAGCGCTACCACACAGACGGAATGACTTACTTCACTGTAGCGCAGTTTCGTTGGAAATTATACGAACCTTTTGAGATTTTAAACGTAATATCATATTACGCCTGTATTCTCCAAAGGTTTAGGTAGAGGTGTACTATAGTACACTCACATTTCGCCGGTTATATGTAAGTCCCATGTAAAAGAGGGCGAACCTATTACCATCAACCCGGCACAAATCCAGACTCCGGGCTTCTACTGAAAAATTCCTAATGGAAACACCCAATAACACTTTGTCAGACCTGGGAATCAAACCCAGAACTTCATGCTCAGCAGTAACGCCTGCGACCACTAAACCAACAAGACAGATTTTTAATACAATAATAAAATCATCAATACAACCCTCTAGGCTCATATAATGCTATTGAATGACTATTTCATAATTACCTGGCTTAATGATAATAATTTGAAAATTAATGTCAGTAAAACAAACAAAATGCATTTTAGACAACGAGAAAAGTTACATAATACATCACAATTTAATTTAGTATACAAAGACAATATAATACAAGAAACAGACACAGCCCGATTTTTGGGAATAATCATTGACAAGCAATTAAATTGGAAAACTCACATTAACAAACTTTGTAAAAAAATTAGTACTTCGTCATATGCTCTTTATAAGTTGGCACCGACTGTCAACACAGATACTTTACTTACAGCATATTACGGGCTTACTGAATCAGTGTTGAGATTTGGAATAATATTCTGGGGCAATTCAACTCAGAAGGACACTGCGTTCAAAGCACAAAAGCGTTGTATACGGGATATGTTTGGGTTGCAAACTACTGACTGTTGCAAACCAATGTTTGTACAGCAGAATTACACAACTATTATTATTATTATTACAGAATTCTAACACTTCCGTTACTTTACATATTAGAAATATCGCTGTTTAAAAACCAATCCTCATTTGTCGGATAATAATCGGATTGATAATACAGGTAGAAATAGACGTGCGAAGGGGTTTTGGCGGAGAGTGATTGCACCCAACCCCCCTCGGGCTGGGTGCAATCACTCTACGCCAAAACAGCATTTCTAAGAAAAAGTGTAGTATGCATGGCTCCATTAATATACAATAAAATTCCTAATTCAGTTAAGAAAATTAATATTAATTCATTCAAGAGAAAACTAAAAAAGTTTGCTAATTAGTAAGGGATATTATAACGTTACGGAGTTTTTGAATGACAAATTTTTAACTTAGATAATTTAATTAATTTTATTCATTTTATTGTTTAAATTATTGTTACTTGTTGACTGTGTTTTTGTATTGACTGTAATTAGGTATTTGAATTGACTGAATTGTGACTATAATTTAATTATTTCATTTATAATTTCAATTAAGTATTATAAACTATTTTGTACGCCGAATATGGCAAAACATGTTGAACCAGCAATATTAAACTCGTTTCCATCCGTATATATATCTATGTATCATGTTACACAAGTTTATACAAATGAGAGCATCTTTATCTTTATCTCTTTTATCTTCATGAAATATCAATGACTATTTCATAAAATATCAATCTATAGGATTATATGACCTTAGTATTTTATTTCTATTGATGATTTTAATTATTACAATTCTGTAAAGTCCGGTCGCGAATTATATTTTAATCAACCTACAACCTGGCACTGATCTGAAAATTGCAAAAAATTGAATTTCTTGGGCTACCCGAATTTTGTACGGATAGAATTATAATTTGAATTTCGTGGGCTACCCGAATTTCGTACGGATAGAATTAAAATTTGAATTTCGTGGGCTACCCGAATTTTGTACGGATAGAATTAAAATTTTAATTTCGTGGACTACCCGAATTTTGTACGGATAGAATTAAAATTTGAATTTCGTGGGCCATCCGAATTTTGTACGGATAGAATTAAAATTTGAATTTCGTGGGCTACCCGAATTTTGTACGGATATAATTAATAATGTCCCCACCCCCTGTCCGGCTAATAGTAGATTTTCACTTTCAACGATCTAGATTTTGTCGGTACTTTTACATAATGATAGGTAGGTATTACATTGACGACTCCTATAATCTTGCGCATTGCGGCATTACGGTGACTCTTTTACAATTTAACTTTACTGGTGATTGATGAACTCTACGATGTTGAAATGTTGAACCGCGAAATAGACTCGTTCGGTATAGTATTTTAGTGTTCTATGTTTTTACTAACGACAGGCATATTATGAAAGTCTACGACTTATACGAGTAGGTAAAATTATAATAATAAATAACCCGTTATTTATTCCATATCTTACATACTTAGTAGTTGTCATTTTAAATAAAGTAAATGTTAGGGTGTGTGTGTGTGTGTGTGTGTGTGTGTGTGTGTGTGTGTTTGTGTGAGTGTGTTGTTGTGTTAGTTGTTGTGTTGTGTACTTACCTATGTAGTTTAACAGTTATTTTGCTTACTTAGTTGTAAGTATATTTAGTTTTAAGTGTCAAGATTTGGGTTAGAGAGATGGACCCTAGCATGGGCGAAGCCCTCCTCTTCAGGTAAGTCTTCTTAGCGTGTCGATGGCAAAAATAACACGAAAACGTTTTTATATTTGTTTGGTCCAGCATTCAGCAACGCGAATGCCGTTCGCTGATGCAGCCTAAAATTAGCACAGTTTACCGTCGCACATTTCAGCCTTGTATCGTTAAAACTAATAGCCAATGCAAAAATTAAATACCTAATTAATTTTTAAACTGACCATTTTTATTATTATATGTGATATATGGACTCATTAATTAATAGACTGGTTGGCATTGCTTTATATCCATTCGAAATGACAAAATCGCCATTCATCACTGATGAGTTATTTATATGCATTTTTAATATTCAACATATTAACAAACCTGCGATACGGTTGAATTGAACTTTATCGAATTATTAAAAGATGAGCCTTGATTGATTCACAACTTAACGAGCTTTATTTAACTAATTCGGTCTTAATTGGCAGCTTTTATATTTAGGACTGATTTCTCAATCGACGGATAATTTTTATTCGTGGATTAAAATTGACGTCTGACAGTTTTTATATGGAAGTATTGTCAAAAATTCAAAATTATTCCTCCGATAAAATTATCGTTGGAAAAACCAGCCCTTAGTAATATAGAGCTAGTCCAGCGAATAGTAATGCCTCCATGGCAAGATGTATTCTATGGCGGGAGCTGTAGAAACCCCCTGGCAATGTCAGCGAACTATCTGAGAGCCTTCCGCCATGGGTACGCCGACTTGGAAATCTCTAAATAAACTTCGAACCCAAGTCGGCTGGAGCAAAGACAATCTCCACAGACGGGGTTTCACGGACGGCTCAGATCTCAAGTACATATGCCGTACCTCCCCACAGACAATGGCCCACCTTCCATCTTGCGCCGCATGCCCTGTCACCTGTGGACTTGATGATCTTATTAAATTATACTTATTGCCATCGATACGCTAACAAGAAGAAGAATTGGCAGCTGTTGATCTCAAAATGGATAACTCTCAAATGGCTATTTCACATTAAAATATACCTAGCGAATCCAAGAATCACGAGTTTCACAGTAGCAGCCTGGAATCTGGATTTGTGCATGGTTACATTGGAGTTAATCATAACTGGCGAAATGTGGGTGTACTATAGGACCACCTCTGCCTAACCCTTTGGGAATTTCAGTCGTGATGTTATGTGTGTGTGAGATATACCTAGCCTGAAAATCAGAATGTTCGGTCATAGTAAGTATTACTGAATGAAAAGTCTGACTTTCGGGCTATATTGTTGTCTGAGTCACGAGTTTCATTTATCATTTAAAAATTTCATGTTTTCTCATTGTTGGATCTTACTTTATTGTTATAAAGCTCATTAACAAGGTGGTGCAAAAGGTACCGAGTCTATGTCAACAAGCCTCACACTCTTGAAGCCCTCAAAGTGAATATCCGTCAAGAATGCGAGGACCTATCGCCCGAAGTTCTGGCAAGAGTGATGGAAAATGCCATAAATCGAGCCCGAATAGTCATCAATTCTGGCGGCGGCCCCTTAGCCGATATCATTTTGTCAACTTAATGGAAAAAAAATTAAGACATCAAATAAACATAACCCAAAAGCAGAACCAAAGTAATTCTTTCATTTAAAAAAATTACAGCCAAATAACATCGGGTCACAACTTTTGCGCACCTTGTATAAAGCTAACCAGAGCTAACTTTGTCAAGGTTGAGTGAAGGCCTAGTGATAAATTGGAACTGGATTTGATGATTCAGAAGGAAGGTGTGGTTACCTAGCAGGTTTCAAAAATACCTACTATAATGGCGCCGATTCCCTTGTTAACAAACTAAACTAAATTTAAGTTCAGTGCATCTTTTTCTTTCTATTTCATTAAGAAAAGGACAAAAGATAAATATTAGTTAGTCCTGTCAAATTAAGATACTCGTACTCCATAGACAATTTAGAGGTGATTAAAAACATGGCTACTAAAAATACATCAATTTACGTCAGGCGCAGACTAATTTGCACTGAACTTAAATTTAGTTTAGTTTGTGAACAAGGGAATCGGCGCCAATATTAAAATTGTGTAAAAAACTATTCATAAATGTAAATTATAGCTCAGGAAGTCTATATAAAATAACATAATTAGGTCACGAAGAAGGATTTCGGCAGATTATTGATCAATTGTCGAGTAATATTGAATGAATCTTTATTAACTTTAATTTAAAATATCTAGCTGTGCTGTTTCCTATTTACACAATTGCAATTCTATACAAACGATGAGTTGCCAATCGTTTCTATTAATTTAATAGCAAAAATATATTTAATAAAAAAGTAGGTATTACATAAAAAACAAACACTCACGATTTTAGTGTGATTGTACAGTATCAATCACAAATAGACAATTGATGAGTAGGTACAGACACTAACAAAAGTGGAGTGTCCACTACTAATTCTGTAGTAATCAATTTACATTTGAATTAAATACACGTATGGAATATTTTGAATCTTCTTCGTCGTGACGCTGCATGCCACGACAATGTATTGAATTTTGTTGGTCCAAAACTTCGCCACTTTCACGGCATCATCGGTGGCAGCGCTGGCAGAGGTCGCTATGGCTGCATTTTTCGGCACAGGTACCAGGATAGCAGCTGGGCCATAGTTTGCGCCACATCTAACTGCATAAACTATGTAGGTAAGGTATATACCTTTACAATTCGTGAACACTTTTCTAATCGATGTTACTGCTGCATCTGTTAGTACATTATGTTATTTACATTATATATATCCGCTACCTACTTAGGTCATCACTAAAAAAATTTTTTTTTTACACCTATATCATAACACAAGTTAATTTGCTAACTTTATTAAAATGAGCTAGGAAGGTACTTTTTTCTTCAACTTCAATTGCCTTGTTAAGTGGACGGAGCACGTAATTAAGGTCAAGTATGTTTTAAATCATTGAACTTTATAATATTAATGGATTGTTTGATGTTTTGTTTCACGACTTGACTATTTTCTGTTACGATAAAAACCATAGATAAAACTAACTCTCAATCTACACATATGTACACTAAAGTTTGCTTTTTAAGCCCAGGTACTAATTTGACAGCCTGTGTAATGTCAAATTTCTATACTAAAAAAAACGAAAAAGCAAGTCTTAAATGTCAGATTAGTATCTGGGATTAAAAACGAACTTTAGGGTCATCTAAAACACAACTTGTTTCAGGATAAGAAACAGTACAGGGTATTGATTGTGTCTAAATGTCAGATAAGTATCTGGGATTAAAAAACGAACTTTATGATCGTCTAAAACACAACTTGTTTCAGGTTAAGAAACAGTAACAGGGTATTGATTGTATCTAAATCAAATTTGTCTAGCCTTTTCCCAACTGTTGGGGTCGGTTTAAAGAGTTTGAGTGCCGTTGTAATTGCAGGTACATGATACATATCAGCGATGCCACTATTATTGCAGATATCAATAGGCGATGGTAACCAAGTAACATCAGGTGGGCCGCCACGTTAGCTTGTTTTCAATCCCATAACATATAACCAGAGGGGCAATTCTCGTAATTTTAAGAACGTTCACAGTCTGAACTCAGTCTCAATCTGTCAAAAATACGTCTAATTTCCCTACATTTTGACAAGTTTTTGACATCTGTTAGTCGCCGAGATGAGACTGGGACTACATTTTCAACGTTTTAAATTGCGAGAACTGGCCTTCAGATGTGTCTTAAAACTCATCATCTGTCTAGCCTTTCTCCAACTATGTTGGGCTCGGCTTTCAGTCTAACTGAAAGCAGCTAAGTACCAGTATTTTACATGGAGCGACTTCTTATCTGACGTCCACAACCCAGTTACTGGGTAACACGATACATTGGTAAGACTGGTTATCGGACTTTTGGGCTTCTGAGTACCCGTACCGACTGTCAAAGAGCCACGAATGACCTCCGGGGCCAACGGCTTGACGTGATTTCCGAGGCACGGAGGGGTCTTGGTATGTAAAGATGGTCACCCAACCACGGACCAACCGCGGCAAGCGTAACTTAACCTGATCGATCGACCGTGCGGATGTTATTATTCAGCCACAAGCCCCACTCATCTACTCATACACTAGAGTTGTCTAAAACACAACTTGTTTCAGAATAAGAACCAAGAAATAGCACCACAATTGCGTAACACACTATCAGTCTCAATCTGAATCATTTTGAAAGATATTGCTAATCCATTGCTTTATATGTTCGAAAAATTTGTTTCCTTACCAACGTAAATAACGCAATGAATGATGTTGAACTGTCAAAATGAAACCTATTGCTACTGATAGTGGTTACGCAATCACCCCACAATACAGAAGACATCGTCGTCAAGTCTTATATTGGTTTTGTCTAAATAAGGATATTAAATTTTAAGCAAACATACAAGTCTACTCAAATTAATGTTTCAAATAGATGTTATTTCAAGTTAAACAAATAAATTTTAAATAAATTTTAATAGGAATTAGGCTGATTTCATGGTGACTAGCACTATTCAGAAATGTTTGGAGTTGTAGCGTAAACTCAACTTTATTGTCTAGGACTTAAAGTTATTTTTCCATAAACTCATATTTGTTAATATTTTTGGCAAATAAATCGCGAATGCATCATAAATTATGCTTTAGATGTGCTTGCTAGACAATCCAAAGCTAAAAATAACATAATCTAGAATAATATAATTCACTAGACGGATGGCAAACTGGTAGTTTTTATTATAAATTTTATGAACATGAAAAGTGAAGTCGATATATTCAGTTTCAGAAAAGTATCAGATGTAAAGTATGATGTAAAAGTATCAGATGAAAATGTAAACAAATGGATCAGTACCAATGGGTGCTTTGTAGCGCCACTTACTTAAATTGAGTGTTTTGATTGTACGAGTATTGTTTGAGTATTTAAACCTAGTACTAATTTTCTAAAACTTTAACCATATTTTTCATTTGAGAATCGCGATAAATTTTATAACCTCAATTTTCATCAGTGAATTTTCAATTAAGTACAATTTAGTAATGTTATTCAAATAATAAATACTAGAAAAAGTGCTGAGACTGAAAGTTGAAATCTTTTAAATGCAAATGAATGTGTTACTAATTCTCTTCGTGGAGTGATTGCGTAAGAATTTAATCTGAACAGGGTTTGTTTATACTTTCCTCAGATAATTTTAGAACAGAGTATACAGTGCACATTGAATGTGATGGAATCCACCTTTGTTTTGCTCACAAAAGCATAATTAGATTGTATCGACAGTAGGAATCCCATTTTTCTAAGTCAAACCGGTTTTAAAATGAATCGGAGCGTGACGCTAACCCTCTTTGCATACACGATTGAAATGAATGTCAAATAAAGAAAAGAAATATAGCTGCAGGATTTACTTGACATTATGCTTACAAAAGGTTAAATAGAAATCTGTTAGGTATAGACAAAAATTAATTAAATTAAGCTGATTTGTTGAATAAAAACTAGATGTTTATATCGAAAGACTGTTTCGATTTTTGGTAGGTAGATAACAATTTTTCACACTTGACTAACAACAAAATAATATTGGCAGCGTAAAAATACGTTTCTATGAATAAACAATCTGGCTAGCTTTTTCCCAACTACGTTGGGGTCGGCTTCCAGTCTAACCAAATGCAGCTGAATTGGCTTTGACTTTACATGGAGGGAGATAGGCATCTATCTGGCCTCCATAACCCAGTTACTGGGTAACACTTTCGATCTTCCGTAACGACTGTCAAAGATCTACAAATGACAGCCGGGACCAACGGCATAACATGCTTTCCTAGGCACGGAGGGGTCTCGATATGTAATGGATGGTCTGATCACCCATCCACGAACCGACTACGGCCACCTTCGATCGACCGTGTGGCTGTTATTATTTAGCCACGAGCCCCACCAAGTTTCTAAAAACAATATTGGTACGTAATGTTCAATGTAAATAAGTAATTTTTTGTCACAGTTAGAGTAATGTCGAAAGCGTCAAGTCCGTCCGTTATATTGTTTAGAAATCATTCATGTTAGCGAGAGGGCGATAATTGAAAACGCATTGACTTGTACAGATGTTATCAAGTGTGGGCAAAGTTGCCCAATTTGTGTATTACCCACCTTATCTCACTGTAATTTTATTGTTTCATCTGATCTTATTGTCGAAAGCTCATGGTTTTTGGAACTGTGAATGACTTCATAATGTTACCTGTGTATTTGCAGGTCAGTGAAATGTTTCTATGTAGGTATGGTCAGCCATAAAAGTCGATTAACACATGACATACACACAACTTTACGCCTTTTTTCCATTGGGGCAGGGGTGCTATGATAAAAAAAAAAGTTATTTACAAGGCAACTGAGTGGAAACGCCGGAATGGGACGCCCCTGGAGGATGTCCTCCAAGGACTCCATGTGACCTTATTGGTGATGTTCTTCAGAAAGATCAGGTTCGAAGTACCTACTCGCAATCGGCGTGCGTGTATGACCAGGGGGTCTACTACGAAGTGCAAAGTGCGAATGTTCGGATCGGACCGACACATGGCCGAACCGAATATTATTGAAAAATGCGAAAAAAGTTCGGATCGGCTCAGTTGGGTCGGGACCATAGTCAATATTTGAGAGTGTAGGAGTATAGGATCGGGACCGACCGAACCAAATAGTAACTTCGTAGCAGGAAACGGCCGAACATTCGGCCGATACAACTTTGGACCCCCAGATTTATGAACGTAAACGAAGCAAAGGGAGTATGTAAGGTTCGATTAACACTTCAGTTTATTATTCTTCTTTAGTTATTGAATAAATAAAAATAAAAAATCTGACTGATATAAAAAAGATCGTATCATTTTCTTATCTATTACGTGAACTGCTGAAAAACCATGTATCGAATCCTTGTGCAGCAATTTGGACCATAAGCAAAAGTAACAATGTTAATCGACTTTTGTTGTTGACTGTACTTACATAAACCCATAATCAGCCTATAACATTTTCATTACTTGAACACAGGCCTCCTCTCAGTGAGATGGAGCGGGCCGTAATCCACCACGCGGGCCCAGTGCGATGGTTTGAACAATGTATGAACTGAATCGAGATATTTTTAAACTAAATCAGGCGAAGTAGAGAGAACTGCTTTCATTTTTAAATGCAGATCAATAGAGAAGTTCAATAGAGTCTACGTTTTGAAAGCTAAAAATCTGTTGTCTTAGTAAATAGAACTAGGTATACTTGACTGCAACTATGTACCTAAGAGGTGACAATGTTTGATTTTGGTACAGTAGGTAGGAACTAACACTGATTTATTAGTCTTTGACAGTTCGTAAGAAATATTGCGTCAAACGCACGTTAAAAATAATTTACAAAACTCCAGTAATACTTAGCTGTGTGGTTTTCTATTTAGCTGCTAGACATGTGGTAGGCTGCCTAACAACAGGGTGGCAGGGACGCACAACCTGTTATCATGGAGTACATGATTCTGAACCCTCCACCGTTGAAATTTTTCCTCAGTTATTAAAAACAAAATTAGCTGTTTCATGCATTTTGAGCGAAGCATGCACTGCATTGCACTTTTCTATGAAATATCAAATTTTGTTTTTGATACCCGACGATATATTTCTAGAAGGGCTTGTGGCTAAGTAATAACCGCCGTACGGGTCGATCGATCAGGTTAAGCTACGCTTGTCGCGGTTGGTCCGTGGATGGGTGACCATCTTCACATATCAAGAACCCTCCGTGCCTCGGGAAGCACGTTAAGCCGTTGGTCCCGGCTATCATTCGTGGATCTTTGACAGTCGTTATGGGTCGTCAGTAACCCGAAAGTCTGACAACAAGTCTTACCAAGGGGTATCGTATTACCCGAGGTCAGATACGCAGTCGCTTCATGTAAAATACTGGTATTCAGCTGCATCCGGTTAGACTGTAGGCAGATGATGACCCGACGATATATTTCCACCCTTTTTTTTTTTTTTTTTTTCGGGATGGGAAATCATCAAATGACCCCTCCCGCTCTGGGTGGAGCGGAAGGGAGTGTCAGACTCTTACTGACTAAAACCCACCCATGTTCCTTCATTCGCCCTTTATGTTCCGGGGGTAGCGGTAACCCTTTCGGACAATCCCGCTGATATTTCCACCCTTGGGGTTTAGAATCGTGTGCTGAATTCATGTTACAGTTTGCGCGTCGATGTCCCTGCCACCCTGTACCTATAACTTAATAAAAAGATGCTTTCGTTATCTTTGGTACAGACGCCAGCAGGTCAAGCTACCCGAAACTGTCAAATTTTCCCAATCATCCTTGAACCTTAATGCTTTAGCGATAAAGTTGAAAATCTATTAAAGAAATTTGACAGATTGTAGTAACTTGATGTGCTGGCGTCCGTACTTGGTATATCCCATCACCTTTAGTTATTTTTTCCGGTGTCGTTATTTTTATGATATTTGAGCAAGCAGGTAGGTACGTAATTAATTTTAATTTTATCGTTTTATCAGTAGGTATGTTATCGCTCGATCATCTCCTTGATTTTTCCGAAAGTTCAAGACGCATTCTGTATACCTACATAATTAATAATAAAATTACATGAGTCGCTTGGTATGTCGATATAAAGTAGGATATGTCCTTCCCCAGAATTTAAAGTATCCCCATACCAAATTTCATCAAAATTGGCCCAGCCGTTTCGAAGATTACTAGGAACAAAAAGACGGATAGACCAAAATTAAAAAAAAAAATGTCGCTGGAAGATAACTGATTTTATAAGGAGTAACTTAGGCTAATTATTATTTAATCGGATCTCTAATTATTTTTCTAACATGATTAGGGTTCCGTACAAAAAAAACCTTTTCACGCCTAATACCACTGATCGGATTTCGAGGCAAGGAGATAAATGGCATCCTGGTTTCCCAGGATGCCATTTACTGATTTTTTTTTAGTTGAGTTTACTTTTCGTCCCGATAGCGGTTTCCCGTGGGATAATTGCCAGCAGAAGTTAGTGCTTATAAAAATTAGAAGTATTTCACTTATTGCACAAGATAGGTACCTAAATAAATTACCTACTTTAAACTATAGGTTTTTAATTAAATTAATTAAAATTATCTTCCTTACAATTACAGACGGACACGCCATGAAAAAGACAAAATAACGGCACCCAACCATAATCAGTAAGTACTACTTATACCCAGTAGCTCTAAGCACAACTTAACTATAATTGTTTAGAAATAATTATAACCATTATCATATTATCGTCATTACAAGCTTAACAACATGTTGCGACAAGAATGTTAAGTGCGTACACATACGACAATAATTACTACATTATATCATTACCATTTCATACATCTTACGAAACTCTATATAAAATAATAATAATAATTGTTAGTGTTATTTCATTACAGCGCGTCATCTGCATGCTTCTCCTGCTAAGTGGTTGTAAAAACAAACATTATAGCCTTAGGCAGTAATTAAACATGTACTCCATATAACTACACGTGAAGAAGCTTTGAAATGTCAAGAACTTAGGTAGAAAAAAAAATTCCTTAATTTTTTTATAGATGGAAATTTATATTCAGCCTTCTGGGAGACTGGTGTCCTAGGCCAATATAGGTGGGAAACGATGAAGTAAGCATTTGACGACCTAATGATGTCTTTAGGGGAAAAACTGCTGAAATTGGCTATACAGCTCATTTTTTTCGCTTTAATTCTATTTTTTTTAACTACCCTATGCTGTCTCATTCCTGGGTAAATACCTCACTCCACTTCTACCATCTCTCGTGAGCCCGCGCGTGCTCCTTCCAGTTTTGACGGAACCCTCCACCCTACTTCTATATTATATGCGGTGCGGTTGTGGAATTCACTACCGCCTGACATTAGGCCAACTGCCAAACTGTTGCAGTTTTTAAAATAAGAGTGAAAGAACACTATCTGTCCACTTCATCATAGTTGTGTATGTATTTATTATTTTGAATATGATATTTATATCCTTTATTTCAATGTAAACACATATAACTTATATTTTTAAATATTAGAATGTAAAAAATATAAAAAATAGTAGCCCACTGTATCGGGAACAGGGTCCAAGCTACCGGTGGTCAGGGCTCTAGAGAGAGGAACCTCCTGACTATGCGAGCCGTGTCCAGAAGTACCGCTTTCTGAATCAAGCCCTTGATCCAGCTGCCCAACGAGAGCCTCCTCAGGTGTTGGTCGAAGCTCTTGGCTATTAAGCCATTGGCTGTCACGACTATCAGCATAATGATCGCTGAGTCCCACATGTCGACAACCTCGTGAGCCAAGTCAAGATACTTGATTTGTTTATCTTTCTCGGCTTTCACGAGGTTCTCATCATGCGGGACAGTTATGTCAACAATCATCGCGCGCCGCTCTGATCGATCCACCACCACTATATCAGGCTTATTGGCAACAATAGTCCTGTCAGTGATGATGGATCGATCCCAGTACAACGTGATATTTCCATTTTCGAGAACTGGGTCGGGCACATACCTGTAGTACCACCTCCGATTCCACAAGGTTGTATTTCAGAGCAATTTATATTTATATAATTATTATCATTCTAGTGATATTTATTTTAGAAGTATGTATGTATGTTTATTTGTATGTATGTTAGTATATTATCGTAATTTTTGTTTAGTTTATTAAGTGAATTGTTTTTGATTTCATGTATTATTTTTTTGTCTCCTTTATTATTTCACATGCTGTCTCCATCTCTGTATCTGTTGTCCTGTCTGTGTTCTGCTTTGAAGAGAATGGGTGCTAGCATGGGCATATGCGACAGGTCAGCTTTGACTCTGCTATGCCACTGGTAATGCAGCTGTCCATATGCGTTGGTAATCTCTTTATATCAAGTGGGCCATTAGTCATGAAATAACATAAAACAACAAGTATCTAAAAGCTGTAAAAGCTACTAAATAATTAATGTATTATTTGATTTATTTACATACATAGTATTGCGCAGGCACAGTACGTCATCGCACGATCACATCAGGGTGTTTTAGATCCTGATGCGTGATCGATGTTCCTCTGATAACGGAAGCGAACGTGTTATCAGTGGCAAGACTTGATTGATTACTGTGCGTGCAACTTGAGTTTTAGAGTACAACAATATGTATATTTATCGTGGTTGTTTTATGTGGCCATCTGAAGGTGGGTGACGGTGGTTGGCTGTGGTAACTCCTTTATTATCACAGTTTATGGAAGTCTACAATACGTAGTCAAAAGCCTCACAGGTGTATCAGCATCCTATTCAGGATTGTAATGCTCACACGTTATGATATTTCAGCTTGCTAATTGATTCCAATTAGCAAGCTGAAATGTCATAATATTATATTATACCCTGTACATTAGGTAAACCGTTTTTTTGACAGATGAAACTAGTGATTGCAGCAACACACAATACATTGATTGATACACGTACCGTATTATTATATATGTAAGAAGCCATAAATAATATAATTCAATAAGATAAGGCAGTTACATATTTATTTTATTACAAATTTTAAAGTTAACTTTTACGTAATCTAGAATACATATGTACGTTCTAAGACAGCTATCAAAAAATGGACAGGGTATAGTCAAAAACCTCACAGGTGCATTAGGATCCCGAAACAATTAGCAAGATGAAATGTCTTATGTGCTTGTAATATTACATTAGCAACCTGCGTGCCATTCTAACCGATACTGATTCACTTGTGGGTACTTTTCCAGACATGGTCCTTCACAGAGAGGACTCTACTACTATAACCATTAATACCTTACTAATATTGTCCAAGACATAATTACGTTTTTAAATTCAGACAAACATTAGCTTAAATTACAGAAACATCACGAACAAAGTAAAAGTCAAATGAAGATTCAATCTCCAACTCACTCACAACAATATAAATAATATAAACTCATTACCAGTTGAACTAACGGATAAATTACAAGATACAACATTGTTTGTTTTGCAAAATCAATGTCTTATGGAGCTCAAAGCACTAAGTTATGAAATAACGGATATTATTAAATCAAAATACTATAACGAAGTGTCTGGCCACACTGAAATATCATTCGGACATCACACACTGATATTTAACACACGATTTAACATATCATTGACCAACTTTGAAATAGTAATTGTCTGACATTTTTCTCATAATGGCCAGCGCGCATTGGATTCGTCTTCTTATGCTCATAAAACACAAGGTCTGTATGTTAGTACATCTTAAAGGCCGGCTCGAGATTAACAAGAATGTTTCTCACATGAACTACATTGTAAGAATTGAAATGTGCATCGAATTTATATATTTTTTCGAGGACTTTCAACGTTTATGGCGAATTGGTAATACAAGCAGTGCCCGTGGCTCTGTCCTCAGATATCGTTACGTACTTAATTATTATATTAGTTCGTAATAGCTAGAAAGGGGGTGACTACCGATATGACGAATAATGAAGAAGAATGGAAGAAAAACACATGTTTCGCCGACCCCAAATAAATTGGGATAAGGGCAGGAGAATGATGATGGCCAAATGAGTATTGATTGTGGTACTCACTTACTTACATGTAATGTAGGTATAGTTAGTTAGAATGTCTATCGCTAGCAGTAAGTTTAATGTGTTAGATATTTTTCATAATGAATAGAATCAGAATAATCAGCCTTTAATTTTCCAACTGCTGGGACACAGGCCTCCTGTCTGGGAGAGGGAGTGGGCCGTAATCCACCACGCAGGCCCAGTGCGGGTTGGTAGATGTCACATGTCTTAGAATTTTTGGTTCCTCTCGATGTTTTCCTTCACCGTTAGGCTCTGACTGATTTGACAGGACTAAGCTAATATCTATCTTCTGTCTTAATGAAATAGAAAGAAAAAGATGCACTGGACTTAAATTTAGTTTAGTTTGTGAACAAGGGAATCGGCGCCAATGTATAATATTTTACACTAATCGAGTTGTATAATATTACATTTAAAATGACATATTGACATGATTGGGCAGAGGGGTGCCTACATATAGTAGGAATAGGGGCGAGGCTGTTTCCATCAACCGGGCACAAATCCAGACTCCAGGCTGCTATAGAGGAATTCCAAATGGAAAAACCCAACTCTCTGACTCTCTACCTGGGAATCGAACCTCCAAGGCCTCATGCTCAGCAATAGCGCTTGCAACTAACCAACCAATGAGGCAGTAAGTTTAAATGTTTAGTTAATTTTCATAATAGGGTACAAATAATTCCATTGTTAAAATAAGGTAAGAATGGTGATACGTACCTCCTATTGGTAGAGCTAGATCAAAGCCTACCGCTAAGCTGAATGAAATTCCATTATATTGTACAATATTTTACATCACATTAATATATTTGTGTAAACGTTTTAGCCTAGAGGAAATCTAGTTGTATAATAATTGTTACTGTATAACCAACCTTCATAACGAATAGCTTGCTGTGACTCAAACAGTGCTAGATATCTTATATACCTATCTGAATATATTATCTTTGGTTATATTTAAAGCTCATCGTAGCTCAGCTAAATATAGTTGCAGCTAATTTAATTACGTCTGGTCTGACTAGAAATACGAGCTGAACTTTAGCAGAACATTGTTCATACATTATTATTTATACATATTCTATCCTACTAATATTATAAATGCGAAAGTTTGTATGGATGGATGGATGGATGGATGGATGTTTGTTACTTTTTCACGCCAAAATTACTGAACGGATTTGGATGAAATTTGGCACACAGATAGTTTATAACCAGGATTACCACATAGGATACTTTTTATCCCGATATTCTCACGGGATCGAAACTTATGCGGTTGAAACCGCGCGGAGTAGCTAGTTATATTATAAATTAATGTCGCTTTTCGTTTCTGTCTGTGTGACCCGTTGTTATTCTATCCGCAGCAGATTTTGATGCAGTTATCACAATTTTTTTTTGTTATCCTACTTTGTGTCCCACTGCTGGGCAAAGGCCTACCCTTGTTTCTTCCAAACCTCCCTGTCTTATGCGATCACTGACCATATTGGCCCTGCCAATGTTACCACATCGCCGTGGTCTACCTCGACGGCGATGTCCTCCCTCAGGCTATCACTATTATTTAGAGAATCTACTCCGGAAGTTTTATGTGTACAATTAATTAGTTTCTGCCCGTGACTTCGTCTGCGTGAAATATCTGGTTCCCCCGACCTACACCGTCGCCTCGCATCGCCTTCCAGGGATCTTCCTTGGTTTTCGCATAGCGTTCATTCGGACTTTTTTTTTTGCTCGGCTCCTAATGGTCCTAACATGATGTTGAATGCAAGAATTTGGCTATCAAATGCAAAAAGATTTGTCTAAATTCGACTGTTACTCCCAGTTATTAGCGCGTTCAAACAAACAATGAAACTCTATGTGTATAGCTTTATTTTTAGTATTTAGATTAATATAAAACTTATCCTACTAATATTTTAAACATGAAAGTTTGTATGGATGGATGGATGGATGTTTGTTACTCTTTCACGCAAAAACTACTGAACGGATTTGGATGAAATTTGGCGCACAGATGGTTTATAACCAGGATTATCATATATAATACTTTTTATTCCGATATTCCCACGGAATCGAAACTTATGCGGGTGAAATCGCGGGGCGCAGCTAGTATATAATAAAGAAATCTCGATATTTTGACAAGTCTAAAAACAGTACGAAGCAGGGGCGGGTCGCTAGTTATGAATAAATGGTTGAAACTTTAATGTCCAATGTGAGGTATGTTGCCAATAGTATTGAGCATATTGTAGTGTGTTTCATCATCGATGCGTGCGCCAGAGTATCGTAAAACGTGTTAAATCTCACCACAAGACTCCACCCATATTATGTAGGTTTAAATGTCACAGTCGTTCATAAATATCCGACATTAATAAATTGACTAAATGGACAATAGTGACCGTTTAAAAACGTGGCGTATTGTTTATATATGTCAATAATCCTGTTTTTTCGAATCTTTGGTATTACTCAAGCTTTTATCGACACATCTGAAGCGCCTACGCATTACTATGTAACCAGGTAGGCCGAGCCTTTTCCAAACTGTGTTGGGGTCAGCTCGCAGCCTAATCAGATGAGGCTGAATTTAAGATTTTTCACGGCTCAGTCTTTATATGTAAAGGATCGTCCTTTACTCCAAGGCTTGATTTTGTGAGAGCTGTTTGCACATAATAAATCCATCCACTTTTCTACATAACCTACCTGGGGGATGTGTGTACACACGTCGATCTGGAGATTCTACCAAACAACCTATGTTTCGTGAGTGTTCACTACACAGCAGGTCGGGTCTGCCTCCATTTGGTAAAACATTTTTCGTTCGATTGTTAAACGGAACGAGATGAATTTCAATATCGAATCGATAACATATAAAATTGATTCATGCCGTTATAAAACAACACGAACATCGGTTTGTTCGACATGAACATTTTGTGTTTATTGAACAAAGTCGTGTAACTAATGGCATGACTATTATGTGGTACAGAGAGATTAACAAAATAGTGAGATAAGTATTTTATAGGTGTTGCGTGTTACCTTTTACATTAACATTTCAACTCTATCTCATTATTTCTATATTTTTATCACATATAGCAGTAATTGAAGATTGCGTTTTAAATTTGTACACATCGTAGGTAATTAAAATAATGATAGAAGATTGGTGAAACTGTGTGACTTAAATATTCCACGCAAACAACACCTTCCCCAGCTGTTGTAATCAATTTTAAGTTACCAATACCTACTGTGCAGAAACATTGGAGGTTAATTAAATTATTGATTGCTCTCGTAAATGTCAACACTATCTTCTCAAAAATTAATATCCTGTTTACATAAATAAACTGCAGTAGGTACTACAGTTTCTTGTATAAAACTGCATAAATATTTCTAGTAAAATTTTATGACCATATTTTAAGTCTCAGGGTCAATGTGTCGTGGTGCATTAGAGCATTTAGTCAAAACTGTGGCTGACCGCAGAAGGTTATATGTTATCGCCATGGAAAATTAAGAAAATCGTTTAGATTTAACAATTCTCATTATTTCCGTCGTTTAAAAATATTATTATTTTGAATTATTTTCCGGTTTCGGCGTTTTGTTTGTGCAGAATAAAATGTTTTTCTTTCTTTTCTTTTTCATTCTGTAAATGAATCCCAGAAGGCTCAGACTGATTTCATCTTTTCATTACTACTAATAACATAACACAATATAACTTCAAGCCAGTAATCCACGAAGGGTTTGGTAGAGGTGTACTTATATTACCTATAGTACACCCACACCCACCCAGTTGTGTTTAAGTCCCATCTAATAGGGGGCGAGCCTATTGCCGTCAACCGGGCACAAATCCAGGCTCGGGGCTCCTACTGAGATATTCCTGATTGAAAACCCCAATAACACTTTACCCAACCTGGGGATCTGGAGGAGCTTATGCTCAACAGTAGCGCTATATACTACTTATATTATTGAAAAAAAAACGACTATTTAAATATGTTACAACAATAAGGCTTAATTGCTTATTTATGCTGACGTTACGGTAAGGTACATAATACTGGGTTGCCGAAATATATTGCAAAACTTAATTTAAATCTTTATCATCTCTCTGACTGATCTGACCAATTATGAGCTAACCACATAACGCGTTCCCCTTTAAAACTTTTAGGCGCTTCAAGAAATGCCCTTTAGTTTACATGAAACTTATCTCAAGAATAATTGTGACAGTTTGAAATAAAGCTCAAAGTCAAATCGCAAAATTTATTCCTCAGATAATTATTTTAATATAGAAAAATCCTTAATCATTTTATTTAATAAAAACTTTTACAGCCAATGTACATTTAGCCAACAGCAGTAAAGAATTATTTACACTAAATGGCTCGCATCGCATCGGATCGGAACAGATTTTACAATCTTTACACGATATTAAATCGTGTACACAGTAGAAGACAGTATTTAAAGTCTATATTAACTTGCCGCGTACAGCAGCTTGACCGCGGGCGTCTTTCGCGACACGCGATCATAGCCGAAAGTATGCTGCGACGCGCGATCGGCTCCGTTCGCCTGTCGTCGTATCCGACCGAATCCTTTCGGCATTAGAACACGTCAACACGGTAGGAAGAAACTCTTTGACTAGGCGCAGAAACGGATACCTTCGCAAGCGACGGTACGGAGCCGATCGTATGCGTCGACATCCGGCCGGAGGCGATCGGCTGTCGTCGCATCCGTTCGTATTTTTCGATCCGATGCGATGGGAGCCGTTTAGTGGAAATCATCTTTAAGATTTCCCATACAATTATATTGTTTAAAAATATAGTAAAACTAAAATATTTACAGGTCCAAGTGGTTCGGAATTAGAACGTTAGGTAGCAACCCGCCCGATCATGGTGCATTCAAACCTGTTTCCCCATAATGTTCCCACTTTTGGGACACAAGCCTCCTTTCTGTGAGAGCGAGTGGGCTGTAATCCACCACACGGGCCCAGTGCGAGTTGGTGAATGTCACATGTCTTCGAATGATTGATGCTAGGACAAGCCGGTTACCTCACGATGTTTTCCTTCACCGTTTTGAGAGCAGCGGCGATGAAATTAAATACGCAGGGTATAAAGTGCCTGCCTGGGTTTTAACTCACGACCTACAACTCGAAAGTCGGGGCTGATACCACTGGGCCACAATGTTCCCACAGCTGGGACACAGGCTTCCTCTCTGTGAGAGGGAATGGGCCAAATGACTAATTGCTTGACCTTATCAACCCGACAACTAATACGGCCAATGACCAAACGCACTTCGCACTTTCAGCCATTGTCTATGATATTACATCCACGAACTTATTATACAACTATTTTGTATGTCAGTCGGTAGCACAATACAGCGATTAATCATTGGCATGTGTAATATGATCTTGTGAAATACGTACTTGGGAAGATATGAGATGGTATCTGCCTTCATCTTCATCTGAGCATTGTAGGGTTGGATCAATGGAACCCTTTGTTTTAATGTATCAATCTGGTTTTGCTTGTAAATTTTCCGGGTTAACGACCACGACGAAAATCATTTATCATTCAGTGTAATGCAACTTTGGTTCGATAAGAGCTGTGTCTGAGCAACTGTACTGATTTGGCCGAATAAACCGCTTGTGAGATGATTTTGGTCTGTTAGTGAACAATTTTCCTATATAGTTTCCATCTTCACTAAACGTACTCGTACTCGCACTAAACGTACTCGTAAAGTGATGTATATTTTTAAAAACGTTGACTCTCCGAACAGATCAGGAGAGCCGCATTTAATAGAGACAATCAATTGTATGCTTTTGCACGGAAAATTTAATATTTTTGTGATTTTCACAAATAATATTAACTATAATCAGGGTAAAACGGCTTGATTAACAGATTTTTCCAAGCATCAATAACTCAACATAGCTATTTCTTCGGATTTACAGGAACTTAATATAGGTACAGGACTATTTTCAAAATTATATAAAAGATAAAATATATAAAGGAAAAAAGATTGAACGTTAGAGTGATGGCTGACAAGGGAAAATGGAAGAAAAAAGACGTGTTGCGCTGATCCGCAGTAAAATTGGACAAGAGCAGAAAGAAGAAAATACAATATAAACACTTTGTAGGCGTAGGGCCAGATACATCTGTGATACTTCTAAAAAACCCTTTGGCCCTGATCTCAAACATTTACCGATTTTTTTAGTGATCGCGGCATTTACATATATTGGATTTTTGTTCAATTAACTATAATTTATTAGATAATTTGTTTCTTCTTCCTTCCGCATTTGAGTTCTACGTGTCTTGTGGTCGTGATTGCCGTAATTATAGATACGATCAAAGCACATACCACAAAACAACTTACCAACTAACTACTGAGTACGGTGTGAGGAACCGCTTCTCTAGTACTAAGTTGGGTCAAAACTGGGGTCTACTCCCTAAACACGAAGTCCGTAGTTTCGAATGAAGTTACGTGTGTTTAATTGTCTGTAGTACTTACGAACATAAAATTAGGTCGGAGCGTGAACTAAGAATGAATGACAACACGATTTGACAGCTGTCCCTATACCAGAAGTGTTTTTGCTGGTTCAAAAAATTTATTTAGACACTTGTTTTGACCGATCAACTACTTTCAGATGGGCCCGTATCTTCGTTGACCGATTTCAAAAGTAGGCACCCTGGGCATGTGCTAAAGTAACAGATTCCTTATTAAACGTACTTCTGACTCAGATTGAAGGGAAACATTGAAGGGGAACCTGGAATTTGGTGGCCTCAAATGATAATGTTGATCTAGTGCATTTTCTATAATAATATTACAAAGCGGTAAAAGGGGGTTACACTTCGGAACTACTGATCTGATTCCGAAAATTCTTTCTCTAATGGGATAGTATTACCCAGTTTCATAGGACATATTGTATGTGAAAACACGAAATGTCACCCGGACGAAGTCGCGGGCAGCAGCTTGTCTGTTATACGAGAAGATGTTTTTGACTTTATCCTAATACTAGCTGACCCAGCGAACTTCTTGCCGCCTCAGAATCAATAAGAACGAATGTATGAAAAAATTAATACCTAATTATCATCATTCTTATTTTGGGATTTTTTCCCATGTTTTAATAGTTTTTTTTTTTTTGTTTAAAAAAACGTTGCCCCACATTAGGAATTACTCCTGTAGCGTGGGTGCGTTTACAAACATTTAAACTCACATACACAAACAGCCAGACCCGGAACAACTACCTGTAGGCAATACAAATATTTGTTCCGTGCGGGAATCGAACCCGCGACACGCAGCGCAGCAGTCGATCGCTCAGCCACTGCGCCAACCGTGTCGCCAAAAGTTATTCTGCTATTCGGGGCGGAGATAAATCCAACAAATCAAAGATCATAAAAATCGGTCCAGCTGTTCTTAAGTTATAAATTGAGAAACTAACCCGACTTTGTTTTATTAATGTAGACATAGATTTACGAGTTATTCCGGTCGGATCCCCTACACAAGTTCATACGTATTATTTTAAGAAACAATTGTAACCCGGCTGATGAGGTAGTTAAAGACAAACATGCGACGCATACGCCATATTACAGTCGTTTTTCTAAAGGAATCTGCCTGGCCAAGATATAGCACTACCAGTTTGAATCACGGGAAAAACTAAAGTTTGGATTACTTTAAAAACGTACCTATTCTTGGCCGTGCCGAAAGAGATTTCTAAAGATTCTGCCCTTTAAAAACTATATAGAATTCATTAAATAGTTAGGTTTGACTACTTGGCAATATGTCAAAACCATAAAACTGATGGAATGGATGAATTATGACTATGCTGAATGAATAGCTCCATTGTAATTTTATGATCTTTTTAATAAAATGTAATAATATAAATTTAACAAAACATACCTACTGGGATTCATTCTGCTAACTATAGTTATTACCTATGTTGGGATTATTATTAAATTATGTAAAGTAACAAAATACTCAATACAAAATTACCTATAGACTAACGATCATAAAATTTGCAAGTACTAAAGCTAACTTATACACATTTTTGAACAAAGTAAGCTTATTTAACATATCATTCATACAAAACTATGTCATTGCCGTACTGGAGCTTTTATAAGTAATTAAAAAAAAACATCGGAGCTTCGCCCAAAGTTCATCTTATTGTTTCGGCCGCCCATAAATCCATTGCAGGCGATGTGTGACGTCACTACGTGCACGCTTGCAACTAAAAGGCTATATAAGCACTTTCACTGTGCGAGCGCGTGAGTCGCGGGATGACACCGCGGATACACGCATGCGCACTCTGACCCCAGCTAGCGCGCCTAACGGACATTAATTCATATTTGAATTTTGATATATATTTGTGTGAGTGACGTAGTGTCGTGTATTTTCTTGTGTGCAAGGTGAGTTCTTTTGATTTGATTTTTATCGATTTTTCGTGTTACATTGTTTTAAAAAAAAAAAAATGATTGATCTGAAAAAAAATGTAGATTATTGTATCCAGGATTAATATATACAGTTTTATTATGTCAACAAAAAAAAATATTTTGAAAAATATTTTTAACGATAAAAATATATTATTTATAAAAAAAAAAAACAATTACAATACGGTTAAAAACTCACAATACCAGTAAATATTAAAACAATTAAATTAAAAGCTTAGTTCCTTAAAATTCGGAAATAAATGATCGAAGCACGTACGCGCATCAAAAAGACATCAACGCGCAATCGACGCATTGACATACGATTACGATGGAACACTCCCGCGCCGCCTACTTGCGTCCGCAATAGTGACCGGATCAACTATGGAAGGAAGAATAGAAGTACTTGCATCGTTAAAGTTATTATTGCAAGCTTTTGTGCTATTGCACAAAAGCACATACGAGATAAATAAGAAAAATATTTCTTAAATAAAAAAAGTTTTTTGTAGTTTTTCACAAGTTTCTATTAACCTAGTTTTAAGAACAAATTGTATTATTTATTTATGGTTTATTAAGCATTTTTAATATAATCACGCCCTATAACGCGTGCATGATCGCAGACGACCCATGAAACTGGGTTAAACCTACACTTATTATATGTGCGTGAAGAAAATCGTTCCGCATTTTCATTTTGATTACTTAATGTTTGATAAAAATTGTCGTTCCGAAATGTTTTGTTATAATGACCTATTTGCAAGTTAACGAATGCTATAGCTAATTGCTTGGTTGTAGATATTTCAGAATCGGGTCATTTTCAGACTTAGTTTCACAAGTTTAAATCATAACATAAAACGTGATTATATTTTTGAGTTAATCTCAAAAGGTCAAATCACTTGACACCAATAAAATACCTACAATCTACAGTATTTCAAAAAACTAAGCTCTACCCTACAAATAACTTTAAATTTACCGATAGGAGCCCGGAGTCTGGAATTGTGCCCATAAATGCAATAGACTCGCCCCGTATTACATGTAATACGGTACGGTTATCTTTAAGTCCCATGGGACTACTAACTGGCGAAATGTGGGTGTGCCATCGGCACCTGTTCATATTATTATTTGATCCGTGCATGATGACGCTAAACACTTCACATTACCAATTTACCGCCCTGCCGGGTGAGATACATCTGAATGAACATCAAATTAGACCAGCTTAACGAATACTGGCTTCCCTCGAGGCGATTGACCCCCTGCCTAACCCTTTGGGAGTTAAAGGCGTGACCTTATGTTGCGTGTTTAAATATAAAATAAACCACTAAACAAAATAACTAGCGGTATATAATTAACCCTATAAATAAATATCAAAAGCTGAGCTTTATCGACTTTTAACTCGTGCACGTGAATATATGCACCCACTATTGTCTCATGCGCCGGCGCATCCGACCTTTAGTTACGTATCGAAGATGTACCGTGATGAATATTAAAAGGAATTGGATACAGTCTAAAGAGACTGTTGCGAAATCACTATTAAATATTTACTCGTAAAACGTCTACGCATCAAAATTGCATTAGTGTTATTTGATTTTATACATATGGTACTTCGGATGTCATTACTATGCAATTTATTATGACTACGACACATCGCGACTACGCCTACGAAGTATTTCAATCCGATGGAAAATGTAGGAGGTCACAGTGCGGGTTTACACGTTAAATGCCAAGCCCATATAATAGAGTGTACTTAGTGGGAAAATCGACCTAAATGGTTTAGCATTTGAGTTAGGAGATGATCTATTCTGATTTGAAACGGATAATGATATCCGTTTGTAGTTTGTTCCACTTCAGGGCAAGGGTCTCTTAAAGGATCGAACATTGATCACCACGCTTATTAACTGCTTGGTGATTCTGGCAATTGAAACTTCATCATGTAAGCTATGTCCTAGATAAGTATCAGCACAAAAAAAATTAAGTGCGAGCTGAAGTGGCAAAGTGCGCGCCTTATTAGCCTTAGAACGAATGACCGTTGGGGTAGACGTGTTCTTGAATGGAGACTGAATTGGCAAACGTAAGGTAGATCGCCCTCAGGCTAGATCAAACGACGATCGTCACAGGGTGGTAATTGGAGAGGCAGTCCAGCAGTGGACTGCTGTAGAATGATGACGATGACAAACAAAATTGGAAATAATTTTAGTACTTGCCAGGTTCTTAGCAGGTACTTAAGTATCGGGGTCAACTATTTTAATTCATGTAAATCTATAAACACAACGATTTAATTACAGTTTTTCACGTGGGATTTAGACGTATCTTTTGACAACTCGTTTATCAAAATCTATTGAGCCATCCAGATTCTACGTGAGAACTAACTGACTGACACACTTTACTTATCTTGCCTCGTTAATGATGTAAAAACTTACACTGACTTTGCATGTTAAGTTAATTCCCGTAAAAACTGTTGTAATTAACACTCAAACCATTAATTTCAATCATATATAACAACATTTTAATTATTACGCACATAATTAGGTTATTCCGGAAAAAAACTGTATAATAATCATATTTAAATAAAATATAGTCTCCTTCGTAAAACGGAAAACGTTTATAGAATTAGTTACATAAATACATATTCAGTATTCTCCTTATAGATACAAAAACTTAATAATGTGCGTAATATTATCACATTATTAAGTCATCTCGACTATGTCATATGTCATTTACCTTACATAAGAACACATTCCAAGCAATATGTAGGTTTATACTTAGTTTTCATCCATTCTAAAAGAAAGTACGAAGGTCAGAACCACTTGTCCGACCTTTGACAAGTCGGAGAGCCTGTTTGTGATGCACAAACTGGCATAGTTTCCACTTTCAGTTACTAGCATTCCGTCTGGTTATTATAATTTACTAGTCATTTCTGTGGTCATTTTATCACAGTAAGATTGCGCAGACAATGGCGCCGATTCCCTTGTTCACAAACTAAACTAAATTTAAGTTCAGTGGATCTTTTTCTTTCTATTTCATTAAGAAAAGGACAGAAGATAAATATTAGTTTAGTCCTGTCAAATTAGTCAGCGCACGTAAATTCACGTATTTTTAGTAGCCATGTTTTTAATCACGTCTAAACTGTCTATGTGGTATCTTAATTTGACAGGACTAAACTAATATTTATCTTATGTCTGTTTTCTTAATGAAATAGAAAGAAAAAGATGCACTGAACTTAAATTTAGTTTAGATTGTGAACAAGGGAATCGGCGCCAGTGTCGTTTTGGCACTCAAAATATTGGCATAATTCGATCTTTATACATCCGTTAATTTATGTTAGATAAAATCAAAGATATTAATCGTGATCATTAGCATATAATTACCTTGATTTAAATGGATAAAACAAGGAAAATTTCGACATATTAAGTAGAAACGTATATCGGTAAATATTACTAGACAAGGACGTAGCTTCAGTTAAAAAAAATCGCGAAGTCATTGCAACACCTAGGTTAAAAAACCAGAATTCTTTTTTTGGGCATAAATCCAAGGAGGCCAAGATCGCATTATAAACAGCCAGAATGTCTAAATGAGATGACACTAGTGACCTGAATCTAGCTTGTTAACTATTCGTACGGCGGAGTTCATTAAGTGGAGATGAGAGATATGCCTGGAGCTACGCAACAATGGGTTGTGTCGGGCGTGCGGTTTACCGTCCGCCGTCCGGTAGCGGTCACCGTACATCATGCGTTTTGAGAGTTATTACTTGCCTTTTCACGGGTTACAAGATTATTTGTATGTGTCTCCTATGTATGTATATTACTTTAGACTTACTTATTAGGGAGATTTTGTTAATTTAGACTATATTGATATCAGCAGGTATGAGCTTTGTAAAGAATACGTTACACTTTTCAAAGGCAATTTTGTTTGTAATGAAGTAACCGCGCTATGAAAATAGAAAATCAGGATATGGAAGTACCCAGTATGTACCCATTTATAGGGTGCCAAACTAATAGGGAAAATAGACAAAAATGCAAATATGTATGTACTTTATGTTGGACTTCTAACTGGTTGACGCCTACATCTCATCTAACATTGACGTATACTGTCGTAATCAATTGAAGTAGTTTTTCCGGTACATACCTAACAATAGATCAATGTACTCCTCACATTCTACGCGGTACAATGTGGTCGGCCAACCGCCCGCAGCCGTTTGACATAATGATGACATTACAGTGGCTCATTTGTCGCTCAAAGGGTATTTCAACGTGATTTCTTACTTCTCTCTAATATAATTGTGCCCGAATGGAATTATCTTTTTATTACATATTTAGATGGTTGGTTTTATAAATTAGCGATGATAAATTATCTTTAACTTTTGTCGTAAAAAAATTACGCTAAGTAAGAAAAAAAGTCGTTATCTCGTATCGTCTATCTAGATTGCCATGCTTACCTATATTAAAGCCTGAATACGCACACTATGTTGTCTAAAATATACCTACTGCAAGTTTTGTAACCGTTTGAAGGAAAGTCGGATGAGCAAAAACACTTCCGTTTTTTTACCAAACACGTTAAGCACATATCGCACAAAAAGTGATGTGTTATGTGTACGACAAGATCGTCGGTCTTTACAATCTCTGAACTTTAATCAGAACAGGAAATGTGTCTAAGTTTGCGTGAAACGATAAATACACCCGGCAAATAGGATACCGCACCAACAAAGCAATTTACTAAAGACAATTAGCAATTGTAAACAGTATTTTTTATTCAACAGTAAAGTGGGCGTAATTGAGCTATTTATAATGTATACTTTCGCTCTTTAGACCACTTACACTTTTCGCAGTATCCCTTGACGCATTGTTAAATTCTTGACGTACGAACCTCTTAAATAATACCGTTTATGTATAATATTTGAAGATGACTCCCACAGCTTTTTGTGATGTAATAAAATTATAAATAATGCAATCAGCGGAAGCTCGTAAATTTATATTTACACAGTTATTTAATGTTGGCATATGCCAATCAAGAAGTAAAGTTTTTTATTAAACTATTTTTACATAAATATGCAGCGAAAAGGCTGTGTAAAATATGGCTTATAAAAATCGTCTTAAACTGAATGAAAACGAAAGTTTTGTAATGATTAAGACTAAAATTCCGAAGCGCAAATAGCATACAAATAATTTCAAAAATCCTAAACTTTATACCAAGTTAACAATTAACTACCTCATTGTTATTTTATAAATAGGTACTGCTTGGCTGGGTAATTTTGTTCATTTAGAGATAAAAATAAACAGCAGGTACTCGTAATAAGTCATAAAGTTATTTTCACACGGCCCAGACTTGTCTGAAACTGGTAGTGTCCGAGATGACCTCTAGACTCCATTGCATAATCTGAGAGGACAGACACAAAAAGATAGTGACTTTAAGTCCTCAAAGGACCTCACGACCCGGGCTACGCCTACGCAGTTTTTTGTTCTTGATTACAGCTTTTTGTACAGACGCCAGCAGGTCAAGCTACCCGAAACTGTCAAATTTGCCCAATCAATCTTGAACCTTAATGTTTTGCAATAAAGTTGAAAATCTATTAAAGAAATTTGACAGATTGTAGTAACTTGATGTGCTGGCGTCCGTACCATTATTCATCTATTTTTTTATTTTTTTCTTCTTCATACATAATTAGTAGTTTCAAAATATAAATCAATAATAATTGCCGAAAAGCAGGAAAAATAAGGTAATGGGAGGAGCCAGGGACAAGACACTTATTTATGTTTTTTTTTAAATCTGGTATTTAGCTGCATTCAGTTAGACTGGAAGCCGACCCCAACATAGTTGGCAAAAAGCACGGTAAATGTTGCATTTGAGATTTTTTATAAATGCTGGTATTTAGGTGCATCCAGTTAGACTGGAATCCAACCCTTCTTAGTTGGGAAAAGGCTAGGAAGATGATGCATTTGAGAGTTGAGAGTTTTGTAAACATTACTAAAACCGGCGACATAATAATGACTACTAGGCCCAGCCCATCAATTCTGTGACAATCTTACAGTGAAAACTTAGGTGAAGTGAGCTTAGAGTGAGCCAATAATGTCAATCCCTAGCATTTAGTTGGAATGACAGCTCACTCCACGCTCACTTCACCTAAGTTTTCACGGTGAGATGATTACAGAATCGCACTGCTGGGATTGACACTATTAACAGCTCACTCTAAGCTCACTTCACCTAACTTTTCACGGTGAGATTCTTACAGAATGGATCGGCAGGTGGAATGACAGCTCACTTCACTGAATAGACCGGCTGATCCGCACACTGCATCCGGGGTCAACCAAAACATGTGTTTTAGTTTTACTTTCCATGTGAGAATTCAAATAATATGTAGGTACTCAAATTAAAATGCAGAACACATGACTCTCGACACGGTACGAGTCTGTGCAAACTATTCAGTGCACAGTACTGTAATTTTATAAATGACGCGATGTGCAAGTTAACTTGACATTTTTTGTCTCCTCATTCAGATTTTGATCGACACGATGTCTTAAAAAACTAAAATGAAAGATGTCCATAATTTTTTTTTAATGTTTCTGCACTGCAAAGTCATAAGGTTGAAGGATGGTATAACAGACACTCTGCTACTATTACTAGTGCATTGGGTCATGTGAAACTTAATTAGATACGTCTTATTGAATATTCATTAAAGTTACATAAAAGGCAATTCAAAACATCTTTAGCAATGTTAGTTTTAGTTAGCATTGAAATTGAAACGGTATAAACCTTCATGTTGGCACAAGTCTGTATACTAATTCATACTATAATAATAATACGAGCCTATTATTGTGCCAGTGCAGCGTAAAGGCCTCTTCTCATACAGAGAAGGCGGGAGCATAGATCACCAGGCTTGCTCGAGACCTGGTTTCCTCACGATGGTTTCCTTCACCGATGTCAGTAAAGTCCAAGAATATAATTAGGTATCGTATACCTTATGTATATGTACAGCTTTCATTTTTAAAATCCACTACGTAACGGTTTAAATGAACAATACAATAAGCTAGACTACAAAATCGAAAAAACTTTAGCAATAAAAGTCTCTATCAAGGTTTTTGTCTTAGACGTTAGTAGACTTAAGCGGTGAAGGACCTGGTAATTACAAAATACTATAAGTACAATGTTTCTTCATTATATTTCATACATACATGCATACAGAACATAGTATATTTTACACTTGACCCAGCAGATGCATAATCTATTGGTCATTTGTGTGCAAATGATACCGGTGGATACCTACCTACTTTATTAATGTTTTTAGAGCTAAGATGCACTGCTAGCCACTGAGAATTGGTTATAAATATGTACATAAATTGACATTTTATCTTGTTCAAATAAAGCAATTACATACAGAATCACGTTTTTTTTGTCATATCACTACATATTATAATTAAACAAAGTCCCCAGCCGCATCTGTCTGTTTGGATGGGATAAACTCAAAAACTGCCAAACGGATTTTCATACAGTTTTCACCAACGGACGGAGTGATTCATGAGGAAGGTTTAGGTGTATAATTCATTAAAGTTTTGTGTAAATTGAATTGTTTTGTGTTAAGAGTAGTGGTGGCCTAGTAACAGGTAACGGCAGGTAACGGCCGCGAATTATGACATGTAGGTCGCGGGTTCGAACCTTAGTAGGCACTTTACTTTGTATAAATTATTTCATCACCACTGCTCTCAAAACAGTGATGGAAAATATCGTGAGGAAACCTACATGCCCTAGACCCAAAATTTCGAAGACATGTGACATCTACCAACCCGCACTGGGTCTGCGTGGTACATTTCGGCCTTCTCCCTCTCACAGAGAGGAGGCCTGTGTCCCAGCAGTGGGGACATTATAGGCTGATTATGATTGTGTAAATTGTCTGAAGTATGACGATGATTGTTGAAGATGTCGGTAAATCATGTCGACTGGGAGCTTTGCTGCCGTGCGCCGCCTAAACCAATGGAGTTATATTACTCCGGAAATTACCCTATGAGGAATAATTCCGTAGTACATTGTTTTCATATGGAAACAATGTACTACGGAATTATTCGTACGTTCCCGTGAGATAGTTTCCAACATCCACGCGGGCGAACCCGCGGACAAAAGCCAGTTATAAAGTAACTGTTGTATCAACGTCGTTATGACTTCTCAATGTTTTAAAGAATGAAACCTGTTCAAAAACTTGCATTTTCATTTAAATCTTATTACTTAATTCTACCTGATGTTTATAATAAATGTAATGGAATTTTAAACACTTATGAAATACATTTATACGCAGACAATTCTGTTTATTACCAAGATCTTAAATTCGAATTCTTAAACTTTTTTGACCTTGATCTCGGTACTTGTTTAATTCCAAATGCGTTCGCATCGAGCTGTGACAATTCCTATGTCAAAAATGTCTATGACGATACGAGAACCGTAAATTTTGCTACCTACTGTATATTACGTGCTAGGAGTACCTATTCTTCTATGCATTTATATTACTTCCAAAGTTTCAAACAAAACGTATTCTCTTCGCCATTTGTCTACATAACTCTAAAATTAATTACTTCCTATGATATTGAATTCATACAAACTTCATATCATTAAATGTTAATATTATGCGCGTAATTTTTTGTATTCAATACAACTTCCTATTCGCCGCTGATGGACGTAGATCCCTTACTTTACTTATGAGATAACCCCCAAGGCGGTCTTGCAACGGACAGTTTGGCATCACGATCTAGGTATAATGATCATTAATATTTTTGAGACGTTAAAATGTAGTGTGGACTCGTTGGGTTAGTCGTTTGACATTTAGACGAGCTATTTTTTTATAATGTCTGTTATAATTACTATTGTTACCGTTACATATTATTTCTATTTCTTTTGTATTTCTTTGACGCTTTCATTTGTGTATATTATTTCATCACCTGCCCTCAAAACGGTGAAGGAACTCCATTAAGAAACCGACACGTCCTAGAACCAAAAATTCGAGAAGACATGTGACATATCCCTCCCTCACCCTCTCTCACCGAGAGGTAGCCTGTGTCCCAGCTGTGGGATTATTGGCTGATTATGCTACAAACATATGCTATGCTTCTCATTTGTAACAGTTGTTGCGTAAGTTAAAATATTTACTAAAACAAAATAATTATAGACGCAATTTAATTTGTTACACAACGTTATTTGTAAACATTGACTTCTCCAAACCAATGCCACACACGGTTAAACGAAGGCCTCAATTTATTATTGAATTTATTCATTTCAACTTATCACCAAAAATTATATTCAAGAAATTGACAAATGAATCTCAGCATGTAGCCGAGTTGAGTTGAAATCTCGGTAACATTAAGTTAAGAAATGATTGTTGCAATGGCCTTTCTAGGACACGTTCCCAAACAATCAATCCACAAAAACATAACCCTCTGTCGGGTAAAAAATTCAATGACCCAATTCAGTCTGTCGCACCATAAATCACAGAAAAAGAATGTTCTAAGCGGTCCAGTCATCGGGTAATGTCAGAGGTCGAGTCGTAGCGAAAGCGAAGATGTTACGTGTCGCTTATGCAACGTTATCGCACGCTGACATGCCGCTACATTGATGACAAAGAGATAGGCAGGTTACTGGGTAACGTGCTAACACCGTGCTAATATACGTTTACCCCGCCGTGCCAAAGTCAAACAATGACATCGTAATTGCATTTGTTTGGTGAATGGAATGCATGATTGGCGTTAATTGCCTAATAAGTCATGAGTATTTGTTTCCACAATGGATGGTTGTGATTTAATCAGGTTTTTAAGTATTAAGATGTCTCGTGTTTAATCGTGGCATACTTCTTAGGAATATCCTGCCGTTCGACAAACTATAATTAAGCTTTTGATTCTTTATTTTGCAAACATTAATGTAGATAATTATTATCAATAGGTTAGTATGTAAAACTGACAGAGCTAAAGGTTATTGATATTTAAATCCACTGTAATAACGGAGGTAAGCAGTAAACGTTTAAGAATCCAATCGTCGCTTGTACCTATGAAGAAACACCTTCTTCCATTGTAAATTCTGCAAATAACATAATCCAAGTGCACTAAAATTTTACTACATTTCCTACGTAACTACACAATGTAGGTAAGTGTGACGAGAGAAGAACGCACCTTCCGTGAGAACCGCCCGCGAACAACAATGACAGATAAAATTCGACCGACCCGACCGATCGTAAGTAAATCAGTTGATTGTGAACTTATTTATTAAGTTACTAAATACAAAACCCACAATTAATGTAATTTAACATAAAATGGTGTTTAGTTGCACATTTAAGTCAAAATATGTTGCACATTTAAGTCAAAGTGTTGCAGATTTAAATCAAAATGCTGCACATTTAAGACTGTCTCATTTAGCTGATTTTAATCGAGCATCGTTTGTATACTTAATTGCTTCCGTAATTGGTGTGATCCCTTATTGTATAATATAAAAATATTATTAATATATAAATTATTCATCGATGAATGTAAAGATAATTATTTTGGTTGGTAGTTACATAGAAATGTAAAGCTATTCAGACTTTTATGTCTATGAGGAAGATTTTAATGATATGACCACTAGCAGTCAGTCAAGAAACCCGTCTGTAATACGTAATATTACTTCATCATTTCATAGACCTCTTCGCTGACCTGTATTATGCTGATTAATAAAAAAAAATTGTCGTATGATGATGGTTTTGCAAGTTATAATTAGTTTTCCTATACCGCTTAACTCAAATAGATACATGATAGGCATTATATAAAAAAAGATAAGTACTCTTTTAAATAAGGAGTTGCCTGTAAGAATAATATTTGCTCATTAGGAAGTTATCGATGACAAGATGTAGCAAAGTAAAATAAAAAGCTAATCAATGTAAAATTATACAAGGTTATGCTCATTTGTAATTTTAACTAAACACTCGATTTTTCAAGAATAGACCCGGAAACTATATCAAATCAATACAGACATTTACTTAATGCTTGACGTTTAAAAACGAATAAAAAACCATTAATGAAACATGAAAATTACTCTAAGAATCCTAATTGTAAATTTAACACTAAACAATGGCATACAATTATTTTACTCGTAAACTGAAACATGATGGCTTTTTAATAATGTTAATGTTAACAATATGTTTTTATTACAAAATATTGAATAGATTCGTGACTTACAGTTAATTGTTATGATCTCTTCTTAATAATAAGTAGGTAATTCCAAGCTGAATTTACGTAATCAGTAATAGTTCCCTTTATACCCAGAAGTCATCACACATTATGATTTATGCCATTTAAGCCTGCCCTATAAAAATAAATATTGACTTGATCGTAAAATTATAATGCAGTATTCATATTGTGCGAATCCACAAATATTACTTTTAGAGGTCAACATCCATTCTCAAATTTGCAAAAAAAGAAAAAAAATCTTATTAAAATAATAATTTTAAACCGTCCGTTAAAATTATACGTCAAACTGAGTCGCCAGTTGTTAAGTAAAGTTATGTTTCACTACAAATAACAATATGGATGGAGTAACGGCTATTATTAAAGAATTAACACTGTGCTCCCACGCTTGGGGCTAAATTACCTTGGTTGGACTCGTTACAAATACTTACAGACATACAATTGCAACCTATTTTGAAGAATTATGGAAACATTCGGATGTAAACGTATTTTATGCTAAATTTTCGGATGTTTTGTGTTTAAATAATATAATATATAATATATAATATTATGATGAATTTATAAAAATCTAATATTTTTATAAATTCATCATTCAACGTTTTCTTGTATTTTTATTGGAATAATACTTCGTGATTTATTCAGTTGTCAATACGTTATAATATAAACAATAAAAAATAATCCGTAGAATTAGGATTCGCCACAATGTCACGGATGAAAAAAAAAACAAGAATGTTTAGTTTTTTAGAACTAATATGCAAATAAAAGTCGGAATTAATTTTATTATAATCACCATCAATATTCAAATCTGTAACAACATAGAGTTATTAACCATAATTTGTAAAACTTGAAATAAAATCTGCGGCATCTAATCAAATTGATGGTGAGATCACGGAATTCATAAATAGTTTAAATTTTAATGAAAATCAGTCCTTGACATAAACATTGACAACGCTTACCTTTAAATGTCTAAATAACTTTTAATTGTAGGCATTTATGTAGTGATAAACAAATTAAAAAAATAAGGTTTGATTTATTTATTGTGCTTTAAAATGATTGGATGGAAGCTCCAATCGAATAATTAAGTAATTGGTAAATTATGGTAGTTGGAATGAGCATCTATACTAATATTATAAAGAGGTAAAATTTGTTTGTTTGTATGTATGTAGGGGGTAATCTCCAGAACTACCTGTCAGATTAAAAAAAATCTTATTGCATTTAATAGCCCAATTCTTGAGGAAGGTTATAGGCTATCTAACATCACGCTACAATCCTAAGGAGCCGAGCAAAACGAAAAAAAGTCAGAGAGAAGACTAAGCGAAAACGAAGTAGTAGCACGGGCGAACGATGGGATGCGACGCGATGGGATGCGACGCGATGGGCCGAAATGTCACGCAGACAAAGTCCCGGGTAGAAGCTATTTTGCTATAAAATATGCAAAAATTCTCACTTTATACATTGAATAGTTAGTTAAGCATAAAAGGTACGCTTGTACAGTAGAACGAAGCATGTTTATAAGGTTACTTAAATTATGCAAGGTTCTTCTTTAAAAAAATATGCTTGAGGAACAATAATTCACCGTGGCTCATACACGTCCGTTTCAATCTAAATTCATGTTATTACGCTTTTAATTGTCTATTACCCATTTTCATAAGACAAAAATTCAAATTAAGATAAAGAAATTATTCACATAATCCGTCCATAAAGATTTAGAAAGCATACGGTAATTATAAAAAGAAAATAACATGGCTCTGTATATGATTCGGAAATTGATGTAACCAAATTCTACGTCACGCTAAATTATTTGTAAAATGCTTGAAGTCACAGAAACAGAAATTTATAAAAATGTTCTCTACTATTTTTGAGATAACTGTTGATTTTCGGGAACGGGGGTGGGGGAGAGTCAGGACTCAGGATCCTTCCCCACTTCTGAAATATGCCCCCTGTCTTGGTATTTCGTTCCCTTGGCCTGCTATGGACGTATATTATTCTACTAGCTTCTGCCCGCGACTTGGTCCGCGTGAAATTTCGAACCCCGACCCATCGCGTCGCATCCCATCGCCCGCCCGAGCTATTACTTCGTTTTTGCTTAGCGTTCTTCCTGCCTTCATTTCTTTTTGCACGGCTATAACCTATAACTTTTCTCAAGAGTTGGGCTATCAAATGCTAAAGATTTTTTCAAATCCAACTGGTAGTTCCGGAGATTAGCGCGTTCAAACAAACAAACTCTTCAGTTTTATTATTAATATATAGATATGCTTTATTTAGGCTTTGTTCCGCACGAACTTTGTTAATATTTTGACTGTATTTAACTACACATCTCCACGTAAACCTTACAACACAAGGTACATTAATTTGTTAGATTTTCGAGGAATGTGGACACATATTCAATCCTACGTAGGTAACAAAACATAATTACAAAATGTGAAGGCAATACATTGGTAAACTGTTGATGTGAGATTAACACGAGTGATTACAGTTAATGACGAAGTTTGAACGAACTATCGAAACATACCTAGAGCCTATAATTTGTTAATCGTCCGTTTTCGAATATGTTACAAAATTGTGAAATTATCTGTAGGGGCCGCTGATCCGTGAGAAAGATTTCGATTTATTTCGCATGCATGATGGACCTTGATTTTATATCTATTGTAATTTATGCTGGAGTTCGAGCTACTAAGTTTAGTAGCAAGTAATTAATGTGATATTTTAAAAGGTACGTTTTTGCATCTTTAATGGATCGTTCGTTTTTAGACTAGATAAACGATCCAAGTTGTTATATCAATAAAGTAAACCTTTAATTGAGTAGTTCGTCATGTAACAGGTACCTACCTATCTAAGCTAAGTTATTTGCAAATAGATCTGATAGTATTTAGTGCCAAAGTAAATGATGTTCATTGGCGCATCACTTGAGAACGGCTGAACCGACTTAACAAAGTTTTGTTTTAAAATATTTGTAATAGTCTTAATTAGGTTTATATGGAAAGAAAAATTGGAAAAGTATTCCAAAAAATGTAATCGGGGAAAAACTGAACGTGCTTTTTTCTATCGGTTTTTTGTAGCTAGTTATTGATATTTTTTACACAGTTACAATAAAGTTACGGATGTCAACGTGAACAATTTAAAAACATAAGTTTCTTCCGTCAGTAACACATGCATAACGGGTCGTTAACGCGGCCAGACACCTCGGCGAGTGTTTGTCCAATGTTATAACACTGTCTTGTCCACCGTACTCTTCAAAACTTACGTTTCGTAATAGGAAAATACTTGTGCAATAACTACTCGTAGATCTCTGCTGTGCATCTCCTCGAAATAATTCCCTTAGTCTTGCGATATCCATTGAAAAAGACGGCTAATATATGTTCTGTTTTAAAATATGAAAGTGTAAACAAATCACAACAATGTCGCCTCAACCGATGATCTTGCAATTTGATTTGGCACGAGGCTCTGTTTTATCTTCGCATTGCGAGCGAAGCCGGGTTGAAGCTGCTATGAATGCTAAATACATAACTAAAAGCGACACAAACTACATAATACCTAGTTATGGTCAATTATATTAGAGTGTATCTTATGTTTAAAGTAACATAGGTAATTATGTTTAAGCGAGCTGTCACTGCATACGATCTACTGTATTTATTTACGTCTATATACACAAGCATTTATCGCAAAGCAATTTGTTCATCATAGGGCCGCAGGCTTTGTACTTAATTATATGCTAGGCTTCACCGATGGATCGCACACGTAGCTTCAACTAATAAGATGCATACATTATCCTACGAATAACAGTCGTAAAATGTTTTGTGATGCGTCATAAAAGTTTTAAATATCTATACATTATTTAGCAAAACGTCTATATTTAGCTTTAAACAAATAAAAATGGTTATGTATTGCCAGGACTTCAGAAGCAAATCCTCAAATAGCCATGACCACTCTACCAAGAATACTAAACTCGGAAGAGAATTACAGTAACTTCTTGATGAACACTTTAATATAAATACTACATCAGCCGATCTATTCTGTAAATACCTCACCGTAAAAAAATATGTGAAGTAAGCTTTAAGTGAGCTGTCATTCAACCTGATGTTAGGGATTGACAAAATGGACAGCCTACTTTATGCTCAGTTCACCTAAGTTATCACGGTGAGTTTTTACAGAACAGATTGGCTGTTCTGTAAATATCTCACCGTGAAAACTTAGGTGAAGTGAACTGTCAATAGTGTCAATCCCTTGTATCAGGTGGAATGACAGCTTACTTCAAGCTCACTTCACCTAAGTTTTTATGGTGAGATTGTTATAGAAAAGACTGGGATATTAAAGTGGTCAGTGAACTTTTATAGAAACTTCTCGTAGGGTTTTTTATCGTAACTTTTTAACATTATGCAAAAAGCTTCCTGGGTTAGTCTTTAAAGGGACAAACACGTTAAATTGGTTCATCGGCGAGGATATTCATAGTCTTACAGTGTGATGTGTCCTGTTTGACCAGCTGTATTTGCATAGTAAACCCCAACCCGTACACACATGTGGCCGCAAATAGTTGTTAGGTAACCTGTGGTACAAGGTTCAACGTTACTTACTTATTGGTTAAGTACCTAAGAATATTATTGATTAATTCCAATCAATTATGGAGTTAGCTCGAGAATAATTTCCAATTATAGGTGTATTGAATCATGTCTTCCCTTTTCACATACATACTGCTGACAAACTGTACTGTAGTATGGCCGGAGATTTGTGTATTACTAATTTGTAAAGAAAGAAAGAAGAAAGAAAGAAAAAGTATTTATTGCGACTCGTACAGGATTATAAACTAAACTAAACACAGTTAAAATTAAAAAAATAGAACAAATATCTATAAAAAAAGTAATAAAAAGTAAGTGGTTGGCTAAGTGTTGGTTTAGTGGTCATAAGCACTACTGCTAAGCACGAGACCCTGGGTACGAGTCCTAGGTCAAGCAAAGTGTTATTGGATTTTTCTTTCTGGAACTTCTTAGTAGCAGCCCGAGTTTGAATTTGTGCCCGGTTGATGGCAATAGGCTTGCCCTCTATTACATGGGAGTTAAACATAACTGGCAAAATGACTATAGGTACACCTCTGCCCAACCCTTCGGGAAAATATGGCGTGGTGTTATGTTAATGTTACGATTTACAAAAACATCCTAATAACAACACAATAAGCTTTAACAATTTAAAGCAGTAAATAAATACAGGATCATTTTCACTTTCAAGGTTAAAATCTAGCTTGAAAGTTACATCAAATCTTTCCACGTATTCAAATAAATTTACGAAGCAATTTGGTAATTATTTCCCGGTCTGGGTCAACGAAAGTACAATTAAGTTTGCACTACACGACGCGCGGTGCGCGCGCGCTGTCAAAACAAACGCCATCTGTCAATGGACTCGTCACACTTGGAAAGCGAAAGTGTTATATTATGTGTGTGTGGTATTTACTGGTGCTAGGATGTCGTGATTTGGCACAAGTTTGTTTTAAGTGTTTCGTGCTAAAATTGGCACAAAAAATGTTTTTGTTCTTTGTGGGAGCTGATTCTCAGTTTGTGTCATCGATGAGTTAAATGTTTTATAAGATCAAAGAGCTTAGATATTCGGACAGTTACAATAAACAAATAGAAACAAGCAAGCATTCAACTAAAAGTTTGTCTTTTTAGTGGATTCGCACGAATTAGACATGTGACATCTACCAACCCGCGGGCTCAGTGCCCGCGTGGTGGATTATGGCCTACTCCCTATAGGCTGATTATGCACAAAACTCGCATATTGCATGAAATTCAAAATGTGCCAATTGCCGCCCGTTTCTAGCAAGTAAATTCGTGTGAATCCAGTAAAAACTCAAAAGTTTATCTAAAACTACCAAAAATAAGTCTACTTTGTAAACTTCTGAAATGAGTCTATGTTTGTTTTCAGTTATGAAACAAAGTGTTACCTATGACGTAATAGTTATCATTTAATTAAGCACGTAGGAATTGTGTTCAGTTAATTATAATTACAGTGGCTCTCACACAACTTAATCAAGATCTGTGTCTAAAAGTAAAGTTCCTATTTATGAAATATCCCAGTTTTCGGTTTCTCAGGCAAAACCACAGATTGTGAAACGCAACTGAAAAACTTCTTAAACTATCTTGCTGATCTCTTCAATCTAAATCTTCTCAATTCGGAATGCTCTTAAATCTCAATAATAAGAACCACAATACCTTGATTGTAGAGCACTTGCACTTGGCCTTATTTATGATGAATTCCGGTGTGAAAAAAACTAAAATTTTCACACAAAAATCATGCCTTTATAAAGCGCTTTTATCAGATTGGTACACATTATTTTGTAACGAGCTACAACAGTTTTGCGATACTTGAGCGTATAAATGCTTTTGTTACAGACATGAGAATCTTGTAAACAGATTTAATTACAATCCCTTGTGTTAGACAAATTTAAACTCTAACTCAAACCATTAAACAAATTACAGTCACTTTTGAATTGACTGTTAGTCAAAGATGACGCTAGTTGCCCATTCTAATGCGTAGTAGAGTCCTATGTAGAAGAACGGGTACGAAACTCCACAGACACTCTTTTATACTACTAACTATTGAGAAGAAGAAACAAAATACTTTTATTTGCGGTAAACATGACGCAGAGAAAAAACAGAAACACAAAAAAGAACAAGTAGAAAACAATGTTTAAAAAAAAATACCGCCAGCATTTATAGAAATAGAACCAAGGATGCCAAAAGACATAAGTTATTACAGAATGACTGTGACAAAACAATGATTGATAAGCAACATTCAATACTTCGCTGACGACGTCAAGCAATAAAGTCAGCACAATACTATTATTAGGCGGATTGTCGGTCGCCAATGCACCACGGTTTGTACTAAAAACAGTTGTTTCAAGCATTGCAAATTTCATAGCTGTGCGGCTATGGCATGCAGCCACAATGCTCATTGTTAATAACAATAACTTGACGAACATAGGAAGTTTACGCAATCGTACGTGCCTAGAGTTCGGGATCATAAGGATCAAGTTTTGATAGCTGATTTTCAACGGTTTACTTACCTAGTTGTTTATTGGTTGCATGGTGATTATGAAATTTTGGAGGAAACTGGTTGTTCAGCTTTTTAGATTACCATAAAAGATAATTGAATTGCCTGACAAATGTTACATGGGTTATGGGTTTACATGTTTAGCTATAGCAGAAGCAGCAGCAGCATTCATCATCTGCCTAGCCTTTTCCCAACTATGTTGAGGTCGGCTTCTTAACCGGATGCGGCTGAATACCAATATTTTACAAGGAGCGACTGACCTATCTGACCTCCACAACCCAGTTACTGGGTAATACGATACCCCTTGGTAAGACTGGTTGTCAGACTTTCGGGCTAGTGACGACCCAAGCAGACCGAAGCAGCAGCAGCATTATCAGCCTATAATTTTCCCACTGCTAGGACACAGGCCTCTCTGTGTGTAGGCCGTAATCTACCACTCTGGCCCATAGCAGATACACTATCAGAAAGTTATAATTAAAGAAGATTGATACTCCCACGTCAGGCAAAGTGTTATTGGGTTTTCCATCTAGAATGTCTCCGTAGCTGCTAGGAGTCTGGAATTATGCCAGGTTGATTGCAATAGACTCGCCCCCTGTTGAATGTGGGTGTACTATAGGTGCACCTCTGCCTAACCCTTCCGGGAATACAGTCGTGATGTTATGTAAAGATTGATATTAAAATAAAATTCATTCAATCCTCTCAAACAAATTGATACCCGTAGTTATCAAGGTATCAACAAATTGGAAACATCAGGCCTAATACTAATTAATTACTTGCCTTATGTAAAACTTAACTCAAGTCGGGGTGCGACACCTTATTAACCTTTAAACTGAGTTTTAGGATAACCAGTCATCATCAGTTTCCTGCATATTTTATAATCGATTATGATATCCTCATATTTGCATACACAATGTTGTGCTAAGTAAGACACATCGTTAATTTACTTACTCATTGCTAACGTTAGCCAGTGCCTAGTTCTTAAGAAATCGTTACCATCTGCCTAGCCTATTCCCAAGCGACTGAGCGATTGCCTATCTGACCTCCACAACCCAGTTACTGCATAATACGATACCCCTTTAGTAATACAGGTTGTCAGACTTTCGGGCTTCTCACGATCCGTAACAACTGTCATAGATCCAGGAATGACAGCTGCGACCAACGGCTTAACGTGTTTTCCGAGGCACAGTATGTAAAAATGGTCACCCATCCACAGACCTGTCGCGGCAAGTTTAGCTTAACTTGATCGATTGAAAACGTAAACAAAAATAAAACTGAAACTTCATTTATAAATTGTAATTTGTGTATTGTTGTTTGTGACAAGAAGTGTTCATGAATTTACTTTAATGCTTAGTTAAATGAAACAGGCTCAATTAATTTTAATTATTTCTCCTTGTACAATAGAAATATCTAGGTTTCTAGTTGCACGGACGTTCGCAGTCTGCAAGAAGATAATTCGGAACGAATCGATAAGTTTCTGTAAAACCTTCACCAAAATATTTGACTGACATGGCTCAATTAATAGATGGGTTGCGGAGGTCAGATAGGCAGTCGCTTCATGGAAATTACTGGTACTCAGCTGCATCCGGTTAGACTGGAAGCCGACCCCAACATAGTAGGAAAAAGGCTAGGCAGATTGATTGAAAAAAAAATGTTTAACACAAGGTTTCTGTAAGCTTATAAATAACTTAATTTCGACAAAAAATTAAATTATTCGGAAGCTGAGATCATACATCTACTATAAATAAAATTTCGTAAATCGGTAAATCACATTTGCATTCTGTGTTATTTATTTTGTTTTTAACATTACAAAATCCATCTGTCGATGATTCATTTAGATGCAGTCTAAAAAAATCTAGAGCAGCTTTAGATTTTTTTAGACTGCAATACAATAACACATTAATATGCAGCAGCTTTTTTGTAAAATCCTATCCTATCCTATTAATATTATAAATGTGAAAGTTTGTATGGATGGATGGATGGATGGATGGATGGATGTTTGTTACTCTTTCACGCTAAAACTACTGAACGGATTTGGAAGAAATTTGGCACACAGATGGTTTATAACCATGATGTCCATATAGGATACTTTTTATCCCGATATTCCTACGGGATCGAAACGTATGCAGGTATAACCGCGGGGCGCAGCTAGTGTTACATATTTATACGTATTTTGTTTGAATGCGCTAATCTCTGAAACTACCAGACGTACTTGAAAAAATATTTTTGCATTTGATCGCTAGGACTCGGTAGGACTCATAAGAACCGAGAAAAACGAAAAAAAAAAACAGAAAGGACGCTAAGCGAAAACGAAGTAATAGCGCGGGCGATACGATGCGACGCGGTGGGTCGGGGAACAAGAAACTTCACGCGTACGAATCTAGTGTTGTATATATTCACCATAATGAGCATAATTAATCGTAGAAGCAACACTATTGCACGTGTTTAATCTTTAGCTCCAAAAGATGATGCAAAAACCCTACTCATTAAACTGGTATTAAAAACTAAAATGGTTAAAACAGACGACATTACTAACAAAATAGAGCTTAAACAAACAATTTTAAAATAAAAAACGCTAATTAGTATTCTACCTTGAAACTGTCTAAAACCACAAGGCGTACTCAGGTACGGACAAATAATACAGTAGGATGATGTTTAAATTATATATTACAAGCGTTCACAATCAAAGTAGAAACCTCAGAAGCATCTCATAAAATACTTGAATGGACTTATGAATGATACCGTCATTGTGAAAGAGCACTCAACTTGTGGCAAATAGTGCAACATTGTTTTGGTTTAGTAATAACAACAATGAATCAACTGTGACCCTTTAGAATAAGTAGGACCAAGAGTGCTCGTTGAACTTAAGGGGGATGCGCGTCTGCCTAACCTTTGTAAGTCTCAACCAGTGCCTTTAGAAGTATGCAGCTGAATAACAGTGGTTTACATCGAGCGACTGTCTATCTGACCTTCACAACGCAGTTACTGGATAATACGGTACGATACGCCTTGGTAAGACTGGTTGTCAGACTTTCGGGATTCTGACGACCCGTAACGACTGTCAAAGATCCACGAATGACAGTCGGGACCAACGGTTTAACGTCCTTTTCGAGGCACGAAACTCTTTTCTCTTCTTCTTCTGCTATAAACTGTTGTGATTGTCTACTAATAATTATTTGTTTGTTGTTTCAGGTAATTCACCAGTTTCATCTGTAATGGTAACCCATCCACGGACCAACCGCGGCAAGCGTGGCTTAATCTGATCGACAGACTCATGCGGCTGTTATTACTTAGACATAATCCCCTGGATGCGCGAAGGTAGCCCGTGAAATTCTCGAGTTGCAGGTCTGTGTCATATTGTATGTTGGTCAAAACTTTAAGTGAATTGCATTCATGACTTTTATGATTAAGTAATTCTGTAAATCCACATTTGTTACGGTCCCGAATCATATTTTGATCGACATACAACCTGATTATATTAAATTGCAAAAACTTTGCAATAAAACGAAAATTTGAATTTGGCGGCTTACCTTATCGTATCCCCCTTATGTGTTCTGCATTGTATGAGCGGATAAATTACGTATAGTTCAAACATAATGTGTTGACATGGATGCTAAACTATTTGTCGAAGTAGTGATAACTATCTCATCTTGCTCTGTCAACATTGTTAAAGAAATGCAATAGTCGCGTGTGCCAATGTCTGTCTGTAATACCATAAGCTTATATTTACTTATATTTTAGAGTCAGATCCATTAGATCCTTGAACAGTCTCAACATTTTCGTATAAAAAATCAAGGAGTGCCCTAAGTATTTTAAATCACATCGTAAAAATAATGACAACTCATACATCTTATTTTAAATTGATTTATAAAATACATTCGACCTTTTGGGAACCTTAATACTGACAGTTTTTTTAATATTTAATTGTGATGCCATAATTATAATAAAATGACAGCATAACTGTCTCGTATATTAAATAGCTACATAACGATTTTTTTATTTTTTTTTTATTTATTTAAAACTCTTAAACTATCATTACAGGTTTAGAAACCTAATGCGATAGCTAAGCCTACTTATATTATTAACTATTACAAGATACTACTTATATTATTAATAATACAAGTGTAGAATGGTCTCTGTCTACTTTTGTCGGTTTACGCAATATTTACATAAATTAATTTGTTTAACGCATCAGCAATGGGTCATCTCGCAAGAACGCACTAGACACTCTTACAAAATTCATCTGTATTGCTTCTGAGCGATAGCAAACAACACAAGTAAACACTTGATGCTCGCAGCAATCAGCTACCGAGGACGATTGTCGTAGGATTACGCAGAACGTTGACACAAGAAATTAATGAATATGTCATAGATATGCTTTTGTTTATTTTCTTGCTTGAGCTTTTTACGTAAGCTCTATTGTCCGTTGTGATCTGTAATCTGTAATTCAACAATAGGTATCCACATTTCCTCATCATTGTACAATTTGGCAAATGGACTTTATTTAATCAGTTGTGAACTTTAATTAACACTCAGGATACTGGTTAAATTATTACTTGAAAAACCTTTCTCTGTTACGTATGTAAGCAGATTTTAGGACGATACGATGTTTCTGGTTTATTCTTTGGCATTGGGTTAAGAAAAAACACAGCTATTAATCTGGTTTCCATATATACCAACCAGTCTAGTAATTTAAAAAGGTCACTTAATAAATAAAACAGCAGTGTATATAAAATAAAAGAACCAAAAGTGTTTGATATTTGATAAACACATATCCCGTCTAGATCAAATACATATATTTCCACTTATTTTTAAACTCAAGGTCATTTTGTGATCTTTATAAATTAGTAATTTAAACACTACATTATAGTCTTTCGCGGCTGCAGATATTATTATATAGGTCATAGGTTCGAACCCAGACAGGCGCTTTACTTCGTGTAGATTATTTCATCACCACTGCTCTCAAAACGGTGAAGGAAAACATTGTGAGGAAACCGGCATGTCCTAGAACCAAAAATTCGAAGACATGTGACATCTGCCAACCCGCACTTGGCCCGCGTGGTGGATTACGGCCCATTCCCTCTCACCGAGAGGAGGCCTGTGTCTCAGCAGTGGGAACATTATAGGATGATTATGTATTATGTAGATATTATTCAATAATATGCATCTACTCGTATCTTAAACGTTTTGATTTTGAATAGCTGACTGCGTTTTAATGAATATTCATATCCATTTAGATCTACGACAGATACATAAATAATTTGTGTATTTCTGTACGTTCGTCACCACGGCCGGGACGCGTCAATGTATGAATAATTACTAAAAATGTCATGTCAACCTTTAGTTATTCGTCCTTTTAGATGTCCATAAATAGTCCATCAGTTTTGTCGGTTGGATCGTAAAAAAACCCTGACTTAGAGATGAGTCGATTGGCGTCTTCAAAAAATACTTATGTGATAAGTGCACTAAAATAATAAGTGGCCAGGGTCGAGAAGTTCCGCAACCCAAGGTCACTTGATGTGACAGTCCACATCACAACTATACAACCTGTTTGAACAATTTATGTGAATCGCAACTTTAGACAGGCAGATTCAAAAAAATAAGAATACGTTTTTCAACCTGTTTCCATACCCAATTCCGCGTTAAAATAAACTCGCTACTGTACAGTTTTAAAAATTAATGTTAATTCAAACATAAGAAATAGTTCATAAAAAATAGTTGACATCACCGGGTTTTTTTTAAGAATAGGTACTTTGTTGGACCTGTTTCCACACCCAATGCCTAGAAAAAAACACGTGCATGTTGCTACATACGAATGTGCTGATTGATAGATGATATTTCATGAATTATTTAGATGGGAATCTTGCAACATTTTCGATGAAAAAGCCGTTGTAAAGAACAGACATCAGCACAAAGTTAATGCAATTAATTTGTATTCAATGTTGACAACTAAACCTCAATTACCAACAATAAATAAAATGCTCATTAGTTTGCTAACGCACGTTTAAATTGATTATGTCCAATCATAAACTCTCTTTCATGATTGATAATAATATTTTGATGAAATCACAATCACCAAACTAAATATGATTTTAATTCAACACACGTGATGAAAACCTTATTAAAAAAATATTCACGCTAGGCAAAAGCCTTGACATGTGATTTTTTAAAGGTTATTGTAATAAAAACATCAACCTGTGAATTATTTATTGTAGCTGCGAAATATCTTACGACGGTAATGATTGACATTAATGAAGACGAGTTCCGAAATTTGGTTTGTCGCAGAATACGAGGCTATGAATTTTCGACTATTTTAGCTTTGTTCATTCAACTTTGATGTTGTATAGTTTGACGTTTGACCTATCGATACATCTCCGATTTGTCCATCGGATGCGATAACTCTGAATTTTGGAGTTGACAACACAGAATTTACATAATTACCTATTATATAAATGTGTTAATGGTGTTATAATACTACGCCACACCTATTGACATTGTATTATTACGTTTTCATAAAACTTAAATTAGGAAATATTCATTCATCAACGTTTGTTTCAACCGTAATTTGGACTTGCATATAAGGAAGTTCGACTTATGTATAATTCTAACCACATATAATTGTCGATGGCCAAACATGATTAACTTATAACCGGGCTGACTAAATGCTCTAACTTTACAGTTTACTAGCTTTTACCTGCGACTTCACCCGCGTGGAAAATGATATCATTTCAAAAAGTGTTCCCACGTAACGTACTTTCGGGATAAAAACTATTTCTTATCTGCTTATTCAGTCCACCTTGTATTCAAATCCGTCCGTTGATTGACAAACATCCCTCAAAGTCTTAAACAAACAAACTTTTTATTAAAAATATACTAGGACGGTTTATACGACTTCACAAAACATGGAAATGCCTCTATAATATATTTTTATCATTAGTCTATTTTGGGTCCTACTGCTGGGCAAAGGCCTCCCCGTTTTCCTTCCAAACCTCCCTGTCTTGAGAGATCTCCCTGGATCGTCAGACAGCCTTCGTCCGTTGTTTACCTCGACGGCGATGTCCTCCCTCAGGCGTCCAGTGAGTGATAGTGAGTCCTTTATAATATCTAGATAAGTTTAATAATAATGCATTATGCACATTAAACTTCTGGAATAAATTCTCTAAATGATGGTAAAATCCGTACCAAAATCCTTTGAGTAGTTTGGAAGAATAACACGGTCACACATACAAACTAGAAAAGTGACTTCATAATTTATGGGTATAGATATAGAAATAGTATAGTAGGTATATAGGATCTTTAATAATAGATGGCATGACAAGCATCAGGAATGAAAGGCAAAATGCGAATTCACAACGGAAATGAGACACGAAATGATCAGACGTATCCATCGGTAAAAGCTGTCCGGAGATGAGCGCGCGCGCAACTCTGAAACGATCGATCACGACAGAGAAAGTGTGCTGGGGAATAGGCACGATGTCCTATTGTCTGTTGGTTGCATATTATTGCGAAATATTTATTGGTTTTGTATTTTTTAACTTTTTTGTAGTGGTTGCTAATCGCCTGTACCTAGATAGATATACAATAGTGGTTTTTCGTGTTACTGCGACCGCGTAGTTCTTCTAAACTTCGCCACGAATTTTGATGTGGTTTTTGACATCATTTACAAACTTTAAACGTACATAAAATAAATAATAATCTTGATGTTTTGTCAAATCGTAAACCGTGCGAAGCAGGGGCCAGTCGCTAGTGTGGAAATGAAATGTTTTTTATTCGTGTTGTCTAATATTTTGTTTAAATAAATGTGTCATGATGTGAAAAAGATGTATCAAAAACAATACAAGTCAATAGGTACACACATACACACACAAAGTATTGGTAAAAATGAAATTTCAAAATTTATAATTAAAAAATTCATTAACAGAATAGAAACAGTTGTCCAAAAGCCAGGCAAATATTGTTTTCCTGAATTTATTAGTGGGCAACACTCTGATACGCGGGGGTAAATTATTAAAGATTTTGAATTTGAAATGGTTAGAATTAGGACTTGTATCTTTACCAATAATAAAGCAAATACCTTATAGCTTTGCATAGTAGATCCTCCCATATGCAAGTAGAACAGGTAAAACTAGTGTACGAATCTATTATATGCTCAGTTTGGCAATGATAAGAAAATCTGCTAAAATTGGTAAGCAAAACGATTCCTTTTTGTTTCTAGGAACTGGCCATCAGAGAAGCAATTACCTTAGCAACTGGCTGTTACTAAAGCAGTACCTATGAGAAAGCCAATTCTCGTAATTTAAAACGTTCAAAATCTAGTCGCAGTCTCATCTTGGCGACAAACAAATGTCAAAAACTTGTCAAAATGTAGGGAAATTATAGGTATTTTTGTCAGATTGAGACTGAGATCAGACTATGGACGTTCTTAAAATTACGAGAATTGCCCCTTTTATTATTCTCTTGTCCCCATAAAGACACAGTAACTCATAAATAATGTAACTCATATACTAGTTTGTATAATCGAGTTCACACATCATCTAATTTACGTGTACGTATTCCCACAAGCTGTCCGCTCGTTTTCACTGCAATGTTCATTTGCATGCAGAATATTTATGGGGAGTTACTTTTGTGAGAAATATGTGTGGAAATCGATTGATGTTTTGTGAAATACCTACGTTTTGATTGCTTATTATTTATGGTTCTTCACGAATCATAAAACAAAAGGTAGTGTCGTGGTACTGGCGGACTTGAAATCGGGAAATATTTTAAAATATTTTACTGATCTTGTAAAAAGTGTCTTATTAAGAGCTTCTTATGATGCAAGCTTTTTTTTTAAATCAGTGAACCTCTAAAAACTTATTACGCTTCTAATGATGTGTACTTTTTCAAATTATTGAGCTTCTTTTTAATTTTCTCACGGTTGGTCGCAGTAAATAAGTTAGGGTACCTACCACGACTGAACGGGTAAAGTTAGGTTGGCAGCCCCCCTAAACGGGTCCAGAGGGGATGTACTCCAACCGGACCCGAGGTGGCGACGCGTAGTGTTCCACGCGCGCCCCAATTTGACGTCGCGGGGGGAGTCAAACACCTCACTCCCCCCCTGACCTGAGGAGCCGGGCCGGTACCAGTCGGGGGTTGCGGAAGGATAGTACGTTCCCGCGACCCCCGGCGTGTGAGATGGAACACTGGGGTGGTTTTTAGTCAGTAAGAGTCTGACAGATCCCTCCGCCCCCCAGGACGGAAGACATTCATGAGGATTTTACATCACGCAACAAAAAAAAAAGGTTAACTATGGAACTAAGACCAGACGCAGTAACTAAGTTAGGGCACCCCAACAAAATGGGTTAGGTTAGAAATGTGACTAACCGCAGCGTTACATCTAAGTTGGTCGCATGTATTGCCAAGCCTAATATGAAACACTAAATTCAAGATGGATGACCATATAAGGTTCTATATCCGCTCACATAACTATTACCTAATAAGGATTCATAAATTAACATAATTACTGGTATTTAATAACCCCTTTTTTGGAATATCGAATTAAAACCGGAATGTTTTCTCCCATCTATAAATGTTTCATTTTATAATTAATATAATTGCAGATATATTTCACAAGGAACCGCTTACATTTCGAATATATTGATATTTTTGGAATAAAAACAGTTTGGAGGAAAGACGAAAGTAGGTAAAAATGAAATGAGAATGCCAAGAGTTAAAAATCCATTGCGCGATAAAATCAATGATATCAAGCAATATCTTTACGTCCGTGCCTACATGGGCTTAATGAAAGCAGTTTCCTACTATGATTAATGAATTTCATTAAAATTATAAAATACTAGCTGCGCCCCGCGGTTTCACCCGCATAAGTTTCGATCCAGTGGGACTATCGGGATAAAAAGTATTCTATATGTTAGTCCTGGTTATAAACCATCTGTGTGCCAAATTTCATCTAGTACAGTACAGTTCGTTCAGTAGTTTTGACGTGAAAGAATAACAAACATCCATCCATCCATCCATCCGTACAAACTTTCACATTTATAATATTAGTAGGAAGTAGGATAAAGCGAAAATATCACAGATTTAGTTCCTTTTGTTGTAACAAGCACCTTAGAACAGAACGTTCGGTTTCTAACATAATATCATGCCTGTATTCCCCGAAGGGTTGGCAGAGGTGTACCTATAGTACCTGCACCTACATTTCGCCAATTATGTTCAAGTCCTACATAAGAGAGAGCCTATTGCATCAACAACATAACATTCAGTAAAGTCATTCTAAAATAATATTAAGTAATGGCTCTTCCAGTGTTCAGCAGTAAAATGGTTTATTAGTTAGGTATTAATTAATTACCTAGGTACGTACTTTTATGCAGTGCTCAGCCCACGGCCCCGACCGGTTATAGGTCGTAGGTTCGAACCCAGACAGGCACTTTACTTTGTGTAAATAATTTCATCACCACTGCTTTCAAAACGGCGAAGGAAAATATCGTTAGGAAACCGACATGTCCTAGAACAACAAATTCGAAGACATGTGACATCTACCTACCCGCACTGGGCCCGCGTGGTGGATTACGCCCACTCTGTTTCGAAGAGAGGAGGCCTGTGTCCCAGCAGTGGGAACATTATAGGCTGATTATGTGTATTTTGTATTCTAAAATAATATGAAGTAAAGGCCCTTACAGTGTTAAGCAGTAAAATGTTTTATTAGGTAGTTATTGATTCATTACCTACTTTTACTCATGCAGGTTCTCGTAATTAACATTCTAAGCTTTAGTGTCTACTGTTAGTGAATAGAAAATGCCAACGAATCATAGCTAACTCTGGTCAAAGGCTAGGTAAGAAGACTTGGGTAACATTGGCAGGCTGTTTCTGTAAGCATGACCAAGTCTCTCTAAGAAATTTTGCCGTAAAATTTCATATTTGCTGTTTTTGTGATTGGTTTACCGAAAATTCAAAAATCAATCGTAGTATAACATAATCAATATATAAAGTTCCCACTGCTGCAACACACAGGTCTCCTCTCAGTGAGAGGGAGTGTATAATCCACCCACCCATAATCCACAACGCGGGCCCCGTGCGGGTTGGTAGACGTCGCATATCTTCGAATTTTTGGTCCTCACGATGTTTTTCTTTCACCGTTTTGAGAGCAGTTTTGATAGATAATTAATTTATACAAAGCAAAGTGCCTCTCTGGGTTCAAACCTACGACCTCCAACTCGTAAGGCGGGGCCATTACCAGTGGGCCACCACTGCTCTATCGTTGTTATATAATAATTATCATAATTTATGACTGTATTCAACTGTTTTAATAAGGCTTTTAGAAGACATGGGCTCACCCTCAATATGAATATAAAATAGAAAGATAATATATATATTTATTTCCAATGAATTCTAAAAACCGCCTTAGGCTATTGTATTATGTAAATATAAACTAGGTATATGAGTATGACTATCGTTTTCAAATGTTACGCAATCGATATTACAAAATGATCGTTGGATGGCATACTATTGTATCCAACGTTTTAATAATGCACCTGTCAATGTTATAATTAATAAAAGTAAAGTTATACCTACGTTAAGTTTCTAGGAAGCTTCTGACTTTATTACAAAACCACAATATTTCATTGGATTTTTTCTAAGGAATTGAAAATACTGTTAAATCTCAACCGAATAACTATAAATTAGTTGCCCCTATAAAATAATACTGTGCCAATCCCTATCGCACCGAAATTTGTTGATAAAGTACAGTCATCAACATAACGTGCAACACAATATTTTAGCGATTCAATAAATAGCTGACTGAGACTACCTCCAAAATTATCATGTTTAGAAATCAGATTCAATCACCAATTAGCAATGTTTAATAACCCTTTAAAGATCAGCAGCAGTACTTTGTAATTCTTGATCGTTCATTCATTTTTTCTGCCGACCATACCTATGTGACGTAGGGTCAACAACCTTATCGTGAATGAAATAGAGATGTCCCACCCATAGTACGCGGAACCACTTGCAATTGAATGCTATACAGGGTGGTTATCATAACTACAAATTATTTATTATTGCATAACTGTGTATTTATTGATTGAAGTTGACAATGGGAAGTGATTTACTTTTACTTTAGACTCAATAGGACATCTTACCATATAAAAGAAGTTAGCTTTCCATTTTGACATTTTGATGAAATGTGCAATAAACCCACGTCGGATCGTGTTCTTGATAAATGATAGATGATCAAGTTAGGAGTGGCAATCATCCATTGTTTTATGTGTCTTATGCGTAACTGGGTACATTTTTCTTCATTAAAAGTTACTAAGCGAAACAAAAATAAGTACAATGTTTTTTTTTTTAAATTGAACCTAAACGTACCCATAGATATTCATAGACTATTGCAATATTGAATTAGGTACGAATAAATTGTTCTACATTATTTTTGTTATATTATTTGGTTATATATTATACCGTTTACTGCTAAGGCTTGGGTACTTGGTACAGGTTGATCTATGGAAAGAAGCAGTTACAATGTTTTTCCTTTTTCCAAATACACGTAGCGTAGTATGCTCGTGGGGAGGTCCCACAAGCACACTTTACACTTACACACACAGACACGCATTACACTCACATACAACACTCCCACATGCACAACATTAAGCACTTAACTATTTTAATTTTAAATTTTACTGTTTTTAATTTTTACTGTTTTATTTTTTACTACTTTAATTTTTAATATTTTTATTTTTATTGTAATTGTCCTTTTTTAACGCCTACTGTATTTTTATCTCTGGAATCTGGAACGCTGTCGTCTCCCTTCTTGGAGGTGGGCGTTAATAGCTGCGACACAGTTTTGTAACTAATGTAGCTATTTACGTACGCAATGAATTTTTAAAATGTGTTTTTGTTCCAATAAAGATTATTATCATCATATTATATTATTTCTTCCGCACCGATCGGAGCCGACTTGTCTTCACCGGGTACCCGCGTCTTTATGCTAGCACCCTATGTTAGGTGTAGGTACTGGAAATCTGGCCATAAATCAGTAGATAATCATTAGATAATTAGATAGTTCACTAAAATTTGACATAAGTATCTAATGCCGCGATAAACTCGTTCTACCAAATTATTTAAATCATCTACAAACAGGCTCTTATTTTTGTTGTACCAATCGAGTTTATTTCTTTGTAATAAGATATGTATGCTATTTTTTGGGTGTGACACAATATTAGTTCACAATAAAAATTAATTGGCTATCAATTTAAACTTACAATAAAAATATAAATCTTCAACCTTTGTTTTTATTGTAATGGCCGGGTCAATGGGAGGCTCGTGGCTAAATAATAACAGGCGTACGGGTCGTTCGAAGGTTAAGCTAGGTACTCTTGCTGACGTCGGTCCGTGGATGGGTGGCCATTCCATCTATTACATATCGAGACCCCTCCGTGCCTCAGAGAGCACCTTAAGCCGTAGATCCCGGCTGTCATTTGTAAATCGTTGACAGTCGTTACGGGTAGTCAGAAGCACGAAAGTCAACCATTCTTACCAAGGGATATCGTATTACCCGGTAACTGGGTTATGGAGGCTAAATAGGCTTCAATTAAAATACTCGCATTCTGAAGTATCCGGTTAGACCAGAAGCCGACTCCAACATAGTTGGGAAAACGTTAGGCAGGTGATAATGACGGATCAATAATAATTAATCACATCGAACAGTAGCCTAATCGTGCAGATGCGACCTCAATGACTAAAACAAAGGCATTATTACCCGGAAACATGTCGAAATTACTCCGGAACAATAACATCGAGCGATTACGACACAGATTTAAATCCATGTTAATGAAATCGTGAACCAACTTTAATACGTTAATGGTGGCTCATCTGCATTGCATCGTGATTCATCTCAAGATCTTGAGATGCGACCTCTGGTGTCAGAGATGGCATTTAAGATTTTTTACTGTCGAACCACTGAACAAGCAATCTGCTTGAATAACCTAATATTTGACTGGTAATGTTCCTTATGTGGTAATACTTTGTAGCTGTTCAAAATGATAAGTGTGGGAATTGCCTTTTAGACGATTTTATTACCTACTGCGATGACTCGATTAACGAAACCAATGAATATTACTTATATCAATTCCTCAACTATGGAGATACGTTTCTTTATTAATTTTATTTTGTTTACAAATCATAAAAAAGTTTACGACCATTTACGTCATGATTATTCAAATATTTTTTTAAACAGGTATAATGTCTGTGTCATTAGTTTCCTAAATGATTAATGTGTCCATTATTTTTAAGAATAGAATTTCAAGATTCGGGGTTTACGACCTCCTCGAAAACAACAAAAAAGCTGTTAAATACCTAATTAATCCTGATTATGTTGACTTATATACAAGGTCAAATTAAATTATCATAATAATCGATATCTAAACATGATAAAACGAAAAATAAATGAAATTAATATTTTTTGTGTGGTTATCAACCGTGGTTAGTGTAGTAGTTAGTAGTCACTTGAAATATCAGTTACAAAATCTGTTTTTTTTGTGTAAACTTCACAGATGTGATGGGTTTGGATATCTAAACAAGATAAAACAAAGTAAACCAAATTTTCTCAACTTCAACTCCAAGTAACAAAACTACCACCCCCAAAAAAACATCGAATCTTTTTTTTGTGGTATATATATATCACCCATTACGTCTGCAGAGTTTCGCTAGCTAAATTAATTTGACCCTGGATATGCCAAATATTTTTTTTTTTTTAAACCATTTATTTCAGGTTCTTCCATATTACAATCACAATTTACGAAACACGAGATAAATACAAAACACAATATAAAAATAAATACAATGTCATCAACTCATAAACACAATGTCAAGTAAAAATAAGCAACTCAATGTCAAATAAAAATAAAAAATAAAATTAATCGGAAATTAATCATTTCATCATATTATTTATTATATTTTTTCTGTTCTGTTTTTCTTGTCTGTTTATATATTATGTGTGTAGATAAATGGTAAAATAAATAAATTAATAAAATACAAATAAAATAAATGTTTAGCAAATTTTGGATAGAAATAATAACATAAATGAATAAAATGCTAATGCTAAGTCAACATAATCTGGTTTAATTAGATATTTGGTCGTAAAACCCAATCTTGAAATTCCATTCTTAAAAATAATGAACATAAAATGGAATAGATGGTTTCTTATAGAAATTATTCTTCTGAAAGGTATGTTAAATATAAAAGAAATATATGTGATTAAAAACCGGAATAAAAACAACAGGCTCTAACAGATAGGTTACCATTTACCAGATACCTATGGAAAATTTCCCCTTTTTATTGCCTTTTATCAGATGTATCTATAATAATAAGTCATTGTCAAGGCTACATAATCTTTACCCGTGACTACAGATGAAAGCCAAAACCTGAATAAAAATAAAACCGGTAAGCCCAAAAAGTGGACAAACATGTTTATTTTAATTACGAAAAAGCCACTAAAGTATGTTTTTGTTGTTGCCCTTTGCCCCGGACCTTATAATCTTAATGACCTGGATAAAAATAAAATCAACAATTTGAAATGATTATGTATTAGTGTTTAGTGAAATGTCAAGGCCAATCAAGTCACTGTTGACAATAACAATAATATCTCACATTATTTTTTAATTAACAAAGAAGATAATTCACATTATCCAGTGTCATAAGGATTGATTGTTTAAGAACGTGAAGAACAAAACTGACGTTTCAAGGAAGAAAATGAAACATAGCGAGGACATTTTAACTATAGCCATTTTAATGATAGGTAATGAATTCTATTATGGTTTCCATATTTGTGGGCAGTGGTACCCCAGCGGTAACGGCGGGGCCACTTACGTGTTGTAAGTCGTGGGTTCGAACCCAGACACGCACATTACTTTGTGTAATTTATTTCAACAGTTTTGAGAGCAGTGGCTCAAAACTGTGATCCAAAAATTTGAGGACTTGTGACATCTACCAACCCGCACTGGGCCCGTGCGGTGGATTATGGCTCACTCCCTCTCACAGAGAGGAGGCCTGTGTCCCAGCAATGAGAACATTATAGGCTGATTGTGTATAGTCACATATACTTACTGGGTACTATGATACCCCTTGGTAAGACTGGAATAATTTTCGATCCCTGACATTTTGTTTACCTATATTGTGGAGGGTTTGGACCATGTCTCGCCGCGTTGGTTCAGTGCGTGTTGGCGGGTCGCCAGAGCCTCGCTGGTAGAAAGCATGGTATACGACGAGCAGATAATACCAGTATTTTACATGGAGTGACTGCCTATCTACCTACACAACCCAGTAACTTACTGGGTACTATGATACCCCATGGTAAGACTGGAATAATTTTCGATCCCTGACATTTTGTTTACCTATATTGCATTAGCCTTTAATAGACTGTTTCCCTATAATGTTACATTCCTCTAACATTTCACATCAAAGCGAAACCCCGAGCAGATTATCTTAATCTATCCATAAAGCTCCTGAACTATGAACTTTAGTCCATGACAAAATGCACCATACAGGAAGACAGATTATGAATACCAACTTAAGGAAATCGCCATATTTGGATTTAAAATTCAATTTGTCAGTAGTTATTATACCTACATGTTTATAAATATATTCTCAGTGTCTATTGTCGTTACTATTGTAAGCATAGAGAGAGATATTTAGGTACAGAAAGAAAGAAAGAAACATGCGTTTGGCGTAAGAACACAATACGGCGTAAAGAACAACAGAATATATCAAATATACAGACAAACATATATGTATATTTAGTTGTCACCATAAGTTTTCCTCTGCGTAAAGGTAGAGATCCCCTAAAAGCAGAAGTAATGATCAAAGATGCTACTAACGAGACTAAATAGGTACACACCTTTACTTGAATAGACCTCCCGTACAGTATTGAATATTAATGTATTCATCAAACGACTTTATTAGATTCCATGTCACATGAGCACTTTGTCACTAGGAAACTTAACGTACAGAATACGAACATAATAATATTTTTAATAATTCAATTGAATTCAGTTAAAAACGTACAAATTAAAATAATTTTGTTTGCAAATAGGATTCAAAATGTCCTCCAAATGCCAACCGCAGATAATTTAAAGCACTTAAATATTGTTTAATGGTCATCTTGTGACACGGTTAGGCAATATTTTGACCTTTTTATTGCGGTTTTGGACACTTGTGTTCCTCATTAATAAATCGAGATGTCTTTCATACATTTCTAATCTGAGGCAATATTCGGGCAAATATATTTGGCTAGAAAGGTGGTGACTACCGAAATGACGACTAATAAAGAAGTATGGAAGAAAAAGACGTTGTGCCAATCCCGAATAAATTAGAGAGAATAAATAAATTGTGATGGCAGGAGAATAATGATGATATTTTTCTAGGAATGAGACCCTGCTTTAATTGGTATAAACTCCCTTTTCTAAGGTACTCAATTGGAGAGGCGTACATTAATATGCAATCAATGACAGCCTTCTCAAACATGGCAAACTGTACTGTCCATGTAAAGACAAATAATTACAAATATTCTAACCGCATCCGTTTGACCATATTTCGTAATTTAGGTTTGCGTTTTTACTTTTTAGCGAGTCTGTGAGAAACCAGTGGCACCTTCCATTGTCCAAGGCTTTATGAAATGACACCCACCAGATTACCCAACTGACTCCGCCATTGTTTTAACTTTACACGGCAATAAATAGACACGCCCTTGAATATATCTAAAAACATTGTAATTAAAATCGAGCGATATTTTGGTATGGACATCAATACTGTGGGAATTTTTGTTATTCGTGTTGATATCGAACCTTGCACGTTAATCTTCAACCTACTATAGATGGTGGAAACCTTCCATATATGTAGGACATGTAGGTACTTCAATACATATACAAAATTTAACCTTTACTTGAGCGACGACCGACTTCGTAAAGCTTTATTGCTCAGCCGAGTTACGATGTATCATCTTTATTTACAAAGGGTAACGATGTAGATAATTAGATTGCTTCATGTTTTCACGGTGCAGACATTAAGTTACACGCCCATGATAATTTTATGCTAGATTTAAAGCATAGTTCTAAGTTTCCAATGCAGATGTAATATGAAAATGATTTGATTATAAAAGGAATTATATTGGCAACGATACAGGATTAGGAAACCCAATTATAAAAGGCACGCATACAAATAAAGTTAATAAAGAACCACTCACTGCTAATAGTGAAATAAATTCAAAAGTAAATGACTATAGAGGCCATGATTTCGTTAATAATATCAGCCAATATGAGGCGGCTAAAAATACATCAAAAGATAAAGCTAATGAACGTAATCGTGAGAACGGTACCCTACTTGAGCAAGCCACATCGTTTGTGAGCATCGCAGAGAATATCATCGTAAACTTACGTGTTGCGACAAAATATTTCAATATTTTAAAGCAGTACCGATCCCCTTAGAATGGAGTTGGAAAAAGATAAATTTAGAACAAACCATCTTTGTCGAAATCCTTTAGTGCCTGTGATGTTCTTTATGAGCTCGTTAGAATAATTTTGTTATAGATCCTTTAAACTCAGTAGTAACAAACATAAAGATAAGAACTTGTATGTAGATTCATTCAAATTAGAATAATATTCATTCATATACTTCACTCTAAACAAAACGTTAAGATTTTTCATTATAATTTCAGCAGCCGGTTTAGATATCGTCCCATCTAAGTCAATATTAATTGTGTAAATTAAATTTTCATGTAACTACTCAATGCAGAACATGAGTACATCCACACAGGTGAGCGGATGCTCGGATTTATTGGATGATCTTTACCAGCGACCGTTCGGTTCTGCGCCCGCGCCGTCATGTCTGACCTGACATGCCGCTGTAAAGGTTACACAGACCGTTCTAAACCAATGACGATACACGGCTGTAACTTATTTAAATATTCATGATAGTTTATCCTATGTTTTAACTCCAATTAGTTCCATATTATAAGTGTTACTTCTCTTTCTTTCTGTTCAAGGATTTCGTGGTGGTCCCAATTATACTCGTCCTTTAAAATGTATGCTATAATGAAACCATGTTGGTAATCGTATAGTTTATTGCAGCAATTAATTGAATTTAAAAGGTGTGTGTAAATTATATATTGAAATAGAAAACCGCAACTAATCGATTGACCGTATACCGGGCTCGATAAGTGAGCAAAGTTTCATGCGTTCTCATCGATTTGCACCAATTTTCAACATGTTTTAGATTCCAATTACTCCTGCATAGCAAAAATTATAAAGTGCATTATTATAATATGCTAATTTAAAGTGGGCGTTCTGTTACTCACAGAGTCGTAAAATATTCCATATTAAACATTGCAGCGATGATTGAGTTTGTCTTTCAATGACATATTATTAGGAATATCGTGATGTTCAATAACTACCGACGTGACTCTGATGTCCCTTCTATAACCTTTGAGTATGTTTCGATTATTGTATATATTGATTTGATTGTACCTAATTATGATGCAACTCTTTGTTTATTAAAAATAAAAACTTGTGTTTCAATCTGCCAAGCCTTTTCCCAGCTATGTTGGGGTCGGCCTCCAGGCTAATCGAATGCAGCTGAATATTACTATTACACATGGAGTGATTGCCTATCTGACCTCCACAACCCAGTTACTGGGTAACACGATACTTGTTGATGAGGTTGGTTGTCAGACTATTTGGGCTTCTGACTACCCTTAACTTACTGTCAAAGATCTACGAATGACACCGGGGACATGCTATCCGAGGCATGAAACTCTTTTTCTTCTGTTATAAATTCTTGTGAATGTCTACTAATAATTATTTGTTTGTTGTTTCAGGTAATTCGCCAGTTTCGCCAATGAGTACATCAGACGGGGTATTTTGTACATTATTGTAAGAAGTTGTAAAGGCATACCATAATTGGAATACAATTAAGTCGTTTTATGTTCAGTGTTTAAATAGTCATTCCACATAAAATGTTTACTTAATAATGATCTTTACGTTAAAAGTAATTTGTGTAATATTCCGAACATGCAATAATATTGCTTAAATCGTATTATGAGTACTGGTCAGAAGTTCACGAACTGTGTACTATGTGGTAATTTATTTTGCCAAGATGTGTAATTTTCTAACAATGAAGTAAGGTGTTTTTAATTCACGATGATGGATGTAACATAAATAATGGTGTATGTAAGGCGGATCACACACTACAACGCGCCACGCGACGGGACGCAGATATCGCGCCCCCGCGCGTAACTTTTACATACGCGGGGAATTTGGCTCCGTTTCCCGCACCCCGTCGCGTGGTGCGTTGTATTGTGTGATCTTATGATTTCCAGATCATTGTATAGAACAAATTTCATCAGCACAAGGATCGTATCTTGATAAACAAGGCGTTATAGCTGAAAATAATCATGAACATGCATCATAAAATAATCGATAATTCTCGTTAACTGCTTCACAATATAAATTACCCACAAGCTAAGTGATTTCCCCTGTTAAGCACAAAATTATAAGAATCTCCATCATGGCCCGCAATGTGTTGCAATATTGGTACCTACACAAATTGCCGACCACGAATTAAGGTTCAGAGTCATGAGGTGTAATTAAGGGGTAGGTACACTGAAGATTCATTGCTTGACCGCCTTGGAATATTGCGTAACAGCGTTATGACATTATATTTTTAAGGAAAACTGTACCAAGATACTCATAAATGTTTTAAATGGTCAAAGTTCGTGTGGTTTGCCTTGAAAACGATTGATATAGGACTATATGATGTAAATCGTGATTATACATACACGGAAAGAAGGTACTTAAGTTAAAAATAATTTAGTCACACTTGAAGAATATGCCAAGAGCTCAGTTTATTTCGATTTTATCGTGGAATTTTATTTCAATCAATAGCTGGTCATCTTAAATATAATTTATAACTTAACACTAAATAAAAAAGTGACATCTATGGAACGGCACTGGGCCCGCGTGGTAGATTACAGCCCACTGCCTCTCGAAGAGAGGAGGCCTGCGTCCCAGCAGTGGCAACTAATGTTAAGCGCTACTTTATTGCACTATGTCTTTAATTTATTTTTCAAATTTAATTTTAACTTTTGTTTTACTATCTTTTGTTTATTGTGCTTAACAAACATGGTTAGTGGAAGTGCTCAAGTGCGGTTCGGGGAAGTGCTGTTGAAATCAGTGCTCTAAGTGGAAAATACCTCATCAAAATGTGTCTAAATAAATTTATTATTATTATAGGCTGATTATACTATAAATAAAAAAGGGCTGCTGTTAAGCATAAAAACTCCTCGAGTGAAAACTCATTTACCCTATTTAACCGGTAACGTAAGATAAAAGCATTTACGTAACGTCCAATACCTATGCAAATGTCCTTATGTAACTGTTACTTACTTCTCGAACTGAGGTACCGACATTTGCATTTCTTTCAAATGGTTTTTAAGTCACAGAGCCGGTGTTTATTGAGGTTTATGCGTGATTTCAACTTATGGGCTTTTGCCTGCTTTTTAGGATAAAATGGAGCCATGTCTTAACCCAAGTCATGGTCTACCTGGTTGCTTGGAAATCCGTTCAAACGTTAAGGCGTGAAAAGGAGCGGCGGGGGCCTCTCGCGCCCGGCCCTGGTGCGAGGCAGTCGCCTCCTTCTGCGAAGCAGTCATGCTAGCGAAGGAGGTGGCGGGACGGATGAGGGAGAGAGCCTCTCGTCCCAGCCGCCGCGGGAGACGCTCCGGGCGTCGGGAGCCGCGTGACGACTCCCGGCCACCGTAGGCGCGGGCCTGCGGGCGGAGAGCAAAGGCTAGCTCACCGCCCGATCAGGACCAGGCCCGTGCCGGACGGTGCGTTAGTGTTCCACGCGCGCCTCAAAGAGATGTCAGCATAATTTGAGGGGCCCCTTAGGGCCGAAGCCTGCCGGGTCAGCGGGATTGTCCGAAAGGGTTACCGCTACCCCGGAACATAAAGGGCGAAGGAAGGAACATGGGTGGGCTTTAGTCAGTAAGAGTCTGACACTCCCTTCCACTCCACCCAGAGCGGGAGGCGTCATTTGATGATTTCCCACCAGAAAAAAAAAAAAAGGCGTGAAAAGGACAGACAGACAGATAGATAGAATTACTTTCGCATTTATATTATTAAAGTTCGTTTTTTAAACCCAGATACTAATTTGACAGGTGTAATGTCAAATATCTATACTAAAAAAAACGCAAACACAAAAGACATAAATGTCAGATTAGTATCGGGGATTAAAAAACGAACTTTAGTATAGGTAGATTAAGAAAGGGCTGGCCAGCTTGGTACAAAAATGATAAGTAGGTTATGTAGATAAAGAAGGCCTAATCGCTAAATCAGGGAAACACTTGTTGGAAATAAATAAGTTGGTACACAAGCAGTATTTATTTCCAACTGATATAATCGCATCCCGTATAAAGCCATTTACCGACGTCACTGATCCCATCTTCAAGATTTAAGAGTACCCTATTAGTCCGCGATGGGGTCATGTCAAAGCATCTCTTCCTAGTCTTATGTAGCCCATTGACAATAATGAACGCAAACCTGTTCTGACTTACAGTATTCCCACGTTTGATTTAGAATAAAATTTAATTACTCTTGTAGAACTTTGTCAGTAATTAATAATGTAATTGTTAAACCGTGAACATGATAATTTACGCAATTGTGCGTTTGAACAACAAAAGCTACTCGTAAACAATAACAATTTGTTGGCAACATTTTGGATGACTATTCGTTACGGATTCTTCACATGTAGGCACGGAATACGGGTTTCAAAATCTTTGAAAAGTTTTAACTTCATTCATTTCAAATTTTTGGTAATTTGGAACCGTTTTCTTTTTAATGGGTTATTATAGTTATGCTAATTGATACTGCAGTTTTTTAACTTAAAGCTGAATAATTCCGTAGGCTATTTTGTTAAAGTAAAATTTAATTGTCGTGCTATCAATCAACAGTTTCGTTTTTATTTTTTCTGGCAATTATTTCACCAAATAATAGATTATTTATCTGATTGAATTTTAAATAAGCATGAAATAAAACGACATCATTAGATACAGGAATGCCAAATATCAGGCCCTTCACAAGCAGCTGACATTCAAGCACCTACCTACCTCGTGACGATAGGAACATATTCATCTGCATGAGATATCTTTGGATCCTTTACAAAATACTTTAATGAAGAATGCTTAGCCTAAAAATTGGTATGCGAGGACCAGAACCTACCTACTTGTATATTATCGCAGTCAAACTCAAACTCAAGATATTTATTGTTATTAAACCAATAATGTAGGGTAGACACTTTTGAACTGTCAAGGGGTCGGTCAGTCAGAAAGATAAAGCTAGTTGCCCATTCCAAAGTGAAGCAGGTTATGGAGAAGAACGGGCAGGAAACTCTTTTGAATCAAAATTTTTGTTTAATCAGGTAAGGATTGCGTGGCACATAATCACATTGTAAGCACGTAACAGCACCATTACAGCATGTTTCGAACGTCACTTTTATGGGATGTGCCGATAACAATCAAACAAGCCGGGCCCTTGTTGGAGAGATATACGAATGCTGTGTCGCGATACTGGGCGGATCACCGATATATTGCGATGCACATCGACCAGTCGAACCGGTCTAGGGCAGAGGGTTTACGATACGATGAAGTCACGGCGGCCGTGACACACTAAACATTGAAATAATTCGATGACACCGACACTGAAGATCATTAAAAATCTAATTTTATTGATCTGCGACTTACGTAAATAGAATCTATCGTATTTGAGCACAGTACAAATAATAAAGTTATTGAGTTCTCTCTTAATACGGTAAACAGTGTTAGGCTGCACATAGTCTAAGCCATAGGTTCTCAACCTTTTTTTCCCACCGCCCACTTTGAGAATATATTTTTTTCTAGAACTCCCCAATTTTTTTTACTTACCAACAAGTCGCGAATCTGAAAAGGCTATTACCACGATTATATTTAAACGTGTAATATTATATAGTCGTAAGATAGGATTCATAATTTTATCTGGGTCTTCTACTGCCCTCCTGAAAGTCTAAAATGCCCACGAGTAGTTACATACGGACGCCAGCAGGTCAAGCTACCCGAAACTGTCAAATTTTCCCAATCAACCTTGAACCTTAATGCTTTAGGGATAAAGTTGAAAATCTATTAAAGAGATTTGACAGATTGTAGTAGCTTGATGTGCTGGTATCGCCCACATTGAGAACCTATGTATGGTCTAAACTAATATGAATCATAGAAATTGCTTGCCTTATAAAGTTTAAAAGCTAGAACACACATAGCCCAGGCGACTAGGAGATATTCAAATAATTACTGCAAAAACATGGATTAGTTAAATACGTTGACCTGATGAACTTTACCGAATTCATGTGTGGATTAGATGTAATTTATGTAAAGGCTTGTTAACAAACTTTGGCCCTGGTTCATTTGTGGGTTATTAGAGTGATTACGTAATTATCTTAATTCGTCTTCATTAAATCAGTGTCTGTATTTCAACTCCTGTTGACCACTAATTGCTTCAACAAGTTTGAGCTCGTTTACCATACAATCATAGTGTTCCCACTGCTGGGACACAGGCCTCCTCTTTTCGAGAGGGGGTGGGCTGTAACCCACCACGCAGGCCTAGTACGGGTTGGTAGATGTCACATGTCTTCGAATTTCTTGTTCTAGGACATGCCGGTTTCCTCACGATGTTTTCCTTCACTGTTTGACAGCAGTGGTGATGAAATAATTTACACAAAGTAAAACGCCTGTCTGGATGCGAACCTACGACCTACAACTCGTAACCGCGGCCACCGCTCTGAAGCTCTTTAAACGTCTACACATAAAATTGTTTTGAACTTTTTGTAACTCCCGAAAAAGCATTCCTCATAAACTTTGAAGATCATCCATATGAAATATGTTATTTATTCATTAAAATATTCCATTTGTAACAAATTATCATTAAGCATCTGCTTGACCTTTTCGGCCTAATACATAAAGCAAATTAATAACGCGTTTTGACATCATCCTATATGAATACATTTTAATGACATAAGGCTCAATGCGAAGATAAAAAAAAATATATAAAGTTTAATACGTTCTCATATACATTAAATTTTATACGAAATTGATGACTACGATATAATAAAAACGGGTAATTAATTCACACCACAAACGATTTATCGTAAATCAAAAGATTGGTTGCCACAGAATTGAATGTCGTGTAATCGATCACCAATGTGCAGGGAACAATACAAATTAGCGTTTCTTTAAAGCGAACACATAAAAAACTTGGGAAACACTAGGAGCCACTATTGTTAAGGCAGATTAGTATTAATTACTGAGATAAAACCTACAGGCATTTGCTGCGCAACCAAGTTACAGTGAGCTACAAAATGTGAAGAATCTTATTTGTTGTGACATTTAGAATACAACAACAACAGCCCATCGATTCTGTAAAAATCTCACCGTTAAAAGTTAGGTGAAGTGAGCTTAGAGTGAGCTGTCTATAGTGTCAATCCCTAGCATTAGTTGGAATGACTGCTCACTCCACGCTCACTTCACCTAAGTTTTCACGGTGAGATGGTTACAGAATCGCACTGCTGGCTACTCGTTAACAAATCGTAGTGCCAAGGAATTTTGAATTGCTTCAATGCTACATAGAAACCCAATCGATACTGTCCAATATCTTCGAATGCCTTGAAAATAAATTAACGAGCTTGAAACATACCGCTTACATTTTCTTTCATTCTCACGTTACTGTGAATCCATCCTAACAGAAAATATTTGACTGCCGTGGAAAATTTTGAAACGTATTTACATCTAATATACACGATGGTCATAGTAGATAATATCATCAATGAATAGTTCTTAGGTAACCTAAAGAAACTTCAAGAGAGACGTGTCGAAACCGTCCAGGAACGTTTAATTGAGGAGCCTATGACGAAATAACACACGGAAACACTTCAGGCGTAGACCGCGGTTCACGAGAGTGACCTCACGAATCCAAGATGCAACCTTACAATTAAATTCTCTTCGTGACCTGCCACTTAAACTATTAACAATATTATTATAATAGACTTTAATGAATGATTATAATTCAGATTTAATAATAGGAAGCTTTTGATCGATTGAGGCGTTAAAAATGTTGTCACAGAGTATTAGTGGGTTTATATTTTGATGCCGATTAAATATACGTGACTGCCTCGTTGGTATTGTAGTTGCGAACGCTGCTACTGAGCGTGAGGCCCTGGGTTCGATTCTCAATTCGCGCAAAGCGCTATTGGGTTTTGCCTTCACGAAATTCGCAGTCTGGCAATCGCAGTTCGCAGTCTGGATCTGTGCCCGGTTGGAGGCGATAAGCTCGCCCCCTATTACATGGGACTTTAACATAACTGGCAAAATGTGGGGGTACAGTCACGACCATAAGTATGTATACACTTGGCCTTATTCAAAAGCGATTTACTCCTTTATTTTTTAATATAATTTTATGTGGCTACGAACATAGTATTTTCGAACCCATAGTTTTTTGCAATGTGTCGTATTTCATTGTTGTTTTCATTATTTCACGCAAAAATTGCTATTGAAAATTTCCAAGTGTTGACATATTAGTGCTCGTGACTGTATTATAGTTGCACCTCTGCCTGACCCTTCGGGAATTACAGGCATGATGTTATGTTATATTAGAATTCAGATTTAATAATAGGAAGTCTTTTGGTTGATTGAGGCGTTGAAACTGTCGTCAATCATGAATATTAATCTGTTTATAATTTGATGCTGATCAAATATGCGTTGACGTTTCATTATGAATTTGTTATGGCAGTTCTATTTAATTTTTTGCCTATTAATTATGGTTTTTACGTAGTTCTACAAATTAGGTTATTATTTTATGAATACGAAGTAGCTACACTAATTTGATTACTTACTGCATATTATAATGAGTTGCTTTATATAATCGTGCATGAAATTCTTGCGTTTCTTCGTGGAATTTGATTAACTTTCTTGAACTGTAATTATTAAATAATATGCTTGGCAATTTACATGATTGTGAACCCTGCTGCAAGTCTATTACTTATGTAATTATTCTCCTAACTAAGAACATGATGTATTTTCTAAAATTTACCAAACATAAAATAGGTACAGACGCCAGCACATCAAGCTACTACAATCTGTCAAATTTCTTCAATAGATTTTCAACTTTACTGATAAAGCATTAAGGTTCAAGGTTGATTGGGAAAATTTGACAGTTTCGGGTAGCTTGACCTGCTGGCGTCTGTACCTACATTCACGTCCTATAGTAGACTAGTTTTATTTTATTATTCGCCTGTGTTGTCCCACTGCAAGGTAAAGGCATCTCTTCCCTCTTTCCACTTTTCCCGGTCTACTGCGTTTGTGGGCCAATCCTTTAAGAAGGAGTCCAACTCATCCCGCCATCTCGTTTCCTGCCATTTGGGATCCACTGAGTGGTGGCTTTTGCGTATTGCTGCTCCAGTATGCAAGAGATATGGCCAGCCCAGTTCCACTTTTTTATTTTATTTTATTCTGTTCGGAAAATGTCGTGAGGAGAGTTTTGAGTATAAATGTCGATGGCTATAAGAGTAGGGGACGACCAAAGAAACGATGGATGGAATGTGTGAATGATGATATGGTTAGAAAGGGGGTGACTACCGAGATGACGACTAATAGAGAAGTATGGAAGAAAAAGACATGTTGCGCCGACCCCAAATAAATTGGGATAAGGGCAGGAGAATGATGATGTTAATATTCTGTTCGGAAAACGTATAGCTAACATAATCAGTGTTCTTAAACAATATGCAATTGAAGACCATTTACAAGTTTCCACTTGATAAACAGTTAAAACGGAAAAGAAAACAAAAAGGCCGGTACAAAATACGTATAACATAAATTAGGAAATAAAATTACACGATCGACTAATAGGTACAGAGTAAATCTCTCTCGTTTAGGGCTCATTTTTCAATCGAGAGATATTTTTTATTCACGGAATAAAACTGACGTCTGTCCGATTCTGAACTTAACTGTCAAAAGTTCAAAATTATTTTTTGAATAAATTTGTCTGGCGTTGGAAAAATCAGCCCTTAGACGCACACAATTACTTTTCCATAATGAAGCTTTTCACCAACAAATGCTTAAAACACTGGTTTTAGAGAAAGTCTACACATATTTGTGTAGGTCTCACGATGTTTTATATTTCTAAGGCTGTATTTTTTGTAACAGCTTAATTGATGTTACTGTCAATAATTTTATTGACCTATGAAGAAAAATCTTTTGAAATAATAATTTTCGTAGTCCGTTTCAATATACTTAACACCGAAAGTTTTGAAATATGTCAGTCTTAAAAGTTATTTGCTAGCAAACTTACTAAGTTGATTATTTCGTAAATGTTAGTATATCTGAGCAAAAATGGATGCAGCTGATTGGACAAAACATTTCACTTCTTCACACGATCTTTTAAAACTATTTAAAAGCCCATCAATTGTAATTGAGAAACTCTTCGCATTTAGTATAAATTGTAATTGATTATAGTTTTCGTAACGTTTATTTCGTATCTTCTTAAAATTTGAAGATCATATTCTTGTGTGTACCTAATATGTGTTAACGGTTAAAATAATAAAGGTATAGAAGATGTATTTTAGAGATAGGTGTTCAAGGCAAAAACGGATGCGAGATTTTGTATAAAATTGTTAAGATACGTTTAAAAGCTCGCTCAGTGTTTGTCAGACCACGCACAATAAAGGGTTCCGTAGTTGGGGTGAATTTATCCCAATAACAAACTTAACTTGGTTGTTGAGAAAATATTACAGGTTCATCAATTGGAAATTGGGAATTGGTTTCAAAATTATTTCACTAATACGGTGTAATCAAAGAAAATCGGTACTATATTAAAAAAAAAATAAAAATTACGTATTTTAGAGTCCATTATTTATAAAAAGCGAAAAGAGGGTGGTTTACTTTGTTCAAAAGACACTCGAAATATGTTCTTATATTTAATGTTATGTTTACTTTATTTCAGGGCCCCATGAAGCGGCTGTCATGCGCATAGCGGCACTGATTGCACTCGTGCAGGTATGTCCGTCTCCATAATATTTCTATTGATTGTACGTAATAATGTATTAGTCTCCTAAACCATTATTTAATTAATATTCTATTAGGTACTTCAGTCACACCATGTTTTAGCAGGATATGACACTATCCTTTAAATGGTCCTAGATATACAGGGTGCCAGGGACATCGAAACACAGCCTGTTATCATGGATTCAGTACATGATTCAGGAGTAATCGGCGTTGAAATTTTTCGACGGTTATTAAAAAAAATTCTGCTGTTCCTTACAAAAGTGCAATACCTACGCATGCATGAAACAGGTAATCTTTTTTTAATAACCAAAAAAATTTCAACGCTGGTGGGTCCAGAATCATGTACTGAATGCATGTTAACAGGTTGTGCGACCGTTAATGGTAGCTTAAAACCTCCCGCTAAACTACTAGGTACCTATTGGCTACCCATTCACCACGAGACAAGCCTACACATACCAATAACCAGGTTAACGAGTGGTTTATTAACATCGTTTGCTCCGCTGACCCAACAATAACCCAACCTTAAGGTCAATGGTTCACACGTTCTCTTATCTAAATAATTTCGTAACAATTTCCCTTTTTAGCTAACAGTCACATTAAGTAATATACAAATACAATTTATTACGTTTTAATAGAAATTCCGAACTTTCAAAGTATTTAGCATGCGGCTTCGTGAGCAATTGTTTCTTAACTTTTGATTTAGAACCATGGGTTTATGTAATACTTAAGATTATTTCGACAACTTTAAGCTTATTTGGTGACGAAAATAATCCACTACAGAAGTCAGGGATTTATAAGAAATAACCTTTCTTAATGTGTCACTCGTTCGCTCGATAAATTAATTTTCATACGACAAGCATGATTGAGGATTAGGAACGCAAAAAGCTGTTTTTTAACAGATTTTCGAAGCAGCCGAGAATTTGTTGCGAAAAAAAAAAATATCAAGGAACTTTTGATTAATGGCGTTCGAGAATTGCTTAAGTACCTGCCGACATTTTATTGATCAATATTATTCTTGACTCGAACATTACTGAAAGTCATATTATTATTTTAAACCACAATAACTAGGTATATTTTATGATATGGAGCGTGTTTTAGTTTTCATATTGTGCAGCGGTTTGTGACACCAAATTAAGTACGTGAGAGTTACAGCTCATTGTGCCGCCGCGAACAATAAATTACAGATTTAACGATAATAATAAAGTGCCGTCATCTCACACACAGATCCTTGGATGTTTGACGAAGGGAGACATAGTGTATTATTCATCACTTTACAAATTTTAACATTCAATCCATTCTGACAACTGATTTTAGATACCTACCTACTGAAATGTATACATGCAATTATGTTTTAGCCACCACTAGGGGTCTTATTTAAAATAAAAACTTGTTTACAAAAAAAAAAAAAACAACTGTCTTCCAAAAAAAAACACTACAAAGGGAAAAAATAACTTTAATTTCGGAAGTCGGTGTTGTTGGTTCCGCATTTTCGTTTTTTGAGTTTTTCCGAATTTTATTGAAGAGTTATGTTGTCTATCGCCGAAACTCGTCATCAGATCTTTACGAAATTTAAATGGGACCATTTCGGAATAAACCTCTTTCGAACAATTTTGTAAATCCGTCTATATATGACGGAGGTATGCCCGAAAATTCATAAAAAAAAATATATATATAAACATCAGAATTGAGAACCTTTTTTTAAAGTCGGTTAAAAACTGACAGACGACAGGTAATATTTCAGTTTCAGTCGTAGTGCTACAGTAAACAGCACCTTTTTTTAGAAATATGTCGCATTGTCAGATGGATTAAATAGAGCCTTGGTCAACGAAAAAATTCAACGGCGAATACATATTGAATTTATTAATAATGAGATGTTGCTGTAGCTGTCGCTCGCTACAGCTGTTTCAGATGACTCACAAACGCTCACCGCGGTTGAGCTAAACCGCGAGCTGTCCGGCGACAATGTACTCTCGCCTTTCTACGAGAGCAGTGAAGATGCTGGGGTCGTCTTCTTCAGAGGCTCACGAGCCGCCGACTCACCCTTATCCCCCGACATCGACGTGCAATGCTCCGGCGACTTTATCGACGTCAGCGTCGAGTTCGCAGACATATTCGATGGTATCATTTACAGTAAGGGATTTCTAAATGATCCGAAGTGCAAGTAAGTACAATACTTTATTGGTGAGATATAAAATAATCGCAAAATTGGGGGCGTTATACAAATCTTCCTGTATGCTAGCGGTGCAAGCATGGATCTTTGACGAGTCGTAAAAGGTGAACACAATAAAAAATCCACGAAGGTCGGTCAAAGATTTACATCTTTGAGGCCGAGTGTTGTATCCACAACTTGTCAAATGACCCGTGCTTCGTTACTCATTAAATTAACTTGTGAAAAAAGACAAGTACCGTCTTGTCCTCTGCTTGGCAACAAAACTCACTTGTAACGGCGTAGGAAACATTTTGGATAAAAAAATTGCTGAAAAAGTTTCTTGAAGGCGGTCCAGAATATGCATTAATTCAATAACTGCTATAATTTCAGATACGTGTCACTGGGCGGCAGTCAGTCGCGGTACTCATTCCGAGTGCCCCTGAATGGCTGCGGGTCCCGGCCGCTTTGTCACGCGTGTGGTACCATCGACAACGTGCTCGTGTTCCAAGCTGATGACTTGCTGCAAGGACCGCAGGACTTCGCCCGTAAGGTATGTAATTGAAGACCATCTTAGAACCCAAACAAGTGACTACCACCTGCCAAACATTTCGTATTTCTACGACGTCTAGGATTGACATGAGGTTTTCGTTAGCTAATGGCGCCGATTCCCTTGTTCACAAACTAAACTATATTTAAGTTCAGTGCATCTTTTTATTTCTATTTCATTAAGAAAAGGACAGAAGATGAAATATTAGTTTAGTCCTGTCAAATTAGTCAGCACCTGACGTAAATTGACGTATTTTAGTAGCCATGTTTTTAATCACGTCTAAATTGTCTATGGAGTTTCTTAATTTGACAGGACTAAACTTATATTTTATCTTCTGTCCTTTTCAATACACTTTTGACTTTTCTAATATAGTTATCACTATAGTTGCCCTCTTGTAATACCTCTATCTGGAAGTCGTTTATGATTTGAGCTTGTGTCAAAAAAACTTTAATTGCTTTGCTTAACTTTGTTGATAATGTATCGCATCGGCATCATAAAGGCTAAGGGATAAGGACTAAGTGAACTTCATAAAGATGCTAACACCACGTAATTTAAAAAACATCTTTTGTTTATCGTGTCGTGTCGTGTGTGTGTGTGTGTGTGTGTGTGTAAGTGTGTGTGTAAACGTTACATTCAAAATAATCAAATATGAGAAAGGTTAATTTTAAATTATTCAATAACCACCCGTTAGAATTGAAAGAGTTCCTTTTGTTATACTAAAATGCACTGCCTTCTTACAAAATCGAGAACTCACCTTTTCCTACTATCACATTCCAGGTATCATGTGCTCGCACTTCATTCGAAGTGTCGACCGGAGTGGTTACCTCTAGGGAAGAGCACACGCTGAAACTGAAACCTTTCATGGTTGACATGCTCGATGTGGTCGCTGTTGAAGGACCCGCCGGAGGAGTTGAATGCTGGATGGACATACAAAAGGGAGTTTTCCCTAACGTAAGTATCTGAATCGAAGATATTTTCGATCTAGGAATAGATGTTGAAATGATTGATGACTTAAAGTGATGACTACAGTTGTGATATGTTTTAAGACTCCAAAATAAATTAAGTGTTTTAAGACATATTCTGCAAAATAAAAACAAACGAAATTCATATTTTTATAGAAACAGGCACGTCTGGCACGGCTGCGCTAGCATAGCAAGTTCATTAACTTTGTAAATGTTTACAGACGACTCCATTAAAAGACTCCATCAAAATTGGCGAATATTTAACCATCCTCGTGTACCTCAAAGATGTCAGAAACCAGTTCAGTCTTAAAATCCACGATTGTTGGGCGTATGATAGCGAGAGCTATGATAATCCTAAGACCAGCAAGATTCAACTTACCGACAAGGAAGGTTGTCCCAAGTAAGAAAACGAATTATTTTAATTTATGAATTCATCACGTCATCGTCTGCGGAGCCTCCTTACTATGTTAGGGTCGGGGTACAGTGTGACTGGATGCAGCTGAATAGGAATGGCCGAAATTAAACAAGGAGTGACTACTTCACCACGTTAATCCAATTTATTTAATTTATATGTGTGATTATAATTCAATATTGTCCCTATCACCTGCACACTTGAGGACCTAATAGCTGCGTCAGGGAACAGTATTCGCGTTGCTGAATTTTGGGCCAAACAATTTAAAAAGACTGTTATATTTTTTCTTGCTATTTTTCCATCGACACGCTAAGAAGAAGACCATACACCTGTATATAAGAATATTGTAAAAAACTCAAAAGTACAGCTTTGTGCTAGGATTCAACGTAACAGAATTCTGATGTCCCAGCAGTTTCGAATAGCCTTTAAAATATCAATTTTGTCAACAGGAAAAAGAAACTCATTGACTTATGGCAGAAGACTACAAACACGGGTAAAAGCGGTGCGACTTCGATAGCTTACAGCAAAGTGAGCGCTTTCCGCTTCCCAGAAACCGACCAAGTCTACCTAACTTGTAATGTTGAGGTAAATATTTACAACAAATTGATTCTAGATCTTCCTCTACTAATTACCTGTTGTGATTAATTATTTATATTTGTTTGTATTCTTTATTACAGTTATGCACAAACAACTGCGATGCAAGCTGTGATGGAGTTATCAGAGAGGTTTCCACCACAATTAGGCCATCACAATGCTACCCAGGATCGCGCGATCCTGCATGTCAACGGATAACTGTTGAACCACAAACTAAGTGTTATCCTGGTTCTTCCGATCCCCGGTGTCCTCAACCTACACCTACTACACCAAACTGCTATCCAGGAAGTACAGATCCTCGATGCTCGTCACCTACAACTGTGAATCCTGTCTGCTACCCTGGCTCACCCGACCGAAGATGTCCGCAACCACCACAACCGACGACAGATAACCCGCCAACATACTTACCACCAACATCACCAAAACCTACGTGCTACCCAGGTTCCAATGATCCTAGATGCCCCAGGCCGACCACACCTGAGCCACCGCGTTGCTTCCCCGGCAGCACAGATCCTAGATGTCCCAAACCAACAACACCAGCCCCACCAAACTGTTACCCCGGCAGCCAAGACCCTCGCTGCCCTAAGCCGACCACTCCAGCTCCTCCTAATTGCTACCCCGGTAGCCAAGACCCTAGGTGTCCTAAGCCCACCACTCCTGCTCCTATTAACTGCTACCCCGGTAGCCAAGACCCTAGGTGTCCTAAGCCAACCACTCCTGCTCCACCTAACTGTTACCCCGGTAGCCAAGACCCTAGGTGTCCTAAACCCACCACTCCTTCTCCTCCTAACTGCTATCCCGGTAGCCAAGACCCTAGGTGTCCTAAGCCCACAACACCTGCTCCTCCTAGATGCTATCCCGGTAGTCAAGACCCGCGATGCCCTAAGCCAACGACACCTGCCCCTCCTAATTGTTACCCAGGCAGCCAAGACCCGCGTTGTCCCAAGCCAACGACGCCCGCACCACCTCGATGCTACCCAGGCAGCACAGATCCTCGTTGCCCTAAACCAACAACACCCGCCCCACCAAATTGTTACCCCGGTAGCCAAGACCCAAGGTGTCCTAAACCACCAACGCCTGAACAACCGCGATGCTTCCCAGGATCAAACGATCCTAGATGTCCTAAGCCAACGCCTTCTAAGCCTATTTGTTATCCTGGTTCCCCTGATACAAACTGTCCTCAACCTACACGACCAACTACATTAAATCCTCCAACTTATTTGCCGCCACAACCAACTACTACCACGCCTCCCAAATGCTTCCCAGGAAGCTCAGATCCGAGATGCCCTAAACCTACGTCTCCTGAGCCACCGCGATGCTTCCCTGGATCAAGTGATCCCAGGTGCCCTAAGCCTACGACTCCTGAGCCACCGCGATGCTTCCCTGGATCAAGTGATCCCAGGTGTCCTAAGCCTACGACTCCTGAGCCACCGCGATGCTTCCCCGGCAGCATAGATCCAAGATGTCCCAAACCAACAACACCAGCCCCACCAAACTGTTACCCCGGCAGCCAAGACCCTCGCTGCCCCAAGCCGACCACATCTGCTCCTCCTAATTGCTACCCCGGTAGCCAAGACCCTAGGTGTCCTAAACCCACCACTCCTGAAGCTCCAAGGTGTTTCCCCGGCAGCACAGATCCTCGTTGTCCTAAACCAACGACACCCGCACCACCAAATTGTTACCCCGGTAGCCAAGACCCAAGGTGTCCTAAACTAACAACACCAGCCCCACCCAATTGCTATCCTGGAAGCACAGACTCTCGCTGTCCCAAGCCTACGACTCCTGCACCACCAAGGTGCTTCTCAGGCAGCACAGACCCTAGGTGTCCAAAACCAACAACGCCAACACCTCCAAAGCCTGTCTGTTATCCAGGTTCCCCAGATCCCAAGTGCCCGCAACCTCCACGACCAACAACATTGAACCCTCCCACATACTTGCCACCTACAACACCGACAGCTAAGTGTTATCCCGGATCAACAGATCCAAGATGTCCCAAACCTACTACTCCTGAAGCTCCAAGGTGCTTCCCCGGCAGCACGGATTCTCGTTGTCCCAAACCTACTACTCCTGAAGCTCCAAGATGCTTCCCCGGTAGCACGGATTCTCGTTGTCCTAAACCAACAACTCCTGCGCCACCAAGGTGTTTCCCTGGCAGCACAGACCCTAGGTGCCCAAAACCAACAACACCTGCTCCACCTAATTGTTACCCCGGTAGCCAAGACCCTAGATGTCCCAAACCAACATCACCAGCCCCTCCTAATTGTTACCCTGGCAGCCAAGACCCTCGTTGTCCCAGGCCTACCACTCCTGAACCTCCAAAATGCTTCCCAGGAAGCACAGACCCAAGGTGTCCCAAACCAACGACACCAGTACCTCCTAATTGTTACCCCGGTAGCCAAGACCCTAGATGTCCCAAACCAACATCACCAGCCCCTCTTAACTGTTACCCTGGCAGCCAAGACCCTCGCTGTCCCAAGCCTACCACACCCGCACCACCTCGATGCTATCCAGGCAGCACCGATCCTAGATGTCCCAAGCCAACATCACCAGCCCCTCCTAACTGTTACCCTGGCAGCCAAGACCCTCGCTGTCCCAAGCCTACCACTCCTGAACCTCCAAGATGCTTCCCAGGAAGCACAGACCCAAGGTGTCCCAAACCAACGACACCAGCACCACCTAATTGTTACCCCGGTAGTCAAGATCCTCGCTGCCCTAAGCCAACCACACCAACACCACCTCGATGCTATCCAGGCAGCACAGATCCTAGATGTCCCAAACCAACACCTCCGAAGCCAGTTTGTTACCCCGGATCTCCTGATCCAAACTGTCCGCAACCTCCGCGCCCGACGACATTGAATCCTGCCACATATTTGCCACCAGTAACAACCGGACCCAAATGTTATCCTGGCTCAACCGATTCAAGATGTCCTCAATCCACTACGCCCGCACCACCTCGTTGCTTCCCAGGTAGCACAGATCCAAGATGTCCAAAACCGACGACCCCTGCACCTCCGAATTGTTTCCCAGGTAGCCAAGACCCTCGGTGTCCAAAGCCGACAACGCCAGCTCCCCCTAACTGCTATCCCGGTAACCAGGACCCTCGCTGTCCAAGGCCGACCACCCCTGCACCTCCTAATTGCTACCCCGGTAGCCAAGACCCGCGTTGCCCCAAGCCTACCACACCTTCTCCACCAAGATGCTTCCCAGGCAGCACGGATCCCACATGTCCAAAACCAACGACCCCTGCACCTCCGAACTGTTTCCCAGGCAGCCAAGACCCTCGTTGTCCAAAGCCCACAACACCCGCTCCACCAAGGTGCTTCCCAGGTAGCACAGATCCGAGATGTCCAAAACCGACAACTCCTGCGCCTCCTAACTGCTATCCCGGTAGTCAGGACCCACGGTGTCCAAAGCCGACAACGCCTGCTCCCCCTAACTGCTATCCCGGTAACCAGGACCCTCGCTGTCCAAGGCCGACCACCCCTGCACCTCCTAATTGCTATCCCGGTAGCCAAGACCCGCGTTGCCCTAAGCCCACAACACCTGCCCCTCCTAATTGTTTCCCAGGCAGCCAAGACCCGCGTTGCCCCAAGCCTACCACACCTTCTCCACCAAGATGCTTCCCAGGCAGCACCGATCCTAGATGTCCAAAGGCAACCACACCCGCACCGCCTAATTGCTACTACGGTAGCCAGGACCCACGTTGCCCTAAGCCAACAACGCCTGCCCCTCCTAATTGCTACCCCGGCAGTCAAGACTCTCGCTGCCCCAAGCCTACCACACCCGCACCACCTCGATGCTACCCAGGCAGCACCGATGCTAGATGCCCTAAACCAACAACTCCTAAGCCAGTTTGCTATCCAGGCTCACCTGACCCCAAGTGCCCGCAACCGCCACGACCTACGACATTAAATCCTCCAACGTATTTGCCACCAGTTACAACCGGCCCCAAATGTTATCCTGGCTCTACTGATTCCAGATGCCCTAAGCCTACAACACCCGCTCCACCTAACTGTTATCCGGGTAGTCAAGACCCTCGTTGTCCAAAGCCGACCACTCCTGCTCCTCCTAACTGCTATCCCGGAAGCCAGGACCCTCGTTGTCCAAAGCCCACAACACCTGCCCCTCCTAATTGTTTCCCAGGAAGCCAAGACCCGCGTTGTCCCAAGCCGACGACGCCTGCTCCTCCTAACTGCTACCCCGGTAGCCAAGACCCGCGTTGCCCTAAGCCCACAACACCTGCCACTCCTAATTGTTTCCCAGGAAGCCAAGACCCGCGTTGTCCCAAGCCGACAACGCCTGCTCCTCCTAACTGCTACCCCGGTAGCCAAGACCCTCGTTGTCCAAAGCCGACCACCCCTGCACCTCCTAATTGCTACCCTGGTAGCCAAGACCCGCGTTGCCCTAAGCCCACAACACCTGCCACTCCTAATTGTTACCCAGGAAGCCAAGACCCGCGTTGTCCCAAGCCGACAACGCCTGCTCCTCCTAATTGCTACCCTGGTAGCCAAGACCCGCGTTGCCCTAAGCCCACAACACCTGCTCCTGCTAGATGCTACCCCGGTAGCCAAGACCCACGTTGTCCCAAGCCAACCACACCTGCCCCTCCTAATTGTTTCCCAGGCAGCCAAGACCCGCGTTGCCCCAAGCCTACCACACCCGCACCACCTCGATGCTACCCAGGCAGCACCGATGCTAGATGCCCTAAACCAACAACTCCTAAGCCAGTTTGCTATCCAGGCTCACCTGACCCCAAGTGCCCGCAACCGCCACGGCCTACGACATTAAATCCTCCAACGTATTTGCCACCGGTTACAACCAGCCCCAAATGTTATCCTGGCTCTACTGATGCCAGATGCCCTAAACCGACTACCCCTGCACCTCCTAACTGTTATCCCGGCAGCACAGACTCACGTTGTCCTAAACCAACCACACCCGCACCTCCACGGTGCTTCCCAGGCAGCTCGGACCCACGATGCCCAAAACCAACCACGCCTGCTCCACCTAACTGCTATCCCGGCAGCCAAGATCCTCGTTGTCCAAAGCCAACAACGCCGGCTCCACCTAATTGCTTCGCCGGTAGCCAAGACCCTCGCTGTCCCAAGCCTACCACACCAACACCTCCAAGGTGTTTCCCAGGTAGCACAGACCCACGTTGTCCTAAGCCCACAACACCTGCTCAACCTAACTGTTATTTTGGTAGCCAAGACCCTCGTTGCCCTAAGCCTACTACACCCACACCTCCTCGATGCTTCCCAGGAAGCACAGATCCAAGATGTCCTAAGCCCACAACACCTGCCCCTCCTAATTGTTTCCCAGGAAGTCAAGACCCGCGTTGTCCCAAGCCGACAACACCTGCTCCTCCTAACTGCTACCCTGGTAGCCAAGACCCGCGTTGCCCTAAGCCCACAACACCTGCTCCTCCTAGATGCCACCCCGGTAGTCAAGACCCGCGATGCCCTAAGCCAACGACACCTGCCCCTCCTAATTGTTACCCAGGCAACCAAGACCCTCGTTGTCCAAAGCCTACGACACCCGCACCGCCTAGATGCTTCCCCGGTAGCACCGACCCTAGGTGTCCTAAGCCAACAACTCCTAAGCCAGTTTGCTATCCCGGTTCACCTGATCCGAACTGCCCGCAACCACCGCGACCTACGACATTAAATCCTCCCACATACTTGCCCCCAGTTACAACTGGACCCAAATGTTATCCTGGTTCAACAGATTCCAGATGCCCCAAACCAACGACGCCAGCTCCACCAAACTGCTATCCTGGAAGCCAAGACCCACGTTGCCCTAAGCCCACAACGCCTGCCCCTCCTAAATGTTACCCCGGTAGCCAAGACCCGCGTTGCCCTAAGCCGACCACCCCTGCACCTCCTAATTGCTACCCTGGTAGCCAAGACCCACGTTGCCCTAAGCCCACAACACCTGCTCCTCCTAGATGTTACCCCGGTAGCCAAGACCCGCGTTGCCCTAAGCCCACAACACCTGCCCCTCCTAATTGTTTCCCAGGAAGCCAAGACCCGCGTTGCCCTAAGCCCACAACACCTGCTCCTCCTAGATGTTACCCTGGTAGCCAAGACCCGCGTTGCCCTAAGCCCACAACACCTGCCCCTCCTAATTGTTTCCCAGGAAGCCAAGACCCGCGTTGCCCCAAGCCGACAACGCCTGCTCCTCCTAATTGCTACCCCGGTAGCCAAGACCCTCGTTGTCCAAAGCCGACCACCCCTGCACCTCCTAATTGCTACCCTGGTAGCCAAGACCCGCGTTGCCCTAAGCCCACAACACCTGCTCCTCCTAGATGCTACCCCGGTAGTCAAGACCCGCGATGCCCTAAGCCAACGACACCTGCCCCTCCTAATTGTTACCCAGGCAGCCAAGACCCTCGTTGTCCAAAGCCTACGACACCCGCACCGCCTAGATGCTTCCCCGGTAGCACCGACCCTAGGTGTCCTAAGCCAACAACTCCTAAGCCAGTTTGCTACCCCGGTTCACCTGATCCGAACTGCCCGCAACCACCGCGACCTACGACATTAAATCCTCCCACATACTTGCCACCAGTTACAACTGGACCCAAATGTTATCCTGGTTCAACAGATTCCAGATGCCCCAAACCAACGACGCCAGCTGCACCAAACTGCTATCCTGGAACCCAAGACCCACGTTGCCCTAAGCCCACAACGCCTGCCCCTCCTAAATGTTACCCCGGTAGCCAAGACCCGCGTTGCCCTAAGCCCACAACACCTGCCCCTCCTAATTGTTTCCCAGGAAGCCAAGACCCGCGTTGTCCCAAGCCGACAACGCCTGCTCCTCCTAACTGTTACCCCGGTAGCCAAGACCCGCGTTGCCCTAAGCCCACAACACCTGCCACTCCTAATTGTTTCCCAGGAAGCCAAGACCCGCGTTGTCCCAAGCCGACAACGCCTGCTCCTCCTAACTGCTACCCCGGTAGCCAAGACCCTCGTTGTCCAAAGCCGACCACCCCTGCACCTCCTAATTGCTACCCTGGTAGCCAAGACCCGCGTTGCCCTAAACCTACAACACCTGCTCCTCCTAGATGCTATCCCGGTAGTCAAGACCCGCGATGCCCTAAGCCAACGACACCTGCCCCTCCTAATTGTTACCCAGGCAGCCAAGACCCGCGTTGTCCCAAGCCAACGACGCCCGCACCACCTCGATGCTACCCAGGCAGCACCGATCCTAGATGCCCCAAGCCAACCACTCCTAAGCCAGTTTGTTACCCCGGTTCCCCTGATCCAAAATGTCCGCAACCCCCGCGACCTACGACATTAAATCCTCCAACATATTTACCGCCGACAACACAAACACCTGAACAGCCACGTTGTTACCCTGGTTCAAATGATTCTAGATGTCCGAAACCCACAACTCCTGCTCCTCCCAACTGCTACCCCGGTAGCCAAGACCCTCGCTGCCCTAAGCCAACCACGCCTGAGGGACCACGTTGCTACCCAGGCTCAAACGATCCTAGATGCCCCAAGCCTACCACTCCTGAGGCACCACGTTGTTACCCTGGTTCAAATGATCCTAGATGCCCGAAACCCACAACTCCTGCTCCTCCCAACTGCTACCCCGGTAGCCAAGACCCTCGCTGTCCTAAGCCAACCACGCCTGCACCACCTCGGTGCTTCCCAGGAAGCACAGATCCAAGGTGTCCCAAACCAACGACACCGGCACCTCCTAAGTGCTACCCCGGTAGCCAAGACCCTCGTTGTCCAAAGCCGACCACCCCTGCACCTCCTAATTGCTACCCTGGTAGCCAAGACCCGCGTTGCCCTAAGCCCACAACACCTGCTCCTCCTAGATGCTACCCCGGTAGTCAAGACCCGCGATGCCCTAAGCCAACGACACCTGCCCCTCCTAATTGTTACCCAGGCAGCCAAGACCCTCGTTGTCCAAAGCCTACGACACCCGCACCGCCTAGATGCTTCCCCGGTAGCACCGACCCTAGGTGTCCTAAGCCAACAACTCCTAAGCCAGTTTGCTACCCCGGTTCACCTGATCCGAACTGCCCGCAACCACCGCGACCTACGACATTAAATCCTCCCACATACTTGCCACCAGTTACAACTGGACCCAAATGTTATCCTGGTTCAACAGATTCCAGATGCCCCAAACCAACGACGCCAGCTGCACCAAACTGCTATCCTGGAACCCAAGACCCACGTTGCCCTAAGCCCACAACGCCTGCCCCTCCTAAATGTTACCCCGGTAGCCAAGACCCGCGTTGCCCTAAGCCCACAACACCTGCCCCTCCTAACTGTTACCCCGGTAGCCAAGACCCGCGTTGCCCTAAGCCCACAACACCTGCCACTCCTAATTGTTTCCCAGGAAGCCAAGACCCGCGTTGTCCCAAGCCGACAACGCCTGCTCCTCCTAACTGCTACCCCGGTAGCCAAGACCCTCGTTGTCCAAAGCCGACCACCCCTGCACCTCCTAATTGCTACCCTGGTAGCCAAGACCCGCGTTGCCCTAAGCCTACAACACCTGCTCCTCCTAGATGCTATCCCGGTAGTCAAGACCCGCGATGCCCTAAGCCAACGACACCTGCCCCTCCTAATTGTTACCCAGGCAGCCAAGACCCGCGTTGTCCCAAGCCAACGACGCCCGCACCACCTCGATGCTACCCAGGCAGCACCGATCCTAGATGCCCCAAGCCAACCACTCCTAAGCCAGTTTGTTACCCCGGTTCCCCTGATCCAAAATGTCCGCAACCCCCGCGACCTACGACATTAAATCCTCCAACATATTTACCGCCGACAACACAAACACCTGAACAGCCACGTTGTTACCCTGGTTCAAATGATTCTAGATGTCCGAAACCCACAACTCCTGCTCCTCCCAACTGCTACCCCGGTAGCCAAGACCCTCGCTGCCCTAAGCCAACCACGCCTGAGGGACCACGTTGCTACCTAGGCTCAAACGATCCTAGATGCCCCAAGCCTACCACTCCTGAGGCACCACGTTGTTACCCTGGTTCAAATGATCCTAGATGCCCGAAACCCACAACTCCTGCTCCTCCCAACTGCTACCCCGGTAGCCAAGACCCTCGCTGTCCTAAGCCAACCACGCCTGCACCACCTCGGTGCTTCCCAGGAAGCACAGATCCAAGGTGTCCCAAACCAACGACACCGGCACCTCCTAAGTGCTACCCCGGTAGTCAAGATCCTCGCTGCCCTAAGCCAACCACACCCGCACCACCTCGATGCTATCCAGGCAGCACAGATCCTAGATGTCCCAGGCCAACAACTCCCAAACCAGTTTGTTACCCTGGTTCACCTGATCCGAAATGCCCGCAACCCCCACGACCTACGACATTAAATCCTCCAACATATTTACCACCGACAACACAAACACCTGAACAGCCACGTTGCTATCCTGGTTCAAACGATCCTAGATGCCCCAAGCCTACCACTCCTGAGGCACCACGTTGCTACCCCGGCTCAAACGATCCTAGATGCCCCAAACCTACCTCTCCTGAGGCACCACGTTGCTACCCAGGCTCAAACGATCCTAGATGCCCTAAGCCGCCTACCACTCCTGAGGCACCACGTTGCTACCCAGGTTCAAACGATCCTAGATGCCCCAAGCCTACCACTCCTGAGGCACCACGTTGCTACCCAGGCTCAAACGATCCTAGATGCCCCAAGCCTACCACTCCTGAGGCACCACGTTGCTACCCAGGTTCAAACGATCCTAGATGCCCCAAGCCTACCACTCCTGAGGCACCACGTTGCTACCCCGGCTCAAACGATCCTAGATGCCCTAAGCCGCCTACCACTCCTGAGGCACCACGTTGCTACCCAGGTTCAAACGATCCTAGATGCCCCAAGCCTACCACTCCTGAGGCACCACGTTGCTACCCAGGCTCAAACGATCCTAGATGCCCTAAGCCGCCTACCACTCCTGAGGCACCACGTTGCTACCCAGGTTCAAACGATCCTAGATGCCCCAAGCCTACCACTCCTGAGGCACCACGTTGCTACCCAGGTTCAAGCGATCCTAGATGCCCCAAGCCTACCACTCCTGAGGCACCACGTTGTTACCCAGGCTCAAACGATCCTAGATGCCCCAAGCCTACCACTCCTGAGGCACCACGTTGCTACCCAGGTTCAAACGATCCTAGATGCCCCAAGCCTACCACTCCTGAGGCACCACGTTGCTACCCAGGTTCCAACGATCCTAGATGTCCCAAGCCTCAACCTCCAACTCCAAGCTCATGTTATCCAGGATCCAGGGATCCCAAATGCCCACAACCGTTTGCTCCCAGCAGTACAAACCCGCCTTCAACATATTTGCCGCCATTCCCTGAAGAAAATGAAATCAAATCATCGAGGGTCAGCAGATTAGCTCCTAATGACCATGATGACGAGAATTCCTACGCAGATACGCAATCAGAAATAGGTAAGCATTTCCGCGGTTTACACACCGCACCGTTATAATAAACAATAAAAATGGCGATCAGCTTGCTACATTGCATACATGATCATCATTCCCTGCCCCTATGCCCAATTTATTTGGGGTGTGCGCAACATGTCATACATTGCATACAATGGTGCAGAAATTAATGTAATATTTAGTACCCAACTTTAATTAAGTAATTTGGATACGGATACACGCTCCCAAGTCGATTCCAACAGATAATGCTTTTTCATAACTCATCTTCTGTTATTTTACTGCGTGTTTAACCTAATGTCTTTTTTGTTACAGATTCCTTTGAATCATCGCGAACCCTACCGAGGTCGAGAAAAGTGCGTGATATCAGCGGCAACAGTGAAACTGCCGCCTTCGCTAGTAGCGGAACTGCCATCATTTACATTGCCATCGGCTCTGCTATATTAATGACTTTGTCAATCACCCTTGCCATTTATTTGTACAAAAATAGCAGAAAACTAAAATTAAGAACTGTCTGCGCAGAGTCCACAGTTAAAACGCAGAACCCTTGTTGAAATTGTGAATAACTATAAATGTGTTAAAATTAAATATTGTGATATTTTAATTTTTAATGTGATGCATTCCAATTTGCAACTTTTTACAAAATATTAATGGCTGCGTTATATGGATTGATTAACTTTTAAAGTAACTTTCACTGCCTTTTAAGCTTTATCTAATATAATTTCGGGCGCTTTTGCATGCCTATTTTATCATTATATAAAATAGTGCCATAATAATATCTAATATTATATCGTGTCTTCTTTGATGCATCCTCACAATTTATAATGTATATTTTTATCCCTAGTCAATATTTTCTATGTATTATATATTATGTTCTGAATTCATGATGTATAAAATCAAAATTACTCATTGTTTAAAATATACTCATTTGTGATATTTTTGTGTAAATACATAATATATTTACCAGTACGCTGATGTGGCCATTGAATGTATAGTGTACGTATAATGTTAATATGAGATGACTTTGGTATACTCTGTTTGACACGAGTTCACTCTTCAGGTATTGAAAGTTTTGAAAATGTATATTTTTTATTGCAGAGTGTACCTAACGTCATAGAATCTTATTTTCAATGATTTTGTAATGTTAGTACCTAAGATTGCTTGTCGAGTCAATCTAAGTAAAACATTCTATGAATGTCAAAACACTCGTTTTATTTTATTTAATCCAGAAACCATTCCTATCCGCATGACTAAAAAAATCTTTGAAATGTGTGGACTACATGACTAAGTGCGTTCCGAATTCCTCCACAGAACAACACCTACATTAAAAAGCCATATATAAAACTCATATCTAATAAAATTAAAATATCTAATGACGATACGCCATAGAGAGCAAGATTCACAGACCGCACTTTGACTTTGCTAAGTAGGTAAGCGTCGCACATTATTCTTAGACTTTTAATGTTCATATTCGAATGAAACACTTGCTCACACTCGCTTATACGAATATGAACATTATCCGCAATGCATTTTCGTACACGATGCTTTCTTAGCAAAGTAATTCACAGGTCGTGCTTTGCCTTAAGCGCAGTCAATGAATTTTACACTAACACCCGGATACTCAAAGGCCGTCATTCAGGGCCTTACCTATATTGCAGCGTTGCCAAGTTCTTTATGAAAGTAGTGTCTACGAGAGAAGCGAGTGTGTTGTTCGGATAGTTTTGTCACTGGGCTATGAGCGAGTGTGCGAGTGCGACCAGCGAATAACTGCCCAGTCACTTGCCGGTATGCGTATTTACCAAGCGAGAGTCTCTCAGCGAGTATTCTGCCCGTCAACTGAGCAAGTATTTTCTTTGATAGCTCTTGTCGCTGCTACCAACTAGTGGAGAGAGCCCTCACCGGCAGTGTGAACAGTCAGCGATCAGCTATTTATATATTTATGTACCTCTTTTACTCGCACAGGACCTACGTCTATTTCTATGATACGTTTCTTGAGCGAGAAAATAGTTTATAGCTGTCGTTCCTCGGCGGCGGTGGGACAGGTGCTTAAAACCCGAATTTACATTACTGTGTTGTGTCGTGTCGCCTTCTGACGCAGTTTTACCCAATTAAAAGTCATTGTGATTTGACGTAGTCCTGAAAAGATACGTTTGATTGGTGCATTTCCCGTCACGACAACACAGACCACAGTAATGTGCCGGCGGGTTAAGTTGTGAAAGTAAAGGGGGTTGAATCAGATAGCCAAAGGAATACAAAATCGATTAAATAAACAGACGTTATAAAAAATACTGGTAATTTAATTTACAAAAAAATACAACTTAATCACTACATAGTACAAAATACAATAACATATTATTTACATTATACGAAATCTAGAAAACACTTGTCAAAAAATGAATGAAAAAAAAAACACACAATACTTACGTTGCACTTGTAGTTTGACAGTTGTGTGACAGTGACAGATACAAGTAAAATAACGCTTAGCCAAATTACGTGCTAAGTAACGTTTATAGATCTCGGCCTAAATGATCAAGAGATAATCTTGATCATTTAGGCCGAGATCCCTGAATTTGTCCGTGAAGAAAAGTATCAAATCTGCAAGCACTAGGCTAAGTTTCCTTCTAGGAGCACAACAATACCTTCCTATAAACAACTATATAAATAATATTACAAAAATCTACCGGTCAGTAAGCTTCAATCTAATGGGTCCGTTTGGCGTATACATAGGATGTATGTGGTACTCCATCGGCTCATGATGATACTCCATTTTGAAGGCTTGCACCATCTGGAAACAAATTGTTTTCCATTCACTGATTATTTTACTTTAACTGTAGGATAGGTATTAGTACATAATTATACACATCATACAAATCATAATTTGACTATACGAGTATAACCTCAAAGTCCTGGGATTCGTACATATCACAAATAAATGCACTTTTTTTCAAAGTTATAAGCAAAATGAAATCGTAATTCAAATATTTTATTTAGTAGGCGCCAAGAAAAATGTAAAGCAATTCTTTATTTTTTTAATATTTTGTTTGGATAACTGTACAGGAATGCAGAAGTAAGTAATATTTTTCTCTCGGAGAATTTATGATCAAGAAGTATTGAAATGTTTTTTTTTTTACCTTTTAATTTGAGATAACTTTGTATTTGTTTAGGATGTGCAGATAATTTAAAAAAATGCTTCTTCATACCTTGCAAATAACCGTATTTATTTCAAGTTCAGCAAATCTTCTGCCAAGGCACATTCTTTTTCCATAGCCAAACGGTAGGGATGCGAAAGCATGGTGTTTTTGTGAAGGAGATCTGTGCATCCATCTCTCTGGCCGAAACTCTGATGCGTTGGTGAAATAATCATCGCAGTTGCCCATTACATAGTGTTGGAATATAACTTGGGTCTAAAAAATAATAATAATTAGAATTTTATCATCGTGAAGGAAAACATCGTCATCTGAAATCGCCAACCGTTTTGAACACGCGCGGTGATCAATGGTCGTCCCTTCTCTATATATAAGAAGCGGCCTTGTCCTGCAGGGGGACAATTGACAATTATAGGCTGGTATTATTCTATAACTCCAGTCTTTCGGAGGTTTCATTTAAAGACTGTTAAAGTTTTTAGAAATAAACTTTAATTGTCTTATTTAATTCAACTTAATGCCACTGAATAAATATAGGTAACCTATGTGTGATCAATTTATTTGCCAAAGATTGTTATAATTATGATCCCGTACGATACCTAACTCTAAATTAATGTAAGTACTTAATATTTTGGATTTAGTTTGATACTTACTCCTTGAGGTATGTTGTAGCCACATATGACTGTATCCTTTTTCAGCTGTCGACCGTTGCCGATTACAACTGGATACATCCTGCAAAACAACTCGAATATTAGAAAGGCATTTATTTGTTCTTACAAAACAAAAGCATGGAATCTCTCCCGTTTATTATATCAAAATTATATTATATCTAGTTCCTAAATTTGTTTAACGAGTGTACAAACATAGGTTCAACTCCTTCTTGACTTGTTTGAGAATGAAAAATACACATACACATTACGCCTATTTTCCCCGAAGGGTTAGGCAGAGTTTTACCTATAGAACACCCACATTTCGTCAGTTATGTTTAAGTCAAATGAGCCTATTATCATCAGCCAGACACACATACAGGTTCCAGGCTGCTATTAAGAAATCCTTGAAATTTCTTTCAAGGATTTCTCAATAGCAGCCTGGACCCGAATAACGCTTTTGCTGACCTGAAAATTGAATCTAGGACCAGCAGTAGCGATTGCCACCACTAGACCAACGATGAAAAATATTAAGAGATTATTTAATAAATAATAGTAACCACTAACCTCAGAACTTCCTTGACACACGCCTTCAGGTACGGCATCTGGTTGACATCACCAGGTTTCATAGGTCTGTCCTGCAGTACCTTATGAATTTCTTCGAACAATCTCTCTTGTACTGAGGGTCTTAATGATAACTGATACAGAATTGAAGCTACCGCGTTTGATGTCTGGAAATTGAAAGGAGATATTTTGAAAGGTGCCAAACAACAAAAATAAAATGTTTTACACGATTAGAAACGCTAAATCGTCGTTAATAAACGGGAAACTAGTTGCGTGTCGATATCCCTACCATCCTGTATAGCGCTCTTATTTTACTAGAACTTATCACTGCTACTAGTTTGTCATGCAACGTACTGCATTTTGTAAAGTGTTGCTATTCGTTTTTTATCAGGCGTCTTCTTTTGAAGCGTTCCTCTTGAATTAATTCGTTTTTTTTTAACTTGGTACGTTCTCACCGTATCTATTCCCACTAAGAACAGGTCCAGAGCTGCCACTGCTGCTACTCTAGGACCTGCAGCTGCCACCAGGTTTTGCAGCAGTGACTTATTGTTGCCGTTAGCTTCGCATTCCTTTAGCGCCTTCTCCACATGTCTGAGAGTTACGCTGTAATGAAATTTGCAACTAGTTTTTATTTGCAATAAAGGATCTTCGAGAAAGAGAACGTCGGGCTCAACTTAGGCAGTCCATTCCGCTGCTACCCCTGCTGACTAACTTATTAACGTATTTTATTTATATCCCAGTGCTGATACCGTATGTACACTTCATGTAGTAGAATACTTGGTAGAAGTAGAAGTCGGCCATAAGTTTAGTATGGTTACTGTAACTAAAAGAGTAAGCTTAATTGCATGGCTGGATTTTTGGTCGCAATAGGTACCAACCAACCTTGAACCAACATCATCATCATTTGCCTAGCCTTTTCCCGACTATGTTGCAGCTGAATACCAGTATTTTACATGGAGCGACTGCCTATCTGACCTCCACAACCTAATTACCAACCTTGTACCATACGACGTACATAGCATCACACCTGGAAGCTTTCCCCGATAGGCTAGAGAGTAGTGTATATTATGTCATTTCATCTGTAATGTTAAACTACCGACATATAAGTTGTAAGTAAAATAAAATGGTGTCGGCCATCGGCCAATTCGCGTTTCCTCACCTAAGGATAGTGTCCAAGGCGGCCACATACTGCCTGAACATCTTAGTTGGGTACAGCCTCCACCAGGGGGCTCGCAGTTCCAGTTCCCCCACGCTCAAGAAGAAGGTCTGGACTGCGTGGATCAGGCGCATGCTCTCCGAGTCCTCGGGGGCCTCGAAGCAGTTTAGGCGGGTGTCCAGGGCTATTAGGCTGAGAGCTGAAATAAATCAATCAAGCTTTATGAAGACCGGTTTTAACAAAAATGTTAGACAAATATTATTTAATAGAATGTCATAGTTAATGTTGAATTTTTTGACAGCACGACCGAACTTTTTATCCAATGTTGATAGTACTAAAACGTTGATAGATTAGCAAATCCTTTAAATCCACGTTACAGAGCCAATCGTGTGCAGGAATTGTTTAGTAACTATTAAAAATAGACACATTGATAGATATTAGACAGGTACTTACATTCCAAAGACCATTTGTGTACTTCATTCAAAAAGTCGCTAGGCGATTCTGAATTCTCATCCCGTATCTTACGTATTCTGAAAGAGTGTTAAACGATTTTATTAAATGATCCTCCTAGAGATGAGACAAACATTTGACCCATTAGTCACGAGCTACACGCTCAAGCGACACTCGTCTTGTGACAGCGACTGCGTAGAAAACAAAAAATGAAAGAAGTTGTTTGGAACATGCCACGAGTCATCGAAATAAACAAGTGAAGTGCGCGCGTGTCGCATCGTTCGTAAACGACCCTGACAGACCCATTCCAGCTTTGCCTACCTTTGGATAAAAGCATCTGCTACTTCAGCGACGGGCACCGTGTAATGAGCTGCTGCTCCAGCGCTCAACGCTACTCGGGACACTTTGGTTCGGAACGCTGACCATTGTTCACCGTGCCTGAAACATACAAAACAATTCCAGTACTAAATAATCCCATGACCTTTATTGTAGACATTGCAGCCAATGGATACAAGATATATTACAACTACTTAATTGGCCACCGCATCAACTAAATATGTAGTTAGTTAGTACATCTATCAAAAAGACAGGAACGTTTTTCAGCTCATATATTCGGTGAGATTTTGAGAAAAACCATACAATCGGAAGAATATAAATCAAGTTTAGCTCTATAAATAATGGTTACTTACACAGCAATAACACCAGCGCAGTTTTCCTCGGCACCGAAGAACTCTTTCCTCAACGTGTGTTTGTAATAGTTTAAAGAGGGCATCGATGGTCTGAAAATAAAAAGGAAAATATTGTATTACACATTACAAAAAAAAAATGCTTTAATAGTTTCGTTAACATTATTCCTAGACGGATTTTATAGACCTGTTCAGCAGGCACTTGAACCTGCAAAGTTAAATAAAGAAAGCATTCTACGCGTAGCAAGAAATCCTTCGAAATTACGCGAAGTTCGGGGCGTTAACGGCTTCAACGCATTTTTCATAAAACTTCCTCTACCCTTAGGCCTGATGTGTCTTAACACATCAGGCCGAAAACATTCCGTAAAAACGCGGAATTTCCGTCGCGTAATTTTGGGCACGCGTACAATAATAAAGTACTTCTTCTCTCCGATCAACACGAGTAAAATTATCCCTCACCTGTGTGGCGCCGCATCTTCGCCTCTAAATACCCGTTCCACCTCGCTGGCATCGAAGACAAACAGCATGTCAGGTCTGCCAAGCAGTCCGGTCATCTTCACACAGTTGCCAAACTCAGCACGTAGAGACAGGCATACCTTGTCAATGTGCTCCACGGAATAGCCGCCTGAAATTAAAGAACATAGCCCAGTTACACATTTTGTTTGGGAATCATTATACAAACTCCAAAACCAAATTGAAACCAGTGGGTTTCAAGTTACCTAGTGGGTACTCTACTGACATCTGATAATAATAAAAGGTAATAATAGTAAAGTTATCTATTATTTGGTATATATTTCATCAATCAACTCATTATAATAATTAGTCTGTTATAATTATAATAATCAGTTATAATAATTTGCGTCGTTACGTGTAGTTTACCTACATAACTGAACGTTCTAGTTAGTTCCAGTCAGTTCCAGTCCAATGCTCGCTGGATTATAGGCCACAGATATCATCATTAAGTTTGAAGTTGATATTTTAAACGATGTGTATTTTGACAGCTGTCAATGTTGGCACTGTTCACAGTTCCCTGTCAAAAACTTTGAAGGTTTGAGAATTTTTCAGAATTTACTCATAAAGTGCTAAATGATCTAAAGACATTCTCGTAATAAAAAACATTCAAAATCTAGTCGCAATCTCATCCCAGCGAATCTATGTCAAAAACTTGTCAAACATGTAGGGGAATTAGAGGTATTTTTGTCAGATTGAGACTAAGATCAGTCTGTGAACGTTCTTAAAATTACGAGGATTTGCTCTGTGATTTTTTTTAAAGATAGTATGTAAACCGACTTTTAAGTTAGTGTTTTGAACGGAGAGTTAATTACCCATCAACTCAGCCTATCGCAGTCCACTGCTGGAGATAGGCCTCTCCCAGACTGCACCAGAACACCCTGTCCTCCGCCTTCCGCATCCAGTCTACCCCACCCACCTTCTTTAGGTCGTCCGTCCATCTAGCTGGAGTGCGTCCCGCACCATGGGGATTTATGTCATGTCTTCAGATTATTAAAATAAGAGAAATAAATTAACTCGTCAAACGATCCCCCACTAGAAGTCGTTTGCATGTAAGCGTTCAACGGTTTTCAGGATGATATTTGCCGTCGTTTCGAGCGTATTTTTCATATGAACTATCGCTGGTTCGTATAACATATGTCGGGTTAAGCAGGAACGCCATCGCTTGCACATAACTTCACTAACTCCGTAATCTATGTTCTATTAGCGATCTGAGGGATAGGTCGTGGTCATGGAGTGTGCGATTGTCGCAACCCAGTGCTGGGCACGCCACAATTGCGGCGATAAGTCCCCTCTTTGAGGAGTGGCTGGAGAGGCGCCACGGTGCCCTCACCTTCCGGCTTACGCAGGTCCTCACCGGACACGGTTGTTTCGGGAGGTTCCAGTTCAGGATAATGCGGGAGGAAACGCCAGGGTGTCAGCATTGTGTGGATCGCCCGGAGGACACGGTGGAGCATACGGTGGAGGTCTGCCCGGCTTGGGCGGAGCACCGCCGCGTCCTCGTGGCGGCGATCGGCGGCGGCGATCTCTCGCGTCCGGCCCTGGTCCAGGCCATGGAACGGAGCGAGAGTGCATGGGAAGCCGTCACCTCCTTCTGCGAAGCAGTAATGCTCGCAAAGGAGGAGGCGGAGCGCGTGAGGGAGAGGCAATCTCTGCGCCCTCACGCCCCTAGTCGCCGCAGGAGACGCCCTGGACGTCGGGAGTCACCAGCCGACTCCCAGCCACAGTAGGCGCGGGCTTGCGGGCGGCGAGCAATGGGCAGCTCGCCGCCCGGCAAGGACCAGGCCCGAGTCGACGGCGCGTTGTATTCCACGCGCGCCTCAAAGAGATGTCAGCACGAAGTGACGGGGTCCGCTAGGGCCGATGCCTGCCAGGGCTGCGGGTTGTTCGAAAGAGATACCGTGGTCCCTGGCATAGGCAACTGAAGGAATACGGGTGGGTTTTAGTCAGTAAAAGTCTGACACGCCCTCCTGCTCCGCCCAGAGCGGGAGAAGTCATATGACGATTTCCCACGCAGAAAAAAAAAAAGAGATAGGTCGTGGTGATGACAGTTTATACATATACCAGCCTTTTCAAACTAAAACCTGATTTACACAATGCGATTTAATTGCCTGCGGCATGCCATAAGCTGAAGCAATAATAAAAGTAGCACCGTCTAAACAAACAGTTTTTAGAATATAAAAGACATATTTTCTTGCCTTAATTTTAATGTATGCCATACGCATGAAACTTGCATGGTGTAAATGAGGCTTAAGTCATAATAAACGGAAATATATGCTAACAAGTTCCTTCATAAACAAATACCTTACAAGAAACAATCAACATAGCATCAAACCAATTTAAACAAACTGCTCATTCTTTCACGCAAGATTTATTGCAGCGTAAAAATTCCACTAGCAGTCTGTGTTTGTAATTCAAATGGTTCCTATCAACTAGAGTTAGTGTCTATTTCTATTTTCCTTCTACCGCATTGGTTTGTACAGTAACGAGAAAAATGTGCGTGTGGTGTGAGGGCCACTTTGTTAAAACTCCTTAAAAAAGTGCTTAGGATTTAGTGAACATTCCCAAAGAATTGTGAAAGTTGGAATCAGATTTTGTGAAAATCAAATAACCGAGTTATGGACTGTAAAGTTGGGCCCTCAGTTCTCACATAGAGGATTGAGGGCCCACCTGAACCTGATTAACTATGGACACTACAGAAAAAGTCTTTATGCCAAAATCTAAGCTACATTCACTTATCTTTACTGCAATCTAAAATAAATTGTGGTCTCCCTATTTCCTAATTCAGAGAATAAAAATAAAACTCGATTTTCTTATACATACCATAAAGGGTCTTTTAATTTCTTTCTGGTATTGAATTTGTTGCATAATTTTATTCACAAAAAGAGACAATTTTATATTTGTCTTATCATTCATACGATAAGCGTAATAAAACGAAAGCAAAAGAAATGGAGGACTGAGAGCCCGAATTTCACAAGCTCATATACTTTCAAACAACAAAAAGTGGTGACCTGTTCTTGCTTTCACAATTTTTCACAATTTATTTAGTAGGATATAGGATTTGAAGCAGTAGCTGTAAGTTAATGATTTAATTTTATTTGCGTAATAAACTTTTACGTGTATGAGAATTGAGGGCCCATTTTGTACGAAAATATACAAAGTAGGACAGTGTTTTGCGATAATAACTTGTTTTCACAAATTTTGTTTGGCATTAGCTTAGATTTTGGCACAAAGACTTTTTCTGTAGTGTCCATAGTTAATCAGGTTCAGGTGGGCCCTCAGTCCTCTATGTGAGAACTGAGGGCCCAACTTTACAGTCCATAACTCGGTTATTTGATTTTCACAAAATCTGATTCCAACTTTCACAATTCTTTGGGAATGTTCAATAAATCCTAAGCACATTTTTAAGGAGTTTCAACAAAGTGGCCCCTCACACCATACGCACATACGAGAAAATACATTATCGATATAATGTTCGTCAAACAAAGGTGTTACTACTCGTATCGTTAAATAATAATAAAGGCTAGAATAACTTGCTAAGAGCAGCCATTTTATTTTCGTTTGAGAGTTTTCTGAAACACATTACTTAATGTTTATATTGAGGGGCTCGTGGCTAAATGATAACAGCTGCAGGGGCCGATCGAAGGTTAAGCTGCTCTTGCCGCGGTCGGTTCGTGGATAGGTGACCATCTATTAGATATGTAAAAAGCGGAAAGCCGTTAAGCCGTTGGTCCCGGCTGTCATTCGTAGATCTTTAACAGTCGTTACGGGTAGTCTGAAGCTCAAAAGTCTGACTACCAGTCTTACCAAGGGGTATCGTGATACCCTGTTACTGGGCTGTGGAGGTCAGATAGGCAGTCGCTCCATGTAAAATACTGATATTCAGCTGTATCTGATTAGACTGGAATCCGACCCCAACATAGTTGGGAAAAGGCTGGGCAGATTGATTAATACATAATATTTATATTATGTATGCTAGTTTTCTATTTCTACTCATGGACATGTTTTCTGTTTTACTGTCTTATTTCAGCGATAACGGAGCCTCTAATAAACAGATCGTAACAACTTTCAAAAAAATCTTTACACCTGAGCAGCAATTCTCGTAATTTTAAGAACGTTCACAGTCTGATCTCAGTCTAAATCTTTCAAAAATACCTCTAATTACCCTACATTTTGACAAGCTTTTGACATTTGTTTGTCGCCGAGATGACACTGCTACTAGATTTTGAATATTTTAAATTACGAGAATTGACCTTCAGACCTTAGAACAGCCAGGGTTAAAGAAAGTGACGTAGGTCTGTACTTTTACCTACGCACCTGGACCTTTTACTAGCAAAACAAGAGATGAAACCTAATCTGATCCGAGTAGAAACTATACACCGTCGTGCATTCCCGTTCCCTGCAATTTCACTTTCAAAGACTCGGTCAGTAGACACCTCTCCCTAAGAAAGTGAGAGTAGATATATTACTTACTTTTAGACTCAACGTTTATCGATATATTTAATCGTTACACTAATTTCGGTTCAGTTGCTACGAACAATTTTATATCGTAATTTATTTTTCTTTCTTTTTGGCCAGAGCTGTGCCCTTTATACTTTGGGTCTTTAGGGGTGGTAGTCGAAGCTAAAAAAGACTAATTTCTAGTAAAATATCTATTCTCCTTTAAGTATCCTGATAAAATACAGGATCATCATTCATCAGGTACCTACTACGCGGAAGCTAGAAGCTGTGTGCCTATTTTAGAGGACTCTGGACCTGTAGCTCTACCGTGGACACAGAACATTGTTTAATTTTGTTAAGTCCAGTTACGGCACATCTTAGCGTTTTATGTGCAACCTAATAAAATTACGTTGATTAAATTATAATTGAATGTGATATCCATCTGCAATCTTCGCAAATATCCAATTTACCAAATCCTGGCATTAAATGTTTTACAACGTGTGACTAGACAGACTAGATTGAATGACGTTGTTCTAGATTTCAAACCAAGTTGCTTAAGTAAGGTTTTTCTAATTAAAACTGTCTAGACTTACGACGCAAGAATTTCGCAATTTAGTGCACATACCTAACTAAAGTCTGTTCAAATCCTCGTTTCCGATTGATGTTAATTCTTGTTAAACGAAAATCAACTTTATGTCAGTGTAATGTAAGTTGATTTCAGAATTACTATACCACCTTTTTAAAAAAACATGAAAAAAATAACATTTGTTTACAAGAAACTAAATCGCAAACGATGGTTATGGTTCGTTCTTTTAAAGCTTGTTTTTTTTTATAAACAAGCAAATCAACCGTTTTACACTTGGCAGGATTTTTACGAGACACTGTGCGTCACTTTTAAAAATATTAAAATCATCACATACAACCTAAATACATAATGATGTACATAGAATTATTAATTGGCACTTTCTTTCACTTATAAAGAGCTATCAGAACCAAAATTGCATTTGTATGCACTTTAAATACATTAAGATTTTTAAGTATACAGTGAGTGTATTGTTAACTGTAAAATTTACTTTCACATTCATCAACGGAATATGTTTAAAAAGTGCAATTATTCATTTCTTTATAAACCTGAGAAGTACATTTAGTAGCTATTATGCGTTTTGTAAAACATCGTGAGGAAACCGGCATGTCCTAGAACCAAAAATTCGAAGACATGTGACATCTACCAACCCGCACTGGACTGACGAGGTTGATTATACTCGTAGCTCACTCCCTCACGAAGAGTCCTCTCTTCGCCAATCAATCAACATCAAAATCATTCAATCAGTTCATAATTTTCATTCATTTTCATTTTCATTTTTTTTTATGCAAGATAATGCACAAGTAGTGTAACTAATTGTAAGCTATACCTCGGTACATCTACATGGAGAACCAACCTTATTCTCAACATTTGGTTTATTTTTAACCGACTTCAAAAAAGGAGGAGGTTCTCAATTCGACGGTGTTTTTTTTTTTGTTTTTGTGTGTTTATTACGCGATTACTCCGCCAATTGTGGACCAATTCAAAATTATTTTTTTGTTCGAAAAGAGATACTTCTGAAGTGGTCCCATAGTCACCAAGACAGGATCTGACGATTGGATCCTGGAGAAATCGATGGCAACCCTCAAAATTTATGGGCCCACACATCGTTTTTATAAACCAAAATTACTGGTGAAAATTACCACTTAAAAAAAAGTAAAAATAAAAACATTTTTGCAAAAAAAAAACCGACTTCCAAAAAAGACCAAGGTTTTTTTTTTGCAAAAACGTTTTTGATTAGAGGTTCTGGACGTACCTTTATCGTTATTGACTTGTAGTTGTCTTCTTCCATTATATTGATACCTATATTGTATGTTCTCAGTATGTTGGTAGGTACCTACATTGTATGTAATACGCTTGCATTTAGTTTCGATATGTAAGTAAATACTATTTCACGCCTTTTCTCAAGTACCCGAGAAACTACCAAGCAAATACTAGATTACAAAACTGTAAGGCTAGTAAAACTGCACGGGGGCCGCAAGGGTCCACCACACGGGACCCGCTCCCTCTCACAGAGAGGAGGCCTGTGTGACCTGTATCCCAGAATAGGAATGTTATAATATGTAGGCTGATTGTGCAAAGATGTGAGAGTACCTACCATACTTGATATGAAGACACAACAGTAAATACAATACATAATACATACTATTTCACATCTAAATTAAATAACGTTTAGTACCAACCGTTTAAAGGAAAACAATCATTACCAAAATTGTATACGCGTAATTCTCCATGCATCCGTCAGAACAGGCCGCAACAATGTTTGTTGGTGATTACCGCTAAAGTGTCCATTGTGCTCACTTCAGTGGGACATCCCTAAAGCGGCTTTACATCATGTTCATCTCTACAATTTACTTTACTACGCAATAAAATAGTGTGTGTGTGTGTTTTATTGTTCCTTTGTGTGTTTACAGATTTGTTAACCCAGTTTAAATATGTGTTGTTGCATCCCATATTGATTTTTTTTTATATATATTTATTTAAGACAGAAGAACAGAAATAAGTATATGTAAGACAGTAAAACTTTAACAAAACATAAAAAATAGAATACGGGAAAAATGCAATCAATAGAAAAATCTACTTTTTACTTATCTATATGATTAAAGGTAAGAAATTATTTTTTTCGAAAGTCAATCTTGTCCCATTATAACACAGGCAATATGTTTGAAATCCCTGATCGTATCATAGTTATAAATATGTTATGTATGTTGTATACTTTTTGCTTCATATATCATGATCATGATACTTGTATGTCTCCGTCTTAAATAAAGTGCTACTGGACTTTTTAATTTCGATTCAAAATTCCCTTCGCAATGTCAAACCTATTCATTCCCAACTATGTTGGGGTCGGCTTCCAGTCTAACCGGATGCAGCTGAATACCAGTATTTTACATGGAGCGACTGCCTATCTGACCTCCACAACCCAGTTACTGGGTAATACGATACTTGGCAAGACTGGTTGTCAGACTTTCGGGCTACTGACGACCCATAACGACTGTCAAAGATCCACGAATGACAGCTGGGACCAACGTCTTAACGTGCTTTCCGAGGCACGGAAGGGTCTTGGTATGTGAAGATGGTCACCCATCCACGGACCAACCGCGGCAAGCGTAGCTTAACCTGATCGATTGACCCGTGCGGCTGTTATTACTTAGCCACAACCCCTTATTCATGCTAGGAATACTGTCGGAAAAGATTGTATTCGCGCCATAACTTTATTTTCTAAGTATGAAATTTACTTTGAAAACTCTAACAAAATTAAAGCCTGTATAAAAATATACAGGGAGGCAGGGACATCGATGCGCAACCTGTTACCATGGATTCAGTACGTGAGTCTGAACCCCTCTGCGTTAAAACTTTCGTCGGTTATTAAAAAAAATTGCTGATCCATAAATTTTGGCCGCGTATGCACTTTTCTGTGGAACTGTCACCGTTATGTACAACTGTATATGTTATGTACAAGTAGGTTCCTATATAACATAGAAAAGGGAAGAGCACATTGGTCATAAAAAAACCGTCCACATTGCTGTCAATGGGAAAAGTGCCTAAAAGGCTGGCAGCATTGCAATGCAATGCGCAATAACTTTAATCTAAGTAAGCGGTCTGCCACAAGTATTCCCGACCCGTTTAGAAATCTCAAACAGATACCCGATCAGCATTACTAGTCTGAGGTTTAGAACAACCTCACCCTCACATCAGGCGGCTAGGTCTACTTTCTAATTACTTCTCCCACATTACCTGTTTTATTGAACGTATTGCACTTATACCTCTAGTTGGCTGACGAGGTTTCACGACATTTTACTACATAAAAAAAATTCGTATTGGAATACGGCTGCTCGGCGCTAGCTCAACTGTTCTTGACTACTTTTGTGGTTGTCATGCAACGTTCCCAGTGCTGGGACAAAGTCCTCCTCTCTGTGAGAAGAAGAGGACTGTAATCCACACAGGCCCAGTGCGAGTTGGTGGATGTCACATGTTTGACTAACTTAATGATTGCCATGATAGATAGATGGGTAACCTGTAAGAGATATATCAAACTAGCTGACCCGGCGAACTTCGTACCACCTCAGAAATATTTTTTTTGTTAATTTTTCCCATGTTTTAAAAGTTATTCTTTTCGGGGCGGAGCCAAATACAACAAATCTAAGATCCTAAAAATCGGTCCAGCCGTTCTTGAGTTACAAATAGTGTAACTAACCCGACTTTGTTTAATTTATATAGATAGATGACATTAGCTTTGCCCATAGCTAACATTGAAACTACTTAATTGAAAAGTTACAAAAAAAACCGGTTATACGATACTCGTATCTTACATATAGAGAATAAGACAGAATTTTGTCTACGCTTCAGTAGTTCAGCTATAAAAGCTTACCAGTCAGACCTATAAATAATGATAACCAAGAACATTCATGAAATTCAAATAATAAAAAATCAAGGATGAAAGAAACCTGATATTCCTTTTAAGGCTTACACATGGTCACCGTGCACCGCCAACCGTGCAACAATTGCATAAGGCAGGGAAACGCGTAATTCCCCTATTACCAGCACCTGTAATTTATTGGTTTCCTCTGTACTGTAAGCTGTTTGGATTGACCGGCCCATCGTTGTTTTTGATAGCACCTTTTACAGTCAACTGTGAGGAAAAATAATAATTGGACTTATATAATAGGTATCAGCTGTTTAGATTGACCGGCCAATCATTGTTTTAGATAGTTCCGGTTAGAGTCAACTGCAAGGAAAAATAGTACCAATAGCATTCTGAAATCCGGTAAAAAAGATAAATATAAATTAAAATAAACAGTTTATCAAATGCTGACATAGTGACAATGTTTCATTTACACCTCTTTTTATATGCAAAATAACTTCAAATAGCTATTATTTTCAAGTTTAAGTCTGCAAACTTGCTATAAGTTGGTAGTGTATATTTACTATATTTAGCTAATTGATTGCGTACATAAATTTTGAAATTTAATGTCCGACTAAAATTATTACAATTATTCAATTTACCATTTTTTTAACGATGACGAAACTGTCATCAAGTTAACATAAAGGTGAGATATAAATTCATAGTTAACGAGCATAAAGGTTCAAAATGACGACCTTGTCCTAGTTATATTTCGTAACAGAGGCGATATTAAAGAAAATTGTTATGCTGTCTGTGCCTACAGGCAGTGATGAAACCAACAACAATGGTGTGATGGCTTATTACAACGTAATTATTGAAGATTGCCGCGTGCCTGCTATCACTTGCATCGTAATGGCGTCGTTAAGACTTGAATATACAAATAAAACTGTTGTTACCTATGTTCTTTAGTTGTTGAATAAATAAAACATTGTTTTACTAAGATCATAGGTAAAGATGCTAAGATTTTCCGCAACTATTTTATGCACTTTTATGCATAAAATAGTTGAGTGTCAGAGTGATTCTTTTGCGGAAGGCAGTTTTGACAAAAGCTAACGAAAACTAAAGATGTAGTTTCATAATTATATCATAATCAGCCTAGAATGTTCTCTCTGCTGGGACACAGGCCTCCTCTCAGCGAGAGAGAGTGGGCTGTAATCCACCACGCGGGCCCAGTGCGGGTTGGTGAATGTATTTTAATTTCAGCCTGTCCCTTGCTGCCCTCTCCCAGCGACGCCTTAAGCCGGTTACGGTTTGGATGGAGGCCTTAACTTACAGGATAGCCCGGGTAGGCAGCCAAAAACCCCCTAGGTTGACTTGCAAAATGCAATACACAAACAAAAGGCAGGCGACACAACTTATAGGATTAGATAATTATACGAGTAGTCCACCTAGAAAACATAATATGAACTTTTGGGTGGACTACGGGAAAAATAATTTCCCATAGTCCACCTAGGTGAACTAGGCGGGTGGACCATGGGCAACACACGTTAGGGACAAAATTGACTACATTTTATTCTTAACCCATTCTGTCCACATTATCTTTTACAGTCACTGCATATGGACAAAATAAAACTCATTAAGGTAGTTTGAATCGATCCAACTGACGTGTTATTTTAGACAGGCACTGCATTTTTCTGCCTTACTGGACAAGATATGTTCACATACAACTTTCCGTGGGCTACAATTGCAAAATACTTGACCAGGCAGCACTGGGATTTTATAACGAAGATAATATATCCATAACCACATAACTTAACTTTATAATCATATGACATACATATGCATAGTATCCAGTAGGAATGGATTGAGAAATAATTTGTTAGGCTTATGAAGAAATACTTCACAAAACCGGTGTCTTGAGTGTTTGATGAACAGCCAATAATTCGCCCACTTGCTTACTATTTATATATACTCAATGTTCAAGTGATGAGTTTATGATAATTATGTATTTTTAAGGCAAATATCAAACAATTTGAATTGGTCTAGAGTTTTTTACGACTCACAAATTTCAAACTTATTCAAACAGAACATTCGCAATTGTCTAGGTAATTAGCATAGAGTAATATTGCTCTTTGAAACATAAGAAAACACACATTTTTATAACATTAAGGGCTGATTTTTCCATCGCCAGATAACTTTTATTCGAGGAATAAAATTGACGTTTGGCAGTTTTTGTATGAAATGTACAACTATAAAAATTACAAAATTATTCCTCGAATGAAGTTATTAGATTATTGAAAAATCAGCCCTTAAATAAATAAACTAGATTTAATTGTAGGTAGTAGTAGTAGGTTAAAAATCCGGACTTGATGTTCGTTGTTCGATCAGTGATCGACAATTCGAAAGAGAGCAGGAAGTTCTACCATTCTCTCTCCATTCAACCCATATCCACCCAAAGCTAGCTCCTGTATTCTAATGTAAATGATCCTGCTACTTTTACCAGATCATGGATCCACCTAGTTCTCTCGAAGTAAAACCCTTTCCGTGTTTCCTACAAGAGCTCAGCTACAAATGAGCTAAGCGGTGTTATCTTTAGCTTCAAGTTTGTCAGTTCATAAATGTGACCATGAGTGTGTTCATGAGTGTGTGAGTGTAACCTTATGGCGGTGAACTTGACAGCTAGGGCTACCAAGTCAAGGTCTTCCGTGGGTTACCGATGCCTAGGCCGCGTTTGTCTGCGTAATATGTAAATTATATTATAATGACCAGCTTTCGTAACTCTATTATTTGATGGCTGTAGATGATCGCCTGCAGGGTACGTCATGTTTTGATTCATCTTTATTTTAATAATATATTTTGTGTGGAAGAATCAAAATTTGAGGGCACTCTATATCCTGCCAGGGTCGCAGTTTGTTCGAAAGAGTTACCGTGGCCCCTGGCACAGTGGTACAGGCAACTGAAGGAACACGGGTGGGTCTTACTCAGTAAAAGTGCCACGCCCTCCCGCTCCGTCCAGAGCGGGAGAAGTTATTTGATGATTTCCCACCCAAAAAACAGGGCACTTTATATCAAATTGGCAGTGGGCTGGCCATGCTTGTCGAAGGACCAATGGCCGGTGAAGCAGACGAGTCCTGGAGTGGAGACCGCGTATACCAGTCTGGAACAAACTGGATGCTCAGGGTGTTTTGGCGAAGCCTGAGGTTGGCCTATGTCCAGCAGTGAACTGCGATAAGCTAAGTTGATATCAAATTAATGGTTTTCAAATGGTGCTAGTTAAAAAAAACCCCAACACTGATTTTCCACTTCCGGAAAAGTTAAATAATTTTTTTTCGACATCTTCTTTTTCTGTATTTTTTTTCTTTTCTTAGGAATGTGCAACCATTGCAATACTTACTACAAACGGTACTTTTGAAGGTACCTACATACACTAATTTCGTAGAACGGTTCATTATGTGTTCTGATTGTAAATGTGATATTTAACACGCAAGCACAAGAGATAAATTTTAGTGTACATCGCGGGCATTTTAAATGGACTCTACAACTGCACTCTTAAAATGTTTCTTTCTACTTACTTCAGATCGTCAATTTACTACAATATTGTGTATTTATTCCCACATACATATTCGCTTCATGAAATGTTAAATCAGAAAGTTTAGGATAAACCTATACTTTCGGAATTAATATTTCAGAAAGTATTTATGTATGTTACAGTTAAAACCCGTTTTTAGATAGAACGCGTTTTCCCTAGTTAGAACTAGTTATTTCTAAATGCCTTTGTTAAAACTAGAAATGTGCCGCGGCAGCGGCCGGCGATGTGCCAGAAGCGAATCGCTTTTGGAAAAGGAAACAGTTAGGTTAGGTTAGGTTAGAGTATGACAAACAACGCACGAGCCGAGCGAGCGAAGCGAGCGTGCCGCGGCAGCGGCCGGCGATGTGCCAGAAGCGATTCTAGTTTTAACAAAGGCATTTAGTAAAAACTAGTTCTAACTAGGGAAAACGCGTTCTATCTAAAAACTGGTTTTAACTGTAACATATACATCATTTTATTTTTATTTATCAATCATTCAATCACATTTATCTATCAATTGAATATAAGTGTCAATTATTTTCATTAGAACTCTTATTTTAATATCAATTCATATTTTCATTTTCAGAAATGTAAATTACTAGCTGCGCCCCGCGGTTTCACTCACATAAGTCTCGATCCCGTGGGAATATCGGGATAAAAGTATCCTTCGTCCTAATCCTAATCCAGGTCATGGTCTGCCCGTGTATCAGATCCAAGTCCGTTCATCCGTTTTAGCGTGAAAGCGTAACAAACAAACAAACATACCAAAAATAAAATCGTTTCTCTTTATAATATTAGTTTAGATAACCTTAAACCTAGACTGCGATATCAATGCCATTTTGTGATATTCGCACAACTTTGGTCTATAAAAAGCAATTAAGTTACCTTGATTTTGAGTCTTTGACCTCTTGCAAAACGTCTCTGTGTATAAATATCAGACACAATGCATAATATTATAATAACGTGTGATATCAAACGTAGATAGCTTATCATAGTTATCTTAGTTATTAAAAAAGCGGGCACTAGAAATCTTTAAAAAACGACAATGTTTCAATGTTTCTCATAAACATGAAAGTTTTACTTTTTTATTTGAGCGCTTAATGTGTTCAGTGTTGTTTCTCTCGGGTTGCCAGAATCCAGTATAAAATGGACTCCTAGGTTTTACTATTCTACCGACAAGAGAGACATTGACATAACGTGTGACTTTGTTTAGCCAAATTCCAAGCAAAGAGCGCACTGTTTCTAGCACTCAACATAGACAGAAATCTAGCTTTTTGACTTGACAACTGTGGAACATGGCGGGGTAAATGAAGCAGCACCCTAATTGCGTAACACACTATCAATCACAAACTGAATAATTTTGAAGGACTAATCCATTGCTTCGTATGTTCGAAAAATTTGTCTGCTCAACAACTTAAATAATGCAATGAATGTTGTTGAACTGTCAAAATGAAAGTCATTGCCACTGTTAGTATGTTATACAAATACCATGCATTTTCTTGTCATGTATTCATAATAACTTAGGCATATAAGTACTTACCGATATAAGGAGTGAACCGCCACGTGTTTCCCAACAGTGGCAAGGGCCTGGGTCCAGGTACGTCATCCCACGATTTGACGGACGGTGCCATGTCGAACACGGACGTATCAATCGCCGCGTGAGTCGATCTCGCACGAATTCCTTGTACCGGACATGAGTGTACTGATTTTGGACCTGTTAAAATAGATGGTGTGCCTTTCATTGTTGTTTAGGAAAGAAAGAAGGGAATAAAAGTATGTCAAATGCCTTTGTTTGTTTGGAGAAACAACTCCGTGAAATCTTCTTGTGAGGCAATGAAAAGTTTCGATACGGTACAAAAGAGCTTTAGTTAACCATGACCCATTATGGGTTTGGTCTATGTATGTAGTTGTCAGTTAGGTACAGACGCCAGCACATCAAGCTACTACAATCTATGAAATTTCTTTAATAGATTTTCAACTTTATCGCTAAACGATTAAGGTTCAAGTTTGATTGGGAAAATTTGACAGTTCGGGCAGCTTGACCTGCTGGCGTCTGTACATACATAGATTGTATGACATTTCGTTTTTGACGTTCGCTACTGTGCTCTAGAACGATTACATAGTGTGACAATAATGTTAAAACAATGACAAGATCTGGTTCCCATCAATTGTGTAGTATCAAAGACAAGTATTGTCTGGGCTGACCTACTTTTGTAGTAATAATGGCTTCTTAGTGTGTGAGAGGTAAATCTATTCCTTCAAAATTGCACGAGTGTGATAGATCTTAGCATCTTTGAAGATGATGTTGCTGGACATGTTATATATATAAGGCCCTTAAGAGACGCGAAGTTGAATTAATGTCGTATTGACGAATTCGTCGCGAGGAAACCAGCGTCCTAGAACCAAAAATAATCGAAGACATGTGACATCTACCAACCCGCACTGGGCCCGCGTGGTAGATGACAGCCTACCCTCTCGAAAAGAGAAAGCCTGTGTCCCAGCAGTGGGAATATTATAGGCTGATAATATGTGTAATGTGGTGACGAATACGACATTAATTAAACTTTGCGTCTCCAGTCTGCAAACAATCATTCAATCAAATACATAATATTGAAGTCGGTTGATTGGTAGAACTTATATACGACCCATCATTACTACTTAGATTGTTTGGATTCAGGTATTTGACGGTTTCTAAATACTACTATGCCATTATATCTTTGAGTATTGCCAGTCTACCTTTTATTGTCATATCGTCGTCCCCACGTGGCACAGTGGACGGAAAAACGAGCTTCCCTTTCGTAGGATTTTTGAAAAATAAAATGTTTTATTTGATAGTTTCAAGTATACAGTTTTGTCGAGTACATTAAAACATTGAATAAATTAGTAATTACGGGCTTTTTTTTTTAACTATACCATAAAAAAATGACTTTTTAGTTTTCAAATGTATGAAAATGGAATTTGTTTTCCTCATAACTTTTTTGTGTCTTGAATTGTAAAGCTGAAACTTTTAGGTATTGTTGCCGAGCCTATACCAAAGCCACCTGACCTTTGACCTTGACCCCGAACTTCCCCGTTCAAAAGATATGAATGAATTTAAAATGCATATTTGGACGATGTTGTAATACGCGGTTATGTACCTCAAATATATGTAAATATATATTTTTTTTACCCAGTATTGATACCTGAAAGACAACAAACCTATATGACTATCGATCTTGGCGGAAAGCGTACGTATTCATAACGTATGAATAGATTAATAATTGAATTTATACAACAAAAATAATAATAATTTATTTTAGATTCATCCCAAGTAGCACATTAGCGATGAATTAGGTCATAAACAAGCGACATTACAGTCTACAGCTTTTATGCAGATGTACTAAAGGATAGGACGAGTCTTTAGACTGTATTAAGGAAAGATTATACACTATTAAACAGCATAGCTGACTAATGACTTTATGATGGCGAAAAAGTATACTAAAAGCATTTAAGTAGAATTTGAAAATGATCTAGTCCAGCTTTTGGCTGCATGTGATACTACTGGCTGGTTTAGAAGTCCAAAGCTTGTTAACGACTGCTTAATACGAAAAATTCAACTCTCTTGTAACAGTGCGGACTGCATTAAAGTATCGAATAATGCCACTGGCTTTTAATTGGTGTACATTAATTCTATTATAATTCTACTTCAACGAGCTTGTTAATGACTGATTAAAAGTGGATATGTAGTCTCTACAAATGCCGTTACATTTATAAGAGAATCATTAATTCACCCTGAGTTATAAATTGGAGTAGGTGTACTCCATCCTAATGCCAATGCATAAAGTGTAGCTGACAGCTATTTTACAGCTTTCGGCGTTATTTAAGAGTAAATCTAGATTATTGGTGTTTAAATTACGTCAGATTTGATTTTTTTTGCATGACGTCTGACGCGACTTCAAGAGTTACTACGTATATTTTAATACACTTTAAATAAAAAATGAACAACTTAAAACCATGGAATAAAAGAAAAAGAACTGGTTGAGTAAAAAGAAAACTGTCAAAAGAATACGCTAAGACTTCTATGGACGAATTGCAAAGGAGCAGTGCTGATGCAGTTGATATTTACACGCCAGTGACGTTTACGCATAGTGAGGGTTCCGCACAAAAAGATTTTGATCAAAATATTGATGCTTATAATAATGATGCAGTTGATGTTTACAAGCCAGTGTCGTTTTCGTATAGTGAGGGTTCCGGACCAACAGACTGATCCAAATATTGATGTGTTAGCAAAAAAGGCTTTAATTCATTTTATGTTTTTATATTGTGCCATTAAAATTTGTTTAAGTGATAACTATAATCCATTATTACCACTGTCAGAAGAGCTGCTTCAATACTTTGTAGAGCATTACAAGGATGTTTGTGGTGCAGATTACGTGACCAGCAATGTGCATAATCTACTTCATGTCAATGATGAGGTTCAATTAAGATTTGGGTCACTTCAAACATTCAGTGCCTATCCTTTTGAAAATAAATTGCATTTGATTAAAATAATGTTGTAAAGTGGTAACAAACCACTTTCGCTGGTAGCAAAAAGACTCAGTGAATGTTGTGCTACTGATTGAAAAGATGAAAAGAAGTTTGAGATGCCTTTCGTTACCAAGAATAATAAAAGTTTCCCCAAAATTAATTTTTAGGATTTTATACTTACAGTGAGATTTGAAGATAAATATTTCATGACTAGTAATCGTGAAATCATTGAAGTCAAGTCAATTGATACAGAAAATGTAATTATAGGCTACAAAATAACAGGTTTAATAGACATTTTTGGCTACCCAGTAAAGTCATCACTTCACTCACAGTCACTTTTAACATATTTAAAGCAAAACGGCCTAACGCAGAATGTATTGAAGTGAAAATGCACTTTCTGGATGTGAATTTTAAATTTATATGTATTGAACATAAAAACTACTTGTATTTCATACCCCTTTTACATACTTTGTAATTAATTATGGAAATAGTTTATTTGAAATACTATTATTTCAAGTAAAGTGTATGTAATTCTGCTGAGCCTTATACAATCTTAATAAGGATAATAAGAAAAATAAAAATCGTTTTATACATTTGTACGTACTGTTTTTTAATCAATATGAAATATAATTTGTGGAAATACAACATAACTACGAACAAATGCTACTTTTCATAATCTGAATTATTTTTTAATCACAGCCACCAGATTTGGTATCGAAATTAAAATAAAAAAACCTTATGCCATTATTAGTCTTAACACAAAAAAAAATAATAGGCCAGCACAACTCTGCTGATGGATACTACCTCAACTTTGTTTGTATGGTGATCACATCATTATATGAATTTTTTTTTTTTTTGGAAATATGTAATATTAAGAAAATAAATGTTACTTTTCATAATCTGAATTATTTTTTAATCACTAACACCGGATTAGGTACGCTATTAGGTACCTATAATAAAATAGTCTTAGTCATTATTATATTTAGCCTTGACACAAAATAATATATATTATGCTATCACAGCATGGTAGAGCATAAGGTTCAAAATTGATTGGGGAAATTTGTCGGTTTCTGGTAGGTTGATGTGCTGGCGTCTGTACGGACGCCAGCACATCAAGTTACTACAATCTGTCAAATTTCTTTAATTGATTTTCAACTTTATTGCTAAAGCATTAAGGTTCAAGGTTGATTGGGAAAATTTGACAGTTTCGGGTAGCTTGACCTGCTGGCGTCTGTACATCAATTTAGTAAGGCGATTGCGAAAAGTTTGAAACAAAAAAAAACGTCATATACAAAATAGTACAGAAACAAGATACTTTTGTTGATATACACACCGGTAAACTACTTATACATATAAAATTGAGAAAAATCTTATAATAAGTCTACATTTCCGATAATTTGTTCTTGAACATCTGAGTTTGGTATAATATCGCTTTCGGGTTCTTGATTGTTATTTTCAGAGATTTTCTCACCGATCGCTTCTTTAATTTCATCTCCGACGGTTTCCTTCACGTCTGCTGTTTTTGTTCGTTTTGAATCTTTGCGTGTGCGTTTTGTGGAAGTTCTTAGGTTTTTAATTTCTAATCTTTTCCCTGAATTTTTCAACACTGTCTTGCAAATCTTTTTCAACGATTAAGATTATTTTAAGCTGCAATAATGTTCCTGAAAACAATATTAATGTAATTAGCAAGTACCTGTAGTGTATTTACTGTATTTCCAAAGAGCTATTGACTGTTGAGCGAGCCAAGCCGTCTCTTAATGTGTTATTTAAAAAACTTAAATCATATGTTTTGGGCCTGCAAGGGTATTTTTGGGCCTGCAAGGGTATTTCGAAAGCTAAACATTGTACATAATGAAATGGTTTTCTGTCGAGATTTCTTTATCCCTGAAAACCTATTGTATGCTCTCTCTTTATACCAATATACAGTAAGAAAGCTAATTAAAATCCTTTGTCCAGCCAGCATAATGCTATAAGCTGGTACATAGACTTGGCAACACCACTGTTACAGTAAATAACTTTTCAAAAGCATTTATGGAGAATTTGTGCTGGTTATCAATGGACGCCATTTTAGCATTACAAAAACGATTTGTTACTAAATATCCAGATGATTTTTTATAGATTTTAAGGATATTTTTATAGCTTTTAATTCAAACAATATGTTTTCCACTTGTTTCCTAATGGGACACAACAAGTTAGAAAGCAATAATTTGAGTGATAAATTTATTAAGTGTTCGTAAATCATTTATCTTGTAAAATATTTTCGTTAAAGCGATATTATTCTGATGGCGCGTGAAATATTTGATGTAATTACCTATACACATTTACAGTAAAATGGTACTCGCAACTCAATTTACATACAAGGACACTGAAAATCAACGTGAAAACTATTAAAAATATCTTACCTTAAATATTGTCCGCCCCGCCCACTTTAACAAATAATAACTGTCGTCTGTCACAAATACACAAAATAAATATTTAAAAAAAAAATTTTGGTTATTTATACTTTAATAAAAGCTGTTGCCAAGCCTCAAAACATCTAAAATCTGTTAAAAAGAATTAAAGAAGCTGAATCTTAGGCTGCAATGACTGTTGTATAGCTGTATAAGCCAATGTACAGGCCTTGTACAGCAGTTTCAATGATTATACTGCCGTTAACCAGCCACTGTAATGCTCAAGGCTGGTTAATTTGGGGCCCAAATTGGAATTATAAAGGTTGCGTAGCTAACTACACAGCCCTTATGCAGGAAACTAAAACAGCCTTGAGTAGTCACTAAATTCTATAATCAAGTCACTGTGCGGCTGTCATGTGCTACTTGGGATTACATCCATATTTGTTAGTACAATTAGGAGCTTACAAAATAGTGTTAGTAATAATTAATAATAATTGATTGACCTATAATAATAATTTAATTAAATAAGTAATAGTGATATTTTTATAATAAAAGTAATTAAAGTAATTATAATAAGATGGAGAGTTTTTAGACGTGGAAAAGTTCCGGCAATATTGTGCTACAACGGCTCATAGATATGTTGAGCTCTATGCATGGTATTATATGCCCTCAAGTGTGCATAAATTACTCATGATGGTGCCGACATAGTTGAGCACAATAACTTTATTCCAATCGGTAAACTTTCTGAAGAGGCATCCGAAGCTCGCAACAAAGATTTAAAAATAAATCAGAATCTTCGCGCTAAACTAGCAGAATTGCAAAAAATGAGGATATCATCCATAATTTGCTGATATCCTCAGACCCATATCTCTCTACTTTGAGACCTACATAAGGCTACTTCGTAGTAAACCTCTATCAGATGAAGCCGAATTGTTATTAACTTCTAGTTCAGACATAGAAAATGTAGACTTTGTAGACGTAGGAAACCTGCCCGACTGTGACATTGACTAATTTAATTGTGATTGGGTCTTCTCCTGAATCATTGAATTCATATCGCATTATTTATTTTATTTTTATATAAATCGGTATTTTAATTTAATTTATGTGATTGAAAAAAAGATTACTTTTATTATAATTACTTTAATTACCTACTTTTATTATAAAAATATTACTATTAAGTACTTATTTAATTAAATTATTATTATAGGTCAATCAATTATTGTTAATTATTACTAACACTATTTTGTAAGCTCCTAATTGTACTAACAAATATGGATGTAATGAATCTGAAATAAATTATTATTATTTTTGTTGTATAAATTCAATTATTAATCTATTCATACGTTATGAATAAGTACGCTTTCCGCCAAGATCGATAGTCATATAGGTTTGTTGTCTTTCAGGTATCAATACTGGGTAAAAAAAAAATATATATACATATATTTGAGGTACATAACCGCGTATTACAACATCGTCCAAATATGCATTTTAAATTCATTCATATCTTTTGAACGGGGAAGTTCGGGGTCAAGGTCAAAGGTCAGGTGGCTTTGGTATAAGCTCGGCAACCGTAATTACTAATTTATTCAATGTTTTAATGTACTCGACAAAACTGTATACTTGAAACTATCAAATAGAACATTTTTTTTTTCAAAAATCCTATGAAAGGGAAGCTTGTTTTTCCGTCCACTGTGCGTGGTAAGAACGGGGTAGAATTTATAATTAGAATTAAAGAATTAGATAATAATTCATTAATTAAATTATTATTAATAAAGTAAATAATTCTAATATGTTTGCATCGTTAAGTAACCATACAGATCTAGATCTAATTATTGCATGCAATATACACTATCACTTGCATGCTCAGACAGCATGAACTCTTGCGCAATGTGTCCACCGTGTGTGTGAAGAATGGCACAAAACTAGACTACCTTTGTAAGGTTTCTAAGTTGTAAAAAGTGATTGTTTTGTATACTTAGGGCAAATTTTTCAATAATCATATAAGTTTTATCTGAGAATAAATATTGCGGTTTGACAGCTTTTGTATAGAAAATATGTCAAAGTGTCATATTTATTCTTCAGATAAAAGTTATCTTGACTATTGAAAAACCAGCCCTTAATCTTCTATTTGTCTAGAGACAGATTAGGCTTGATTATTTTAAAAAAAACTGCATGTGTTTGATAGTTATACCATTTTTGATACAATAATGGCCGTTCAGAATAAATATCTTGAGATTAGATATTCAATTTTTTTTTTTTTGCATCTTTGCCTACTTACTTATGCATGCAATATTGGTTATCAAGCATTTTTCCAAAGGAATACTTGATACCATAATTTATTCCCATTAGTGACCACGGAAGTCATGTAGGTACCAACCAGCTCAGACCACGATTGAACTGGTGATTGCCATTAATCAAGTAAAGGAAATCATTTAACGCTACGCACTGATTTCTAATCCACCGTCGGATGCCTGACTACCTCGCGCTGTGGTGGATATATGACGACCAGGGCCGCAGATGTTCCGGAGAGGCCATTTTACTACGCTCACGCGACTCCGCATTTTGCTGGTGTTTGTTCCTGAAAAGAAAATATCAATGATTACAAATATTATCTCCATGAAACTAATGCTCACTGCCACCTTGGTTGATTGAATCTACACTAATATTATAAAAAGGTAAACTATGGATGTAGGTAACCTCTCGAAGTACTGATCCGATTTCGAAAACCCGATTCAGATTTGCTATTTAGCAATTTTTTTTAGCTATTTAATTTAAAGTATAGTTGACTATAACGCGGGCGTAGTCTTGCTTTCTGTGAGGTTACTAGATGTCAAAATGTCTTCAAATTTTCGGTTTCATGCCGGTTTCGTCATAAAAATCGAAAACTCAAGGCCAATTCTCAAGCACCATCCAGCTCAACCATTTTGTAGGGAACCGAATGATCCAACACACGCGCCACCACCAGTGAGACATTTAAGTGAGCATGACATATTCTCAACTTCCATGCTCTTTCAAGTCAACATCAAAATATCATAATAAACGGATCCATGGTTCTTACATTTACAAACATTAAAAAGTGCTTCTAAATTATACAAAACTATAGTTTGCAATTTAATAAAGAGATCAAAAAAAATTACTACCAATCAGGATCAGGCAATATGAAAGGTGATTAGTATCTTCAAAGTTTGAAGATACTAATCACCTTTCAAGAAGGTTGTGACATTTGTGTTTGACGTTCAAACACAAAAGTCACGACCTTCCTAACTCTTCATGATAACGTCACTTACGTGATATTCTTCAAAAGAAGTGTTCTGTAGTTACGTTACGGTATATACTTAATCTGTATTTAATGATATTTTCACTGCTCCTTTCATATCCGGAAAAGTTAGCTGAGTTTATTATCTACAGTTACAACAGCGGTAATTAAACGCAATAATACTCATACATCAATAATACATTTTCTTCAGTTCTGTTTTATGATTATTATTACATATTATTATATTTATACACCATGTTCCGGACGATATACATAAACTTCGACCAGATATTCAGACCATGAAATAAAAAAAAAATAATGAATTCTTATTTTTGACTTTTTGTTAATTTTCATACAAGCTAAATGCCTTGACGTAAATCACGCGATATTCATGCCTCTTTATCCGAAGAATTTGATAGATTTATCATTTGCCAGTGCCCTTTGGTAAGCTGGTTGTCAGTCCGTTGGGCTTCTGACTACTGACGACGACACGACGACGACGATTGATCTAACGATTGTCAATGCTCTGCGAATGACAGCTGGGACCAATGGCTTAACGTGCTTTCTGAGGCACGGAGGGGTCTGGATATGTATTATTATGGTCTATGAATGATATAAAAAGGTACGCATATTATGTTGCTAATCGTGTATCAAACTTTTACTTTAGCTATAAGCCGGTGTTCGACGTGCAGACAACTTAGTAACAGAGGGGATGTAATAACAGCGCAAATCGTGTACAATACAGCATTTAAAAACTAATTGCTACTACATAAGATTATCGATAACTACAGCCAAACCTTTTTTAGAAGCTAGACAACGTGTGGGATTTTGACCTTTGGTAAGCAAGGCTAAGCATTTAGTTTGGCCTTATTTTTGACAAGCAACCAAAAATTTTTTTTTTTTTTTTTTTTTTTTTTCACTTTTCACTTTTTATTTTGTTACTTATTTGTTTTTTGTGTTTCACGACCAGTGGTCTACCTTAGCCCTGGATCGAAAGAGCTGGAAGTCATGGGGAGGGGCCTTTGCCCAGCTGTGGGATGATGCAGGCTAACAGTAACAGTATAAGTGTTTCACGAACGGTGTCCAAATAAACGTTAATTAGTAAAATTCGTTCTTTATACAATAAGCAAGCTGAAGTGGCAGTGGGCTGGCCATGTTTGTCGAAGGACCGATGGCCCGGACCCAGACGAGACCGCGTATCGGTAAGCATAGTGTGGGACGTCCCTCAGCTAGATGGACCGACCACCTTAAAAAGGTGGCTGGGACAGACTGGATGCGGAAGGCGTAAGACTTGAGTGTTGTGGACAAGGCCTATATCTAGCAGTGGACTGTGATAGGCCGAGTTGATTGATTGATTAATTATTCCGATATTATTATGAAGGACGAAGTTTAAGAATTCGTTATGCTGCTGCATTTCTTATCACATCAAGAGCTTAGTAAAGCTCGTTACGTAATAGCATTTGTAGGTAAATTATTCTTTAAAATAGACGTTATATATATAAATTTTGCTGTAAGTTATCCGTGAAAAGCCTGCTCTAATTTGATGTTCCAAGGTCAATCAATCTTACATACATACTGTATACATACATAACCTCACGCCTTCTTCCCAAGGGGGCGTTAGTTTATGAATATTGAACATTATCTGAAAATATTTCCAAACGTTAGAGAAACTTAATTTCTCACTCATTTATATATTTATTTAATACTTTACTCACAAATGTATAGACGCGGACTTAATGCCAGGGGCAAACAGTGATAGGTGCCATTGTGAAAAATTGAGGAATAAATATTTTTAAATATAAAGGGACGCAAAAACCTAAACTACCTACTATCTGATTGTTTACAGAATATACAAAAATAACAACAACAACAACAGAAAAAAAGGAACAATATCTGGAACTCCTTCCTACCCTGGATTACCAACACTCATAAGAAAATTAAAAAAAAAACAGACCTTTCCAAAAATATCCTCAATTCCTTATCACACTTATCACTCAGCACTACGAAACGTATAGTAAACCACTAGGACTATCTCTGCCGACCCCCTGTGTGCCACTAGCAAGCCGAACATCGACTGAGCTTCCTTGAACATGGGTTAGGTGCTTGCTTTCTGCGCGTGTTTCCATTGTACCTTTAACCTTTTGCACTGCGAACAGCAACTGGTACTCCTAGTGGTTTGTAAATTATTGCATGCTATGGTAGCATGATGTCTGGCAGAAAATTATATTTATAGATGTAACGTGTGTATTGCTTTTAAACCATTTTAATTAAAGAAAGGGTTTATTCACAAAGACACAACCATTACAATTTACAAGCTAACACAAAAATAACAACATTTTTGAACTTTTCGACGCTACATTTTAGTTTGTGAATAGTTTTAATTAAGTTAGGATATAATTCAAGAAATAAATAAATAACGAATTTTCTTTCTGTATTAAAAGAAAAAGAAAAGAAAGAAAATACGTTTATTTGCGGTAAACATGACACAAAGAAAGAACACAAACTCAAAAAATAACGAGTTGGGGAAAATATGCGTCACGTCTACGCAAAGCGGCCATCGCTTAACATAATGCTGTGACCCTACGCGAGACAGAACCCCAGCGCTGGTACCTTAATATGCCTTAATCAGAACGAGAGTTGTAGGGGTTTACAAAATTTATTTCTTCTTCCAAATTTACGTCTTCATTGATAAATGTGTATGTGTGTGTGAGATCTGTGTCCAACAAGGGGTATGTTTACAAAAGCTGAAAAAAAAAAAACATCTGCTTTAAATTATAAAGTGCAAGTTCAAGTGCAATATGCCAATAGAATTTCGAAGCTTATACAACCTTTATTCTAATTTCTAAAACACTGTATTATGCAATTATTATTATTATCTTGCCGTTATCCTAATTTATTTAGGGTGGGCGCTGCATGTAAGCAATTAATTACGCATATAAGGAATTAATATTCATCATTATATGTACTACTTCACAACTCCAAAAAAGTCGAGTGGTGTCGTGGGACATCCGATTGGAACGATATTTCTTTTCCTATTTATTGAGTATAAAATAACAGGCACAATTAAAAACAGACACAAATGTCTGGACAGGTAAAATGTTACACTTTTTTGGTCTAGCTCTCACTCGCCAAGTAGTGTGCAAAGTATAACGTGCAATAAGGAACTTCGATCCAAAACGTCGTGTAGCAATGGACACGCACACCGGGCAACTAGCGACAGCGCACGTCTGAGCCACTACGGTACGCGATGTACCGAACGAGATCGAAAGTATCTTTCTTTTACCCACGACTTTGCGCTCACAGCTCTTGTTACCGCTTGTTACTTGTACTCTTAAAAGTTTCTATGAAACTTTAATGTAGTACCTTTGACGCGTAGGCATCTGCTAAGCGGGACGGATGAGGGAGAGAGCCTCCCGTCCCAGCCGCCGCAAGAGACGCTCCGGGCGTCGGGAGCCGCGTGACGACTCCCGGCCACCGTAGGCGCGGGCCTGCGGGCGGAGAGCAATGGGTAGCTCACCGCCCGATCAGGACCAGGCCCGTGCCGGACGGCACGTAAGTGTTCCACGCGCGCCTCAAAGAGTTGTCAGCATAATCTGAGGGGCCCCTTAGGGCCGAAGCCTGCCGGGTCACCGGGATTGTCCGAAAGGGTTACCGCTACCCCGGAACATAAAGGGCGAAGGAAGGAACATGGGTGGGTTTTAGTCAGTAAGAGTCTGACACTCCCTTCCGCTCCAGCCAGAGCGGGAAATGGGAACGGGAGATGGGAAATCATCAAATGACCCCTTCATTTGATGATTTCCCATCCGGAAAAAAAAAAATAGGCATCTGCTAAGAAAGGAATTCAAAGTAAAAATTCATTTATTCAAACTAGGCTGAGAAACGGCACTTTTTGAACGTCAACACTAAATAAGACGGTCCCCCAAAACGCCCGCCCTTCACAACTTCCTTGTGCTAACTCGAAAGAAGAAATGGCCCAACAAACTCCCTGGGCAGTTAAAAGTATAACCAAGGAGTTTGGATTAAATAGAGGAGGATTGAATGGTTCTTACTATCGAAGTCGATCGGAAGGAACTAAGCTGTGGCCCTTTTGTCATTATAATCATTGTTTTCCGTTTTTTTTATAGTTGAAATGTGTTTTTTTTTTATTCAATGCCAATAATCGATCTAAAAAACAAAACAAAAAACGTTCATCTTCTTTAAATACTGTAGGCCTTCTAAAAATGTGAATGATCAGCCAAAATCGAAAGCGGACCATGTGCTCGGAGAAATACAGAACTTAGGTAGAATTTAGGTAGGTGCTAAAAACTTGTAGAGGTCCCTTGCGTTTAACCTGTCCGAATATTAAAGAGCAATGGTATGGTGATACAACTATTAATTCGTTTCAATAGATATAAACTACCTATTGAAACGAAGCATATCTTCACACTAGCTTTTGTCCGCGTGAAATTTCTTGTTCCCCGTCGCATCGCATCGCATACCCGCGTTATAGCTTCGTATTCGCTTAGCATTCTTTCTGACTTTTTTCTTTTTGCTCGGCTCCTTAGGGTCCTAACGTTATGGTTAAATAACCTAGAGCCTTCCTCGAGAATCGGGCTATCAAAAATGCAAAAAGTTTATATTTTTTTAACTGGTATTTTCAGAAGTTAGCGCATTCAAACAAACAAAGAAACTCTTCAGCTTTATTATTTGTACTAGGTTCTGCACGCGACATCGTCCGCGTGAAATTTCTTGTTCCACCACCGAACCACCCCGTCGCATCGGGGACCTGCTCGCGCTGTCACTTCGTTTTCGCTTAGCGATCTCTCTGCTTTTTTAAATTTTTGCTAGGCTCCTAAGGGTCACAGAGTGATGATTAAATAGCCTATAGCCTTTCTCAAGAATTGGGCTATCAAATGCAAAAAATATTTTTCAAAGCCGGGTAGGGTAGGTAGTTTCAAAGTTCGAAAGTGCGTTCAAAAGGTGTGTCCAGACCTGGCGTATGCGCCGCCAATGCGCCGCTCGCAAGCCGCTTGCGAACTGGACGCACTGCACTGTGGTACCGCCTTAGGTCATAAATGCAAAAATTTCATCATCAATTACCCCCACTTTAATTACTTATAACGATTAACCGATAAACAAGCTACCCAAAAATATAAATATGTCACCCATTTTACCTAATTATCACTTGTTTCTCAACCTCCGAAGTGAACATATCATTACTTTGCGCTCGCCTTATCAGTAACTCATTAGCACATATTGTTTGTGTAACGGTGAATTCTCAGAATTGCATTGTTTTTGAGTGGTGTTTGTGACATGGATTTCCAAGATGAAGATATGTTCTTACTATTTCGTTATATTTTTTAAATTTTATTTGACTTATTATGACGTGTTTTTACGTGCTACGCCACACAGAATTTCTACCAAATATTTAACTTATTGTTGACTTCACATAGACTTACAACTAATGTCGACCATAATCAAATACTCTCACATATCTTAAATTAAAGATTGAACTATCTATTTTGAAAATATAATTTTTTTTGCGTCCTTTTGCGACTTTAGTTGCTATATAGCCTCTACGACTGCGTAGGCTCAGGCGTAGCACTTTCTACGATACATACGTAAAATATTTAATTTTTTTTTTTTCAGGTGCTTTGATTAAATGTACTTTCTCAAGGATGCATTTCTTTGAGATTTGGTCTGCCGTAACTGGAAGTGTTCCTCAGAAACATCAACACGTGTTGGAAACTATTTTAGCTTCACTGGATGAGGTGGAGAATCTAGACATTAGGAACTTCGATAGTAAGATACTCAGTTTATGTAAAAGTCTTGATTAATTTAGGAAAATTGTCTCTAGAAATAAATCAAAACTTTATTTTGCAGATAGGAAATCGTATGTACAGAATGAGTTTAGACGTAGATTAGATTTAATAGTAGACAAACCACGAAGTGGCTGAAGCTGGACATCGAACGATGGAAATACGGCACGAATTTTTTTCTCTAATTCTCCAGTTTCAGTTGAAATTACTGGCTTAAATAAAGAGTTGAATGATCGTTGTTCCACAATTTTACAAGCCTTGTCCTCGGGCTTTAATATTGATTCGGATAATTTTAATGAATATGCTTTGAAAACCGCGTGACTTTTAATTCAAGAATATCCGTGGTATAATCTCCCAGCTTCCGTTCACAAAGTCCTCATCCATGGTGCTGAAGTGGCACAGTATGCTCTATTATCTATCGGAGAATTATCTGAAGAGGCAGCAGAATCTTACAACAAACATTATAAGGCCTTCAGGCGGGATCACACGAGAAAAATGTCGCGAGTACTTACGAATACAGACTTACTTAACAGACTTTTACTCAGCTCAGACCCATTCATTACTAGTCTTCGGAAACTTCCCCGTAAGAAAAAGAGCGTTATGTCGAGGCAGGTTTTAGATTTATTACGAATTTAGTTTAAATTGAAATTAGGTTGGTTTATTTTAGCTTAGTTGTGGTTATGATTACGTTTGTAAATAAAATGTAGTTTTAGTTTTCTTGCTTTTTGTTGTATATAATATGTATAATATATAAAAGAATACATATTTAATTATATCCCCTTCATGAATAGCATTAATATCATATTTAGATGTATTTCCGAACGAGGGACAATAAATCTCAAATACGTAGGTAGGGCACTAGCAAAGTTTTGAGATATAATAAAACTATCAACAATATGAGTGTCAAACTGTTGCCGATAATAGCATAGCCTATTAGTAGTAAGAAGCAAGTAAAAAAAAAATTATGTCTACCCGCAATATTTTTTTATGAATTTTTAGTTAAGTCAAGATGGCAGAGTTAACGCGTCGCGATTTTCGTGCAATTATGTTCTATAATTTCAAGCGAGTTTTAAGTGCTGATGATTGTGTCAGTGAATTAAAATTTGTGTTTCAAGAGAAAGCACCGTCCCGTAGCTCAGTGTATCGATGGTACAAACAATTCCAAAGAGGAGATTTTAACTTATCTGACGATTCTCGATCCGGACGGCCTGTTGAAACAGTGTCTTCAGAAAACATAGCCGCTGTTAAGAAACTCATTGAAGAAGATAGACATATAACTTATAAACAAATAGAAGAAATCCTGAAGATTAGTGCACCATCAATTCACACAATTTTACATGACCGTCTTCAAGTTAAAAAAGTTTGCACCTTGTGGGTACCGCACCATTTAACGGCGGCCCAAATGGAGTGTCGTAAGAAATGGTGTCAACAAATGCTCACTATGTTTGATAGCGGAAAATCTCCTCACGTGAATTCTATAGTAACAGGTGACGAATCTTGGCTTTATTACTATGACGTGAAATCTAAATCTAAAAACAAGGTATGGCTCTTTGAAGATGAGGAACAACCGACCACCGTCAAACAGTCTCGATCCGTAAAAAAGAAAATGGTCGTAGTATTCTTTGGCAAAAGGGGTATAATTAATAGAATATGTCTTGAAGAACAGAAGACTGTTACCGCAAAATGGTACACAGAGGTTTGTTTACCTCAATTGATTGAGAGTCTCAAAAAACTCCGGCCGAACTCGCGCATGGACACTTGGCGGCTACATCACGATAACGCACCTGCACATCGCGCTCAATTAACTCATGATTTTTTGCGCAGCACTGGTCTAATTTTGCTTGAGCACCCTCCCTACAGCCCCGATCTCGCACCCTGCGACTTTGGTCTCTTCCCAATGATAAAGGATAAATTGAAAGGTCAACGGTATTCCAGTGATGACGAACTAATTCAAGCGTGGGACTTGGCGTGTGAAGAAGTCCCTCAAGAAGTATGGCAGAAAATTTTTGATGATTGGTTTCAGCGTATGGAGAAGTGTATTGCAGCCGACGGAAAATATTTTGAGAAAATCTGAAGTTCAAGTGCCAAATCTCAAAACTTTGCTAGTGCCCTACGTATTGACTATTTAAATTTATATATAAACAGTACATATTGTACAGTTTATTGTATATTATGTATTAAATTATGTAAATAAATCATTAATTTACCTTTGTGAAGTATTTTTTATTATTTACCCTTCAGAAAAATCTCATTTAATAAAGTAAGGTATTTATGACCGCGCTTGTAGGGCGCTTGGAGCATTTCCGACGTTTGGCTCCCAGACTGGAGCGGGCCGGGGGTGCCTTGAGGCGGCTCCTGTCCAATCTAGGGGGACCAAACGCCTCCTGCCGGAGGCTCTACGTGGGGGTCGTGCGGTCTATGGCCCTTTACGGGGCACCGGTGTGGGCGCGTTCCTTGAGGCGGCAATCAGCCCGCCGGTTGAACGTGTTCAAAAGGGTCATGGCTGTCCGGCTGGTCCGAGGATACCGCAAGGTCTCCGTTGAGGCGGCGAGCCTCCTTGCCGGATTGCCGCCATGGGATCTGGAGGCAAAAGTCCTCGCCCACATATGGGAGTGGCGAGAGGAGGCAAAACGCCGGGGCGTAACTCCGCTGCCGCGAGAAATCACGGTACAGCGGACAGAGCTCCGACGGGAACTCGTGGCGACATGGAGTGCCCAGTGCTGGGCACGCCACAATATTCACATCGATTTATTTCTATAAATAGGCACTAGTTTTACCAGACTAGAACTCGAATTTTTCTAAGTCTCGATTCGAAAGTGTTACATGCATTCCTAACTCACTTTTATTTTTTTGCAATAATTAATGAACGGAACTGAAGATTTGCATGACTGCGCTTTACGTAATCACTCCGATGATTTTACGTACATTGATGATGCGTTAATAAGTACAATACTTGCTAGTTTTACTTACGTATAGTTTACGGTAAATTCAACTCTGCATCTCCTGTTTAAGAGTCCATTTTTCAGGGACATTCACAATTTTTACTAATAAATTTATGTGAGGAGAATGTTTAGAAAGAAATAAATTTCAAATGTATGGGTCTTCCAACCTGCACTGTCCACTTCCTCTCGGAGAGAGGAAGCCCCTGTCCTAGCAGTGGGAACGTTAAAGGCTGATTATGCTAAGGTCAGGGATGTATCTGATAATTTATATGTAAAGTCTAAACTAGTAAATCTTCGTTGGTTAGGTCAATAAAATGACCTCCTGAAGTAATAAAATCCACCTGCAAAGCTTAGTTAGTATTTATATTAATAAACCTTGATAATTTCGTCAGTTTTAATGTTAACTAGACATTCTAAAATCTCATTATATTATTGCATGTTAATAAGCTTCAAATGTTGTTTAAGATGCATTAAGTTAAACTTTATGGCATTAATTAAGATCAAACATGATACCAGTATGAAACTTTCATAATTACTACTTAGTAATTATACAGGGTGGCAGGGATATCGACGCGCAAACGTCGTGAAAAGGTTACACCTGATGCCATAAATAAAATTACGAAAGTCATTCATCTCGGAAATGACCGGTTAAAAATATTGTCATTTTTGAGTGCGCAATGTATTGCAAACAACGCGATCAAAATGTTCCGCGGATGGCGCGCGCGCGCGCTACCTACCGCGATACCGCGCGCTGCCCTTTCGAGTTTTAATTACATTGCTGTTTTAAGTGAAACAAGTGAATTTATTATTTTTTAATTAAAAATCTCATTGGGTTAGATAGAAATAATGATTTTATACAGTTTACAGTAAAAAAAAATCAGAAAAAAACGTAAAAATTAAGAAAAAGCCGACGAAAAATTTCAACGCAGGGGGGCCCAGAATCATGTACAGGTAAGGTATGGTGTCCATGATAAGCAGTTGCGCGTCGATGTCCCTGCCACCCTGTATATTATAGTAATAATATTAAATAATAATAGTAAAAGAGTAATAATAGTAGTAATATTAGTAAATAAATAGAAAATCATAATTGCAACCTCATAATGATTTGTCACCAAGTCTTTCGTCACACATCGAACCCAGGACCTCATGCTCAGCAGTAGCGTTTGCGAGATAACTATAAGACTGTAACAATACTGAAGTAGGACAATTCCCGTTATCATTAAGTAGATACTTTATATTCTTTGTACTTCTCCAGAGAAGAGAGAGGGAGTGAGGGAAGAGAGAGTTACCTGTCTGCGCACACACTTGTGCACTAGAATATCTCCCGCGCCGAAGACTAGTATCCGTTGAAATGGTCGCCATGGCCGAAATTCGGTCTGGAGGACTTTATTCTTTTTATTTACTTCTTCAGAAAACGTCTTCCAAAGGCCATTCGTATCAAACAGATAGGAAGACGAATTCACGTTACATGGATTTGTATCCATGTGATGTCAATTCGTCATTCGTCAAATGTTGTCATTTGGAACGCATTAATTAATTGGAGAAACTGTGAAATTAATTACTTATTTCGCAAAGAGATTTACGATTATAACACATATCATAAAATATATCTGACATTTGTTATGCTAACGCTGAGCTGATAATTCAGGCGTAAGTGAGTGTTAAGTAGCACAAATTATCACCTATTCAGGCAATTGGCCGACAGCGTGCATATGTCGTGACGACACGCATTTCTGTTCTGTTCTATTGATTTCTATTACTTAATTTACGTGCTTTAAACGCATTTCCCCTAGGACCACAACTTAGGTACAGACGCCAGCACATCAAGCTACCCGAAACTGCCCAATTTTCCCAATCAAACTTGAACCTTAATGCTATAGCGATAAAGATGAAAATCTATTTTAAAAAATTGACAGATTGTAGTAGCTTGATGTGGTGGCGTCTGTACTGTGAGAATAAAGCTTGAAGAATATCATAAACTTTTCTGACTCCTAGGTCACAGGAACTTACACCGACAGGTCAAGATTTTCTAGTATTCAAATCTTGATCCTTTTATGTTTAGTCATAAGGATATTATTATAGGGTTTTGGAGACACAAAGACCTACTTTATTTGTTTTATTATAGAAATAACTGTTAGTTTTCCGTTGCAGAGAGTTATTCTCTTTCTATTCATACTTCACGAACAAGCATTCTATTTTTCATTTCGGTCACAAGTCCAAGTTTGTCTTTACTGTGTTTTCCTCCATCTTATATCTAACGTGGCCCTATAATTAACTGAGCAGCAATAGGGGTTAATGAATTTAACGTTACAAGGCTCAAATGTAACCTGATAGCTACCAACACATTACGAATTGAATTACATTCATGAATATTGACACATAGACCAACCTCAATCAATCAACACAGCACATCGCAGTCCACTGCTGGACATAGGCCTCTCCCAGGCTGTACCACAACACTCTGTCCTCCGCCTTCCGCATCCAGTCTGTCCCAGCCACCTCTTTAGGTCGTTCGTCCATCTAGCTGGGGGGCGTCCCACACTACGCTTGCCGATACGCGGTCTCCAATCCAGGACTTGTCTGCTCCAGTGGCTATCGGTTCTTCGAAAACATGGCCAGCCCACTGCCACTTCAGTTTGCTTACTCTGCAAGCTATGTCGGTAACTCCGGTTCTAGACCAACCTAAAACGCTATCAATTGCAACACTACATCTGCCTCATTGTTATTACCAAAAGTAGCTGAACAACAAAAAAGATAAAAAATCTAACAACAAAAGAGTTTCTATCACAGATCATTGACAAGAAAAGAATCCTCACATTGTTTCCCATTTCACCTTGAAAGCATCTCGCGTATTACTTGGTCAAACACCTCAGTTCCGTAGTACTATACTTTCTCTTTCATTTGACGGCCAAGTGCGAACGTACGCGCGGATGAATGGAAACGTGTGAATGAACCTTTCATTATCACGCGACTGTTATATTCGGAAACACGTAGGTCTGTACCTATATATAATTGTTGACTCACTGACACAGATATTCAAGAATACCAATGTCGGTGAAATAAAATTGTACTTATACAGGGTCAAATTAATTTAGCTAGCGAAACTCCGCAGACGTAATGGGTATCGATATCTAAACACGATAAAAAATACTTTTATTTGGAGTCAACGACCGCCGCGTAGTCCTTCATAAATGTCCACTGTTTCTTGTGTTGCCTTGTCCGGCCAGTCTCCCGTAAACGCATCTAAATTCATCATCTTTTTCATTACACAGTTTGATAGCCGTATCTCTACGTTGACGTCGTGGTAGGGCTTGCGCGCTCTAAACTCTAGGTCTGTGACGGAAGAGTTTACTTTGCCGGATCAGGTCTAGGGTGAGGAGTCAGACCAAGAGAGATACAGGAACCCGCAGGGCAGCATGTGGCGAGCCCACGGACCCTATCTCCCGGGAGAAGTCTTGTTCCTCACCTCTGGCTTGCCTTTATTGTCCGGCTGGGGTGAACACTGACGAGGAACAGAGCCCCCACCTCATTCTTGCCTTTATTGGCTGGCTTAAGTGGAGATTCGCAACATGCTCGGAGGAAGGAAATATTTCAGTAAGATGCTGGTAGGGATCTTGACCGTACTTCCGAGATTGTCCTGATAGTCGTGGAATACCTCTCCACTCCTCGTAAGCACCTCAGGACATGTTGCCCCCTTGTCGTTACGACACTATGTGCTAGCAACCGTTTTCGGGGGCCCATTATTGAGTGTGCAAGTCACCCCCTGCCATTTCATCTGTGAATATTATAATTATCATTGGTCAGGCCGGGGACATAGACCTTCCATAGTTCAAGGTAACCGATGCGCTATAGCCACCCAAACCCATAGCCCAGTATAATTTGTTTCCATGTTCTGCAATAGTCCTGCACCAACCGGGGGTTGTCCTTGGGTGCACTTGCATGGTGCATACTGGGATAATCGACGGTTGGTGCCTCGTCATCATTTAGAATTGTGTAAAGTGCCTCTGCGAGTTGGCTTTGGCCCCTAGTACGCCTTTAAAAGGTCCGGGACCCCAGAGTCCCGAGATATGTCAAAGACAACTAAAATAATAATAATTGTCACCAGACGGGTGGGTTTTAGTCAGTAAACGTCTGACACGCCCTCCTGCTCCGCCCAGAGCGGGAGAAGTCATTTGATGATTTCCCACCCAAAAAAAGGGTACCATTCGCACTTGGTCGATATACCGACATATCGACCTTTTTGTCGTACTCAGCGCTTCTCCTCCACATGTATTACGCGCACGAACAAATTGTGGAACTCTCTGCCAGAAGAGGCTGGCAGAGAGTTCCACAATTTGTTCGTGCGCGTAATACATGTGGAGCCCAACAGCTTTCATAGAAAAAATTAAATAGGCATCTGCAGGGCTTGCTCGTTCCATCATAGACCTCATCCATCGTTTTCCACCAGGTGAGATTGAGTTCAAGAGCTGGGCAACTTTTTTTTATAGCAAATAAAAAATAACCAAGCCTTACAATAATACAGGGACAGGGACATCGACGCGCAAACATTGTGAAAATGTTACACCTGATGCCATAAATAAAATTACGAAAATCATTCATCTCGGAAATGACCGGTTAAAAGAATTGTCATTTTTGAGTGCGCAATGTATTGCAAACAACGCGATCAAAACGCTCCGCGGATGACGCGCGCGGCCAGTTTGAGTTTTATTTACGTTGCTGTTTTAATTGAAATAAGTGAATTTACTATTTTTTATTAAAAATCTCATTGGGTTAGATAGAAATAATGATTTTATACAGTTTACAGTAAAAAAAATTTTAGAAAAAAACGTAAAAATTAAGAAAAAGCCGACGAAAAATTTCAACGCAGGGGGGTCCAGAATCATGTACTGAATCCATGGTAAGCGATTGCGCGTCGATGACCCTGCCACCCTGTATAATTATTATTATAACAAGGAGTTTCCATTAATAACTTGACATTTGGCTGACAATCCGTTTTCATTGATCTCAAATTCTTGATGAATATTTATAAGTAAGAGGAGTTTGGCTGACAGTTATTTATAACGTTACTATACTTAGATACTGTATAATTCCAAAACAGTTGCAAAATACTAGACTACAGACATAACAGGTTTTAATTTTTTGTTACTAGTTTTGGAGGCCAATGATAACTACAATCTATCCAAAGGCTAGAAATCGAATGTCTAGACTAGACTAATGATAAAGCTGAAGAGTTTATTTGTTTGAACGCGCTCATCTCTGGAACTACCAGTCGGATTAAAAAAACACTTTTTGCATTTGATAGCCCTATTATTCTGGCTTTACGACACCCTAAGGAGCCGGGAAAAAAAAGCCAGAAATAACACTTAGTGAAAACGAAGTAATAGCGCGGGCAGGCAATGCGATGCGACGGGGTAGATAGAAACGTCGAGGACGAACGTCCCCGAGTCCGTCGCCCCTGGACCCATTTAGGGGGGCTGGAAGAGGGCGTTGTCCACCCTCCGCTGACGCCCGATGCGCCTGCCGCGGGCCGGGTGAGTGGACGAGATCTCCCTCTCCCTTTCCGCAGCTTCCCAGGACTCTTCGCTAGGGTTACTGACCTAGACGAACGAGGCAGTCAGTATGGCAAATAATTTACTCATTGGTTCGATATCACAGATATAACAATTTCAATATTTACATACAAACGGCTAGAAAGCTGGTTGTTAGTTTAGATGCAGCAATTCGCGACCTGACGACATGACCTTTTCACAGCGTTTTACATGGGTAATTTGCGAAATTAGATAATTTCCACATTCGTTCACAAAACATAAATTGTTGCGGACAACCGGGGTACGTCCAGTACCTTGTCGTCGTACATGGGACAGTCTCCCACGTTTTTGACGTATGTTCCCTACTTCTGAGTCGAGTGACTCTGCTGGCGGCATACGTCCCACGCACCCCTGAATGCGTAAATAGTGGAGGGCTCTTCTTGGCCCCTTGCCCGAGGCTTGCTTCTCTCGACCCCAGAATTGGGGGCCCGTCGTTGGGTTACTCCTTCCCCTCCTGAGAGGAGGGGGGGGGGGGTGCGTTGTCGCAGCTCCTCGACAGTGGGTGCTGTCCCCACAGCGTAACTAGAGGGGCAATTCTCGTAATTTTAAGACCGTTCACAGTCTGATCTCAGTGTCAATCTGTCAAAAAATACTTCTAATTTCCCTACATTTTGACAAGCCATTGACATTTGTTTGTCGCCGAGATGAGACTGCGACTAGATTTTGAACGTTTTAAATTACGAGAACCGGCCTTCAGGTCTCGCCGGTAGCGTTGCGGGGCGCGGGGCGTGGTAGTGCGTCTAGTCCGGTGGTTGTTGCGCGACGTCTGCGATGAGGTCGCGCGGGAAGCGCTTGTAGTCGGGTGGTCGCGCGTGTCATGATACGATGTCCTTGATATGGTGCTTCTCGGAGATATCGGCACGCGCGAACATCCTCATCGCCAGGCGGACGCTGAAGACGTCGATGCTCTCGACACGCAAGTCCCTGTGGATCACAGAGTTCCTCACGAACCGAGGCGCCCCGACGATTTGACGCAGCACGTAGTTCTGCTGCTGGTACGGTACTGTTGAATCGAATACCTAAGAGTACCTATCTATTCATTTCTTACTAAACTTCAACTATATCCGACGACCATGCATACTTATCTCATTTGTGTAAAATGGCTCTACAATTTTCCAGGTAGTTCAGTTTAATAAGGCATAACCACAAAATGTGCCAAATTGCATGTGTTGTGTGATGGTAATATTGTGTCATTTGTGAAACTTTGTGGCGGCAATTTGCCTAAATTATGATTTAGCTGTTGCACAATAGGGTTTCCGCTTGAATATAACAAAGCACCTGCAAACAATGTCCCAACAATGAAGTCGAAAAGCTTCGTTTAAGTTTCTACTTGTGTACCTGCTATTTCTTTTATAAATCGTTTTAAAAGTATGACGATTAATTTAGAGCTAAAACTGGAGAATCTACCAAACTAAACTGAACCAACTGCCCTGGTTATAAGCCTGCAAAATAATACCTAGTTTTGTCATACTATGAAAGTTTTTGGAGCCGATTAATAAAGTCGTCGTATGATTACATTGGGTACCTACCTGCTATGTTAAATCTATATACAAGTAATAAAGCTGAATCATTTGTTTGTTGTCACTATTTTCTGGAACTTCTAGTCAGATTTTAAAACATCATTATGTATTTGACAGCCCATTTCTTGAGGAAGCCTAGAGGCTATTTAACACCACGCTCGGGCCCTTGGGAACCAAGCAAAAAGAAAAAAGTCAGTAATCTATGACTAAACTAAAACGAAGTAACAACGCTGGCAGGGGATGCAATGCGACCCAGGGGTGGATCGAGGGAACAATAAATTACACGCGGACGAAATCACGGGCAGAAGCTAAATAATATTATAAAATTTAGACAGTGTAATTTTACAGCGCCAGCGAAAAGGATATGCATTTTTTTTTAATTATTTACTTGAAACTTTTTTGTTTGACCGTAAATGAATATGGATTATTCCAAAAAATATGTCGTTACGTTGTAGATACTTAACCACCTAAGCAAAACTTAGAAACGCCTACAAAGAATATTATGTAAAATACGACACTCCATTGTTTTACCAGCTAGGTGCAAAGAGCAAATACTAGTAGGCGTCAGCAAACAAAGGGCGTAAAACATAATCTATCCGCAGTAAAACTAAAGTGTGGTAAGTTAACCGCATAACTTTCTTCACTTAATAACATTGTTTTGTTGTATTAGAAAGTTTTACCTTGAAGAAAATACTGATTATCGATAAGAACTTCGTAGGCTTTCGTTCATTTAGTGCTGTAGTAGGGCCAATACAAATGCGAAGATAAACCTATTTTGTATTACGAACAGCCAGTTTAAATGTTTTTTTGAACTACCCCCATAACCTAAGTTTTCTTGTAATTAGAAATGATGCATTAAACATTTAAAATACAATTTTCTGGTGAAAGTAGACAAAATATGGTATGTTGTTACAAGGTCCATTTATGTACTTCTCCTAACGAGGCGTCACGTCTTTCTAGCACCATATTTAACGGTAAAAATCTGGGATCACTCGTCAACTTCACATTGCTCTTACGATTACAAACAAATGCAGTATGAAACTGGCATGCGATCCCTAAATTATGCAGTAAATATCGTACGGATAGGAACGGGGTTATATAACGCTTAGTCAAAACATGAGCCAGTCTAGTGTCTGGCTCACCATTTTTGCTAGACTGCAAATCCTATTTTGGTAGCTATCTGTCACGTAAAAATCTAAGTCGGTACCTTAATACTGGAATAATCTCAGGGTTCTCCCCAGGTCTACTCTTTCATCGTGGGTAGCAGTTTTTTTCCTAAAGTTAATCATATCTTCCATATAATTATGGTAAAAAAAAAACTAGTAAAAAAAATTAAACATTTATTTACATCTTAAATAACATATCATACATTAAAAATACCAAATTTACAAATTATTATCGTGTATCATCTCATAAATCAAATTAGGCAAATACCACTTTTAATTTATCCTCTCCACCTTTTCATAAAAGGCTTCATATTATGTATATTATTGAATAAATCTGATTTATTTTCTAATATTAATATTAATTATACGTAGCGTTGGAAAGCCTCCCTCAAGATGGACCGATGACCTGGTGAAGGCCGCAGGAATCCGCTTGATGCGAGAAGTATAAAAGCGGTCGAAGTGGTGATGCTCGGGGGAGGCCTATGTGCAGCAGTGGACGTCTTTCGGCTGAAATTATGATGATGATAAGTTGTACAGTGGCACATCGAGTTTTGAAAAAGTAGCTTTGTAGATTGTCGTCTCTTTCACTCATGCCAGTGTGACAGTCTCTTTCTAAAGCTCGATGTGTCAACGCTCGGGTGCTGCAGTTCTATCGCTCAATCATACGCAGACGCAGGGGGCCGTCTGGCGCGTACATGAATGTGACAGCGTAGTCGAGTGGCTCGTGGTGGTATTCCAGACGATATCGGCGGATTAACTGAAAATGAAAAGAGGTTACTTCGGATTCCTTTGATAATTTTGACAATACTTTGTTAAACTGCATCGGGGCTGCAGTTGCAACACTAACAGAAGGCCAATTCCCGTAATTAAAACCGTTCAAAATCTAGACGCAATCTCATCTCAGCGACAATCAATGTCAAAAACTTGTCTAAAATGTAGGGAAATTAGAGTTATTTTTGACAGATTGAGACTGAGATCAAACTGTGAACTTTCTTAAAATTACGAGAATTGCCCCTCTGATCACAAATCCGCATGTAATTCATACCATTATCAGAAGACCTTATCTTGAATATATTATCCCAATTATTAATTGGGATAATATATTCAATAAATCATTATCTTCTTATTTAAAGATTAATAACGGATTTCTTGTATTTAGTTAACCTTTTCCAATGCTTTACGATTTCTTACCTTCGCCAAAAGAATTTGAATTTCTAAATCAGCGAATCTCCGCCCCAGACAGATCCTGGCCCCGAAGCCATAAGGCAGGGAGGCGAACGGGTGCAGACGACCATCGCTCTCCAGCCAGCGTTCTGGTTTGAACTCCTCAGGGTCGGAGACGAACTGCGACATGTTGCCCGTCACGATTGTGGGGAATACCACTTGAACCTGGAAACAGAGAATATACATATATTTAGTAAGAATCTAGAGTTTTATATCCGAATTATAGAATTGTTATGCAGCAAAAATTTTGGCGCAGCCGTGAGGCACACTTTTCCTGCTAATTTCTTACATCGGACTTCACACTTTTTTTTTAATTTTTAATTTTATTGTTTGTTTTATCTGATGTATGTATCTGGTGTATTGTGTGTCTTTTAGTTTATGCCAAATAAATGCATTTTCTTTCTTTCTTCTTTCTTTCTTTTTAAATTAGGTAGTAAAAAAAAAAACTTTACCAAAACTATCTAAATAAAATTATGACGGTGCCTCATGCGATGAACAAGTTTAAAGAAATTGAGAAAAGCACTACCGGGAAGTGTGGAAGTTATGAATACGTTTTGAGCATACTAGAATTCGTAACCAGGTTTTTGAATACTTACACCTTTGGGGATGTGATAGCCACAGATAACGTCGTCTTCTTGAAGTGTTCTACCGTTACCAATAACAGTAGAATACATTCTGAAACAACATTAATGAAATTTACTTCGTATCGCTAAACGAATCAAAAAGACGTTGTTCTCATCAAGAGTGATAAATTGTAACACACGTATTGAGCAAATCAATTCTAATTCTAATTTGAAAAATTACGAGCTAAGTAAGCACTTTAGTACAGAAATAAATTATCTAACTTGAAAAAGAATATGTATTATGACAATAATTTTTATATAAAAAAAATATTTGCGTCCCACCCCTGCTTTGCACGGTTTTTTACCCTTGACAAAACACCAAGATTTCTTTAAATGTAAGTGCATTGTTTATTTAATTTACGCACAAACCTTGCGGAATAAATTCTCTAAATGACGTAGAACGCGTGTTTTACTGTGTACATAAATAATAAAATAAATAAAAACCCGCATCAATATCCGTTGCATTGTTAAGAAGAACTAATGTTTGTATGTCTGTGTTGTAGTCTATCTGTGTTAGACAGACACTACAAGACAGAATATCTATAATAGGTATTTACCTAAAAACTTCTCTAACAAAGGCCTTGGTATAATGCAGTTTGTCCAAGTCGGCGTAACTCAGCGGTTTGCTGGGATCAGGTAGTACTCTTCTGATCTCTTCTGCCATCTTCTCTTGCTGCTTCAGTCTCGTCGCCGTCTGGTACAGGATCGAGCAAACTGCCATTGATATCTAGAGGGAAAGATAAAATATCATTAAAAGATAAATGTTTTAATCTTTTAATTCATTATTTAGTTTTGTTTGATTTGTTTCTTAGATTTATTTTATTAGATTTATAGACGTTATCTTGCAGTAGGTCGGCCGCACGTCAGTGGTAACACAACCAGTATAAGCTGGCATCTTAATCTATTGAAACTCCGTTCTACTCTAGGCCAGCTCAACGTCATCGTGTTACCACCGACCGTGATTTGCGATCGAAAGTACAGCCCAATTCAAACTTTATGACGGCTCTGAAGTGCGCTACTCTCTGCGCAGTACCTCACCCCTCACCCCCGCTGACTCGTGAATTTGTTACTGCGCAGCGACTCGCCTCATGTTCCGAGCCGCCATAAAGTTTGAATCGGGCTACAATGTTGTGTTATTTTCATAGATGCTACTTTAAAAACAAGATGTTTATTTTTCATATTGCGAGTTCAGCCTTGGGACATGGAAAAGGCCAACTTAGATAATGATTCAGCAAAACCAATAACCTCAACCTAGCTAGGAGAGGAGTGCTCACCCACACGTTTGTAGAAATAGTACTTATTTTTTTAAACTGTATTTTAACGTACACCTACATCGCGCGCATCCTTTGTTTTGAGTAAATAAATAAATAAAATAAAATAAATTAATAATTCTTTAATTTTTAAACAAACTTCAAAAAAAGGAGGAGGTTCTCAATTCAGTTGAATATGTATTCTTATTTCTGTTTAGTTAGTATTATATTACAATAAATTTCTAAAAATCATGATCAAGTGAATTGAATTATATCTTTCCTTACCGTATCAATTCCAACTAGGATAAGATCGAGCGCCATGATAGTAGCGATCTTTGGGTCTCCTTCACTCCTGAGCACACGCTCAAGCAGAGAAAGATCGTCCTCTGATGTCACTTTTTTTGTCTTTAGCCGTTCTAGAGCCTCGTTTATGTATTTGCTGCAAAGCCTGGAATTATTCGAGCAAATATTTATAAAGTTGCTATTCTTCTTCGTGTCGCCAGCACGACTTGTTGGCCCAAAACTTTGCCACTTCCGCGGCGTTCTCAGTGGCAGCGCAGGGATCACTTTGACGTCATGTTTTGGGACGCAGAAGGCAGGATAGGAGATGGAGCATGGTTGCTATTGCAATAAGTTGAAGATGTGAAAGTAGAAGTCTATAGTTATTGGTTTCTGTAATGCTCTCTGGAAAAGGGACAATTAGTAACTACTATGGAGTTTACTCTTGTCATCTTGCAAATATTATGCGCGTTGGTATCTTTTTATATAGTATTTTCATAATTATTATTTTAGAAAAACAAAAGATTGTTGTTGATAAAGCTCTTAGCTGTCACTTTTCCAGCTCTTACATATATAGTCTTCAAGCGAAGTGATAAATTAGCCTCATTAAGTCTAAGAGAACTTCTGAAACAACATTTCTCATCATGATATTCATAAACCCAACACTTACTCAACGAAGAAATTCATATTGTTAACGTATTTGGTCCACAGTGGGGTCGGCACATATCTCCAGTAAGGCGCCTTGAGTTCCAACACAGCAACGTTTCGAAGAGCATACTTTGCGGCGTCTATGATACGCTGTGGTTCCGAGTCGCTGGTCAGATCCGATGAGAGACAACCTAGCCGCGTGTCGAGGGCGACGCGACCGATACCTGGGAAATGATCATAGATGGCGCTGTTAGTTTGTACCTATTGATTTAGAATAGATTGATTGAGATTGTAATAGATGGCAGCACTAAGTTGTCCCTCGCTGAAAGTGGACGTACAATAACAAATATGTGCATAGCACCAAGTGCAATCTGTTTGGATACCCATGCCCAACGCTTTTGTCCAAAAACAGCTAACCTGGATTTTAGATAGAATTAAGAAAACAATCGATTAATAGAAAATATTGATTATTACGCCGCCCTTAACTATATAGCCAGTCCATTCTAACTAATGGAAGAGGCTGTAGTGTTGTACTAAACTAATAACAGACTACGTGTAATAAACTAATAACAGATAATAAATAACTTCTAAGCTGCATAAGTAGCGCATATGTTACGCTCGAGCGGGCACTCTGTTAGTAGAGCATGATTGATTGAAAGCTGCTAAGATTTAACTGCATCTAGAACACAAACCAATGATATGCTGTTATTTATAATTATTTTATGCATGTAGGTGTTGATGGTCTAAGATGCTTTCTGCTTTTTTTTTGTTTTTTTTTTTTGGTTTAGATGCTTTTGATCTTGTCGTAAAGAAAAAAGGTTACCGGCTAAATTGACAGAAGTCGTGTAAATTATCTATTTTTCTATACTTTATTCGTTCCGGTTATCTTGAGGTCCTACGAGACAGAATCCACTTTTGTGCTCTCAGAACCATTTAATGGCAAGTTTGTTTTCAAATAATAATGTGAATTTGTCGCCAAATACGAGTAGGTTGGTATCAGTTATACAAGGTGTAGGGTAATTGAATAACTGAATACATCTCAATGTGGTCCCTTTGTAAAACTTGTTCGTAATGATGAGTACAATGATCCCTGAAGAGGTTTTTAGCCATTTCAATTACACCTCGGACTTTCTATAAATGTGACTTTGTCGTGAGAATTTACTAAGAACCCCAATACTTACACTCAAGCGACCAACGATGGATATCATTATCAAACTCATGAGGCAGGTCCCCGTGCTCATCTCTAGCATTCTCCATGTACTTGATAAAGTCTTCGGTAACCATCTCTATGGGAGCCACGTACTTCTTCACCGTCTGCGGCTGCAGGATCGGCCGCTGGACCTTCGAGCGAAACCGACGCCATTGCTCGCCGTGTCTGTGATTTAAAATAATAGAATCATTAGTTGAATTGCGAAAATTACGAAAGAAATAAATGGCTATTTTGGATGTCATGTGCTGTTTGGAGGGGCTTGTGGCTAAGTAATAACCGCCGCACGGGTCGATCGATCAGGTTAAGCTACGCTTGCCGCGGTTGGCCCGTGGATGGGTAACCATCGTTACATACCGAGAACCCTGCATGCCTCGGACACCACGTTAAGCTGTTGGTCCCTGCTGTCATTCGTGAATCATTGACAGTCGATACGGATAGTCAAAAGCCCGAAAACTGACAACCAGTCTCACCAAGGGGTATCGTATTACCCAGTAACAGGGTTGTGGAGGTTAGATAGGCAGTCGCTCCATGTAAAATACTGGTATTCAGCTGTATCCGGTTAGACTGGAAGCCGACCTCAACATAGTTGGGAAAAGGCTAGGGAGATGATAAATAGCACATGAATAAGCAACAAACAATAGAAGATCAGATACGCTTATGCTCTGACATAGAAGCTCAAGTTAGGCTAACAGTGATACGATAGAGTTATCTACATTGCAATCGTCATAAAACAAAATAACCAATTTCAATAAAAACGATTCTGTAATTTGTTCCTGAACCAATCAACAGGTAGTGCAGTAAAGCCTATAAAGTAAAGCTGTAAACTCGTATCACAATAGAAAATATACATAAAACGAGGTAGCGAGCCGTTTAATTATCCCATGCAACGTAAAGAGATTTAAATGCAAAATGAAAGCTTCCTAGGTGGTCCATAGCTTTCTCAATTGACTTTTAAATACCCAGGATTATATTATGTTTTCAGGGGAATTCAAGACAGATTTTGAAGTGAAACTTCTTAGGCGGCGATTCGATAGATATTAAATCAAAATCAAAATCAATCATTCAAATTAGGCTGAGAATCAGCACTTTTCGAACGTCAAAATTACAAAAGACAGTCCCGCAAAAACGCCCGCATTAGATAGTTAGATAGATATTCTGTATTGATAGACTATATACACGCCTGTCGTTTCTATTTCATAGTTAATGCTAAACAAGTGGCGCTAACTTGGCAACTACAATCCATAGAGAGATTGCGTTCCTGACACCTCAGTTAGACACGATTACGAACCAATAAAGTTGAAATTCGAAAACACTTCTTCGTTTCTTTTTAGTGTTTGCAATCCTTTTAGTTATTTTACCTCTGATTTTGCATAATAGTGCTCTTTATCGACTTTGCTATAAAGTCGCTTTTAGATGTAAACTGTAAAAGGATTATGTATAACTGACAGGTGTCAGGCACGCAATCTCCTATATTCCGTGTCGCAAGTTAGTTGCCACTGTCTTGCAAGTTAAAGTAAAATGCTAATGCTGATATACTAACTTCTTGCCACTCTTTAAGCGCTACTGCAATTTTAAATCCATATTGTTTTGTCAGCAAGAGAGCCCCTCTTGCTGACAAAACAATATGAAAGAAATAAATGGCTATTTTGGATGTCATGTGCTGTTTGGAGGGGCTTGTGGCTAAGTAATAACAGCCGCACGGGTCGATCGATCAGGTTAAGCTACGCTTGCCGCGGTTGGTCCGTGGATGGGTGACCATCTTCACATACCAAGACCCCTCCGTGCCTCGGAAAGCACGTTAAGCCGTTGGTCCCGGCTGTCATTCGTGGATCTTTGACAGTCGTTACAGGCCGTCAGTAGCCCGAAAGTCTGACAACCAGTCTTACCAAGGGGTATCGTATTACCCAGTAACTGGGTTGTGGAGGTCAGATAGGCAGTCGCTCCATGTAAAATACTGGTATTCAGCTGCATCCGGTTAGATTGGAAGCCGACCCCAACATAGTTGGGAAAAGGCTAGGCAGATGATGATTGTTTTGTCAGCATAAACAAGCTCAATAATATTGGTCTGTTTATAGAAGCATCCAAGAGATTTTTAGAAATCCAACACGACGAGCCAGCTCAGTTCACGATACTACTTTTATACTGTCTACTTTCTCAAAAAGTCGTATCGCACACCTACAGTTTATAACCACATTTCTGCTTAGAAAACTTAATTTATATTTGGCAGTGGTTCCTAACAAAATTCTAAAGTTAACACACCTAGTAACTCCCATGGAAGTAGAAGGAACTAATTCCAACATTATGGAACCCAAAAAGAAAATGCCCAAATAAAAAAACCGCAGACCGAAGGATTTAACATCATAGCCCGGTCAAGAGATTACGGGGAACAAAGAAGACATACGAATACGACGCGTTCGTAGGTCATCGTCATCATCTGCCCAGCCTTTTCCCAACTATCTTAGGGTCAGCTTCAAATCTAACCGGATGCAGCTGAATACCAGTATTTTACATGAAGGGACTGCACCTCCATAACCCAGTCACCGTAACCAGTTATTATTCTGTCTTACAGAGTAATTACCAGCCTAAGCTATCTTTACTTTGCTAACTAAAGAAGATAAAGAGACCCCACCCATAAAAGATACCAGTCATAAAACAAATCAAACAGCCTATGTAAAGATGTAAATGTAAATTATAAAAGTAACATAGGAATTCTGAGCAAAGTATACGCAAACGATGACGAGGAAATGACAGCATAACTTCGAAGAAATCGTCTTAGGAATAAAAATGTGTTTGAAGCATGCGTGAGAATATGTGACGGACTCAAACGCAATGATCACGACATGCCGTCTTTTCATAGAACAGAGTTGGCGCATGGAGTAAGTCGACCGTCCACTGCTACGAGTACGTAGGATATGCACGGAGAGGTTTGCCATGTTAGCTGTGTGGTTTATTTGTTTTCCAGCCAGGCATCCGTGCGTAGCGTGACCGTGGTTCAGAGTGGACATCCCTCCTACATTTTCATACGAAGCGAAGACACCAGCATATCAAGCTTATCATCAATAGACTTTCAACTTTATCGCTAAAGCATTAGGTTCAAGGTTGATTGGGATTTGACAGTTTTGGGTAGCTTGACCTGCTGGCGTCTGTACACGCGCGTAAGTTAGCAGTGTCTACCGTGGAGCAGCACCAGTATGTACATCGCTCCATTTGCATACATAATACCCGCTTTAGATTTTAGTGTCCCGCCAATAGATTTTGCGCATTTTAATGCATAGAGCGTTTGCGTTGCGTGTGTGGTGTGTTAATGGACATGTTTAGGCTTTGTTTTTTTCCTTCTTATTGTAAAAGAAACTAGTGTCTACGTGATCAGTGAATTGATCATGTTCTGAAGTTTTATTTTCTTTTTCTGATCCTACTAATCCTACTGATATTATAAATGCGAAAGTTTGTATGGATGGATGGATGGATGTTTGTTACTCTTTCACGCATAAACTACACAGGAACACAGATAGTTTATAACGAGGATTAACATAGGATAATTTTTATCCCGATGTTCCCACGGGATCGAAACCTATGCGGGTGGAACCGCGGGACGCAGCTAGTAATATTATAAACGTGAACGTGTGTATGGATGGATGGATGTTTGTTACTCTTTCACGCAAAAACTACTGAACGGATTTGGATGAAATTTGGCACACACATGGTTTATAACCAGGATTAACATATAGGACTTTTTATCCCGATATTCCCACGGGATCGAAACTTATGCAGGTGAAACCGCGGGGTGCAGCTAGTAAAATATATATTGCAAATTGATGCGTTCCAGCAGTAGGTATATCTTAATTCGCATAGCTTTTTGAAAATGGATGAATGGAAAAATGTTACCTTGACCTACTTGACTGATATTAATGTAAAATGTTTGATTTTAAGATTAATATGCTTTGGGCTCCTTTATTATCTGAAGGACTACACCTGCATAACACCTACCTATTTTTACCCGTAATTTGTCATATCATGTGAATATTGTTGATGATCCTAAATAAACGGAAAGCTCTGTCTTCGAGCAAGCGATTAGAAACTTTGACAAGTTTTGACCTTGATCGTAAATTTTACGAGCTTCAAATATGAAGGCGAACCTAATGAAGTGAGCTGTACAGACAAATAAATAAACACAACACAAGGTCATTGAACTTTACAAAAAAAACAAAAACCAAGACTTTCTCTCGTTCGCGGAACACGTTAGGAAGACCACCTGCCATAATATCCAGTGGTTTTCTCTGAAGTCGCGAAGTTGTACATAATACTTTATTGCGGCTATCATCTGAGCTGTTTCCGAGTGCAATGCCTCCGCACTGAGCCGCTTCAATGCAGCTGGATAGGAGAAATTTGTATTTTTTCTCTGTCTATGAAAGTCTACCCCCATAATAGTTTATATACCGATTATTTTTTGTTAGGTACCGGTTTTGGAGGTTGTAAATCATCCCATGGGAACGCACATACTACCTGGATAAAAAGTATAGTATATCCTAAACCAAAAAATGTCATCGATATCTGTGAACTGTGCGTGAAAAGGTAATAGACAGACAGATAGACAAACAGACTTACACATAACATCACACCTGTAATTCCCCGAAGGGTTAGGCAGAGGTGTACCTTAGCATGAACACCCACATTTCGCCAGTTATGCTGTTGCCATCAAACGGGCATAAATCCAGACTCCGGGCTGTTACTGAGTTTCTGATGAAAATAACCAAAACTTTGCCTGACCTGATATTAGTATGGATCTAATAAAGTCTTAACATAATTTTGTATATTATTTACAAAGTTTTATTATCGCCGTAATAAAACGATTTTCCCGAGTATTTTAATCTTCACAGTAAGATCTGAATCCATAAAACATTGCCCTGGTTACTGTGCTACTATTGCGAAGCGGTAAAAAATAGGCACATGAGTAAATACCACTATGAATGTATAAGTTGTGTAGGTTTTAAATCGAATTTAGGTATCTGCAGAATCACAATCCAAACTGTTACTTAGTTATTTTGCTACGTGCACGTGTGTAGAGAAGGGACTATACAAAGCTCCCTGATTTTTTCGACATACCTAACTAGTATCTAAACCTTCAAAATAATACAGTTACATACATAAATAAATTCACGCCTTTTTCCCATGGGCGTAGGCAGGCAGAAACTACAGAACGCCTGCTATGATTCATACATAGGTACTCCTTTTGCTTCATTTACGTTCATATCTAGATAGAGAGTCTGTTGCGACACTTCTTCCCAGCGAAATCACTAGGAAGTGGTGAAGGGCGGGCGTTTTGGGGGACCGTCTTTAGTAATTTTGACGTTCGAAAAGTGCTGATTCTCAGCCTAATTTGAATAAATCACTTTTGATTTTGATTTTGATACATCTGGTCATAAACGCACGCTGATTGCGACCTTTTTGAAGAACATCACCAATAACAACAGGTTCTCCTTTCTTAAATCGTTAAATAAAATCTGAATCATCTCACAAAACTCCCTCAAGAAGTGTTAACAAGTAAACACAACATTTTCCTTCGCCACAATGAATCATAAAACGTAAGTAATGTACAACAGGCACACATTATTGAGACATGCTGTGTCCACAGCATTATTCAAAGATGTTTGTCTGTTTGCAATCGGCTCAGATAACTATTGACACTTATGTTCTAAGATCCGCTAAGATAAACTTAAGAGTTACGACTGTCCGCGCAAGGCATTATGATTTGCAAATTCTTTTCCTATTCGTGAAATATTTTGAGAGCAAACAAAGGTTTGAGTGTATTTTGGACTCTACGGAAGGACGCTTAGTCAAATAGCTCACTTTTATGGGCAAAACTTTACGATGGTTATGATTTTGACATGGTTTTTCAGCATTAAAGTCATTTAAGGTCATTTGGAGAAAGTGTTAATAATGTGAGTGATGAATTTATTTATTGATATTTATAATATGTAAATATAGTACACCACAAAAGTACATAGCATAACCATAGTCAGCCGATATTGTTCCCACTGCTGGGACACAGGCCTCTTCTCTGTGAGAAGGAGTGGGTCGTAATCCACCACGCGGGCCCAGTGCGGGTTGGCGGTAGTCACATGTCTTCGACGTTTTAGTTCTAGAACATGCCGGTTGTCTTACAATGTTTTCCTTGGCAATGGTATGATGAAATAATTTACACAAAATTAAGTGCATGCTTGGGTTCGAAGCCGACCAAGAACTCGTAAGTCGCGTCCGTTAGGTACCCCTGGGCTACCATTGCTCTAAAAATACATCATCATCATCGTCATCATCTGCCTAGCCTTTTCCCGACTATGTTGGGGTCGGCTTCCAGTCTAACCGGATGCAGCTGAATACCAGTATTTTACATGAAGCGACTACCTATCTGACCTCCACAACCCAGTTACTGGGTAATACGATACCCCTTGCTCTAAAAATACATAACAATAAATAAATCGCAAAATACCAATCACTTTCTAAACATCCAAATACCGCAATAACTTCTTTATGCTTCTTAGAACTTAAGGGTTATAGAAGACATCCACCATGTAAGGCATCTAAAGCTTAAGAACTCAGGACCTTATCTGCAAGTACTACTGCAATAACATTTACGCAAACTATTCGTTCCTAATAAAGTCTAAAGCTAAGTGGTTCTAGAGCCAGACGCCTTCTTGTGTCACAACCGATCTACCTCTCTAGCACTAACCGACATATTCAGTTTCACAACGACTAGAGCAAATTGGATCCATTAGAGTAGATTGTATTACTTACATCTGATTTCTTATTAGAACGTAAGAGATTATTCAGTTATGCTCTGAATCAGAGATAAGTTACATACGGGCTAGAAATGTTGAGTAGAATCTATACTCGCAGCCGATAATGTTCCCACTGCTGGGACACAGGCCTCCTCTCTGTGAGAGGGAGCGAGCCGAAATCCACCACGCGGGCCCAGTGCGGGTTTGTAGATGTCACATGTATTCGAATTTTAGGTTCAAGGACATGTCGATTTCCTCACGATGTTTTCCTACATCGTTTTGAGAGCATGATATAATTTACACAAAGTAAAGCTCCTGACTGGGTTCGAACCTACGACCTAAAACTCGTAAGTCGCGGCCATGACCACTTGGCCACCAATGACCTGCACTCCCTCTTCCCTCACTGTCAGTCCGATGGTATGGCATTCCGACATGACTGGAGATGAAACATAACTTTACCTTTTAACTGTAGTTTGTCTTTAAATACGATATCGATATACTCGTAAGTGCTAAGGCTGCAGTGCTCAACCATCCAGCCTTAGCCAAGCGCACAATGTCTGCCAAATGATCATCCCATCTCTTTTTCAACGAATATTTTTCTTTGTCTGATTAGAGTCTAAGGCCCTTTGTAAACACTCGTTTCTCTTGCCGTGAAAACTACGGTTTATTCGCCGTGTCTAGGCACGATCAGTTGTACGCACGTTGTACGGATCACTAAGTAATCTTTTTCACAGACACGTTTTTTCTAAGGCACGGTTTATACGCCGTACCGTAAAGAAGCCGTACCGTGTACAAAGGGCCTTAAGATTTACTAAAAATTGTATTAATAAAAGTAGTATTTATTAGAATGATGACTTAGGAAATGATGAGCCTCTGTGTCAACAATCTGTGTCGGCCTTTTAATATAGCATCCATGTCATAACCATAAGGACTATAACGTACGATGATGTTAGTACGATCAATATGCATAACCAGGTGTGTAACCACCACAGTTAGTACATGTTGTTCTCTTAATAGTTATATGTATGTACTGCATACTTGATCTTGTCCTTTATCTTGGGGATTTCCTGCCTGTTTACGGCTTTGTTAAATTTCGGAGGCTACCAGTTTGATCACAAACAGGTAGGTTAATGTCATAAGAAAGTGATGACATTAAGCAACCAGTTTGCCTTCGCAACCTTTATTAACTTTTGAGATGATTTTAAACTTTATACTCTTAGCATAATTATTTATTATCCTACTAATATTATAAACGCGAAAGTTTGTATGGATGGATGGATGGATGTTTGTTACTCTTTCACGCCAAAACTTTTGAACGGATTTGGATGAAATTTGACACACGGATAGTTTATGACTAGGATTAACACATAGGATACTTTTTATCCATTCATTTAGTTTGAAGTATATCTTCAGCCCAAACACTTGGAATCAATAGCAGGTGATATGTACATACTATGGCTACTTTGGACCGACATTTCTCGGATTCTAATCGGATGCAGTGCAAAAACGGTCCAGGAGATATATTTCATGAACTCCGTGAAGGCATATTTATTGCCTTAACCACAAAACCTGGACAATTGATTGACAGAAACCGAACTTCAACTTGAAGTATCGCATTTTAAGATAACTATTTTTGATTGAACTGATCATTAACTAAGTATGTTCAATTAAACACGCTATCTTGTATAAAATGATTACAGTTACCCAAGCATGATCGTGCATCTGCAAATAATTGAAGATTAGCTGTGGATCTGCAATTAACAGGCGCATCTTTGATGACGATCAGACCATAGAAGGCCGTACTATGTCGAAATGTGTAATTATTTTGTCAGTCGTTGCATTAAGTGTAGATAAAACATTATCTTTTACGAGACATGTAATTATTTTTATGTTTTATTTGAAGTTGTCTGCTTTGTGTAAACGCAAATATACTATGAAATCGAAAACGACTAGGTATAATAAAGTATTAATATAGTCACATAGTAGACGCAAATGTAACAACATCCAGAAATGCCAAAATGGCAGCAAACAATATTTTTGGTTTCAAAACAGTGCAGTTACTATTGGATATTGTTGCTTTTGCTGCAAACCTATATTTTCAACGGTTTTTCATATGAGTTGTTGCAGTTTTTACTACAAACTTATTAAGTCAAACAATGCAGCTGATTTGACATTAAAACAGACTGCATTCAAAGTTGCTATCATTGAAACATAGGATGGTGCATTGCTGCCTTGGGACAGATATGACTCTTTCTTCTGCCCATTGATCACCACATAAACTGCTGCTTTTAACGTGTTTAGTAAGGTAAATGTTCTTCTTGGCTTTAGCAACACACAGTAAGTAAACGTATAAAACAAACTAACAAACAATGCTGAGATACTTTTTTAATGTTGACCTTTTTTTACCCAGGTTGGTAAAAATAATATATTTTAATATACAATAAAAAGTACGATATACAATAAATAAGAAAACTGGTCTGAGTACTTACTAGTAAGCACACTACTTTCTTGCGACTGGAATTTGGCCTTCGTAGACCTTATTCAGATTATTGAAATGCTAAAAGTTCACTCAACCGTATGGAAGGCGATGTTATTTACAAGGCCGAAGTTATAAAGCTGTTGTTTCTTCAAGAAGAAACAACAGCTTTTTTAACTTAACAGCAGTTTATTTAAAGCTTGCCAGATAACATCACTTAGCTAGCATAACTTAGCTTTGCTTGCTTAAATAAACTGTCGCAAGTTGCATCATAAAACTTATTTATTTTAATAAGAACTGGTTCAGTCTTACATTATTTCAAGATTATGACATCATTGCAATGATAATCATGACGAGACACATGACTACGTCATCATATTACCAGCTCATAAACACCCATTACAGAACAATAATCCTCCGTTAATTCTTCGTCAGTAACCGACGATACAATTTGACCTCTTTTTTTACAACCTTCACAGCCAGCTACCACTATTGTGTTTACAATTTCACCAGGTCATACAATTCTTTCAACATCAACAATCAAACATGCAGAGATAATTTCTCCGTCCGTTTTGGGCATGTGTCATTACGGTGCTCGTCACGTCAAGCTGCGCATGCGGCTTTCGCCTCGCCCTGCTTCCCAAGTGGGCCAAGTATCACTGTGTGCAGGTTCAACAATCATGATGATGTGGTATGATATTGTATGTATCTGGCTGGTGAATAGAAAAAACGAAATGGGAAAAAAATGGTGGCTCAAGTTGGAATGCTGGCTGGTAAAGTTTGAATATGGAAATCTAGCATGACGTGTATAGGTGACAGAAAGTGAGCACTGGAGTGTCTATGGGCCATGCCAGTAAGTCTTCGATGCCATTTTTCTGGAGCACTGCACTACACTCTGTTCACTAGGTAACCGTTTTTTGACATCTCGAACTAGTGAGCAATTATATTTTTTTTTTTTTTGGCAAAACTGGTACACGTACGGTATTTAATGTTTGTAAAAAGTCATAAATAAGATTAGGCAGTTTATATTTATTTCATTACGCATTTTAAAGTTAACTTTTACGTAATCTGGAATATGTACGTTCCAAAGCAGCTGTCAAAAAACGGTTAACCTAGTGCACAGATTATAATGATGATTTCAACGCAGTAATTCCTACAGCATCACAACTCGGAACAGCGTACAATTTTTAAGAAACATAAAAAAACTATAAATATTGAAGAAGAAGACCCTAGACTCAACAGAAAAAGTAGTAAGCCCAAAAATTATTGCTTGAATTTGAATTTTGCTGGCCATTTGCAACCGCTTCTACTTATTAATTTGTTGTTAAGGCAAGGTGTAAAGAAGCGTAACGTCGCTCTACCTCCAATGAATGAAACGTCGTGTTATTTAGAATACTACTTAGCATCTACGGGTCTATTACGTGTCTATTTTGCTTAGTTAACTCGTGCACCTATTAGCAAGTAGATGAATGTCCATTCATCAATGGTGTGGCAAATACTTGACTTAACACAAAACCACAGACTACAATCATTCAACAGGAAGATAAATATAAGATTGGTGGGTATACAGTCATCATCATTATTCCCACTCTCCTGTAGCGGTATCTACAACGCCACATGCGAACAACGCGTTTTACTGACGTCACGCAAATCCTGCATCTTGCAAGCAGAGTTTACCGCGCAATTAACATAGATACAATTTCCCAACATCAATCGTTGGGCAACTGCCCGCCAGACACAACACCCCTCTGGTCGGAGGATCCCCCCTTTTCTGTGGAGGATGAGTGAACTTTACACCCTGTTCCTCATGCCTCCAAACTCCTATCCTTATACCAATTTATTTGGAGTCGGTGCAACATTTCTTTTTCCTTCCATACTCTCTATTAGTCGTCATCTCGGTAGACACCCCCTTTTTAGCCATATCATTTTTCACACAGTGCATCCTGTTTCTTTGGTATTTCCCTACTCTTATAGCCATCCATACACATATTCAAAACGTTCCTCACGATATTTTCGTCATGAGGAATGAGGAAAATATCGTGAGGAACGCACAATCCATCCATCACATCCTCCCATACCATGACAAGCGATTTCCGCACAGCTCTTCAGTCACCGGTGCCACATTCAGACGTCCTCTCACAATTCCTTTCTTATTATGTCCATTCGTGTAGCAAATTAATTATTCATCTTTCTTATTATTTAACCTTCCATTATTAAGCAACAAAAAAGAAATTAACTTTTTACCACTGGGTTACCACTGCTCATGCCGCAGGACCACGTCTAAATCCGACATCACAAAAACGTGAGCGGTACTGATTCATTCAAACTATGGATTCTATGTGAGGGAACCGTACCGGACCGGTAAAGCAGCTCCTATAAAAAAGCTTACTTATAGGTTTACGGCAGAACAGCTTTCGAACCCGAACCGGTTTGTGCAACTTGACGTCTCGACATTATAATATAGAATAGAATAGAATACTTTTTATTGTACACCATACAAGTTAAAAAACATAAATATACAAAAATTTTACAAATGGTGACACAATGGGCGGTCTTATCGCTAAGAGCGATCTTTTATAGACAATCTTTATCAATCCTAATATCATTTACGCATAACTCTAAGGGGTCCTGTCATCTATGTTTGATTTCTAGATTGTGCCGGTAGGATAAAGATTTATGGGGTTATTCGGGCGTACCTACCATCCGTCCGGATTTATCCGGACGAAATCTGGCTTTTCGGCACCTCGATCGGACTTTGTCCAGCCGACTTTTTGACTTAATAATAATAATAATAATAATTGTTTATTACGGAACAACATAGGAACCACTTTTGTTAGTACACACCTTAAATACTACAACTTATATACTAGGGTTAGTAACAAAATTTAAGAATACAATCTTAATGAGTCATGTACTTACGAGGCATTTCATGCTGACAATGATTTCGCATGAGATGCCTCAGCACAGGAGCTCTCGGGTCCTCAGCCACGACCCTCAGGATGCTATTGCTACTCCCTCGGATCCTCCCCACAAGCGATGCTACCTTTTTCCTAATGATCGCATGGAAACCATCTGTACGCGATTGGGCAAACATCCCTGAGGCACTACAGAAACGAGGGAGTTTCAACATCATCCTAAAGACATTATTGTATTGGACGCGCAGGGCATTAAGCGTCCCCCGTGAGCAGCTGAACCACAGACTTCCCGTGTACAGGCCCTGGCAGTATGCTTTAAACAAGGTTATTTTGACCTGATCGACTGATGACTTAGGGCTGATTTTTCAATTGACAGATTTCAATTTTTATTCATGGAATAAAATTGACGTCTGAGAGATTTTGTATGGAAAAACTGTCAACAATTCAAAATTCCTCAGATAATTATCTGGCGTTTTTAAAACATAAAAAAGCTATTTAAGTACTGAAAAAAGAAAGATTAAAAAGTAAAATGTTTGACTATTTTTCAGGACTTTTCAAGCGTTCAAATGGTAACCCTTGTTAGGAGTTTCTCAGTAGAAGCCCGGAGTCTGGATTTGTGCCCGGCTGGCAATATTGTTTAAGAATATTACATGGGGCTTAGAAAAATAACTGGCGACTACCTAACCCTTCAGGGAATGCAGGCGAACTGTGATATTGTGTGAAGCACCTCAAGGGATTCTTCAGGGTCATATACATCATCATAGAATGTTCAATCTCAGAATGACAACGCATAATAGTCAATGACAACTGTTAGGTATCTCATGCTCTGACCTCCATGACAAATGTGCTAATATCTGAAGTCATACGCATGATTGTGCTAAACTAGCATTGTCCACAGTTATAGCATCAGCCTATGTGTCAAGTAGCTGTGAATTGTATTGTCTATTTGTAGAAATAGTAATGTAGGTGACATTGGAAGGATTAATAAGGTAGCAAAAACTGTCTAGCCCTTTCCCAACCATGTTGGAGTCGGCTTCCAGTCTAACCGGATGCAGCTGGATACCAGTGTTTTACATAGAGCCTATCCTATCCAACCTCACAACCCAGCTAATGAGGAACACGATACCCCTTGGCAAGACTGGGAGTCTCAGTATGTTATCAATGGTCACCCATCCACGGGCCGAACTCGGCAAGAGTTGCTTAACCTTGAACACCGACCCTGACCGACCCGACGGCTGTTATTTTTATGTTCAAAAGCTCCTAATTTTTCCAATTGTAATCAATCTTTTGCCGGTAATTATTAAAATAAAACGCAAATTATATGAAAAAAAAAAACGCAAATCCTGACAAATAAAGTGTTATCATATAACATTTACACGGAAAAAGCTGATTCAGCCTTCAGCATATCACTTAAGCGGCATAACTCTTCAGAAAGTTGATACCATTCGTGATTTGGGAGTCCAACTTGATAGTCAACTATCCTTTGCAAATCACTTTGACACTATTGTCGCCAAAGCAAACAAAATGTCGGGATTTGTAAAAAGAACTTGCAAGGAATTCCGGTCAACCGGCACCCTTAAGGTTCTCTATAACTCTCTGGTGAGGAGTATACTAGAATATGCATCTCCTGTATGGAATCCCGCGTATCGTATCCACATCGACAGAATAGAGTGCATCCAGAAAAAGTTTACGAGTTACCTCCGCTACAGATCACAGACTTGTGATCGCGAAGCTGATTATCCTCAAAGGCTCTGTCATTTCAAGATGAGCTCCTCGGAGCAACGAAGAAGTTGCTCAGATTTAATTTTCTTTTATAAGACCTTCCACAATTTGGCGACTGTACCGGAGTTGGTTTCGGAGATCAGTCTTAATGTGCCCCGCCGTACCTCATACAGATCCAATTTTAAAACAGAAACATTTCAAATGCCTAAAAATAGAACTAATCTTGGTCGTTCAGCTCCTTTATGCCGGTTTTTGTCTAGCTACAATAAGCTGAGCACGCGTACTAACAACTTGGACATATTTTCGAACAGTCTGAATGAATTCAAACGGTACGTCCTCAGTTCTTGATCGATTTGTTTGTTTATTTTATTTACAAAACGTTAATTTGTGTATTTGTGTGATTCAATGTATTTAATATTGTACAATTCAACTCAATTTTTTTTTACCTCAAATTTTAATCTATTCTATTCTTTGATTTTTTTATAAATAATGTAATAATTATGTCCTAATTTATTTATTTGTTATTTTTATAGTCTTAATTTATAATAGTTTTTTTTTTATTCCAATTTAATTGATTTTTTTTTATTTATAATGTATTTCAATTTAACTACTTGACATTTTAGATTCGATGTAAACTTTGTAAATTCCAATTTTGTTAGTATCATATTATTTTTCCATTTCAATTTTTATTATTAATTATACCTACAAGTGCTGTGCACACCTATAAGTGACGAATTCACCGCAAAGCTGTTGAATTAGAATATATTTATTGTAATGTTTTAGCGAATAAGTCGTTGGTGTGTCAATAAATAAATAAATAAATAAATAACAATGGTAGGTACTTAGATGAAAATACTGAAAACTCATTGATGATAATGAATGATAATGTCATTAGGTATTGACGAATGCAAGATGACGCAAAGTCATGGGAATATAGGCACACTGGTGAAATTCACCAAACTACTTACGTACATAATATTGGTATCATACACCACTTCAAGATCAATTACCAAATGAATCCAAGACTTAAATTTTAAACTGCTGGCCTTCATAGAATCTAGGAAAGAATGACGAAGGATAGCTTAATCAACCTATAATGTTCCAACTGCTAGAACACAGGCCTCCTGTCGATGAAAGGGAGTGGGTCGTAATCCACCACACGGGCGCAGTGCGGGTTGGTAGATGTCATATGTCTTCGAATTTTTGGTTCTAGGACATGCCGGTTTCCTCACGATGTTTTTCTTCACCGTTTTGAGTTGATGAAGAATGGCTGTGCCGAATTTTAGAAGTTCCCATCTTAAGGGTAAGCCTGATAAAAAAAAATTTGCAAGCACCACCTGCAGACATTGTGAAATATGGTGAAATACTGCTTAGGTTAGCACTTAAGTTTGTGAAGGGCGTTTTGGGGGACTGTCTTTTGTAATCTTGACGTTCGAAAGTACTGTTTCTAAGCATAATTTGAATAAATGACTTTAGATTTGAGTACGTTCCTTCCTAACAAGTCAGGCAAGTCTCAAGACTGTCCAAGTATCCAGTCTCTGTTTAATAAAAGTGACACCAAAATGCGTTTAGAAACCTTGAAAATAGGCTCGAATATTCAATAAAATAAACTTCGTTAATAGGTATTTCCACTGCCTATAACTTATTACATTTATAGCCGCCCAAGGATATCAACTAACATCTAATGAAACCTAAATCACATTCACACTTACCAACATAAGTAAGGGCGTCACGCATTCGACGCGTACGCATGCTACAAATGCATGCACAACAAATCGAACGCAGAGCTTGTGCAATACTTTGTGGGTCTAGGATACTTGGCTGGCGAACAAAGAACTTTAAATGATTTATATCTTATTCGCAACTTTCTAAGCGTTGTAAGTAAATATTTAATTAGATTTCTGTTTCTATAAAATAAAACGAATGGTTGTTCTTTTAGTGGGTAGTTCTAATCTATACTTATTATAAACTGAAGTCGCATTTCGTGTTTGTCTGTTTGACCATCCGTTGTTCTTCTAAACTACACAATACAACGAATTTTGATGTGGTTTTCACCCTCATATTTTGGAGAATTTATTCCGGAAGATTTAATCTAATTATAATGAAAAAATCTTGATGTTTTAACATGTCACAAAAATCGAACAAAGCAGATGCAAAATACTGAAGGAAATTTACGATCGTTTGATTCTTCTAAGTCTTGAATGGTTCTTTTATATTTTTATGTGAAACCTTCTTATCCAAAAAAGCCACTGAAAACCACGTAGAGATCCTGCGATAATACGAGTATTTCCAATAATACCTATTACCCCAATAATATATAGAGCAAAGAAAAATCAGTATGCATGACAACTTGAAATATTTATGGCATGTAGACTTGTTTTTTCTTTGAGGCATGCCGAGAGTCTGATAGGATTTCCTATTGGCGAAATTGACCAACTTCCTTAAGAACTTGGATGAAGAGTTTACAAAAATCTTTCCTCACTTTCGTTAAAATTACCTCAGGTACTCTTGTGCAATATTTTATGCTTCTAGATGTAGCAGTTTAGGCTGTGCGCTGTCTGCCAGTGAGCTTAACATTTTTACTAAGTAGAAGTTAATTTAAATACTGCTCTATCACAAGACTGTATCCTAATGTACTCTTTTATAATTTCTAACGTGACGATATTATCGTGGATGTCCACATCTACGTCCATTAATTGTATAGAAATCCGCGTCGCGGCTTCCCATGTTACCACACATTTTACTTCTCTGTGTTGTTATATATTCATAGACGACTCCGCCTTGGAGTGTGTGTGGTGCTGTTCCACAAACAATGGGACACTTAATACCGTGGCCTGCGAGTCCTGTCAGCTGCACGTGGTAGGAACTGATGGACGCTGCTGATGGCGCTAAATAAGTAGTCTAATTCTGGGGCGAGTCCACTTAGATTTCTATCAATACGATTAGAAGAAGAGATGCCGTGACGTGGACGTGGACGTCAACGATAATATCACCACCTTAGAAATTATAAGAGCTCACAATATCTGTTTACCAACAATCACGAGAACGGGTGTGTAGAGTTCATCACGGAGCTTCTACGGTTAACGGTTCTACGGTAAGGTTACGTAATTAGTATATTTGCTAATTATAAATTGCAACATAATGACACAAAGACCTGCCGTATACGCAACAAAAGATGTGTAAGAATACCTACTATTTAATTTAGTGATGAGTTGCATCTCGGTGCGCGGTTAATAGAATGTATACGGAATAATCTGCTGCCTAGCCTTTTCCAACTATGTTGGGGTCGGTTTCCAGTCAAACCGGATGCAGCTGAATATCAGTATTTTACGTGGAGCGACTTCCCATGTGACCTCCATAACCCAGTTTACCTTGCCTGGGGAGCCCTTGGTACGTATATTAGGCAAAATTTACACTTGTACACTAAAGACAGTGATATTCACAGTGTTAACACTAGAAGGTCAAACTACGTGCCCCTTTTCACCGGCTTCATAAGGTTCATAACTCATTTGTTGGGCTTGGTATAACCTTTTATAACAAGATACCCTCTTCTTTGCTAGACTTGCCTTTTAATGCGTTTAAAGCTCAAGTAAAATCCAACCTTTGTTCAAAGGCATACTATTCCATCAACGACTACTTACACGATAAGAATAGTTGGTCGCCCTGATTAACTCAAGACATTGTTTATGTTCTTCCTCCAGAATTAGCTTACTGACAGGTTATATGAGTTCATATAATTCTTTATTTTTATTTGACTGTATAAGTCAATTCGATTTAACTTTATTTTAATGTATTATTGACATTATCTACTCATTTTAATGTTTTTTAATGAGTTGATTGCAATATGTGGATAGTTAGTGACCTCGACGATTGATCATATTATTCTTTGCCTGAATAACCGGCAGCAAGATCGTCATGCTCCCTTAGATGTCACTGCTTGCCGTAGCGTCGGGGGTCAGGTTGCCGCCTTCTACAAATATGGCGAGGGGGTAATGGCTGATCTTTGCGTTATGCTCGTGAACGGGTGCTCCTTGTGGTGACTGGTCGTCTTGTTGACCATGGTTTTATTGTTGTTATTAGTATTAACTTATTTATTTCTTTTACTTCGATGGTCCTAGTTTATCATTTGTGACTTCTAGTGACAACTATGTGCACAGAACCCAGCAATGCATAAATATGTAAGCTGTCACAAAACGAAACAACCGTGTCCGGTGAGGACCTGCGTCAGGTGGAAGGTGTGGGCGCTGTGGCGCCTCTCCAGCCACTCCTCAAAGAGGGGACTTATCGCCGCAATTGTGGCATGCCCAGCACTGGGTTGCGACAATCGCACTCTCCATGTCGCCATGAGATCCCGCCGGAGCTCTGTCCGCTGTACCGTGATTTCTCGCGGCAGTGGAGTTACGCCCCGGCGTTTTGCCTCCTCTCGCCACTCCCATATGTGGGCGAGGGTTTTTGCCTCCAGATCCCATGGCGGCAATCCGGTAAGGAGGCTCGCCGCCTCAGCGGAGACCGTGCGGTATCCTCGGATCACGCCCTTTATGCCTGTAGGCTTTTATTTAGGTAGTAAGTTTTTATTTACATTTTAATTATAATTAATTATTTTTCAGCTTGAGTACGTATAGTTTTTATTGTATTTGTTGGTCTTATTGGCGTGGCTAGCTGACATATGGCAAATAATTTAACTTAATGTTCTGTGTCTTGTAATGTTAATTACGTAACATATTATTATTGTATACAATCAAGTATTTTCTAACTAAAGTAAGTATTTTCTAAAAAAAAAAAAGAAGTGGTGAAGGGCGGGCGTTTTTGGGGGACTGTCTTTTGTAATTTTAACGTTCGAAAAGTGCAGCCTAATTTGAATAAATTACTTTTGATTTTGATTTTGATGGTCACCCATCCATGAACCGACCACGGTAATCGTAGATAAACCTTCGTTCGACTCATGTGGCTATTAGATAGGCACGCTGCTCTAACCTATCTCAAATCAATCGAGTTACGGGCAGGCGGGTGATAAATAGATAGTGCTAATATTTTTATCATCGATGGATTTTTAACCATACATTTTTTTTCTACCTATTTACTCAATCAATTCAATAACCATTTACTAGTGCTCTCGTGAGTTTATTATTTAAATCATTGTCTAAACGAGTTCAAGGATCGCAATTATTACTGAACATAAACGTTTAAGTTATGCAAGATGAACCTCAACCTACCTATGTAGGTACTTTATGATCATACTCAAATACTGATCGCTTCTTCAGATGCTGGTTATTCTCATTTCAATGGGGTTACGAGTATTCAAGATGAATGGAAGAGGTTTATTATTAATTGCGTAAACAAATATTCAAAGGTCGTCATTTAATTTTCTTCTTTGTTTTGAAATAGTTTTAAGGATTGCCCTTTAAATACGTACCTATGAGCAAAACCGAACTCAACAGTTTCATTTGTTTTCAAAATTTACAGTCCCAAGTGTCATTTGTCCGTACTTTCAGAACAACTGGCTATTTGTCGGGACAAACTTATAACGAAGACAAAAAATCAAAATATAGTGGACACGTTAAACCTATTGTGTGTATTGTGCTAGGAATTTCTCCAGTATCGTGGGTGTGTTTACAAACAAACTCACATACACAAACAGCCAGACCCGGAAAAACTACTTGTAGGTCATACAAATATTTGTTCCGTGCGGGAATCGAACCCGCGACACGCAGCGCAGCAGTCAATCGCTTAACCACTGCGCCAACCGTGCCGTCAAAGATCAGAAGACCAATAATTCTCGTAAATAAAAACGTTGAAAATCTAGTCGCATTCTCATCTCGGCGACAAAAAAATGTCAAAAACTTGTCAATGTAACTTGTCTTGGAAGTTAGGGGTATTTTTGACAGATTGATACTGAGATCAGGCTGTGGACGTTCTTAAAATTACGAGAATTGCCCCTCAGATGTTTCCCCATAGATCTCATCTCGCCATTGTTGCCACTGACAAAGGCTTGAACTTTCGACCTACACACGAAATTGTGACACACATAATCATATTCGAATAACAAAATATTACACTATAGACTGGAAACAGATGATTATAGCTGCAAAACGAATGTACGAGTAAACCTTGACTTTAGAATACGGGTAGGTAGATCACTAACCTTGTCATAGAATTTCGTAACTTATTTATTGCTTCATAATATAAAATTAATGCATATCAGAGGGGCAATTCTCGTAATTTAAAACGTTCATAATCTAGTCGCAGTATCATCTCGGCGACAAACAAATATCAAAAACTTGGCAAAAAATGTAGGGAAATTAGAGGTATTTTTGACAGATTGAGAATCAGATCAGACTGTGAACATTCTTAAAATTACGAGAACTGCTCCTCTGATCTACTATTTAAATAAAATACTGTGTTAAATGGTGTCTATTTAATAATGAGGTTAGGTGCTTGAAATTGTTAATGACTATTTTTTTTCCGCTTCGTTTTTGCGAAGTGAAAGTTCGTGACATTCCGGTGATTCCGGTCGTTAACGGAACACCGACTCTTGTTTCGTTAATCCATGATTCTTTTGAGTCTGGCCGGTTTTGGCGCACTTTAATTTGTGCAAAATATCATCAGTTATTTCTATTACCTACCTACTTAGCTAAAATGTATATGCTCCTAAATCAAAAACCGTACGCACGAACCGGTTTCTAACTAAAACGAATATAAAAGTTAGATGAATTAAAAAGGAGGTCAAGATCTCAAAGCACCATTAAACAATTTAAACTATATACGAAACTTTTAAAAGTAAATAAATTGTCTCCACTTACACTCCGACAACTCCAGGCAGTTCCCCGAAGAAATCCTTCCTCACTTCCGACTTATACTTGACGAGGCAGGGCATCGAGGGCCGGAACGGAGTCGGCCCTTCCCGTCTGTATATCCGCTCTATTTCATCCGCATCGTAAACAAACAACAGATCCGGCCTTCCGATCAGTCCTCCCAAACGAACGATCCTCCCGTACCTCTCCAGAAAAAGTTTTGTCACTTTCGCGAATTCAGAAATGTCGAACTGCCCGATAATTGGCACCATCCGCCACGTATTCCCTAGTATCGGAATCGGTTTAGGTCCAGGGACTTCGAAGTAGGGTTTAGCATTTGAGAAAATTTCCTCGGTCAATTCCGCGGTTGGGGCAATTTGGGACCGCTGTCGTTTAGAAAACGGGCACCCTGTAGTTGCGTATCGGACATTTTTCACTATGAACGGCTGTGTGTACACGGCGAACGTGCGGAGAGAACGACCCATGGCGGTTAAGTCCGCAACGACGACTGCGCGCGCGCCTCGATCAAGATCCCAGGGTGTACCGTTGCGCGGGAGTCTACGTTGTTTCTGACTTTGCAGTCATAGACGACAATTAACGGCCGTTCTCTTTCTGTCTGAGTGAGTTCTTAATGGTTTGTTGTTTTATCAACACCGATCTATTTTCCTGTAACTATTTTAGGTTTATATTGCAGACATAGGTAATTTCTCATTTCAACCCGCAGACCCATAAAAATTGCAACCCATCATTATTTTTTCAAGTGGGAAATGAACCCGTAACTATTGGAGTAGAAGCCTTACTTAGCCATGAAGGCATCACAGATTTAATTTCCGATCGACAAATTCCATCAAATTACTAGAAAATAATCATGACATCTTATAAGTAAATAGGTGAGTATTCTGTTCATCGCAGCATTATTGTGTTATTTTTCTGGGTTCCGCTCCGATATCCTTCGTAGAAGTTATTTTTTATTTGTTTTTCTATTTGTGTTTTTTGTAGCTGCTAGTTTATCGACGGTAAAAAGTATGTTTTAGTCTCACCTACTTAAATATATGGGACAAGTTTTTGTGATTTCCGACTTTTCTAGTACTCAAACCTAAGATGGTCCAATAGAGGTTTTTGAACCTTATAAGAAACTGGGTCGACCGGCATAAAAAAGTGTATGTGAAAATTGCCCATTTTCCTGCTGACAGTACATTTTTTTCAAAATCTGTCAATGCAAATCAAAATTTCTCAAAAAGTTAAGGGCAAGTCTCCTAACATCGATTTCCTGTAGCTGCAACGGTTAAGGCCCCATCGCTCAATGTCACAGGCATCGTCGCTCAATGTCACAGGCATCGTCGCTTGCTGCCCCATCTCAAAATGCCACTCTGTATAGCTATTATAGTCCTCTTCACCGTATCGGACGACAGCGACCCATACCAATTTTCTTTCATTTCGTGAGGAAAAAAAGAAAACAAAAACCTAAATGTACTACGACTTACTTACTTACTTGTTAAGTACCTACCTACTATAACTGGACGCTATCCTTTGCGAGGTAGGCGGAGAAGATCGAGTGGCACATGCGTCTAGAGTATTATTGGCTCTCATAATTAAAAAGATTGTGGTCTCTTGAAATGACTTTGCTATTTAAGTCGTAGTCGTTTCGGTCGTGTTATTCTTAGTTAAAACCACAGAATTATCTTTGTTTTTGAAAAACACTACCAGTCGATAAAAACAATACTTACTGTGCATGCGTAAATATTCACCCCAACTACGGAGCCCTTCACTGTGCGTGGTCCGACACGCACTTGGCAGGTTTTTTTTTTTTTTTTTTCATCTATCGTTAGGCTGCGGGCATAGTCGCGATTAAGACAGTTTTGAACTCATTATTAGCAGGAGAAAGTGAATGATGTCTTAAGTAATATTCATAATTATCAAGCTAAAAACAGAATAGCATCGTGTGTTTCATGCGTATTAATAAGGAGTTGTGTGCTAGTATTATAATTTCATGATCACGCGAGGCATACAAAACAGTGTTAAGGCATCTGTATTGAATCTAACATATTACTACAAAAAATGTATGAAGGGGCTACTTACTGTAAGAAAAATCATTTCCCTCGGCGCCAGCCAGATGCCATTGGTTGAGTCATACGCTGAACTATCTTCTTAAATCAAAATAGTATCCTGAAAATAGATACGACTTTTGACCGAGTTTTTGAATAATTACGCCCACCCTCCTCAAAAACGAAATATTGTAATACCCATTATTTGCAAACCCGCCATCTGTTGAACAATATTGAAACATAACTTTTTTCAATGTAGGCAAGCAATTTTTTTTTACTTTGGTAACTACTAAGATGTATGTCAGTGTGACACGATGCACGAGTATTTAGTTGTCAAAAAACAAAAATAAATAAACAAACCTAGAAATAGAGAAATCTGTTTAAAAATAATTAAATACATTTGTATTAAGACGATAAAACAGCGACAAAATGATTTCTGAATTCGAAAAAGAAAAAGTATTCTGGACAAGGAAGATGAATCTGAAATTGGTGAAATTTATGGAGAGCAGACCGAATATTTGGAATCCAAAACATCCAAAATACACTTCAGTTAAATATAGAGACAAAACATACGCGGAGTTTGCATCACAATATGGCAATGAGTTCACAGGACAAGCTGTTAAAGATCGCTGGACGAATATTAGGTCTACTTTTGCCAATTACTTGAGAAAACTTAAAGCAAGTCAAGCTAAGGGTAATGGACAGGTAAGAACTTATTATAGTAGGTACATCAAATAAATTAATGTACATAGATATTACTCCGTACTCCGTGGACAGTCAAAGAATAAAACTACAAATTAGAAATAAATGCCAAAAATTAAAATTAAATACATTGCAAAACTTACTTCTGAATCTTTGTTTTTTTAAGTTAAATAAAACCTACTTGTCTTTTTAAACAGTTGCTTATTTTTCTGTTCTAGGAATGTAAGATAACATGGCACTTATGGGATGCCTGCAAATTCTTGCTCAAGGTTAACAAAAACATCCAATTGGAACACCCGGATTATAGTAATGAAGACTTAAAAGTAAGTAATGCTTACCTAGCTCATCTTTTATTATGGTATAAAATAAAGGTTATGTTGTTATCGCATAACACATGTGTTATGCGATTACCTCGCTACTTGTATGTAATCGCATAACACATGTGTTATTCGATAATAGCAATGGCTTTCATTTTGACAGTTCAACAACATCTATTGCATTATTTATGTTGTTAAGCACACAAATTGTTCAAACATAAGAAGCAATGGATTAGCAATATCCTTCACAATGATTCAGATTGTGATTGATAGTGTGTTACACAATTAGGGTGCAGATTTAGCTTATTTGAAGGGGTTAATAAGTTGTCAGTGCTGAGCAAACCCAGTTTATTACATACAAATAAACTATAATTACTTTTATGTTTGCAGAATGATGTTGATGAAGAAAATGTATTTAGTGATGAAGCTTCTGAGAAATCATCAAACAAAACTGATACCACATGCCAAAATATAGCAAATGGAATACTAAATGTATTTCGAGGAGTTCAAAATGATGTGTTTGGTATAGACAACACGAAACATGGACAAATAGGCCAGCTAGTAGCCAGTAAACTGTCGCAAATGAGTTCCTATGATGCAGCACAATTGTCAAGCAAAATAATGGATATATTGTTACTATATCATGAAGATAGTCCATTAAATCCAAATAATGTTAAGCCAGAAACAATATAAGAAACATAATATATTTAATACTACCTGAAAGTTTCTAAGCAATGAAACTCAAAACTTTTATTTTATTTTAAACTTGTATATACCTAAGACAAGACATACCGTTGAGCTTCATTCAGATGTTAAATATACAGGACGGCCTGGTTCATTTGTTTTACCACTGGTCAGGGTCATAGACCTTATAAAATTCCAACACTTAAAAAAAAAGGTTTAAAAGTGAAATCTCATACTATTTTGTACCATATGCGGCGTACCGAAACTGTACTGTAAACTCAATTATCCTGCACAGGTAGACATCATCTACCGTGCCCAACAAAAACCGGCCAAGGGTCCCGTACCACAAGGCATAAAACACGTTTCTTGTGTGGAGACCCCCTCCCTTTAATTTTTTATTATATTTGTTGGTATAGCGGCAATAGAAGTACACACTGTGACAATTTCAACTGTCTGCCTATCACTGTTCATGATATACAACCCGCTGACAGACGATCAGTAGAGGATTAGTAATAGGGTCCCGTTGGCACCCTTTTGATACGGAACCCTAAATTATTGTGGTGGTAGGCCTTCTATCAAGAGTATGTTTTTATGGAATGGCAACATTTATTTTAATAATAAAATGTGACGTTGACATTCTTGATTGACATTGAATAATGATCTGACTTTTTAAGGTTAGAAAATCGACAAAACAAACATTAGCATTTTATTTTCAGTTTGTAAACATTCATAAAATGCATTGTTTAATCAATACAAGACTATTTATTTAAGAAAATTATTATATATATTTATATTCGCACAAAATTATCACAAAATCAAGTAGGAAACATGCACAAGTTGAAAAATTTAACCGGTGATGGTCCCACAAGTTTTGTGAGTTTGTTGACAACAAAATGGGACGAAATTCACAAGGATACGGACATATTTCGGTATAAAATCGATAAATTAGAAGAAAGACTTGTAGACGGGAAATATTTGCTTCAGGTACCTATATTATTTTACCCAATATTTTGCTACAGAAGAAGTTGTTACCATTTTTGTAGTGGTTCATATAAGTCGTCTGTTTTTTAGCTGAATCCAGATCGCCAGTCTAAAAGAAGAACTCCTGAAGAGATGAACAACATCTGTCAACCATTTGATGAAAAAAAGTTCAATTTCAATAAAGTTTCTCCTAAAGAAATATTATTTTCTATAGAAGGCGAAGGTAATGTTTACAAAATATTTTTTCTTACTGAATTATTGACAATCTAGACTTCGATTGGAGAGGCCTATGTCCAGTAGTGGACTGCTTTAGGCTGATGAAGTGTTAAGAGGAATTTAGATAAGGTGCATTGTCTATTCAAGATGTGCCATAATGCATTTATGATTTGTTCACTAATATACAAAAATGTTCTCATAATCTTTCCTCAATCTGCTTAGCCTTTTCCTAAGATGTTGGGGTCGGCTTCCAGTCTAAGAGGTTGCAGCTGAATACTAGTATTTTATATCGATTTTAAAATTATCAGAACCTATAAAAGACAGCAATAACACTCATAACATACTTAATCTTGTTTTCCATATCTATTTATAAATTAAATCTAATTTCTATATGTTTTTCAGATGCAGATATACACACAGTATTAGTGAATGTGAGTCCCATATCCAGATACCATTCATTGCTGTGCCCATCCGTGGGAAAATGTCTGCCGCAAGTGGTGACACCTCAGAGCTTGGACCTAGCAGTACAGATTATGTTTCTAGTTGAGGACCGGTGAGTGTAGGCAAGTACACACAACAGTTGTATGTAAATAGTGCCTGTATTGATAATCTGTAAACCTGACAGGGTTTCCCCTGAAAATAGAAGAAAGAAAGAAAATACATTATTTTGCGGCAAACATGACGCAGAAAAAGAACAAAAACACAAAATAAAAAATAAGTTGGGGGTAAATATGCATCATGTCAAACTCACAAAATCTTTCATCATCATTGTCAGCCTAGGCTTCCTGCACATGACGCCGGAGCCACATGTTTGTGTATACAAATGAAAATTGAGCATGAACCGCACCTCCGCCGCGCTGGAACCACATGTAAACAAAGAGAATGCAGGCACTAAATTCTATCCATTTTATTATTTTAATTCTATTGCATAAATTGTTAAATCTCTTTATGTCAATAAAACATTTTTATTTATTTTTTATTAATATGTATTGTATTGTTGTTCTTTTTTATGAGTTATGTTTGCCGCAAATAAACGTATTTTCTTTCTTTCTTTCATTCTTTTCTTTCTAATTAAAAGGTATTAAACACATAATGTGATGTATTTCAGGGATGTAAGAATTGGGTTCAACAGTATTTGTGGTTTTGCTTCCGTCAACCATTTACACTATCATCTGTTTGTGGAAAGGAACCCTTTATATGTGGAGAAAATGGTCAGTATATCACAACTTACTTAACTACTTAATTTGGTAGCAAAAACATACAATATAGGAAATAACTCCTTGGTAAAGCAGTCAGATTTTTTTGGAAAGACATCTAAACAAAACAGAATAAAAATATTAAGTATACCTTACCTTACCTTGACTTGTGACAGCCAATCCCTGTACTCTCCATACTAATATTATACACATAACAATTATTTTCAGAAATGGCAGCACATAAAAGGAGACATCTACTGCTTGGATGAAAACTATCCAGTGCCTGCATTCTGTTTTGAAATACAAAGACAATCTTCTGCCCCAACACTTTGGAAAGTATTGGAACACCTCTTGGAGAAGTCTATTGCCCACAACATTCTTCTGACTAAGAATAGAAGGTTGGGAGGTCGGGAGGATGTTGTAGATGTGATAGTTTGGCCTAGGAGGAGTACTTCTGGTGCTAAGAAGTTAGCAGCATTCAATGTGGCTGTCTTGGAACTCAGTGGCTGGTTCCCGATATATGGTAAATAATAATTATTATTATTTGGTTAGACACTATCAGCAAATTAGCTGATGCGTGTGTATCGGTATAGCTTGGAGATATTTAATCTGTCCAGTCGATCCTTGAAGCAGTGCAGTGTGGGAGCCGTCACAACATTTTCCAGGAGCACAATTTTTTGTGCTTATAATAATACTAGCCATCCGCACGACAAATGCATATCCACTAATGTATATGCAATCTACTGGTGTGGCTTCATGTCAAATCATCGAGATCTCTGTGCTGGACCTAAGTTAAATATTACTGTATTATACTGGCTGGCATGGATAAAAGGACACAGTGAATCACTAGGTAACGATGCGGCTGACGAGCTGGCCAGAAGGGCATCCAGCACGTCAGTCTATGGTCCAGAACCAGTCGTGCCCATCCCCTTCAATCAACTACGCAGGTGGCTACAGAAGCACAGCCACACACAAGCAGAGAACTGGTGGTCCTCGTCACCGGGCTGCAGGCAGTCCAAGGAGGCCATGCCATTACTAGATGGCAAACTAACGAAAAGACTACTACGCCTGGATAGGAAAGGCCTGCGAGTGGTGACAGTGACCATCACGGGACACTGCTCACTAAACAAACACTTTCACACGATAGTCATAACGGACAGCCCCCTGTGCAGAGCTTGCATGGAGGCTGGTGAAACCGTCGCGCATGTGCTCTTTGGGTGCACAGGCGTCACCCAGATTAGGTCGGAAACCCTCGGGACACCCAGATCTTACACAGATGTTCTCAACAGACCAGGACACTTAATAAGCTTCTGGAGGGAGGTGGGCTGGTTGGAATAACCACCGACGCCCGCCATGGCCCACGCACAATGGTCCACCTGAAGGACTAAGTGCAGAAACCAAACCCGTAACATAGAACATAGACTTGTGAAAACGGGTTCAATTAAGCTATGTTTTTTTTATATGTATGGATGCGTGCTTTGGATGGGAGTATAATTATGTGCAGAGCAGAGTACCTACAGTAGGCACGCCGCAGCCGCTATCCTTGCCGTCCCTACTGCCAACGCATCGCATAGCTCGAGTTGCGCATCTTCCTCGTACAGCAACCTCGCGGCGGCATATCTTCATATCCCATCTTACTCGCTCCGCTACACAGCACAGCTTAGCATTAGTGGAAACGATCACATAAGTTCGTAGCTTATCTTTCACATCCTCGTAGCCTACCTGCATAGCACATCTCTGGTGGAAAAGCAGCCATATAGTTGTGTAAAAGGGGATACAAGGATATGAATTTTTCTAGTAGTGTACTTATTTATAAAAAAAATAAAATAATGGTTTAACGTTGTGTTACAGATGCAGAGGCATTCAAGAATCTTCAAGCTAAGGAACTCGAGGCAGAGCTGCTAAAATGGACTAGAGAAGACTTTAAAAGTATATGTGAAGAAGTAAAATGTCTATGAAAGTACAACTAGTGTAATATTATCATTGAGTCAATATATTATTATTAAGTAAATTATATATATTTTAAGTTAGCCCTAGCGCATAGCGCTAGATTACCCATCCGAAAAAAAAAATGCCCTAGCGCATATTATTCTTTTGCTGAATTTGATGTTTATGATTCACAATAAAGTTTCTGGGCATTTGCTGTTCACTCTCAGATCGAGGTCACTGTTTTTCTTTTCCAATTTATAGAACGCTAGTTCTTCTATTTCTATCTAGCTACATTACAATCGTAAATAATTATACAAACTTGTAGAGCTTGGATTCCTTATACTGAGTTATTTAAAATTGACTAGGTAAACTCCGCAGATGCGATGTGTATCGAGTTATCGACAACTAAACACGATAGAAAAAAAAAATTGGGAGCTTCAAACGACCGCTGTTAGTGTTACCTAAAGTGAGTTGAGAAAAAAACGGTTTTCCTATGTTTTATCGTATTTAGACATCGTTACCCATCGCATCTGCGGAGTTTAGCTAGCCATTTTAAAATTAACCCTGTTTATGTAATTGTTACTATGATGTTTTGTTCATGTAAGATTGCCTTCCCGGTATCAAGTATTCGAGGATTTATTAGGGTGAATAATTAAATGACGCTATGCTGCGCTGCGCTGTGCTGTCCTTAGCTAAGCTAACTATTTCGTGCTATGCTTTTTCTAACTGAGCTAAGCGAGATGCGGCTCATATACTGATTATTATTATGTCATGTGTGTTAGCAACTTTTTGCCTAAATGACTAAATGTAGCAGTTGAGAACACTGCGCCCGCGACGTCCAGTTTCGAGGGCCCAAGCTCACACTTTCTTCAATAACAAAATAAACGAAAGCGACGGCTGGACACCGCGACGTGCGAGGTGTTTTCTAGTATGTTTTTAGTCTAAAATAGAATTTGCACGGATAAAGATATCTATTTAATATTTATCTATAAGTATATTATAGTTTCCTTACAATTCTTAAAAATCTTATTTAATTTAATTCTCTAATTGCTTATAAGCACTTCAAGAACTTCACCATCTTCCTCTTTTTCTGCCAACAACTAAAGTGCTAGTAATTTCGTTTTATCTAAGACGAGTATTTTTAGCGATGGAGTAACTCAGTCCACCCTGTGTAGTGTAACCTGACTAGGCAGACCATGAATCCGCGACCGACGGCGTGTAGGTCGTCTCTCACAACGTCACCCGCACGCTGACGGTAGCGTCGGATGTTTTGAAGAGACCTTGGAAAATTATATAAATGCAATATGATTCAGTGTAATCTAGTGTATTATATGCCATTGTGGTGACATCCTTTAGACGACAGTTTAGTCTCCTCATGCCCCACCGTATCTAATGCTAGGTACACACGCAGCGATTTGCTTGTGATCAAATCAAAATCGCACGTCCACATAGATTTTGTCATCGTTAACGACACATCGACTGCGGTAACTAAAGTCGCTGCGTGTGTACACTTAAGTGGCTTGATTAACACGTTGCGTTTTGATTGCCTGTGGCATGCCCTAAGATGAAGCAACAATATAACAGACCGTAGGTACACAGTTATTTTTAAAATTTCAAAATCAAAATGCAAAATTCTCATTCTAATAAGGTTGCTGCCATTGACAAGTCTGTCAATATCATTGTGATCTTTTGTTTTTTTCCTTTTTGGCAATTGTCATCTTTATTCTTGTTACAATAATGAGGGACCCGTGGCTAAATAATAACGGCCGCACAGGTTAATCGATCAGGTTAAGCTACGCTGGATGGGTAACCATCTTTACATACCGAGACCCCTCCGTGCCTCGAAAAGCACGTTAAGCGGTTGGTCCCGGCTGTCATTCGTGGATCTTTGACATCGTTACGGGTAGTTCAGAAGCCCGAAAGTCTGACAACCAGTCATACCAAGGGTTATCGTATTACCCAGTAACTGGGTTGTAGAGATCAGATAGGCAGTCGCTCCATGTAAAACACTGCATCCGGTTAGACTGGAAGCCAACCCCAACATATTTGGGAAAAGGCTAGGCAGATGATGATTCTTGTTACATTAGGGTTGCTGCTGTCAGAGGTATAATAACTGTGAACGTACTGTTAGTTCCACAGTATACAGTTTTTAGATGATGCAAGTCATTTGTTGCTACAATATTACTGCAGCCAAGCTATTCTGTAAACACCTCACCGTGAACTTAGGTGAGGTGAACGTGAAGTGAGCTGTCAATAGTATCAATCCCATAGCATCAGGTGAAAAGACACCTCACTTTTAGCTCACTTCACCTAAGTTAGCACGGTGAGATTTGTACAGGATAGAGCGGCAGGATGCCACAGGCGAGAAACTTGCATCGTGTCGAAATGAATTGATGAAATCGTGCTACAAGGACCTTTTAGCGCTTGAATGACATTGATAAGGGGACGCTGGTGGTAATCATTTGTGCAATATTGATTCGTGAAATCTATTTAAAAAACAAGATGGCCATGGTGACGTGGGCATTGGCTCCGATTTGGTCACGCGCTAAAAAAAAAATATTTATTTATTTATTCCAAAATTTCGTAAATAACACCTTAACAGCTATAACGCCAATGCGATGTTACTACCCAAAAATACAATTACAACTACAATCCTAAATACATTAAAACAATTAAAAATACAACCAAACTACCATTTAAAAAAAAACAATTAAAAAAGATGTTTTACAGAGCAATGGTGGCCTGGTGGTATCTGCTCCCACCTTACAAGTTGTAGGTCGTGAGTTCGAACCCAGACACGCACTTTACTTTGTGTATTTAATTTCATCACCACTGCTCTCAAAACGGTGAAGGAAATCGGAATCGGTACGCGAGCATCGTTCTAGTAGTACAAAATTATATATATCTATATATATAATTATTATTAAATAATAATAAAAATAATTAATTAATTATTAATTATTTATTAATTATTATTATATAATTATTATTATTATATAATAATTATTATTATTTATATTATATCTATGTGTCTAGAACATCATGCATATATATCCCAGCCAGTCCAGCCGATCGATTCTGTAAAAATCTCACCGTGAAAAGTTAGGTGAAGTGAGCTTAGAGTGTGCTGTCAATAGTGTCAATCCCTAGCATTAGTTGAAATGACAGCTCACTCCACGCTCACTTCACCTAGGTTTTCACGGTGAGATGATTACAGAATCGCACTGCAGGTATGGGCAACCTTTGGCATGTTGAGGGCCAAACTTTAGCGTGCAAATACGATCGCGGGCCGCGTTTAAAAGTCTTAAAATCTCGCGTTTTAAAATCTTCTTGCGAATTTTCTAAAAATTGCTGCGGAAAATTGTCTTCTAGGTATTTTTTGTAGAAATCGCACAACTCTACGTCTTCTAATTTGGATTTTAGGATTGAGTTTTCTTGAATCTCGATCAACTCCATTTGTAAGTGTATTGGAGCATTTTGTAGGATTAGCAAATAAACTGAAACAGTCTTCCAAGTTTTTGAAAATCTGTTCGAAAATTGTTCCGACAGTAACTTGAGTTCTTCAGCATATTGAGCATAAGCAATATTTTCATACGCAGATAGCGTGTTGAAATGATAACTGTTACCAGACAGCATCTGTGACTCCCACAAGCGTAGTGTGATCTGAAACGCTTTCAAATGGCTGTACTTACAAATCATTTACTAACTGTCCTTGTTTTTGAAGTTTCAAATTTAAATCATTCAAATAGCCTGTAAGATCGACCAGAAATGCTAAGTCACATATCCATTTTGGGTCACTTAATTCAGATAGTGGTTTATCTTTTATTTTCATTAAGTCTGCTATCTCATTTCTAAGCTCGTAAAACCATTTCAACATGTTTCCTTTGCTCAGCCATCTGATTTCACAATAATATGTTACACCGTTATATTCTGCTGATATTTCATCCAAAAACGCCTTGAACTGAAGATGGTTAAGCCCTCGGGATCGAGTAAAGTTGATGGTTTTTACTACCACATTCATAACATTCTGGAGTCTAATGGACTTAGAACACAAGTTCTGTTGCTGGATAATGCAATGAAGGACTATCAAATCATCTTTTTGCACACTTAATTCTGTTGCTTTTTCATTCAAAATTTCGATGAAACCTTTACGTAAGCCGACCATAGAAGGTGCACCATCAGTGCATACTCCAATTAATTTTGACCATGGCAAGCCAAAACTTGTGAATACCTTTTGAACTTCAATAAAAATATCCTCTCTTGTAGTGGTTCCTTTAAGTGGCTGTAAAGCAAGCAATTCCTCGGTAACAGTGAACTCCTTATCAACATCTCGAATAAATATAGCCAGTTGAGCTGTGTCAGACAAATCGGTGCTCTCGTCTAATGTTATGGGAAATGATTCAAAACCAGCCATACGGTCAGTCAATGTTGTTTTTATATCATTAGCCATCATTTCTATACGTCGAACAACAGTTCGTCTTGACAAATTAATTTTTTCAAATTCATTTTTCTTTTCAAAATACTGCAAACTTTTAACATACTCGTACACTCCTTGATAAATTCTCCTCGGCAAATGGTTTTAATGCCTTTGCCAATTTTGAGCTAACTATAAAACTAGCTTTCACAACATTATCAAGTTGTGTTCTTTGTTTATGAAACAGTTGTTGCTGTTTTTCCAAATTTGCGGTAAGCTTGTGGATTTTGTTTGTTCTTAATTGTCCTGTCAGTGAGTGCAGCGTAGCATGCTTAGTTGAGTAATGCCTCTTTATATTGAATTCTTTCATTACTGAAATGGATTCATTACACAGCAAACAAATAGGCTTACCATTGTGCAAGATAAAAAAGACTTCTTCAGTCCATTTTTCTTGAAACTGGCGACCCTCTGTATCTACTTTTCGTTTCTTTCCACCAGACATCATTTTTACTTTTCGTTCAATAAACTTAATAACAAACTATAGTTAGTAACCACTCAAGATGCACACAAAGTCACAAAGCAAGTGGACGGCTCGAGCAGTTCGCTAGGATATCGCTTGTCCAAGTTATCACCTCGGTAGCTCAAATAGAACTGAACTAACGTTCGGGCCATCCACCCGCTTATATAGGCAAAATGAAGGAATAATCTGGAATAAACTAGTTTAGAATAATTGAGAAGCAATAAATCTTTTGATGTGTCGCCCGTGAGGCGGCAAACCTCAAAGAATTTGATCGAGCAAGCCGAGTGGCGGCGATATCAAAGAGTGACCGCCTCACCGTCACTCCCGTGAGTATATAAGTACCTAATGTAATATTTTTTAATAGGGTTTTTTCAAAATGTCTCGCGTGGATTTGTTTTTTCAAAATGGCCGGATTCGGCCCGCTGTAAGATATGATCCGGATCATATCTTACAGCGGGCCGAATCCGGCCCGCGGGCCGGTTGTTGCCCATATATGATGTAGTCTGTGTTCTAGAATTAGGAGGGGCTAAGGGCTCTCTTCCACACCACCCAAGGGGTAGAGCTAAAGGTGCGTTTTTTTTATAGTGGTATCCCCAGGAGGCCTAGTCCACTTTATATACTGATTCAGTAAGTAGTCAATAAAAAAAGGAAGGGGAGAAAAAGTCTCACACTTTTTCAACAACTAAGCAAACCATAAAGCCTAGGCGAAAATGCATGGGATTCGAGAAAAAAACAACTTTCATGTATTTTTTTTTAAATCCCAGAATTTGTCACTAAATAAACTCTGAAATTGCATAGCCATCACTGCTATTCCATTAGATACCTAATACTTTAACGAACTTTACTACCTCCTAAACCTACATAGAAAGGTTTGTTAAAGTATTATACCCAATAGAATAGCGACGATGGCTATGCAATTTGAGAGTTTCGAGAAAAGTGATAGAATTCTGGGAAATGAAAAAAAAACATTACTTACAATTGATTTTTCTCGAATTCCATGCATTTTCGCCTAGGCTTTATGGGTTGCTTAATTGATGCATTTGCACCGACAAAGAGAATTTCAAAAATTATCTAAGAGTCGTGAATTTTAAGATTTGAATATTACTAATCATAAATACTTAAAATTAGGTAAATCTTAAAGTCCTTTACTTAAATAGGAACCTAAACACGTAGTAACCGCACTTGGAATAGCACCTGAAACATTAAACATAATTAGATATCATAGAATTATTATTTGCATATATCGAGCGAAACATAGCAATGCGTATAAACTTAGGGCCAGCGCAGACCTGCGCAGCGCAGCATGGTTTTCACTGCCAAACAAATATCGACCTTGTATACGTACAAATAAAGTTTAAATTAGATTAAGCTTCATTTAGTCCGAGAGCGCATGAAAGCGGTCAGCGGACCGGTGTGAAGTTATTGATTTTTACTTTATTTTAAGACTAACAATGTTGATACTTGCTTAGCAGTAACACCCGCTATGCGCGGCGCTTCGCCAGCTTCGCGCTGCATGGCCCTTACAATTACTTACCTTCGGACCATAAGGGGGTTTTTCCATTACTCCGATCCGACTTCCAATCTGATAACCGATCATTTTTAATTGGTTTAATGTAACTTTATGGTAGGTACTTACCTACTGCTAATTTGAAAAGTACATTGGACCAACAATGATCGGTTATTTTTGGGTGTCCGGTTCAGAGTAGTCGAAAAACGCCCTGAAGCTTCCTTCATTTTTGCCATAATTTTGGATAAATGAAGGATGCTTCGTGGTCAAATTCTAGAAGAATATTCCAGCGAAGACTTCCGGCTGCAACCTCCAGCATTCACTACCCGACAAAATTATGCAAAAAAAATCACTCAAAAAAAACCGGATATGCAAAAAAAGCATATCATAAAATTCAACAACGCGCGCGCGCGCGCGTTCATGTGCGACCCGAGACGAGTCCGAATAGGTACTACATAGATCAATCTCAGTACTGCCTAGAAGGGATGCGTTTTCATTACAACATATCAAAGTAACTGTTATCAAAATAACACTCGGTCGGTTGCAGGTGTTCGAGGGGTAATTGCCGTTGTACATACAAAAATCAAATATGTTCTTTTTAAAGAAAATTATACATTATATTTTATTAATCAAAGTATTGGCTAATATAGTGAAGATGCACTTTTGCCATGTTAGTGGAAGTTCATTGATGGCTCTGCTATAAAAATCATAGGGAAGAGAATCGATGAACCGTGTAGAGGCGTTTTTCACCGCCTCGTTGGATTTGTAATTTTTCCCCTGTAAAAAGATAAGTACAAAAATGGAATTTTATTTGGATCAAGCTCTGGTGGGTGACCGTGAGTTTCCAGCCGTGACTCCTATAGTTTTGATACGGAGAGCAATGGCTAGCTCACCGCCCGATCAGGACCAGGCCCGTGCCGGACGGCGCGTAAGTGTTCCACGCGCGCCTCAAAGAGATAGAGATGTCAGCATAATCCGATGGGCCCCTTAGGGCCGAAGCCTGCCGGGTCAGGGGGATTGTCCGAAAGGGTTACCGCTACCCCGGAACATAAAGGGCGAAGGAAGGAACATGGGTGGGTTTTAGTCAGTAAGAGTCTGACACTCCCTTCCGCTCCACCCAGAGCGGGAGGGGTCATTTGATGATTTCCCACCAGAAAAAAAAAAAAAGGTGTATCACGCATGTTTTTATTGCTATAATCTGTCGTCACAGGACACCTTCATTAAACAGCGGACTTGGCAAAATGCAGTGGAGCGCGATTGTCACTGCCAGCCAAATTTCAGCCTTGCGCCTTATAAAGTTGAAAATTAAAATTCGCAAGGTCAGCGCCAGCGGGCAGTGTGAACATCGGAGGGAATTGCGTATGGGGTTTAACAAGGGACAGTTCTGGGCTCGCTGTTATAAAATCTCTAATGGCGTTAACACTATTTGCTGGTCGCACAAAACCCAGGTTTAGCAGGCTAATTTCCTAATTTCTCTAAATTTACAAACAAACCTTGCGACAGCCAAACCTAACATCGCACTCGCATCAGTAAGTTTAGATTTAGGGGCCTTAGTGTGTACCTACACCTACATTTAATGTTTGTCCGATAAAAATCTGATTCCATCAGTGAATTACCTACACAATGATTTTAAGTGCACGCAGTGGTCACACTATGAGCTGCCTGCTGCCGTCCATGTCTTTGATTGAACAGACGCAACGAGTCGAGCTCTTTAAGCGCGCCCGTGTCCTAGAAGGCTCGCTACAATGTGAGGGCTTGGGATAAGGCGTGTTGCCCCAGCTGAGTTGGGAACCTAGATGGTTAGGTACTTCCCCGATTCTTCGTCTCCGACGCCAATGTGTTAGCCCCAACTTGGTACTCACAAGCTGTTGCCACATATCGCGACATTCCATTAATAACAAGGGTCATGAAATCTCTTTTCCTGTCCCTTTCTGCCCTCCCCCAGCGATGCCCTAAGCCAAGGTCCGTACCCCATAGGGGGTGCCCTTAGCGTGTAGTCGCTTAGCTTTTAAGTTTTTAAGCCCTTGCTGGAGGCCTTAGGCACCCTTTTTTGCAAGCCCGCTTAATAGCCGACAACCTCCTAGGCTGACCTGCGAAGGTCATTTACTTAATTAAAAAAGTCTCTTTTCTCCTTCGTTTTCGAAGAGATTATCGGGCATTACGCATGGCAGAATTAAGTCTAAGAACTGAGAAATGTGGCTATATTGGAGGTCAGTGAAGCAAAGGCCAACCCGAGGAAACGTGACTCATGACATTAAACGTATTTTTCATAGTAGGTATAGAAACTTATAAATACTTAGCTACCTAAAAGGATGACCATTTCAATGACACACATGCTGTTCTACAGGTCGTGGGTTCAAAGGTTTTCAGCAGATAACCTATCATTGCTCACAGTTAGAACACGATCTAGAAGCGACCGAACTTGGGTAGGTACCAACAAATTTCAAACACAATATTTATAAAAAATAAGGTAAAATCAACTTTTAGCTACTATATGTAAAGTACAGTGTTAATCGAATTTCACTGCTGACCGCTGGTACAGAGCACAGAGACGTCTAGGCGGTATAGATGATGGGTTTAAACCGGGTGTTTTGGGGTTAAACTCCGATTTCCACCCGAATTTCGGGTGTAAATAATTTTTACGTACCGTACGTTTACCGTACGGAATAAACGAATTCCCAAAAAATTGGGTGAAAACGACATATCGAACTAATTTTTTTTTTTACTTTTTGTAAGGCACTGGAAATATTGAAAAAATTAAAACAAGTTTAAACATTACATTTAGTTTTTACTTATTATTATGCTTCCTGGTGTAGTGCTGCTCAAGAACGTAAACCTCCGTTTGCAATCTATTGAGACGTTACACGAGCTTAATTCTGACCACCGCCCAGTCATCATGCATCTAGTCCCCTATTCGAGCCTGCGTTACCCCAACCAGCTCCCATAGACCAAAGTGATAATCGACTGGAGGAAAGTACATATGTGAAAGACTAAAATCCACCACGTCACCTCACTTGGACTCCATTCCTGACCACATAGTCTCAGTCGTGTCCTGTAGACGACGTTGACGTCGTTGTTACTACGTTGACGTCGTGTTGCCGACGTTGTTCTGTAAACGAGTCGATCATCACGTACAATTCGTATTGACAGATTATTCACAGGAAGTTCCGGTAATGAAAGACCATAGCTGGAAACTACCGGCTGACGTGAACTGATAACCGAGAAAGTTCCCCTGAAGAGGTCGCCGTGCCTCCTCTCATACACCCCGACAAGAGCGTCACATTCGACAGCTCCGATAATGCCAAATGTCTCGCCGACAGTCCAAAAAATCCCCAATGTCCAATGTCCCAATGTTCTCCCAGCTCTCAACCAGTATACCAAGCGCACCTTAACAAGGTAGCGCCAGGGATCCGTGTTATCTCCCCTTATGTTCACCCTGTTCACCAGCGACATTTCAAATAGTAAAAAGGCTCAGTTGTCATTTACTATACGGGTCGTATCGCTCGAACCCTCCAGACCTCCGCAAGCGACTTAGGCGCTTGGCCCCGAAAATGGAGAATCGAGGTCAACCCCTATAAGAGTCAGGCGTTTCTCTTCTCGAAAGCCCTCATATCCTCCTGCAGGAGAGTAGTAAGGCCACCAGTACTCTCAGAAAGTGCAAGTCTCGACAGCCGTCCTTCCGTCCTCGCCGTCGAGGCCCACCGCGACGTCCCATTTCATGTCCGCCCCGACCCTTGCCCGAGCCCGCCCGCGCCGCTGAGCCTGTACTTTTAAATCCGTCCCTAAATAATTCCGATCCAGCCTGTCCCTTGCTGCCCTCTCCCAGCGACGCCCTAAGCCGTGGTCTGTACCCCACAGGAGGTGCCCTTAACGTGTAGTCGCTTAGTTTTTAAGTTTTTTTAAGCCCTGCCTGGAGACCTTAATTTATTGAGGCATCCACAGGCCCGGTTAAGCAAAATAGCTGCGAGATGCAAAAAGAAAAAAAAACCTTATAAACAAATCTTAAAATACCTGTTTTGGTACTGCGCAGCGAGTAGCACACTTCAGAGCCGTCAAAATGGTTGACGCGAACTATATTCGTACTGAGATACAAGTTACTTGTAGAAAATGAGGGCTTTGAAGGCGGTCCAACGCACTTTCGGCATCACGAATTTTATTGACACATTTGTGCTACATTGTTGCTACATTTCCGAGTACAGTGCAGCTAAGTGGTCCCTCCACACCGTATTACGACCATGGCGGCCAATCTCAATGGAGACTATAGCCTTAGGCCGATGGGACGCAATCCGACACGGCCGGAAAGAGATCAGGCGCAGAACCAACGGCTTAACATGCTTTCCAAGGCACGGCATGCTTTCGGGGGGGGGGGGGGGGGGGGATCACACCGCCAACTTCCAAACTCCGGCCGGTTAAGTACTAAGAAATACCTAATGGAAAAACCCATTATCACTTTGCCCGACCTGGGAATTGAACGCAGGACACCACGCTTCGCTTCGCTTAGCAGTCGCGCTTGCAAACCACGAGACCTACGGGGCAGTTAAACCCATTTTTTTCAGAAAAATACCGAACTATTCTACATTTTCGGAACGTATATATTTACGTACCTAATACACAAATACTTGTTCATGTGACGTAACAGGAACCGTTATGATTTATGTGTTCACGAAGGGTCGCGTCACTATCACCTGCCCCCGCACCCTTGGGGGTGTCCTATCCCAGATTGCCACGTCGCCAATCAATATTCAATTGCGATACAAACTGCAAGTGGAAGAGAGATGGAAAAGCTTGACGTAATTAGGGTGTAGGTACTTGCTTTCGATTAAAACGCTGCTACAAGGAAATGTTAGGTACGTGAATGACGTTACCAGAGGTCGCTGTTGGTAAACATTTGTGCAATTGTTTAGCGTTAGTTCCAATTTTTACCGTGCGCCAAACAATTCTTGTATAGCTGTACTCTTCAAAATGTAGAATAGTTACATACATAATCTAGTCTACCTACCTAAGCACCTATGCCCGGTAATGTTAGGATTGACCGTGGCCTTTTTGTTGGTAGAATGTTCTAGTTTTTCTGGGCCGTTGAGTATAACTTTGCTTTCAGTATAATTCTAATAGAGGTAAAACTCGTATTTGTAACCATATAATTTTGATTTATAAGACTATCCGTCGAGTTTCTTGCCCGTTCTTCTCCATAGGTACTAAGCTTTGGAATGGGCAACTAGCTTCATCTGTCTGACTGACCGACACCTTGATAATTCAAAAGTGTCTGTAATTGGTTTATCCTACTATTATTACAAACGCGAAAGTTTGTATGGATGGATGGATCGATGGATGGATGTTTGTTACTCTTTCACGAAAAAACTACTGAACAGATTTGGATGAAATTTGGTACACAGATTGTTTATAACCAGGATTAACACATAAGATACTTTTTATCCCGATATTCCCACGGGATCGAAACTTATGCTGGTGCAACCGCGGGGCGCAGCTAGTATAGAATAAATGCTTTGAGTTTGAGTTATAGATAGCGACTGCAAGGCTGTCTTTCGACGACGACAACAAGCTGTTTAGACTGAGCAATTATAAATTATGGGTACCTATTAAGTAATTCTGATTGCTTGTATTATATTAGTAGGTACCCATCAATACCTACTAGCAGGTTTTCAGGGTTCCGTCCCAGAGGGTACCAACGGGACCCTATTGCTAAGGCTCCGCTGTTCGTCCGTCCGTCTGTCTGTCACAGGGCTGTATCTTTTTAACCGTGATAGGTAGACACTTGAAATTTTTACAGAGTATGAACTACGAAGGCCGCTATAGGTTTCAACAAATAATAAAAATTAAATAAAGTTATAAATTAATTATTTAAAAATTATATCTGTGTTGTGTTTGTTGTTGGCAGAGGTGTTTTCCTACTGTATAGTAGGAACACTCGTATTTTGCCAGTTACGAGTACATGTAACACGTGGTGAGACTATAGCCAGCAATGGAGCAAAAATATCGGACTGATTCTGATATATTCCAAATTAAAATTAAAATTATTTATTTGTGAAATATAGGTATCTACAATATAATAAGATCTAATTCGAAAGTCAAGATCTCTATGTTTAGCCTAATAGGCATAAAAATATTGGATACTTAGACACTAAATTAATTTTTTTCATGCAATGTATTATTCAAATTATATTATAAAATTACCCTTAGATATAATTTAGCTTAAATAAATCGGACATGTGACTCACACAACGACATATCTAATTAACTTTTGTGTCAAGAATTCACCAATGGAATACTCGTAGTACGCTTTTTTTTAACCATAAAGTCTGTTAGCATTCTCAATTCTTAGGTATATCATATTATATTTTTTTCCATTTAGCCATTCCCAGAAAGCGTTTTAGCGTATAATGCTGTTTTAATTGTAATCGTAAATGTAATTTTATTTAATTGTAAATGTAAGCTAAGAACCTTCTAGACACACAAGGGGATATAATGCGCCTAAAGAGATGGCAAATCCTGAACTTGGAACACCACAAAAATAATCTCACACGAAGACCCCATCTGATTATGGCTAGAAAGCCGATCGCAGATATAAAGAGAAGAAGAAAAAAAAAAAAAAAAAAAAAAAAAAAAAAAAAAAAAAAAAAAAAAAAAAAAAAAATTGTAAATGTAATTCCAGATGGATAAAACTAATAATACGGCCCGAACTGTGTGAATCGAACTCAGGACCAGCCTAGTTCAGCAGTCTCGCGGCCAACGGGGATTTTAGACGTGGATATGCTGTACTTACATAACGGGCAAGATGTGGGTGTGCTATAAGGTAGTAAGGTTGCTATACATTTCCAGTTTTAGCTGACCTCGCATTGTATACGCTTTTCATACAATGAGAAGTCAGCTTATACTGGAAATGTATAGCTTGATGTGTCGTCGTGCGTACACCTCTGCCTAACCCTGCGGGGATTACAGGTGTGATGTTTTAAATGTTAGGTATACTTACTTACTGTTCATGTTGATTGTTGATATTAGGAACCTAATTATAATGACTTTATTCATGAAATTGCAGTCATTGTTAAATTACACAAGTCAATCACCTATCAAATTATTCTAATTTATGAATATGGAGGCACCGCCATTGGTCTGGTTTTGTTTTGTTTTTTTATGCCTCGGTATGCATGACGTGACATACATAGATATGATAGCCGTCATTCTAATGTACCTAATCAACTACGGGTTAGGGAGAGGGGTACCCCCATATATCATCATCTGCCTAGCCTTTTCCCAACTATGTTTCGGGTCGGCTTCTAGTCTAACCAGTTGCAGCTTAATACTAATAGTTTACATGGAGCGACTGCCTATCTGACCTCCATAACCCAGTTACTGTAATACGATACCCCTTGGTAAGACTGGTTGTCAGACTTTCGGGCTTCTGACTACCCGTAACGACTGTCAAAGATCCACGAATGCCAGCCGGGACCAACGGCTTAACGTGCTTTCCGAGGCACGGGATTCTGAACCCCCCTGAAACTGTTTTTTTTTTTTTAATAATTGACGAAGATGTCAACGCCTTTGTGTCTAGAATCATGTACTGAATCCATGGTAACAGGTCCCTGCCACTTTGTAAAAATTGAATTAGAAGCGCGGCGTCATAACAAGTTAATAAAAACTTTGATTTTATTTTGTAAGTAGGATTGTACAGACGCCAGCAGGTCAAGCTACCCGAAACTGTCAAATTTTCCCAATCAACCTTGAACCTAATGCTATAGCGATAACGTTGAAAATCTAATAAAGAAATTTGACAGATTGTAGTAGCTTGATGTGCTGGCGTCTGTACAAAGACTTACACGTCAATTATATTTTAAAACTAGATGAGGTCGGCGTTTCCTATCTGACTAGTCTGAAAAGAAAGGCCAAAACAAACTCAGAGGTCACAGTCTCTTTTAAAGTCCAGACATAATCATGGTCAGATCATGTGAAATTTGAACTTTAATCTTTCTTTCTTTGGCTGCGTCAGTGAGCGGAGTTCACGCAGCTGAATTTTGGGCCAAAAATATTTGAACTTTTTGCCATCGATACGCTAAAGCCTGCACCACACTACTCGAGAAGTTGATCGAAGCTAAGCGAATACGAGAATGTAGAAGGGTACTTCGTTTCGCTTCGTGCATCCTCGGCTCGCCTCGGGCGACTTCCGATCGTTGTCGGTTTTTGCACCTGTATCGATTCCCTTGCGAGTGGCCGCAATGGAATCGAAACCTATAGGGTACTTACTCTATAATTATGTTTTGATTCCCCTGCGAGTGTCAAAATATGCGGCATAGACGGAACATAAACGTCCGTATCTTTTGATTGCGCTGACTTAGAAGTTTGATTTTTTTCACTGTTTCAAGGGATTGCAACCCTGAGTATTTGATATTAATTTCAGCTTGATAACTGCATGCGTTCCTGAGAAAAAGGGTCTTGACAGACGGACAATGAAATAATTTTATAAGGGTTCCGGTTTTTGTTTGAAGTACGGAACCCTAAAAATGTCATGGTTGGTTTAACAAACTAAATTACAGGTGTTATTTAGACTTATAATTTTATATTCTAATCGGGGTGTCTGTGGTCTTGCGTTTATTATGTACATGTAGTACACGCACTTGTTTAAATATCTAGAAATAATTATACATGCATAATTATACAGGGAAAAGAGTTCCTGGAAGGATTTGGGGGAGGCCTTTGCCCAGCAGTGGGACAGTACAGACTAATAATTATATAAATTAATCAATGAAAATGTCATCCGCTCATACTATGGGGGTAAAGAGGGAGGAAACAATCTGACCGCGTACTGTGTTCGAATGCTCTCTCTTTTTCAGGTGCTTGAGCCAGCTGTCAACGTTTCGGCACAACGACTATCGGATCAGGTGCGGATTATTCAGCGTAATCATATGTTAGATGACACTGTACTTGATCGCCTGCGAAGTGAAATGCAGAGTAGCCATGTCATTGCCCACCAGTCGCAGACTGCTGCAGTACTACCGCAGTCTAACACCAGCCATGCTGACGAGGGGAGTAATGACAGGGCTACAAATGTAAGTATCCAGTGCAATGAGGAATTGAGGAATGCTTTGGAGGGTGCGATTCGGCAATATCGGTTCATGTTGCCCGAACTTAGACCACGCTTACCTCGTTTGCCCATGCATAAAAAAATAGGGCGCTGATGACGGTTCTGGATGCGCAGTTATAAAGTCATTTTGATGCCTGCGAAGACCTCACCGATACTCATTCAATTATGTACTGCGCGGCTGTAGCGGCATGTCGTGTAGCTCACGTCAAATTTGCCAGTGACTCTAGAGCTATACAGACCGAAACCAGCCATACCAGCTTGGCAGTGCAGAATTGAGCGTCGTATTGGTGGGGCCAGAGCGCTCATCGGCAAACTAATCTGCTTCACGGAGGGCAATACTCGCCCTAGAGTAATGCGCTTTGTAAGGCGGGCGTTCTCGGGGATTGATATTAGTTCTCAAGATTATTTGTCCCGCGTCACAGAGCGTATCGAATTCCTGAAGCAGAAAGTGTATGCATGGGCAAACCGTATTCGTCGGTATATGCGGTGAGTAGAGCGATACACTCAGAATCGCACCTTCCAGAGCGATGAAAGGTTGGGAGCGACCGGACCAAGGTGTGGCTGACACGTGCCTACCGGATGATGACGCCTTTAGGCGTAGTATCTGGTTGACGCCTGTCAGTCACACCGAAGGTGATTGGGCTCGAGAGGTCGAGCGAGCCTGTGATCCAATACCAGAAATGGAGGCTATTACCATCTGCCCCCAAGATGTAGCTCGTGCATTCCGTCCGTTACCTAACTGGAAATCTCCAGGGCCGGACGGGCTGCACAACTTTTGGATTAAATGGTTTTCAAGGTCGCACGCTCGCTTGGCATCTCAGTTCCAGACTGCTTTGGAGTCTGGTTCGCTACCCCAATTCTTAACGACAGGAGTTACCCACCTGCTCCATAAATCAGGTAGCATCGCGGAACCCAAAAATTATAGGCCGATCACATGTTTGCCGACGGTCTATAAAGTTCTTACATCTATTTTGAGAGCTAAAATTAACAAACATATAGACACCAACTCCATTAAGTCCGCCTCTCAAAATGTATGTAAGAATGGGTCCCGTGGTACTAAGGAGCTACTCCTCATTGATATGACCATTAGCCAACAGGTTCGTCGTTCCCGAAAGGACCTGTCGACATGTTGGATAGATTATAAGAAGGCCTATGACTCGATGCCACATACATGGCTCATGAGGGTGCTGGATTTGTATAAAGTAGATGCAACTCTGCCGTTGCCCCATGGCAATGGAGGACGGTCCTTCGCTATCCAGGATATCGAAATATTCAGAGGAATAGCGAACCGATAAGGATCGAGCGAGGCATATTTCAGGGCGATAGTTTGAGTCCGCTTTGGTTTTGCTTAGCCTTGAATCCTCTAAGCACACTGCTGGAGGATTCAGGTCTAGGCTACCGGCTGAGGAGAGGTGGTCAGGTTATATCGCACCTCCTCTACATGGATGACCTAAAACTCTTTGCTCCCAACAATTTGCAACTTATGGAGCTACTGAAAGTAACTGAAACTTTCAGTAGCGCCATCAGGATGGAATTTGGTGTGGACAAATGTGCGGTCATGCATGTAAAGCGAGAGGAGATTTTGGAATCCGTGGGAACCCAACTCTTGGATTCCACAAACCTTAGAGCCCTCTCCGCATCCGAAACCTATAAGTATTTGGGTATGTCGGAAGCGTTAGGCATTACTGACATGAAACAATCGTTGAAGGAGCGCTTTTTTGACCGAAAAAAGTACTTAATAGTCTTCTATCAGGCGGAAACAAGGTGCGTGCCTTCAACAGTTGGGTCATGCCGGTTTTGATGTACTCTTTCGACATACTCAAATGGACTCAAACCGAACTAGACGCCCTGGATAGGAGGGTCCGGACGCTGCTGACTGCAAATCGAATGCATCACCCACGGTCTTCGGTAATGAGGCTGTATATCCCGCGAAAGTGTGGAGGTCGAGGCTTTTTAAACGCTAAGACCCTCCACAATCGCGAGATATACAGTCTTAGGGAATATTTCCTAGAAACCGATGTGGGGATGCATCGAGATGTAGTCGCGGTGGACAAGGGCCTCACTCCGCTCTCCTTGGCTAAAGAGGACTGGCGCAAGCCAGTAGTGCTTGACACCAATGATCGCATGGAAATATGGCAAAGTAAGGAGCTTCACGGACGCTTTTACCGGGCCCTACATGGACCCGATGTAGATTTACTAGCGTCCGTAGCCTGGCTGCGTTTCGGTGACCTCTTTGGAGAAACCGAAGGTTTTGTCTGTGCAATTATGGACGAAGTTATGATGACGAACAATTGGAGATTTGTTGTGAAAGACGGCACGGTTGACATCTGTCGGGCATGCCACCGGCCGGGGGAATAAATCAGGCATATTATCTCCGGGTGTTCTCGTCTAGGTAACGGAGAGTACTTGCATAGACTCAACCTTGTAGCTAGGATAATCCATCAGCAACTTGCTCTGAAATACAACCTTGTGGAATCGGAGGTGTCGTACTACAGGTATGTGCCCAACCCAGTTCTCGAAAATGGAAATATCACATTGTACTGGGATCGATCCATCATCACTGACAGTGGATCGATCAGAGCGGCGCGCTATGATTGTTGACATAACCGTCCCGCATGATGAGAACCTCGTGAAAGCCGAGAAAGATAAACAAATCAAGTATCTTGACTTGGCTCGCAAGGTTGTCGACATTTAGGATGTGGACTCAGCGATCATTGTGACGATAGTCGTTACAGCCAATGGCTTAATAGCCAAGAGCCTCGACCATCACCTGAGGAGGCTCTTGTTGGGCAGCTGGATCAAGGGCTTCATTCAGAAAGCGGTATTTCTGGACACGGCTCGCATTGTCAGGAGGTTCCTCTCTCTGGAGCCCTGACCGCCGGTAGCTTGGATCCTGTTCCCGATACCGGTGAGCTACTATTTTTTTATATTTTTAAATGTTTTTATATCTTTTATATTCTAATATTTAAAAATATAATTTATATGTTTACATTTAAATAAAGGAAAAAATAAATTATACAGGGTTACATCAGCTGGTGAAACTTCATAGAAATACCTTCCAGACACCCTGCGAAGATCGTCGCTCTACAAACTCAATCAGTCAGCCTAGTCTTTTCCCAACTACGTTAGGATCGGCTTCCAATCTAACCGAATGCAGCTGAATACCAATATTTTACATGGAGCGACTCTCATGGAGCGGGTCTGTCCCCCCCAAACCAGTAACAACCAGTCTTACCAAAGGGCATCCTTGGTAAGACTGGTTGTCAGACTTTTGGGCTTCTGACGACCCGTAACGACTGTCAAAGATCTACGGAAGACAGCCGGGACCAACGGCTTATCGTGCTTTCCTAGGCACGGAGGGGTCTCGATATGTAATGTCTGGTCATCCAACGGTCAATTAACGAACTGACCGCTAACCTTCGATCCGCTGATCAATTCTGTAAAGCCCCCATATATAATACATATAATATATATCAGCCGTGCTATTCTGTAAAAATCACACCTTGTAAACTTGGTGAAGTGAGCTGTGCATTCCATATGACGATAGGGATTGGCACTAATGACAGCACACTTCACCTAAGTTTTCACGGTGAGATTTTTACAGAATATATTGGAAGCTATTAAATTGGCTAGCTAAACTCCGCAGACGCGATGGGTGTCTGATGATATCTAAACATGATGAAATAAAATTATATTATTTTTTGTGATGTCAACGACAGCTGTTAGTGTTGTCATTTGAAATACATATGAGTTGACAAAAATTATTTTAATTATTGTTTGTTTTATCGTGTTTACATAATTATCGATACCTCGAAATATCGATCTATGATATTTACACAAAAAAATAACAGATGTTTAAACTGATATTTAAATGACTACAATAACTGCGGTCGATGACCCCACAAAAATCATCAAATTTATTTATTTTTCTTTCTTAGATATCGATACCCACCGCGTCTGCGGAGTTTAGCTAGTCAATTTAAATTAATCCTGTTTAAGGCCCGATGTGATTAAGGCAGTAAGGCTACCCATTTATGAGAATATCAATCTGAGCAGATAAACCTACATCAGATATTTCTTACCAGTAGGGTAATTGCGTAACACAACACACTATCCGTGGCTTTCATTTTGACAGTTCATCAACATCCATTACGTTATTTACATCTTTGTGCAGACAATTTTTTCGAACATGTAAAGCAATGGATTAGCAATAACTGTCAAAATGATTCAGATTGTGATACGGAATTAGGGTGCAGAAACCACTAACAAGACGACCTTATCATGCATCTGTTTAAATAATTCGCTTCAAAGAGCGGACAATGGTGATGGCAGCTTTCGTAGCAGCCACGCCTCCGCTCGCGTGGATATAGCAAAACAAACAATATTACAAGTACATACCTATTTAATTTTAATGTAGTAGTATCTAATTCTGCATGTCTCTTCAGTCAAAACTTCATCAAATAGTTAATTAATTTGATCCAATAATTATCAAATTAATGGTGAAACGTTCCTAGGTACAGACGCCAACAGGTCAAGCTACCCGAAACTGTCAAATTTTCCCAATCAACCTTGAACCTTAATGCTTTAGCGATAAAGTTGAAAATCTATTAAAGAAATTTGACAGATTGTAGTAACACCGGACTGTGACAAACCTCGAGGTCGTTAACTTACCTATGAAGGTTTAAAAAACAACAACTTTGTGAACAGGTAAGTAGTATTTCCATTTCGAACCCGGACAGGTCGTAGGTTCGAACGCAGACATGCGCTTAACTTTGTATAAATAATTTCATCACCACTGCACCTAAAACGGTGAAGGAAAACATCGTGAGAACTAAAAAAACGAAGACATGTGGCATCTACCAAACCGCACTAGGCCCGCAGGGTGGATTACGGCCCACTCCCTCTCACAGAGAGGAGGCCTGTGTCTCAACATTGGGAACATTACATAGGTACTCGTATAATTAGGCTGATTATTATGATTTCCATTGCAGGTAACTGTCTATATTGAATTATAGCTCCATACGAAGGCCCATATCTAATAGTGTGTTAAAATTAAAATTACCGTTTCTAGAATAGATAACCGGTTTATTTATATAAATCACAAACATAATGAGTAATTTGCGGAAACAATAAAACTATTCTTCACAAATATTGTCGTATGTTATATATTGCTTACATATTTAATTAGAATACGAACTGACCGTTAATGAATGATTCACATAGTGAATTTTGTTTATCAGCAATCTTTATTATGTGCATTAGTGTGTTATGTATTACTCATAAGTTCCCCTTGACCTCTCGCGCGGGAATAAATTACTCGAGTGCTCCATTATCGAGCTCAGTCGCAGGAAGAACGGTCGTCGCGACGCGCCCGCTCCGCACTAAAATGAAACTTCCGCTACTAGTTGTGTTTACGTTCATTATCGTATTGCAATTACATCATAGTGAGTGCCGGCAGATCTCGTGGTTCCCCGACGTATTCGACAGCCTCACCAACCGATCATCACAAATCACAAACTATGTGCGCGAAAGGGGACGCCGACTGAAGAACTATTACGTTGAAAATGTGCAAAAAAAGATCACTTCGTACTTGGGTATGAATACTACCAGCACCGAAACAAACTTGGAGACACCAGAAGAAAAACAATGGAGGATCAAGAGAAAGTTCAGAGATTTTGTTGAAGTAGCTGAGTCATCGGAAAATAAGATATTTGATTCCATAGCACCAGAGGGGATGGAGTATAAGTGTTCGGATGACGATCCGGCTGTCCTCATGACCACACCGCAGCTGATCGCAATGCACGGCTACCCGGCGGAGTCGCACACGATTGTGACAGACGACGGATACATATTGACAGTACATAGGATACCATATTCTAAAAACACAATAGGAAATAAAGTTAGCCCCAGGAAGACAGTGCTGATGCATCACGGCCTACTCGGGAGCTCTGCGGACTGGATAATACCGGGACCTCGGAAGGGCCTGGGTTACATCTTGTCTGATGCCGGTTACGACGTGTGGTTGGCCAACGTGCGAGGAAACACATATTCCCGAGCTCATGTTTCAAGAAAAGTAGATTCATTTGAATTCTGGAACTTCACATTTCACGAAGTGAGCCAACACGACCTCCCGGCGGTCATAGATTACATCATGGAGGTTAAAGGATGGGATGTCAAAATTAATTACATCGGCCATTCTATGGGAACCACAGTACTGTTCGCACTGCTGTCCACGAAAACTCAATACAACAAGGTGTTGAGAGCAGGATTCGCTTTGGCGCCAGTTGCATACATGACGGAAATAAAGAGTCCGATACGACTGCTAGCTAGGTATAGCGATAACATAGAATACCTCATGAAACTACTCGGGGCTAATGAGTTTCTTCCTCAAAACTCCGTGCTCAGGTGGTTATCAAAACATGCTTGTGAGATAAATCATTACGAGGAAGCGATATGTGAGAACTCAATGTTTGTTTTGTGTGGACACGATGAGAGACAATTCAATAGGTCATTGTTGCCATTAATTCTGGGTCACGTTCCCGCGGGCGCGTCCACCAAGACGTTAGTTCACTACGCTCAAGAGATCAAGCAGAGTGGCAAGTTCCAAATGTTTGACTACGGACCGGCGGATAACCTCAAGATATATGGGAATGTATCTCCTCCCGAATACCCTTTACATAAGATTACTCTGCCTATTGCTCTGTTCAGTGCTGATAACGATTGGTTATCCAGTGACGTTGATGTGACGAACTTGTATGTACAATTAGTGAATCCAATAGATCACTATATAGTGCCATTGAAGGAATTTAATCATATAGACTTTTTATGGGCAGTAGACGCGCCCACTCTAGTGTATGCAAAATTGTTACAGTTGTTAGAAGAAGGTGTTAGTAAGCCATATGCGTCTGATATTTTAGATAATAATAATCTCGCAGATATTAAGTTAGAAGATTTTATGAACAACGAAAAAGAATAAATTATGTTTTTGGAATTCGTAATTTTATTTGATGTTTAAAACGTTAAGCTACACAATACACAACTGCACCCTAATTGCGTAACCTACTATCAATCACAATTATGAATCATTTTGAAGGATATTACTAATCCATTGCTTCATATGTTCGAAAAATTCGTCTGCTCAACAACGTAAATAATGCAATGTATGTTGTGAACTGTCAAAATGAAAGCCATTGCTACTGTTAGACACTGTGTTACGGAATTACCCCGCAGGTGGCTATTTTCAATACACAAGCAACGATTGTGGCTATTAGTAAATGCCAAATTTATTTCACCACTACGTAACAGACAGGTCAGTGATCCAGTATCTAAGTATACCTACATATTTGGAACCAGAAGAAGAACAGTTACTTGAAGATGACTCTTCTGCAGATACTCGCGAGTAAGTATCGACAAGTTACTAGAGGTACCTGTACATGCCAGGTAGCATACCTACTACTAGACCCACCTACCTAGACCTACCTACCTATTACCTATTATTATTTAGACTACCCTACTTTTGAAGCTCGGAAGGCACGTTAGGCCGTTGGTCCCGGCTGTCATTCTCAGATCTTTGACAGTCGTTACGGGTAGTCAGAAGCCCGAAACTCTGACAACCAGCCTTACCAAGGGGTATCGTATTAACCAGTAACTGGGTTTTGGAGGTCAGGTAGACAGTCGCTCCATGTAAAATACTGGTATTCAGCTGCATCCTGTTAGACTGGAAGCCGACCCCAACATAGTTGGGAAAAGGCTGGGCAGATGATGACTTTTAAAGCTCAATTGGCAAGCAGCAGGTATTCTTAAATGTTTCGATGTTTGTTATTGCCGAGCTTAGTTGCCGAGTGATGTGCCGTAAGCTGAAAAATAGCTAAGTACTACTTTATTAAATTACTAGCTACGCCCCGCGGTTTCACCCGCATAAGTGTTGATCCCGTGGGAATATCGGGATAAAAAGTATCCTATATGTTAATCTGGGTTATAAATTTATAATCCATCTGTGTGCCAACCCGTTCAGTAGTTTTTGCGTGAAAGAGTAACAAACATCCATCATCCATCCATACAAACTTTCACGTTTATAATATTAGTAGGATTACACAGTTAGATAAAGTTTTATGCCTTTCATTAAATAATTACTCCTATATCTATATAAGTAGGTAAGCTTAGGTAAACTGCGTAGCTGTGTCTGTTTTGACTGGTGTTTTTCTGCTCGGAGGGTAGATATCTCAAGTATAAGATCGCTCCAAATATCTATTGACTGATTATGGTTATCGTCGAAATGTGGGTTACAAAAACAATGTGACGAAGCAACTACTTAGCTACTGGTTTTGCTTTAAAAGTAGGTAATTAACAAACTTGTTGATTTTCGAGATTATCTTTATTGTAACTGCAATAAAGATCACTGTGATTTTGACAGACTTGTCAATGGCAGCAACCCAACAGTAACCTTCCGATCGATTCTGTAAAAATAACACCGTGAAAAGTTAGGTGAAGTGAGCTGTCAATATTGTCAATCCCTAGCATTAGTTGGAATGACAGCTCACTCCACGCTCACTTCACCTAAGTTGTCACGGTGAGATGGTTACAGAAGCGCACCGCTTATTACAACGACAATAAAGATCACTGTGATTTTGACAGCGATTCATAGTCAGAGGTAAAATGAGAATGGACATTTTAATGTAGGTACAGTCCCTAAAGGAGATAGTAGAGAGATAAGTAACCAGGGGTCGTCGGATATAGTTGGAAGTTTAGTAAGAAACTGATTGACGTTTTCGAATGAAATTTAATTTGATAAATGAACTGTTTGTTTTCAATTAATTAAATTAAATTTACGTCTACGTTTGCCAAGGTGGATCCGTGAATGGGTGACCATCCACTATATCTCGAGACCCCTGCGTGCCTTGGAAAGCCCGTTAAACCGTTGGTCCCGGCTGTCATTTGTAGATCTTTGACAGTCATTACGAATAGTCAGAAGCTCGAAGGTTGACTTGTGTTGTGGTAGTCAGATAGGCAGTCGCTCCGTGTAAAATACTGGTAGGCAGCTGAATCCAGTTAGACTGGAAGCTGAACCCAACATAGTTTGGAAAAGGCCATGCAGATTGACACAGCAGGACTATTCCAGACTGACAACTAGTCAAGCTTAGACAATTTAGAATAAGTACGAATAGAATACAAGTCAATACACGTTCTACTATTATAAATAGTAGGTACCTACTTGATTATTCTCACTAACATTTGGAAAAGGCTAGGCAGGTTGAATGGAGTGTCAAGTTCAGGTGTAACAACACCTGAACTTGACACTTCATTCAACCTTCACAACACAGTCTAGTCAGAACAGACAGTCTAGTCTCACTCCGACGTCAGCGTAACGTAGGTCTTGAATATAGGTATATAAAAGGTCGGTATTGAATTACCTATCTAAGTCGACTTTGGACTTAACCACATTTAAATAGGTATGGTATAATAATTATTACAGAAGTTATTTAAAGCAATCGTGTACCAATACCTACAGAAAAATAATAGATTATTTATTATTATTATTTTGTACCGGAGGCAATGAAGGAAAACATTTCTGTGTACAGACGCCAGCACATCAAGCTACTACAATCTGTCAAATTTCTTTAATAGATTATCAACTTTATCGCTTAAGCATTAAGGTTCAAGAAAAGATTGATTGGGAAAATTTGACAGTTTCGGGTAGCTTGACCTGCTGGCGTCTGTACTTATATTATATATTTTATTTCATGTATTTTTTTTTACAAGCAAACACTAAAATATACATATATACAATTATACATATACAAGTATATACTTAATACTAAAAAATGTAGAAAAAGGCAGGAGCTCATTGGGCATCAAAAAATTCGTCCGCATCACTGTCAATGGGATAAGTGCCCAAAAGGCTGGCAGCATTACCACGTTGGATGGCAATGCTGATTATTTGGGCTATAAATAGGCCAGCCTTCTGGTCACGTGAAGAGTCAACCAACCGCTTGGCGATGTCCCGAAAAATTCGATGAGCACTCGGACCCCAAGGCTCAAACATATAGCTCCCAATAAGTTTGTTATATTTGCACCGTTTGAGGTTTTCTGCTCCTGCAGCAGCCGCCCCAGCACAGCCCACCGTGCTAGGAAGATGGGATGGCAGCATAATATGAGGGGCCCCATTTTTTTTTTTTTCAGTGTGGGTAATCATCATATGACTTCTCCCGCTCTGGGCGGAGCAGGAGGGCGTATCAGACTTTTACTGACTAAAACCCACCCGTGTTCCTTCAGTTGCCTATGCCAGGGACCACGGTATCTCTTTCGAACAACCCAGCCCAGGCAGGCATCGGCCCTAGCGGATCCCGTCAGTTTGTGCTGACATCTCTTTGAGGCGCGCGTGGAACACAACGCGCCGTCGACTCGGGCTTGGTCCTTGCCGGGCGGCGAGCTGCCCATTGCTTGCCGCCCGCAAGCCCGCGCCTACGGTGGCCGGGCGTCGGCTGGTAACTCCCGACGTCCAGGGCGTCTCCTGCAGCGACTAGGGGCGTGAGGGCGCAGAGATTGCCTCTCCCTCACGCGCTCCGCCTCCTCCTTTTCGAGCATTACTGCTTCGCAGAAGGAGGTGACGGCTTCCCTTGCACTCTCGCTCCGTACCATGGCCTGGACCAGGGCCGGACGCGAGAGATCGACGCATAAAGCACAATCTTGTAGCTCACAACTAGTTTTATTAAGTTTATGCAGCTGGCTAATTTACCTTAAATTTAATTGGCATGTACAGACGCCAGCACATCAAGTTACTACAATCTGTCAAATTTCTTTAATAGATTTTCAACTTTATCGATAAAGAATTTGAACCTTAATGCTTTAACGATAAAGTTGAAAATCTAGTAGTAACTTGATGTGCTGGCGTCCGTACCTATCCAGTATTTTGCTAGATTTTTCCATACATCGGTGAAACCGCGGGGCGATGCTAGTACTACGATAATCCACACAAAGATCATTCATAAGTCATGCTAGCTATTCCCATTCGATGGTCTAATACGTTTGTCATTTGCGCTTGGGTAAAGAACAACAACAAACAAACAAATACGCGTCAACAGGATCCAAACGTAAAGTGATAATAATTTTGATGACTCAATCAGTCGTAGGTACAGTCACGAGCACTAATATGTCAACACTTGGAAACTTTCAATAGTGATTTTTGCATGAAATAACGAAAACATCAATGAAATACGACACATTGCAAAAACTTATGGGTTCGAAAATACTATGTTCGTAGCAACATAAAATTTCATTCAAAAATAAAGGTGTAAATCCCTTCAATCAGCTACGCAGGTGGCTACAGGAGCACACCCATACACAAGCGGAGAACTGGTGGTCCTCGTCACCGGGCTGCAGGCAGTCCAAGGAGGCCATGCCATCATTAGATGGCAAACTAACTAAAAGATTACTACGCCTGGATAGGAAAGGCCTGCGCCTGATGACGGGGACCATCACGGGACACTGCTCACTAAACAAACATTTTCACACGATAGGTATAACGGACAGACCCCTGTGCAGAGCCTGCATGGAGGCTGATGAGACCGTCGCGCATACGTGCTCTTTGAGTGCACAGGCATCACCCAGATTAGGTCGGAAACCCTCGGGACACCCAGATCATACACAGATTTTCTTAACAGACCAGGAGACCTAATAAGCTTCTGGAGGGAGGTGGGCTGGTTGGAATAACCACCGACGGCCGCCATGGCCCACGTACAATGGTCCACCTGAAGGACTAAGTGCGGAAACCAATCCCATAACCTAGAACATAGAAGGTGTAAATCGCTTTCTAATAAAGCCAAGTGTATACATAATTATGCTCGACACTGTACGCACCAATAATATTGTTATGTCTACCTATAGTCAGCTTTAAAAAGGTCTATGCATCGTTACTGTTCCTATTAGCAGGTATCATCCCACTGCTGGGCAAAGGCCTCTCCCCATGAATTCCAGTTAGGCAGGAGTTTTAATAAACAGAACATTTATTTGTGTACAGTCTAAATATTAAATCAATCTAATTATACGAATAAATAAAATGGAAGTGTCTGTTTGTAAAACAAAATAACAGCTTTTCATTAAATGCATAATGAAAGTATATACGGTAGGTACGAATAACAAAAAAAAAAACCCTTTTTGTCTGTTTGTCCCGGCTAATCTCCGAAACGGCGCGATGGATTGTGATGAAATTTTAGGATGGAGATACTTTGAACCCTGGCTAAGGATATATTTTTATCGACATACCAGGTGGAAGACAGTCTTCCTTAATATTGTAACAATGTGTAGCCACAAAAAACATATCGCATATTAGCCCCCTTATTTATAAACAGAGACGTTTAATCGTCCTATGGTTAAACAGACGCTGATCATAACAACTTTAATCAACTTTTATAAAAAAGAGGGTAAAAGTACGTACTTAATGGTAGCTACACATTAACATGCGGGCATGCGGGGTAATTGCGAAACACACTATCAGTAGCAATGGGTTTAATTTTGACAGTTCAACAACATTCATTGCGTTATTTACACTGTAGAGCAGTTTTTTTTACGAACATACGAAGTAATGGATTAGCAATAATAATATCCTTAAAAATGATTCAGATTCTGATTGATAGTATGCTACGTATAATTAGGGTATTTGAACACAAATTCTAGATAATCAAATTATGAATTCATGTCGATGTCATCGGCATATTGAATGGTTTGGATTGATTGATACATCTTTTTGAGGCTGACTGTCCCTACTGTATGTATGTACAGACGCCAGCACATCAAGCTACTACAACCTGTCAAATTTCTTCAATAGATTTTCCACTTTATCGCTAAAGTATTAGGTTCAATGTTGATTGGGAAAATTTGACAGTTTCGAGTAGCTTGACCTGCTGGCGTCTGTACAACTGATAAAACTCAGTCTGAGTGATGGACCATTATCTGCATAGAATGACTCACTGATTATTATGTACTTGATTTCTGGGACCTATGGACCCATAGCAGGGATGCGTCAAATAAGTAAAACTGATACGCGAATGTTTATAGTCAACAAGAGTTAGGTGCCTACAGGCAAAACGTGACATCTTTCCACTACGCTGTTGATATTAGAATAATAGTAATTGGCGCCGATTCCCTTGTTCACAAACAAAGAAATTAGTCAGCGCCTGACGTAAATTGACGTATTTTTAGTTGCCAACTATTTAATCACGTCTAAACTGTCTATGGAGTATCTTAATTTGACAGTACTAAACTAATATTTATCTTCCGTCCTTTTCTTAATGAAATAGAAAGAAAAAGATGCACTGAACCTAAATTTAGTTTAATTTGTGAACAAGGGAATCGGCGCCAGGTTACTTTAAACCACTTCATAGTTAAGGTGAATCACCTACTACTCTACTTAAACCTTTTGTTTTTTTTTTGTTAGTTCTTTTACCGCGAACATGACCATCCGCGCCTTTGTTTCTACTTATATGTTCCTTAGTGTTAACTTTGTTAAAATGTAGTTCAATGGCATTAACATTCTTGCACGAAATGTAAGGTTCCGATTCCGACTACACGTATGTACGGACGCCAGCACATCAAGTTACTACAATCTGTCAAATTTCATTAATAGATTTTCAACTTTATCGCTAAAGCATTAAGGTTCAAGGTTGATTAGGAAAATTTGACAGTTTCGGGTAGCTTGACCTGCTGGCGTCTGTACCTAATTGCCATTGTGCTTTGTCAAGGATAAGGGCAATAGCTTTAGGTGCTTATGTATTTACACCGCAACTACCTCCTTTTTAAGACAATACCATTCTTGATAATACGAAACAAAATGACTTACTGCGATAATTGGCTTTACAGCGTGTAGCTGCAGAGGCAGTGAAGCTATTATCACTGAGTTACCAACTCGATGGTCAGAATATTGTTTTACATCCATCTGTCGAATCTGTTACTTACAAAATAGTTTCTAAGTTTCAGTGGATTGGTGCAGTGGTTTATCAGTTTATTGGCTTCTGTTCTGCCGCGCTATAATTCCGGATTCAGTCAGTTGGTACCTTAGTAGGTACAGACGCCAGCAGGTCAAGCTACCCAAAACTGTCAAATTTTCCCAATCAACCTTGAACCTTAATGCTTTAGCGATAAAGTTGAAAATCTATTAATGAAATTTGACAGATTGTAGTAGCTTGATGTGCTGGGGTCTGTACAGTCTTTCTACTACATACACATGAGCCAGTTGGTGATATGGTTGATAGTGTCAGAGTACTTACAATACAGAAGAAATTCCAAGGGCTGAAAATGTTGAATTCCATGTTATCAGTACCTCACAGCTATACCTCATATACCTAAACATAATTATTATTATTTTATGCGAAGCAAAAAACCCTTTACTCAATCTTTGGTGAAGTTTTATGACAGCAGTAAGAATGTCAGACGTCAGATTGACCATATCCGTTTGTGTCAATCTCGAAAGTGTCATAACTGTCATTGTTGTGTCAAAAAAAATGAGCTGAACCGATTGTTGATAAAATAAATTGGCCAAAGTTGGAATTACATAAACATGGCTTTCTTCAAAGGCTGGCGATATACCGCCTTCATTTCTGGCTTTGTAGGTTTCATTGGACTCGCACTATATCCGATTGCCATAGCTCCTATGATAGACCCTTCGGGATATAGTAGGTTTACTGTAAATCTTTCATCAAAACAAATCCTTCTTGCTTCTGTTAACCTAAATAATTGTGGTGTTATTCTTTCAGAGGAAATTCAGAAGGTAGCAAGGAAAAATATTAGACAGGAAGACATTCAACCTGGGAGTAAGTACTTTCCTAATATTCTGTCATATTAGGTTTTCTTTGTTAGCCTCAATTGTGTCCACTGTTGGGCAAAGGCCTCCCCGCTTTCCTTCCAAACCTCCATGTCTTGTGCGATCTCTGACCATGTTGGCCCTGCAAACCTTATCAGATTGTCACACTATCTTTGCCATAGTCTACCTCTACAGCGATGTCCTTGATAATATTATATATTTCATCATTGAAATTATAATGAAAATAACATACCAATTTTTGGATATTTGGGTACCTACCTCCTTAATGATAATGATTGATTAATGAGAATGATTTGGGCTACTACGAACACTTGGAAGATTTAAAATCATGCCCCTTTTTACTAAGTATTTATTGTTAGGACTCCAGTTTCCAGTCTAAGTCTAAGTTCAATTAAAGTAAACATCAACAGATAAGGACAGGAGGTTCTTAAAACCTTCATTTTCTATGATTCAAGCCATTATAAATAACATATTTTATTTTTCAGATATGAAGATATGGACAGATCCATTTGGACGTAAGAAACCAGACAGTGATTAAGCGTACCTACTTAGTTTATAGCGTAAACATTAATTTATAATTAATAGAATGATGTTAATGAATTGTTACATTTGGTTTTATTTCACAAAAGTTAGCAAATCTTTAGAAGTATTTACAATTACATTAAAAAAAAAACCTTCCTATTGCTTTAAATTATTTTTATAAGATCATTGGCTGAGGGTAAAGTTGCCACCAGAGGGGCTTTAAGCTCTAAAATATTTGCAATAATTGGGTTTTTGGTATGTGAGAGGGAAGCTGAGACGTAGCCAGTTACAAAGATACTTTGATACTAATACTATAGCTGACTGCATTCCCAATTAGTGCAGGAAGGATTAACACCAAACAGTCTTTTCCAATGACTGAAGAAAATGAGTAGTGGGCTTTTATAAATGGACGTAGTTTAGCAGAAAGGACTCAACCCACATTCTTCCCAATAACTCGAAAATTGCGTTAGTCTATATTTAATACAACTTGACTCATAAAAATATTGGTACATTTGCCCATAAGTGTCAATATTTCAAAATATTCCATATACAACATCATTGCAGCAATACACACCTAAACATAAAACCTCGATAACTCAAAAAAAACTTTTTGTGGGTCGAGTCCTTTCTGCTAAACTACGTCCAAATGTATGTGTTTATGTAAATGTATATTTAGTGGTTTACAACTGCAGAGACAGCATCAAAACTGACGTACTAATGAGAGTACTATAACTCCCCCATCCAATGAATCCTATTTGGGAGAAACATAATTATGATCTATCAGGTCAATAGTTAGGAATAAATTCAATAAAACAAGTTTGTATAAAAGAAAATTTTAATGTTAAAATTCCAAATAACCCTATTCGGGTACATACATATCTATACCCCTAAAGCTTTTATACAAAACAGTGGAGTCCTATTCGTTTTTACAATTTCATAAAAAAATAAATCATTATTTCGAAACTCCGTATTTACAGTGTCCAAATGTGCTCGTTTTTGTAGCCCTTAATAATTATTACTATAGTGATTAAATAAGTTTTTAAGCTGAGACGAAGTATCATTATTTAGCTAATGTCAAGTACAAAAACTAATGTGTGACTATTAAAAATATTTACATAATTATACATAAAATATCTTTACCTTATAATTTTACACAAGGGCTCGCATAATATGTACTCAATACAAGCTGATTAATATTTCAACTTTTTAATATTCTCTCAGTTCAAAATACGACTATTTAAAATTAAAAAATAACGATGAAAAATTTAATGGCTACATAATATTGAATAATTAAAACTAGAAAAGAAAAGAACGAATTTGTCGGACCACTCCACTAATAATATGAGCAAATGCAAAAGGTACAATTTAAAATTGAGCTATAACAATAAAACACAAGGAACAATGGTGAACTGAGTAAATAAAATTATGATATAAAATGATTTTATATAACAACGATTAATGATAGGCATATAAAATAGGATGCAAGTAAACATGTACTACAAATTCAGCTAATATAACAGAGTCTTAGAAAACCGTGAACACAAATCATCAGACCTCATATATTTATGCTAAAGTGGAACCTGATCCCACAGTAAATAAAACAGATTTCCATGTTAGGAACACCCTGTGTATATAATAAACTAATTTGCAGAAAGAAGCTGTGATAAAATATTGATTATTGCTTTCTATGTAACTATTATATCTATGGCTATTGAACAACAACATTTTTATTGCATTACAATAATAATCACATCACAAACATTCAAGTTCTTACAAATACCGCTAGATTTGGCAATCTTGCGTTTACTGCTTGGAGAAAATATCTGTGGGCCTTGGCTTAACCCCGCACCCCCGTTTCCACCCGTAATTGATGCTTATTATCCTGAATCAAGACCTCGTAATATTTCTACCAAGAAACACTTGTATTTATAACGTATTTTTGTAACGAAGTTCCTTAACGCGGTTTGTGGTGGATTTGACTGACAGTAATCGTCGCGTTATGCCTCCATCATGCGACTTTCTCTCTCTGTCCCTTTCAATTATATACAAGTGCGTGTGCGTGCGACTATCGCGTAAAGAACTGCGTTTATGACGGGGGTTCCCCGAACGCACACGTTTTTTTTTTTTTATAGACGCCTTTGTCTTGGTCCTTTTTAACAAAAGTGTACGTATATATCATTAGTCAAGCCTCTTTCATATTACCTCAATAATGAAGGGTAATAAAAACATAATATAAGTCATGTAACATTACTGTTCAAAAAAATAAAAATCAAATATTTTTTTTTTAATTGTGAGCCTTGTCTATGCAACTAGATTGCGGTCGGTCCATGTCGACCAGTATATATCGATCGCCTCAAAACATGTTCGTTGGTCGTAATCGATCGACCACCGAACATGTTTTGAGGCGATCGACGATGACGTGATCCTGCTGCCATGTACCACACTGGTTCGATGTCATCGATTGATCGCAATATAGTCTCTCCTTTAGAAAGCCCACTGTAGACTCATCGGAAATGTGACCTTTTCGGTGAATGTATAAATTGGAATGGGTTGAAACAACACTAAAGACATTTTTAAATAATCAAAATAGGTATGGTACGCCAAAAACGAGATGAATCGTACAACAAAATCATTTAAACTCGATCATGTTCAACCTAAAAATAAAAAATGCAATTTAGTGCCCTCTGTCTTTTATCGTTGTGGTTCAAATGAACTAAAATTTAACGAATGAAAGCCCTGGTAAACTAAGTTATTCTAATTATTAGAAACTAAATTTTAAAGTCCGTGAATTGTAAGTATCTGAAGAAACAAACTAGAAATAATTTTATAAAATACGGCTCATTGAAGTTTCTCAAGCCTTAAAATACTTATTAATATTAATAAAACATGGCAAATTTGTTAGTACAATTTCTTGCCAATATCAAAAATCTTAATTAGAAAATAGTAGAAAAAAAAAAATCAAGAGATACATACAGATACCAAATATTTTAGCACTCCTTTCGAGTCAATTCACGAACTTCAAATATAATATTTCGTTGACCTTGTAACATTATCCTAATAAGAAAATAAAATATGCTGTGTAAGGTTATAGATAAGTGGCACTCCCTTAGTAAAACAAATATTACAGGAGGATTTATAACACAGGGTGGCAGGGACAGCGACGCACAACCTGTTACCATAGATTTTAAACATGTTTGTGGAACCATTTGTGTTAAAATTTTCGTCGGTTATCAAAAAAAAACCTGCTCCATAGATTTTGACCGCGTAGGTAACAGCACTTTTGTAGGAAACAGCCGATTTTTTAAAAATAATAACTGCCGCATATTTCCAGAAGCATATGTTGTACTGAATGGTGGTGCGTCGAAGTCCCTGCCATCCTGTATACTATAACTAAGCCGGTGTCACTACTAAACAACCTAGTCAACGGATATTGCGCTTAGACTAAATTAGTTAGTCTTGTTTTATAATTTTGGGACTTATTTTTCCTCAATGCCTAATAGTAAGAAGTCTTGAAATCCAGTGGGACACCGAAATAAACATCTCGAGCCCATCTATAGTTTGCTATTTCGATAAACCGCCGCATTTCATTATCATGAAATATGACTATTAAAAAATAGAGATTTTTTATATTAAAGATAGATGAATTAACTAGAAAATTTAGTAATGAAACCGGCGCTTTTAATTACATACAATTTATGGAAAAATATCTATAATAAGAACTACATAATATAAGAAACCGCGAGAGTGCATGTCACACGCAAAGTTCAAATCTTTATATATTTATTTACTGAAATTATCACGAATTCCAAAGTAAGCGTTGTAACATTAGAGTGTTATTTATAATTATATTACTATATATTTATAACATCACTTTTCACTGTGTTATCACTTATTATAGGCATAACTATATCTTCCATAGTCAATTTATTGTTAAAAAAACATCATTGCAGAAATTCGTCGTCCTCGCCCACCTGAAATGGAAATTAGAAAACAATTTAAATATTTTGTTATTATAAGATGGGACCCACCTTCTATCCTGCCCTCTGTGTCCCAAAACATGCAGTCAAAGTGACCTCTGCGCTGCCACCGACAACGCCGTGGAAGTGGCAAAGTTTTGGGAAAGAAAAAGAAGAATAAGATGCGATTAATACTAAATTATAACTATACATCTGGAATTTCTCAGTAGCAGCCCTGAGTCTGGATGTGTACCCGGTTGATGGCAATATGCTGGCCTCCTCCATAATGTACCATGTTTTAAATCAAATAAATATATTCTTATTCTTATTCCTATTCATCATCTGCCTAGCCTTTTCCCATCTATGTTGGGGTCGGCTTCCAGTCTAACCGGATGCAGCTGAATACCAGTATTTTACACGGAGGGACTGCCTATCCGACCTCCACAAAGTTACTGGGTAATACGATACCCCTTGGTAAGACTAGTTTTCAGACTTTCAGGCTTCTGACTACCCGTAACGACTATCAAAGATGCACGAATGCCAACCAGAACCAACGCCAGGCACAGGCTTGCCTCCTATTACATGGGACTTCTCCCGCTCTGGGCGGAGCAGGAGGGCGTGTCAGACTTTTATTGACTAAAACCCACCCGTGTTCCTTCAGTTGCCTATGCCAGGGGCCACGGTATCTCTTTCGAACAACCCGCGACCCTGGCAGGCATCGGCCCTAGCGGACCCCGTCAGTTTGTGCTGACATCTCTTTGAGGCGCGTGCGTGGAACAAAACGCGCTGTCGCTTCGGGCCTGGTCCTTGCCGGGCGGCGAGCTGCCCATTGCTCGCCGCCCGCAAGCCCGCCTATTACATGGCGCTTAAAGATAACTGGCGAAATGTGGGTTATTATAGGTACACCACTGCCTAAGCTTTTGGGGAATACAGGCATGACGTTATGCTATAACTATACTCTAGTTTGACACGAAATGAAATATCACGCAGTCCACCTGCGTGATATTTCACTAATAAACTGAAAACATTACTTCATAAGTTATCGCTGATATCTAAGTGGGTGGCATATCAACATAAATGGGGTTACCTATTTATAGTTAATTGATTTATGTATGACGGGTCTAAAGAAAGAAACGCTTAATGAAGCCGAGAATCACTCAGTGATATTTTTTTTTGTACAAGACAATGCCTGGGATCCTTCTGGTTACGGAGATACATATTGAAGGTCAAAGTTCCAACTTTCTTTCACGAAAACACGTTTTTAATGTTGGCCAACAATTCCTGTGCATCAAGCATATTATGCGTGCGTTACCCGCAATAATCTTTGCTCAATGTTACTTAGATTGATGTACAGAATGCGACGAGATAGCAGCTGTGTTATGGGTCTTTTTACATCCTGTTCTATATATTCAATATTTTCTTAAATATAACATACCTGTAGAAAATAGTCAAAGTCGTTGCGATGACAATTGCCCTCGGCCGCAAAGGTGAACTTGTGGAAAGTGCCATCCTCACTAATCACTGGGAATAAAAAATAAAGGGTGAACACAATCTTTACATACAGGAATTCTTTTTACCAGAGCGCAAACTATGAACATCAATCCTACTAATATTATAAACGTGAAAGTTTGTATGGATGGATGGATGGATGTTTGTTACTCTTTCACGCAAAAACTACTGAACGGATTTGGATGAAATTTGGCACACTGATGGTTTATAACCAGGGTTAACATATACGATACTTTTTATCCCGATATTTCCACGGGATCGAAACTGATTCTAGATCCTGTAGCATAGAAATTTTTCGTCGTATACCTATTGCACTTTTCTAAGAAACAGCAGGGGGTCTACTCCGAAGTGGTATCGGCCGTTTCCTGCTACGAAGTTACTATTTCGTTCGATCGGTCCCGATCCTACACTCCTACACTCTTTCGAATATTGACTATGGTCCCGACTCAACTGAGCCGATCCGAACTTTTTTCGCATTTTTCAATAATATTCGGTTCGGCCATGTGTCGGTCCGATCCGATCATTCGCACTTTGTACTTCGTACCCCCAGGTTTTTTCAGATAACCGACGAAAAATTTCTGCTCTAGAATCATGTGTTGAATTTATGGTTACAGTTTGCGCGTCGATGGGATGCCACCCTGTTTATCACCGTATTTCGGAATCAGATCAGTAGTTCCGAAAATTATCTCCTTTGTTTGTACTCTTTAATTTTATTTCTTTATATTATTAAGTAGGTATAGATAAGTTTTCATGAATGAGAAGGTTTAGGTATAATATACCTCATAATAAGTAATATAATACATTCACGTATACCCTGTCCATTAGGTTACCCGTTTTTTGACAGCTGCTTTAGAACGTAACTATTCCAGATTACGTAAAAGTTAACTTTAAATTGCGTAATAAAATAAATATATAAACTGCCTTAACTTATTGAATTATTCTATTCATGACTTCTTACAGACATTAGAAAACCGTACGTGTATCAGTTTTGACAAAACAACTATAATTGTTATGCGTATTCCACCTATTAAAAATGGTTTACCTAATGGACAGGGTATAATGACAACATATCCTATTAGAAGACACTAGATAACTAGGTATCACCACATGTCCCATTAAGATAATTATAAAAGGTGCATAACAGGCTATTATGTATCCATGTATGTGTCACTTTTACTTGTCATACGATATTACATGATCATCAGTAGTAATGCTCGCGAATGCTCGTGAATGCACTTGGAAACAATTGACATGCGACATTTGATACGCTCGATGTTGCCAGATTTAGGGTGCGATGTTGCCAGATGGAGGGGAACACAACGTTGCTAAGCAAATATTGTTTTGAGGATGTGATGCAATATTAATCACGTGATAATATACAACAGTTATTCCTAACTTATTGTGTATTGAATTTATGTTATTGTGAGTCACGCACATGCCGAAGGATACCTCACTGCGATACATCGCGAGCAGTTTGGGGGTTTACCTCGATGCCTAGCATGTGCGTGCGTGTCTGTTAGCATGCATTTGTTTCACATGGAGTTGAGCGACGTAGCGAGCTACACCGCGACCGCGAGGTATCGCAGTGAGGAGTTTTTGGCATGTAATTAACCTTATTCACACATGTCTATAAGCCGTCATCTCCGCAGTCACCCCCTTTCTAGCCATATCACCTTTCACACTATTTATATTTTTTTTTTGGTCTTCCCCTACTTTTTATCACCGATCAGTAGTTGACGGATTATGTTTTAATATGTCCATGATTACTATTAGATGGTGCCTCAGTCCGCGTTTACACCAAGATCATTATCATCTGCCTAGCCTTTTCCCAACTATGTTAAGGTCGGCTGCCAGTCTAACCAGATGCAGACACACACAACACCAACACCAAGATATAAAACATGTATTCAACATGTTATGTCAACTAGTTTGATTTGAGTTGTATAGAAAACTTGTAGGAAACTTGTCAAGAATGTCCAAAAGTTGAACAAATTAGTTAACAATACATATCTGAAACAACGTCAATATGCGTCTTTTGGCGCTCTAATGACGTTGACAAGAGGGAGCTATTCGTAAACATTTGTGCATTTTTTTTGTGAAATGTATTGAAAAAACAAGATGGCGTCGTTAGTATTCTGGCCACGCGCCAAAAGATCCTTGTACAGCTATACATGTATGATGTTTGACAAGTCTTCTGCTAGACCCCATGTAAAAGTGAAAAAATCTGTCGTTTCAAACAAAAGTGCAGTGGCCAAATAAATGTAAAAGCAATTTTTTTCCAGAATCATGTACTGAATTCACTCTAACAGATGGCGCGTCGACGTCCCAGCCACTATGTATGGGTGTAAACGCGGGGTGAGGGTGATAAAATAAAGGGTGCAGTTGAAAAGAAGTGTGTGAGTACTTACAGACAGCGGTGTTATCATCGGTAAAGGCGCACAGAGTCTTAACGTCTGGGTTCGCGTGTGCGGCGGCGAGGTGCGTCCACGCGCCGCGCGCCATCCACACGTGCAGCGTGCCTTTATCTGACACACAGCACACCAGCGAACCTGACTGGTTGAAGTTTATACTGGAAACAATTCAATGAAAGTGTGAGTACAACTGTTTATGAATCACACAAAAAATGTCAGCTCCTAAAGGTCCTCACTAGAAATTTTGTCACTTTAAGTTGTACAATCTTTTTTTTTCATCATTGATTATCGCGCCGTCTAGTTTTGTTACGAAGTTACTGGAATAACCGAAAAGATCGGTTAAGAGTGACACTGGCTGGTGACAGTCACTCTAGCAGAGCGCTGCATCGATGGTTGAGTGATGGCTGTTTTCTGATGACAGAATATGATGTCGGAGGAACCGCTATCGTAACACGTCTACGACGAACTACTGCTATATTCCGGCGCAATCCTGATGATATTGAAGCTGCTTAACCACTAATACGATGATCACTTCTGATAAAGGCTATCGTGCGCCGTTAAATATTTAATGCATCTAGAACATCGACACAAGGATATTTAGATTTTCGAATTTCATGGGCACATAAACGAACCGCTCAGACATCGTGCCTCGAAAACTGTTAAATTATCTTAAAATACACAATGTGTAACTTGTTTTTAAACGGGTTGCTGTAAAGTCTACAAAATGTTTCTAAAAATAAATACACAAAATAAAAAAAAATGCATAAAGTGAAATTCTTCAAAAATAAAGAATAAGAGAGACATTATATCTTTCTTCTCTCTCATGTAACGGAATGTGACTAAACGTGACGCTTCCTTGAAATTTCCCTCTTAATTCTCGTCCAATTATCGAATCGCCGCCTATGAAGTTTGACTTCAAAAACAAATGATGGTGCCTGGTTTAGACGCAGTGGCTATTGGCTAAGACCAGTCTACATACAGAAAAACTCATCAGTAAACATCAGCGTAGTCAGAGCCGCGCCTCAGTTCGTGCAGCATGTGCTTGGTGGCGGTGTCCCACACGCGGATGATGGTGCCTCGTTCAGCCGCGGTGGTTACTGGCAGGACCCGTTGTTCGGTCGGTGACACTTACCAGTAAACATCAGCGTAGTCAGAGCCGCGCCTCAGTTCGTGCAGCATGTTCTTGGTAATGGTGTCCCACACGCGGATGATGGTGCCTCGTTCAGACGCGGTGCCTAGTCGAGCGCCGTTGGCGGACAGACTGAGGCAGACCAGCTCGGTTTGGTGGCAGCCCATCACGGCTGGGGATGAGGAGTGGGCGCCTTTTACTGCACGCGTTACATCCTGGAATACCAATTGGTTATTATTGTATTGGACTTTAACTGACTTTCGTTGCCCGTCTCAGCATCATTGCCCGACCTTTCTCAAAATAGATCAAGAATGCCCGCAAACAGTGCGACACTAGTGAAAACAACACGAATAGTCTTTGACCATTTTTGTTTTATATTTGCTATTACTCTTACTACGAAACCAGCTAGCATCACAAATTAGCAGGCACACTTTAAACTCATGGATCTTTTCTCCTGTTTGCTTGAGGGAAACTCTCCAAACTCGGTGGTTGTCTTCAGAACAATACTCACAAGCAACTGCAGCGATCCCTTCCGATGCGCGGGCGCGGCCAACAGGTGCGGCGCGGACGGCTCACTAGCCAGCGCGCACAGTGGCCGCGCGCCCAGCCGCGTCCGGACCAGCGCCACGCGGGACAGCGACGGTAGTGATAGCACCTGGATGCTGGAAGATAGCACCACCGCCACCCTGGAGCGAGAAGATGGTTTTAACATTACAAAAGATCACGCCTGTTTTACCCGAAAAGTTAGGCACTGGCAGAGGTTTCCATAGTACATCCACATTACATCAGATATCTTTAAGTCCCATGTGGGTAAGCCTATTGCCATGAACCGGGAACAAATCTAGAGTCCGGGCTGCTACTGAGAAATTCCTAATAGAAAAAACCCAATAATACTTTGCCCCACCCCGTCACATCGCATCGTCCCCCGCGCTATTACTTCATTCTCGTTTAGCGTTCTTTCTGATTTTTTTTTTCATTTTGCTTGGCTTAAGGATCGTACCGTGATGTTAAATAGCCTTTAGCCCTTCTCGAATTGGGCTACCAAATGCAATGAATGAATGAAATGCACCGATCCCAGCGTGGTTTGACCAGACTCGATTAATCGAATGAACCCCAATATTGTTTCATGTTTCATGGTGCTACAGAAGCCATTGCATATCAAAGAGTAGACCGGGGGGCACTGTAATGGTATGGAAGACGTGCCCTTAGGATAGGAAAGGATTAAGAGCCGTACCAGATATGCATCCTAGAGTAGGCATTAGACTAGTGGAGAGATGGGTGATATTTATCTATGGATGGGCATCTTTTAACGACGCCGCGGCCAGGTGTTTCTGGTCGAGCTCCACCCGTGAATCTTTTGGCGGGGTTCAACTGCTTTCTCGGCTCTTTTCTATGTCCTTGCCCTGTGTTAAATGTTGCTGTTTTCAATGTCTTCGCCGAAGGTCTTGCTACTGTCCGTTCCTGGTTTTTTTTTTAATCTCACTAGTAGTTTTCCTGATCTTATTTCAGTCTTCCGCCGTATACATCCAAAAATTGATTCGAAGTATTTCATGTCCTATTTTAAGTTGTCATTCCATGTGTAAATAGATCGGGCATATCATCTTGGATTTGGTCTTGTACTGCATTGCCCTATGCAGCAAGTGTGGTTCGCGGCGCCTGTTTTCGAGGTAGCATATCTTGTGGTTCTTGATCCGTTTGGGATTTCATGCATTTTCTTTTGTCTTGATTCATTCCTAGCGTGGTTAATCAAGTCTCTCATGATAACTCTAAAAGCGATTACATACATTATTTTACCTGCACGCCGTTCTTCGTCTAAGACATTTTAAGCGTAAAATTTTGATCGTCTGTTGATCTATTGTTTAAAAAGGCAGTTTGTAAGTTGTCCGTACGTATGAGACGCAAATGCTTTAATGCCGTATTGTAAACCGGCGGTATTCATTTGCATCTTCAGGGTTATTGTTTTTCGGGATTGATACCTGCACTGTCACCAACCAAATGTCGTCCGCTTCTTTCTGTGTCCAGGGGGTCTACTACGAAGGTCAAAGTGCGAATGATCGGATCGGACCGACACATGGCAGAACCGAATATTATTGAAAAATGCGAAAAAAGTTCGGATCGGCTCAGATGGGTCGGGACCATAGTCAATATTCGAAAGAGTGTAGGAGTGTAGGATCAGGACCGACCGAACGAAATAGTAACTTCGTAGCAGGAAACGGCCGAACATTCGGCCGATACCACTTCGGAGTAGACCCCCAGGCTTTGTTCATGTGTTTGGTGACGGCTACCTGTAACCTCGGTGTAAATTCGGTTTGTTCTTAGCAGCCCCCAGATTATTTTATGGTCGAAGGTGCCCACTAGCGGCCCATTCTACCTTAATAAGGTGAAATAAATTTTCTGTTGCATGTGGCGTAATAATGTGATCCATTTGGGATTTCTGAGTGCCCTTTGACCAATGTTATGTTGCATGATAAAATAAAGTATTTTTTAAATCCGACTGGTTGTTCCATAGATTACCGCGTTCAAACAAAAAAACAAACTCTTCAACTTTATTATTAGTATAGATTAATTAGTTTTGGTATGAAAAACTAATAAAACAAAGACGCATCAACTAAGAACTACTTCGAATAGAACTCGCCTACGAACACAACAGTTTACAACAAGTGCCAAATCAATGTCACTTTTTGTATAAAATTTAACATTCCTTGAAACAGCTGAATAATTATCACATGAATCACCGAATAGTCTTCAAATACTTAAATCAATTACAATCGGCTATAATAATAGATACACAAGTGAGTCATTCAATTCAGAATCCCGCGCAAAACGGACAAAAGTCACGCGCATAGAATGTGAACTTTTTAATTAAAACTGATTGATGAATCAAAACTAATTAATATTTTCTAGCGAACCCCCGACTCATTGTATTTGCTAAAAATAGAATCTGGCCATCGGGAGTGTTGAATGTTTCTAAAAAAGGAATACTTAATCCAAGTTCCTCTAAGCTTTTTGTTTTCGTAACTAAAAGATTGTGTCGGGCAAAAGGGCAACTACATACCACCTGCATGCTTATTAATATTATGCAGGGTTATTTGACTACACTAACTACGGTCGATGACCCTCAAAAAAAAACACCATTTTAATTTCTCTTTTGTTTCATCACGTTTAGATATTGTCGATACCCATCACGTCTGCGGAGTTTCGCTAGCTAATTTAATTTAACCCTGTATAGATAGATTTTACAAGAACATAAACGATTTTTTTATACCAAAGTACGTGAGATCCTTCAAATTGCCATTTCGAAAAGGTGAATGAATTCTTACATCGTCGCCGAGGGCAATTTCAGTCTCAAGAACATAAAAGTTGTTTTTATTTACATTCATGAACCGATCCATCAATCAGAACGGACACACGTTAATGATATATTTATTACAATGATCAATGGCGTCAATATTTTACAATTTATTGGGTTATTCGGTGAAGGTTGGCCTTATCTTATCGTATAAGTCGATATACTACGTTTGTTAATGCCCTGGCCCAGCTGGTTTGGTCACGTTTCTCAATTTCATATTCTCAATTTGTGCGACGTAGCTCGTTTGTATACATATAGTGTTCAAGCTTCGAGCTTGTCTTTACTTGTTTGGTCCTGTTAAATGTTCTAAGTGATTACCGAATGCAGGACCATTTCCTAGATCCAGCACCCTAATCGCGTAACACACTATCGATCACAATCTCAATCATTTTGAAGGATATCGCTAATCCATTGTTTCATATGTTCGAAAAATGTGTCTGCTCAAAAACGTAAATAACGCAATGAATGTTGTTGTACTGTCAAAATGAGACCCATTGCTACTAATAGTGTGTTACACTAACAGTAGGAATGGCTTTCATTTGAACAGTTCAACAACATTCGTTGCGTTCTTGAGCAGACAAATTTTTCGAACATAATATGAAGCAATGGATTAACAAAATCCTTCGAAATGATTCAGATTGTGATTGATAGTGTGTTACGCAATTAGGATACTGGACTCTGCTAATATCCTTAGATAAGGTCTAAAATATAGCTACATCATATTTTTGCAAATATTCATAGCGTTACGAATTTGCGATAAGCATTATCATTTTTATTCGTCTAGAGACATCTTTTGGCCTTCAGTTTTTCTGGGGTATAATAATGTTCACGTGGGATTTGCATCAGCTGTACCGTGTCACACCCAAGACACAAAACTGAGAAAGTTTAAAAAAGTGTTTAAAGTCTAGCTATCTGTACAGGGGGTCTACTCCGAAGTGGTATTGGCCGAATGTTCGGCCGTTTCCTGCTACGAAGTTACTATTTGGTTCAGTCGGTCCCGATCCTACACTCCTACACTCTTTCGAATATTGACTATGGTCCCGACCCAACTGAGCCAGTCCGAACTTTTTTCGCATTTTTCAATAATATTCGGTTCAGCCTTATGTCGGTCCGATCCGATCATTCGCACTTTGCACTTCATAGTAGACCCCAAGGAGAGCTCAATATGTGCTGTCCAGATTGATCTGAACACCTGAAAAAATCTCATCAGATAAAACGATTTACTTCAGGAAGTGATAGCTCAGAAGGCCAATTCTCGTAGTTTAAAACGTTCAAAATCTAGTGGCAGTCTCATCTTAGCGACAAACAATTAATGTCCAAAACTTGTCAAACTATAGGGAAATTAGAGGTATTTTTAACAGATTGCGACTGAGATCAGACGTTCTTAAAATTATGAGAATTGCCCCTGGTCATCTCAGGCGCACATATCTTGAGGTCATAACAATACCAGCTACATACCGTGCGGATTTTGATGAGGTCTTTAGACATATTGTCAAATAATAATAACTTTATTTCGGACTATTCTAGAGGAGGATCTATTACAGACTTCAATCCATATGTGTGTTAGTAAGTTGGTAATTAAAAAATATGTTAGTAAACAACAAAGAAAAACAAACGAAATCAAATTGACACGTGGAGTGCGCTCCGGTGTCTCAGAAATGGACTCTCTAACCTGTCCACTATTAAATTCAGAATGTTGTTGGAGCATGTTTGGCTACGGTGCAATAAGGAGGCCGCATTTTTCTCATGATGGTATGAAAGCCATCAAGCCGAGCCTCCATAAACATGCCAGACGCATCACAGTATCTCGGCAGCATCAATAGAATATTAAAAGCGTTGTTATATATTGAACATGTAAGGCGTTAAGTGCCCGCTGAGTACCACAGGACAAAAATAACAGGACAACAAGCATAGGAACAAAACAGGACACCAGTGCGAGTCTCTCTAGCTTTTAGGTACCAAAAACACTATCTTACTTGTCCTTCCTCGCTTTCAGCGCTCTGATAGGTGACTTGAAGAGCACCTCTGCCTTGAAGGCGCGCTGCTGATCGTCGAGCAGCATGAGGCTGCAGGGGCGACGCGCCTTCACCACCAGCAGCCAGTTGGTGCGGAACACCATCTCGCAGAGGGACACATCGCCGAGCTCCTCCTTGCCTGGAGTTGGGGGAATTGTCGTTAGTTAATGAGGTTTGAGAGATTGTGAGATTCTTTTTCCATCCTGTTTATGGTTCGATTTATTTTTTAAAGTGTGGCTAAGTGAACCAGCGGAGGATTGCGTAACACACTAACAGTACCTACCTAGCGATGGCTTTCATTTTGATAGTTCAAAAACATTCATTGCGTTATTTACGTTGTTGAGTAGACACATTTTTCGAACATAATAATATGAAGCAACGAATTAACAATGCACTTCAAAATCATTCAGATAGTGATGAAAGTGCTTACGCAATTAGGGTGCAGCAGCAAGTATGACAGACTGACTGTCAAAAACCCAGTTAAATTTATGCCCTATTTTTTTTTAGCGTGAATGAGTCAGTGAGCCTCGTCTTCTGCTATTTTTAGGGAGTTTAGGCCTCTCTGTATCTTCCTAGTGACTAGGTGCCTACCCATCCTATCATTACTAGCGTTATTTTTAAGTTTAATTCTGAAGAAGGCAGTAGGTAAGTTCAGGAACCAAAAGTTGTAAATAAAGATGAAATGAGAAAAAATTTAGCCTATGTTGTCCTACTGCAGGGCAAAGGCCTCTCTTTCTTTTTACCACTCCTCTCTGTCTTGAGCTAGTGTGGACCAATCCTGTCTGTAGGCGCTATAAGCAACTTTTGTCGTCACTGTTACTTTTGGTACAGACGCCAGCACATCAAGCTACTACAATCTGTCAAATTTATTTAATAGATTTTCAACTTTATCCCTGAAGCATTAAGGTTCAAGGTTGATTGGGAAAATTTGACAGTTTCGTGTAGCTTGACCTGCTGGCGTCTGTACATACTACACAACTGTGTACATAATTAACATATTTTCATAATATTATTGTCACAAACGTTACGCTTACGCTACTAAATTATCAGTTACTTTATACTCATTAATTTATACATATAATTAATTCTCACGACCCGATTGCGCCTACGCACTGCTCGTAATTCGTGATCTATTTGCCCAAGTTATACGGAACAATATGCTCTGGCTATGCCAACAAAGGCGACGGAGTCATGTGTAGCCATGACCTTAGAATTTGGTGAACAAACGAAGAATACGTAATGAGTACGTACTTATAAATTCGCCATACTGTTGTTGGTCATAGAATTGGATAAATTAGGAGACTCATTAATATTCTATGCATCACATGATGAGACTACCGGGTTGTCAAAAAGATATTTAATCTGCATTCACGACTTATTTGCCAAAAATGTAAACAAATATGAGTTTATGGAAAAATGACTTTAATTTCTACACAATAACGTTCAGTTTACGCTACAACTTCAAACATTTTTATAACTGTTTCAATAGTGCTAGGTGCTAGTTACTCTTAAATCAACTTAATACGAATTGAAATAAGGTTGATATTTGTTTAACTTGAAATAACAAGAATTTGAAAAATACTTTAGATTTATTCTAAAAAAATCTAAATAAAATAAATAACAATTCTAAATGTCGCAGCAGCATGCTTAGATAGGAGCCTTTGTCCTCGTATAGGACTTTCTGTTTCATTTTCTTTTTGTTACTTTAAAAAAATATTAATTGTGTTTAGATGATGATGATCTTCCTGTGGAAGCCGCAATAAATACTTTTTCTTTTCTTGTATTCTAGTGCCAATCTGCTAAACTTTGGACTCAAATATTTCAGTTTTGTACACGGATTCGTCTGTTCAAATTCTTACTTATTAAGTTACTAACCGTTTAGGTTAACCCTTTGGAAGGGGCGACTAGAATCAATTCCATTTTCTTGTAAATGAACGTCATTTAAAAGTGCCTATTTGAAATAAATGCTTTGATTTTGACTTTTGCATCGCTCACTTATTTCGCGTCGGCGTAACCTTTAGGACTTGGGTTCAATGTCCAAAGGGCTGTGAAAGTGGTGAACGGCCCCCCTATTAGAAAATGTCCAATAACCTGTCCTACAGTCTCGAGTTCTCGACTCTCGAGAGTCTTGAGAATTGTGTCTTCAGTTTGAATTACCATCTTTTAGCGTGCATTGACTCATTGACAAGACTGAATTCTTGAGAACTGCTCAAGTTAAAAGTCAAATAACAAAAACAACCGGTTTTCCTTAGATGAGTCACGCGTCTTGCCCGAGATTGATTATACATATTACATATACCGCTGATATACATAACTACCCTCTTTGTGCCGTGTTTGTAGTCTTTAAATTCTCAAGATTTGTTTAAGAAATGTTTGTGTTCAATGTTATCGGTATTTGAGTTTAAAGTCTCTACTCTAGTTTGCAGCAAGTGGGCTAAACCAACACTGCAGCTAAGTAGTTATTTTAATATAGAAATATCTTTGTAGCAACACACTGAAACTTATGCGTTGTGTGTGTTGCACAGAACTCTTTGGCTCAAAAAATATCAAGTCTATTCAAAATGTATCCAATAGTTGTTATTTAAAGTTAAACGAATATCAACTTTACTTTAGTGTTAATTAAGTTGATTTCAGAGTGACCAGCACTATTGTAAAAATTATAAACATGTTTGAAGTTGTATCGTAAACTGAACTTTATTGTGTAGTTATTAAAGTTATTTTTCCATAAACTATTATTTGTTTGGATGTTTGGCAACTACTTTAATCGCGGACGCAGATTTGGTACCAGAATTTTCTGAGACATGTGCTTACTAATGCATTTCCATTTAGTTCGCCAAACCAGAGTAAAGTGCATTGTCATTAAAAAACGATAAATCATTGCAAACTGTTGGACCGCGTTCAGATTAGGAAAAGATTTCAATCAAAGATCGCCAGAACGGTTTAAAAATAGGAGTTCATTCACTCCGACTACTTATCGAGTTCCAATTGTCAAACATTGTGACATGTTCTGAAGTCATTAGACCGAATTACGATGAATGAATGATACGAGTGTTATTCGCATCATCAGCATGATTATTGACACTGATTATTTTTCATACGGTAGGCAAATTTCATTTTTAATGCGTCGGAATTAGCACGTCATTTTGTTAACGACTATAGGCTGATGAAATGATGTCATCTTTACTGCAAATGATAGCTGAGGCTTGTTTAAGTAATTTGTTATATCACCATCCTATTCCTATCCTTTCAGATGCATGCTGTATAGGAGCTCAACTGCCACTAATGATAATGAGACTCAATTACTTTTTCTATTGTTAGAGAACTTAAAAAGTCTGCCTAACAGCCGAGGGGATATGCAATATATTTGAAAATGCAGCTCAAAAGACGGAATAAGGTTGCTGTGCCGATATTTCGGAGAGGTAGGAGACAGTTAAGCCAGCGTGGGACCAGCAAATTCTACTCCAAAATTCCCTTAGTAAAATTTGGCTTGTTTTGTGGTTCTAAAGTTTAGGAGATAAAATAAAACAGTACTTTAACAAAAAAGTTATTTTCGAAATATGCAACACTAGCTAAATCAATGTTTCTAATCAAAGACGTTATTTTCCTCGTGTTCCTTAGACACTCAATTTTCTTTTTTATCAAAGAGATTACAAGGCCGCTGCCATCTAACCTTCGAGGATCATAAGGCAACTTAGGATAGCTGTTATCAAGGATAGACTCAGCAAACAAGAATCGGATACCAGACACCCATTATCTGGCGCACAGCTACCAACGCAACGGCTAAAAAGCAGGCACAGCTTCCTGAAATCGACAACGTCTCTGTCAGGAAACCCGGCCGACGCCCGTTGCAAACTATGGCAGGATACTTTTCCCCCTCCTATTTACTATCTACCACCAAAGGAGCATCTCCCTGCAGGGTGTAACCTTCCGTGGTCCACCTGGAAGTCCCTGAACCGTCTCCGGACACAAGTGGGAAGATGTAAGTCCAACCTGGTAAAGTGGGGCTACCTTGACGGAACGGCAGCGGGGTGTGATTGTGGAGCTATGTCGCAAACCATGCTCCACCTCCTATCCTGTCCTCTGTGTCCCAAAACATGCAGTCAAAGTGACCTCTGCGCTGCCACTGTCGACGCCGTGGAAGTGGCAAAGTTTTGGGCCAACAAGATATGAAATTCAGTCGTGCCAGCGACACGAAGAAGAAGAAGTTGATTGAAAGGCCATTCTGTTACCAAAGACAACACAAGGCCACTGCCATCCGACCTTCCGAGGATCATAGGGTAACTGAGATTTGGCAGAACCTATGTTAGCTACAGTACTAAAACGCGTTTGCAATTTTGTTTCCAAAAATGTAAACATAAATGTTTTTCTCGTGTCATGCTCTGCCGCAGAGCCACCATTTTAGAAAGCGATCAATTATATCTTAAAATAATGTACGTCAAACGTACATAATGTACGTATTACCGTTATCGCTGCCACGTACGTGCATTAGGTAATGATAAAATAGACATTGATTGTGGCCCTGCTGCAGAGCATACTCTCTATCAGAGCCACAAAGAACATGTACTCAGGAAAGATAAACGCTACTGTTTTTTCATGAAAACTGTTGTACGAATAGGGTTTATTGCGTACGTGTTGTTAAAACTAAAACTGTGTGTAATTAAAACTATTTAAATTCGTCTATTAATGTAGACTTTAAAGAAAAGTAATGCACTGTTTTCTTTTGGTAAATAAACATTATCTATCTTAACTTATGTTTTTAAATTGCATCCCGTTCCGCCGTTCCGACTTAGAATCATGAAATTTGTCAGAAAGCAAACAAATAAAGGCAAAAGTTCATAATCGTTAATTTGTAGTTTTATCACAAATAAATATTTTTTTCTATTACAAACTTAAATTTGCAGTTGAAGAACTGACCGTGACGTATATCGATGTATGGGAGAACATACTTTTCAACTACAATGTTAAGTTTGTTTTTGGGATAAATTCATCCCAACTATGGAAACTATTGTGTGTGGTCGGAAACGCACTTGGTCGGTTTTTTTTTAAAGTATTAGCATTACTTACGTGCCGTGCCTACACTGCCTACGTATCTTTAAAGTTCACAAAAGTCAATACATGTAAATGATGTGCGTCCACGGAACAGTGTTCCGTGTGTGCGTCGTACGATGATGCGATTTTAAAATGCTAATTTTGTATTGTGTACTATCTGTTGAATTTTTGTACAGTTTATATCAGCTTGGTCATGGCGATGTTACGGTTGATCATTAACTAATTCCTACAATAGATTAAATATTATTTAGTTAGTCATTTTTTTATATAGGTAGGTATTTTTTTCATATATGTATACATATATTTTTGGTCAAATAATAAGCAAATATTTTTGCAAAACATATAAATCAATTACATCACAGGTATTCCCGGGGTAGAAATTTCACATTAAATAACAATAAACTGACCCTGATTTTAGACCTAATATTGCGATTTTTGACAGCTGAACAGTAATGACAATAAACTATGATAAAATAAATTAAAAAAACCTTAATGTATAACTGAAAACCTAATCCAACGTTCCAAAATATAATTAGCCAATTCTGCAAATGTTCAAAGAGAGCAGTTATAGTAACATTTGCATAAAAATAATTACATTTGAAATGTGTAGGTGGTACAATTAAATTATGAAGGAAGACAAAGTGAGGAGGCATGTCAAGATATCTTGAATGAAGAAATCAAATCAATATTAATTAATTAATTTAATATGACTTTTATTTATTTACTAACTGTGACCCGCGGTTTCACTCGCCGTTTAATTTATCTCGATAAAAAATCAAATACAATCCCAATCCAAGCCATGGTCTACCCATGTGCCGAATTTTATCAAAATCCGTTCAGACGTTTTAGCGTGTAAGCGTAACAAACAAACATACAAAAAATCAAATCTTTACTCTGTATTTATATATTTTTTTAATTAAATATACAATATTAGATTACTTCATTTGCGCTTAATAGACTTTCTGACTTTTTTTTCTGGTTATAGCGTGATGTTAAATATAACCTTCCTCAAGAATTGGGCCATCAGATGCAAAAAATATTTTTCATAATCCGAGATTAGCGTGATTAAACAAACTCTTCAATTTTATTGTATTAGTATTACATTTTTAAGTAACAGGCTTCTGAAGCAAGCTAGATATGTCATGTATTGAATTTGTTAACCAAATCTTTCTATTAGAGTGTCCATGGAGTTTCTAGCCCGTTCTTCTCCATAGGTACCTACTACGTTTTGGAATGGGCAACTAGCTTCGTCTTTTTAACTGACCGACCCTTGACAATTCAAAAGTACCTGTAACTGGTTTAGTTGAAATAAATAGTTTGAGTTTTGAGTTTGATTAAACACGAAAATATAAATAACTTGGATGCATGACTAAACACAATTTGTATGTATCTAAAAATAAAGTTATGTACTCTCAAGTTACAGCTACAAATTAAATTCTGTTTACAATGTGCGCACACATTCTAGGTCAAAGCTATTTTCAGATTTATATCTGTATTTACCGTTATTCTATTTCTTATTTTTCATAATTTTAGTTAGGATATCAGTTTTTCCAAATCTGTGTGGAAGAACCATAAAAAAACATTTCATTTCACCTACATGGTCCTCACTCACAAACTCAAATTCAAAGCATTTATTTCAAATAAACCAATTACAGGCACTTTTGAATTGTCAAGGGGCCAGTCAGTCAACAAGAATGATGATTTGATGAAGCTAGTTGCCCATTCCAAAGCGTAGTAGGTACCTATGGAGAAGAACGGGCAAGAAACTCCATGGACACTCTTCCATATCACAAGATCTGATCAAGATTACCTATGTCTTTAAAAGAGACTTTGACCCCTGAGTTTGTTCCGCCATTTCTTCGCAGGGGTAGTCAGAAAGGAAATGTCCACTCCATCTACTTAGCTTATATTTTTTTATTTATATGATGTGTAAGTGATTCCGATACCCTATTTACAGAATAAACAATTTCTTTTCTTTTGCCAGATTGACCAGAGAAAGCAAAAAAGAAAAAGGGTACAGGGGGTCTACTACGAAGTGCAAAGTGCGAATGATCGGATCGGACCGACACATGGCAACCGCACATTATTGAAAATAGCGAAAAAAGTTCGGATCGGCTCAGTTGGGTCGGGTCCATAGTCAATATTATTATTCGAAAGAGTGTAGGAGTGTAGGATCGGGACCGACCGAACCAAATAGTATAGAAAAAAAAAAAAAAAAACTGGAGGATGCACTTTTTGTTCAAACCTTTTTGAAATCATGCTTGATGGTCGCTCTTTCTTTTGAGGTATCATTTACGCGGATATCTTGCAAATTGTGTCGTTAGATTTCAAATCGCATCAAGTCCACTTTTGACATAAAGTTAGCTTTTATTCTTATTTAAAAGGCAGGGGAAGTATCTTTTACAATATTTTACCGAATTGAACCAAGTCCCTGTAGTTTTCAAGCAAAATACGTTTAAAACACATCCCTTTTTTCAAATTGAACCAAGTCCATTTGACATGTTATATCAAAACGCAGCAAGTCGCATTGAGCCAATCAGAGCGACCCCATCGTTCAAAATGGCGCCGTCCCCTGATCATATTTTGATTCAAACTGCACTAAGTCCAGTATTCTGTTAGATCAAATGAAGCTAAGTCCGAAGGACTTGGTTTATTTTGACAAAATAAACCTAAATCCAAATTAGAAATTCGTTTTTCTCGTAGTCTAGAAACATTTCATAGAAACAATGATAGAAAGGATGATAGAGAATCCGATTTTTGATAGTCACACCACCCTCAAAATGAGATAATAAAAAGGGGTTGATATTTTAAATTTTAGGCAGACATTTTCATTAAAACGAAATCTTTGCTTAAAAATTACTTTATGTGTTCCAAATGATATCTTAGTTCAATTCCAAGAATTATTTGCACATGCAAGAACCAAATTGAGGGGTTCTCTAAAAAATGGCGACGGCATTTCCAGGTAGGATGCCCAGTGAATACAAAATATTATCGCTATTTTACGTTATTATTGTCCGTTCGTTGGTTTTTACAGCAAAATGGTCTTAGTTATTCAGGCAACAAAAGAATTCATTTATCATTCAATTTGGACATAAATAAGCAGTTTACTTAAAATTTTGGGAATTTTCGAAAAAAAAAAACAAGTTATGTAAAAAAAATGAGTAAGACTTCGTCTAAGACAACCATTGCTTAAATGGTTCTTTGTCTGTACTATGTTCGCCTTAAAGCTTTGCACCCATCTTCAAAACACTCTGTATATTACGGGAATAAATATGAAAAATATGCCCAGCAGTGGGACAACAAAGGTTAACCTTTTTAAAAATCCTAGAGTGGTCCTGTTATTTTAGGCTTGCATAAGTAACACAAGGTTCCAACATTCAAACTAAGGTTTTGCGCACACGGAACATTCCTGACTGCCACAAGTGTTCATTGTATGGATAAAACTTATACTATTATCAGTGAAGTGTTTCTGTTATCCTAAGGACATTGAGCATCTGTGTCTAATCTTTACAGAAATAACGAAAAAATTTACAGAAGTAACGTAATATAGAAAAATACTTACTGTAGTGAGCTTTCTCAACAAGTGGCTGCACATTGTAGACGCGCAAGCCGGTTTTAAGGCAGCACGTGAAGCAGCCTGCAAAGGAACACAATCATTACATTCAGTGAATAACTAAGTCTATGAGTAACGTAGGAAATATATAGAACAAAGAACTACTGTATGTAATAAAACTTTTTGAATAATATTAATTACAATGAGTGCACTATTGTGCTATGATAATCCAGTAATTATAGATTTGTTTTTGCAACAATCAGTTAGCACTACACAGATTATTTGTATGTAAATTTATTCAAAGTAGTGTGATTTTATTACTGTTACTGTGCCATATGAGTATACTGTATACGGACAGCAATTACACCATTAGATACAAACCTGAATCAAGATAGTTAACATACAAAACAAACAACAGCTGTTTATCGAAACACTAGGAGAAGTTAAGATCATAACACTATGACGTGCGTTTGGAAACTGATGAAAATTGCGTTTTAAAACAAGTTAGTACATGAGCCAGTACGAGGGCAAACAAAACCAACGCCCAAACAATAGCGAGCGGACTTGCGAAGAATGGAAATTGCGCGTGGGCGCGCACTAAAAATATAAACAACACGTGGAGAACGCAGCTACGCGAGATCGTGGCGAGGGAAGCTCCGCGCGCTGCCTGCGTCGCACCTCGCAGCACGCGCACTCCACGGACACCAACCTCGCCTCCCAACACACTCAGCTCATCTCAAATATGAATAATCCTAACACCACCTGAGAACAAAGAACTCAGGTTGACGAACTAGGAAGTAACACAAACCTTGATCCTGGTTAAACCCCAGGCTCGTGATGCCGCTGCTCCTCCGGCGCGCCATGTCTCTTCCACCGTGAATTTATCATAAACATTGAGTTGATTTTTTATCAGATGTCTCAGTGGACATTTTCACACCAATAATTTTAATACGCACATTTATTATGTTACATGTTCTCTGTGTGTGATACACAGCTGATTTGATGACGGATGACAGGAAAACAACGATGTTGATAGCTGAAATATTTGAAGTTTGCTGTAATGTTGCCATTCGTAGAAATGTAAAGTAACCATTAAAAAAACTACAACTACAATAAAAAAAAACATTACAGAAATAAAGACGCAAAAGATATGGAAATATTTCCTAAAAAAAATAATTTAATAAATAAATGTCGCGTTTTCCAAATATATATAATTTAAAATTTGTATTTTTTGTTCCCAAAGGGAAATATTTTCCAGCAAAAGAAGACTTTTTGTTAAGTGGCAATAATGTTATTAGGCAGCTATTAGAAGAAGCTCGTTTGTGAAAGAGAGAAACACGAAAATTAAGCACAATCTAATTTAGTCGGTTGATAAAAAAGCTATTTATTTTTGGTTCTAAGCATAGAGGTCCTCGGTCCTCGCAAAACGAAAAACTACTTAAATTGATAATAAACACTGCCCGTCTTATGATAAGGGCAACAAAAGTAGAAAAAAAAACGCAAAACTTCAAAAATGTTTTTATCTTCCCTGATTGAAGAAATTCTTCTACAGCTCAAATTTTTGGCTTCAAAAGCAATTCTAAATTATGTAGGGTGTCAGTTAGCTAAAGTAGTAATAATAAATCTCAAAAATATCAACGTAATAAGTTAAAGTGAGTAAGCTTGGTAGAAATGACACTTTGTTGACGGGTAAAGTTTAGAAAAGAAAATAAGATAAACTGATTACTTTCAGAAACTCAAAAACACCATGGATTTCAGTACATCTCAAAGTACCGATTACCAGTGGCCGTTTCCAAAACCCGTTGTTGGAAAGTACGTACATTTTTTTTAATTTACTAAGCGCCTGACAAAATTGTTAAGGCAGAAAACTGTTTTATCCTACCTTGAGCTACTATATTCGTACCAGTTATACGGTTTATGCGTAGATATTCTTATTTTTGCTGATCAGGGAAAAGTACAGTATCAATTACACAAGTAGCCTCTATGTTTGCATAATCCTATGTGACCTCGTGTCCGACCTATTCACCAGTAGTCGTGGCGTGGCCCTATTCGTTTGTCCCTACCTCGTGGCCTTCACTGCATTCTCAACCACATTGAGTTCGCGACCGAATGGAAAATAATATTGCAGTATTAAGTTTTGTGGGTAGAAATTAAATTAGAGAAGCCAAGGTTGCTTCTAAGAATGCTTAATCAGTAGTATCAGAATTTATGGAATAAAAGACAGAATTTCTGTCTATCATAGGTACAGACGCCAGTACATCAAGCTACTACATTCTGTCAAATTTCTTTAATAGATTTTCAACTTTATTGCTACAGCATTAAAGTTCAAGGCTGATTGGGAAAATTTGACAGTTTCGGGTAGCTTGACCTGCTGGCGTCTGTACATACCTCTAAGGGCAAATGTGTCGCTGAATTTACGATGCATAAATTGAAGGCGCTTCAAGCGACGCAAAAAGAGCCTCACCTCTCTCGTCTCCTCGTGCTTGGTGCTTGGCCCCCTTGCTTATCAATGTATTCGTGATAGGTACAGACGCCAGCAGGTCAAGCTACCCGAAACTGTCAAATTTTCTCAATCAACCTTGAACTTTAATGTTTTAGCGATAAAGTTGAAAATCTATTAAAGAAATTTGAAAGATTGTAGTAGCTTGATGTGCTGGTGTCTGTACTAAAGGTTGTAAATTGGTAGCAACAGACTATTTCCCACACTCGTTGTTTATGGATTTCCACAATCCATACTCATTAGGTATAGGGACAAGCCTTGACCATGTCGCACTGCGTATTGGTGCACTTATCTTTGAAATGACTTGTTCTAGATAATATGTAGGTACAATACACGATTTAATACTTACAAAGGACATAACAATGAAATGCCATAAAATATAACTGTAGGTACCGACTTATTTAGTGTTTATGGAGTTTGTGGATCCTTGTACTTATTTTTTTATTTTAAGCAATTATTACCTTTTTTTTTTTTTTTTTTTCGGGATGGGAAATCATCAAATGACCCCTCCCGCTCTGGGTGGAGCGGAAGGGAGTGTCAGACTCTTACTGACTAAAACCCACCCATGTTCCTTCCTTCGCCCTTTATGTTCCGGGGTAGCGGTAACCCTTTCGGACAATCCCGCTGCAGCAATTATTACCTTGAAACATGATTATCATTTTCTTTGCTGCTCAATACCTGAGGGGTAATTGCGTAGCACACTATCAGTAGCAATGGCTTTCATTTTGATAGTTCAACAACATTCATTGCATTATTTACGTTGTCGAGCATAGTTTTTTCGAACATAAATATGAAGGGATAGCAATATCCTTTAAAATGATCCAGATTGAGATTGTTAGTGTGTTACGCAATTAGGGTAGGTACTGGTATTAGCGGCCCTGGTTTGATAGGTCTTACCACAAAGTTTTTCTTTGTCTTACAAATAAGGGCATAAAGGAGACTGAAGCGATTACATACAATCTTGGGCCTGGGTGTAAAAACATGAGAGTGGTGTCAATTAATAAGCTTATATATTTTCAACCTTTCACTGAAAATTCTGCGGGTTTTATCAGCCTGAAAACAGAAATAATAGATTAAGTAAAAGTGAGGTTATGTTACAATCTTATAACAGTTGATTCCTGAAGTGCAAAATATATTCTTTTGCATTAATAGTTACCTTTATAATTAGTAGAAAATGTTTGAAAAATCATATGGATGAACGTCAATGACTTCAAGTCATAGGTAGGTAACAGGCATGGAGTTATGGAAAGGATTTCTAAAATAAAATATAAAATCATTTAATATACCTACTTAGAGTTTTATTCGGGATGTCCGCCGCCCTGGGGCGGGCGACGGGGTCTGTCAGACTCTTACTGACTAAAAACCACCCCAGTGTTCCATCTCACACATACGCCGGGGGTCGCGGGAACGTAAGATCCTTCCGCAACCCCCGACTGGTGCCGGCCCGCCACCGCGGGCCTCCTCGGGTCAGGGGGGAAAGTGAGGTGTTTGACTCCCCCCGCGACGTCTAAGAGGGGCGCGCGTGAAACACTACGCGCCGCCATCGCCACCTCGGGTCCTGATCTGTGGGGGGCGTCGGACGTCCCCGAGTCCGTCGCCCCTGGACCCATTTACTGGGCTGGAAGAGGGCGTTGTCCGCCCTTCGCCGACGCCCGGTGCGCCTGCTGCGGGCCGGGTGAGAGGACGAGATCTCCCTCTCCCTTTCCGCAGCCTCCTACTGCGAGACGACCGTTTCGCAGAAGGAAACCACCGTGTCCCAGGAATCTTCGCTGCCGACCATCGACTCGACCACGGCCGGCAGCGACAGGTCACTGCCTACTTCTGAGATGAGGGCACGGCATGATCTTGGTACCTAGCCCAGCTAAGGTACCATACAAAGGCATTCAATTATTTACTTATCAATAGCCAGGACATTACGAACAAAATCGTAGTCCGATACATTTGTACTAGTGGTGTCGCTCAGTCTAGTCTAGTGTGCTACGCCTGCGTGTCAAGACTTATTCGTGTAAGAAAATATGCCGCGTTGCGCATTAGGACATTGCAAATCTTTTTATGGTAAAACAACTGGACCTAACTTCGATTTATTTACGTATGAATTATTTATATTTACTCAGTAATTAGAATTAAATAATTTTCATAAATAGATTTAGAAAATTTACTAATTTTTTAATAAACGCCCTCTATTGCTGAGTAGTTTCACTACTGCCTTGTTGAGATGTGTTGTTTCTCGATAATATTTATTAGGGTAAATAATAAATAACACCTAAAATACAATACTGTTTGAAAATAATCATCATAATATAATAATAATCGTCATTTTATTTAAATGTCAATAACTGAACAAGTACCTACTATTCGTTCATGTAGGTTTCTGTTATTCTGGGACTTAATTTATAAACTGAACGAATTGCCCTTTTTTGTAAAACAGAAATAGTAATAATATCGGCAGCGGCATTTCCCCACAACAGCGAACGTAATACCGTACGACCGAAATAAAGTATACTAAACGGGCTGTCTCCAAATCAGTTAAATCACATTTTTTTCTAACGGCGTATGCTGCAGAGCAAAACTTTTTGACGATCTATACGAGCCAATAGTCAAGGTCAACGTGATAGTAAACAGAAATAGTCTAAAAGCAAAGCAGAGTCGAGAAAAAAATATCAAACATAAACGAGCGCACACTCAACTTCACAAGATGGCGAACGAAAGGCTGCGCAGTGCGCGCGTGGACGGTGGACGCTAAGTCACGTGCCGGTTGGTCAGAGACAAGACATTCTATAGAAACCAGTGTCGCCAATTCAAAATTTTATTTACGGCTTTGAGCGCCAAGCTCATTCTGTTCAGTAAAGATCACTACATAATATTTAATTACTATTAAAATCGAATGAAGCTGGTGAAATTCAGTAATTAATTGGTTACAACACTAGTATTTAAAAAAAAAGACTGAGAACGTAACTGTTTTTGAGACGTTTCGTAATAATTAGAAATTGCATGCTACTATAAAGTAAGCGCAAAAAGGATACTCGCAATATATGATTAACGCGCCAAAAAAATGTATGTATTTTTTTAAAACACTTTATGTAATTAATTATTATTTTATTGTTTCTTTCAGTTTCGTTCCAAGTTACATTCTAGGGTCTTTATCAAATGTCAAAAAGGGCCTTTTATTTTTTAACAACTTTAGTACTAAAGCTGAAGAATTTGTTTGCTTGTTTGTTTGAACGCGCTAATCTCTGGAACTGCCAGTTGGATATGGAAATTTATTTTTGTATTATAAGCCCAATTCTTGAAAAAGGCTATAGGTTATATAAACATTACGCTAGGACTATTAAAACCCGAACAAAAGGAAAATAAGAAAGAACGCGATGTAAAGCGGTTAAAATTTACTTTATTGATCCTTTATTAAGTGGGAGTTTGTTAACAACTTTAAAAAGTTCGTCAATGGATGGTAGGTCTGACGTTGGGGACATAGGTAGCATGGCAGCCCATGCTCTAATCTGTTGGTAGTAGTCTATTTGATCGATCGTCATGTATGAGATTTTTAAGTAGAACGCCCGTAATTCCTCAATATAAGTGTTTTGACTTTTATATTTTGTACAGACGCCAGCACATCAAGCTACTACAATCTGTCAAATTTATTTAATAGATTTTCAAGTTTATCGCTAAAGCATTAGAGTTCAAGGTTGATTGGGAAAATTTGACAGTTTCGGGTAGCTTGACCTGCTGGCGTCTGTACGTACGCAAGGACGACTGATCTGTTTGCTTCAAAGAGCAGAGCCTATGGGTACTAAACAATGGATATAATACTTTTGTAAATAAATACTTATAATATCTAAGACACACCCGGATCAACACAAACACTTATATTCATCACACAAATATTTTTGTCCTGTGGGAATGTAACCCATGTCCTCGTGATCAGCAGTCTGACACTTGGATCACTAGACCTTAGTAACGATAATTTATTAATTTGTTTGTAAAAATAATTTTATAGATAAACAACTTGTAAACATTGAAACTACTAATCAATTTATTGCTTTCCTAATTTTTTGGCACTTCTTTAAATCTATTCAAATGCGAAAAAATAACATTGTAACTTTTTTCAATATTATCGAAACCTTAATATCTAAATGATAAAATCCCTACCACAAGTTTCTACTTAGCGTCACCCCGCATTGCCAGACCGAGAATTTATTCGTAGTTCTGCGGATTTTTGGACCTCGCTTCGGATATACGCTTATCGATATAATAAGATTTACAATTATTTGCAAGCAAAAATGTAAAAATAGTTATTTTTCTGAAAACGAAATGCAACAGACAAAAAAATACGCTTTGTGACATAATAGGTCTACTTTACACAAAAATCGTAATAAACTGAGTGCTATAATAATTCGGAGGCAAAGCACACACTTGAAACTGATACCTAACCAGGATACCTAACCTAAATTGATACCTAACTAGCGAATAAAATTCTTAAATAGTTTTTACTGTCTGAGACAAGTTTTGCTTAATTTGTTCAGTTTTAAATATTTATTTACTTGATTGAACTATATTAGGGTTTTCAGGCTTAATCCACGGATTGAAATCGAATCTGGCAACACTGACCACACTGGCCACCTATCGAGCGATAGCTGAATATATTTTATAAATTTAATTCATTTTTACTATTTGATGTTCTCAATTGCCGATCTAATTTTGCTATATTATGCTAGATGGCGTCACTGAGACATGGGATCACATTTTTTCTGTGACATTCCTTTGCATAACTTCTCTATTGTACATAACTTAAATGTCTTTGGTACCATATAATGCACATTATATGAGCGCAGCAGCCTATAGTTCGTCTCCCTACAATACAATTACAGTAATGCATTACTATAGCCGTTCCTTTAAGAGAGCCGTCGACTAAAATATGAATAAAATAAGTTTTTCGACTATGTCGGGCCCCTAAGTAATCAGGAGGTATTGGATCATCGTGTAAGGCTCGTCGGTCCAGTATATTGCAGTGACCAGTTGTTATCCCACTATTCACACAGCGATCCATAGTTTGAACAATATTCAATCCACAAGCCGGCGGTAAAATCCAAAACAACAATTCCTATTTCTCCGCTTCCAGATTGAGAATTGAGGTGATTTTTCATATTCTAAGATAAAAAAATATGACAAATTTTTTAGATCATATCTCAACTTATTATCTACATTTGGGCCTACTGTTTTCCATCTCCTTTTTAAGGGGCCTATGAAAAATAAATTCTGCCAAAAGCAGCTGATGACATCATAAATTCTCGTTGTTTCCAGGCCATGCGAACCACCCCTGCCGGACGCGAAGCCGATCGAGCGTCCTGCCCCGGTTGCTCCGTACTGCCACTGCGATGCTCACTCCTACTCACCGAGAGTGGAGCAGTACAAACAGCTGTTAGAGAAAGAGCAGAAGCTATGCCATGATTATGAGCAGCTGCGGAGGCAGGTAATGTAGCAAACTGGTGAACTGGATTGTATACCTACGTGGTAGTCTGATGTAGCAGCATAGTCTGATGTAACGGCGTAGCGATGTAATCTGACGTAGCAGCGTAGTCAAAAATAATGTTGTAGTTTGACGTAATGGCGTAGTTTGACATTGCATCGTAGACTGACGCAGCGGCGCAGTATGACGTAGCAGCGTAGTCTGCATAACGTTATAGATGGCGTAGCAGCGTAGTCTGATTTAGCAGCGTAGCCTTACCCCGGCTAAGCCTTGAGACTTGCTACGAGAGCTAGATTTGCCAGTAGGAATTTGAATTGGTTTGAGTTGAAGTATTTATAGAATAAGTTTATTTGAGGGTGAAACGTGGTTGGAAAAGTTTTGTATTGATGACTTTATACATGTTAATCAAACTTTCTGATCGGGTACTTTGTAGATGGTGGATGTGACCAATGACATTCTGGATCACCCCTGCGATGACCTCGACGGGAAAATGATGACGATGTACCAAGCCACGTTCAAGAAACGATGTGAGTACCTATGAACTCCTTTTCTTTTTTTAAGCCTACGCTGTCCCATTCCAGCTTAAGCGTATATATAACAGGCACTTAGTCTTTCTATTTGCGAAAAAAAAAAACATAATATCAATATACGTACTTGTAACCACAAAATAGTAACGACATTGACGTTTTGGTTTACTGTGGATAAAGAGAAAGATACCTATTCTACTACGAAGTGCAAAGTGCGAATGATCGGATCGGACCGACACATGGCCGAATCGAATGTTATTGAAAAATGCGAAAAAAGTTCGGCTCGGCTCAGTTGGGTCGGGACCATAGTCAATATTCGAAAGAGTGTAGGATCGGGACCGACCGAACCAAATAGTAACTTCGTAGTAGACCCCCTGGACGCGTACCGCTAGGGCTGGTTCGAGGTGGCGCAGGAAAGGAGTTCCTGGAAGGACTTGGGAGAGGCCTTTGCCCAGCTGTGGGACAGTATAGGCTAAACAAAAAGTATTGTTGTGGGCTACAGATAAAGTTTGGTCAATGTCTTTGACCTTAAACAAAGGAATTATAATTAATCATAGGTACCTTCTTAAGTGTTCTAAAGATGGCTCATGTTCGTAGATGTGAATGAATGTGTGTGTGTGTGTGAATGTGTGTGATGTGTGTGTGTGTGTTCGTGTGTGTGTGTGTGATGTGTGTGATGTGTGTTTTTTTTTTTTGTTTTGGAAACAAAACAAAAAACAAACTTTCCACTGTTTAAGGTAAGTTTTCATTTCATCTACCTAGCCTTTTCGCAACTACATATGTTGGGGTCGGCTTCCAGTCTAACCGGATGCAATTGAGTACCAGTATTTTATATGGAGCGACTGCTTAACTGACCTCCACAATCCAGTTATTGGGTAATACTGGTTGTCGGCAAGCGTAGCTGCGTAACCTAACCTGATCGATAGACCCGTGCGGCTGTTATTACTTAGCCACAAGCCCCCAAGTCAAGGAAAGTTCTCATTTGGTAGATTTAATTTGTTAGTACAACGGGAACAATGCGCTTGTACTGACTCATAAATATGGCGGGTCAGCTCTCGGGGTCAAATCAACTAATTAAAATTACTCAGACATGCTAGGCATGTAATTTTAAGTACCTACTCGTGTTATCACATCCAGTACTTTCATCACGTACTTTGACGTAGGTACTTGTCGTTTGTATATATTTGGGTTATAAACAGCGTAACACACTAAAGTTGTCAAAAAATAAAAGGCCCGTTTTGACATTTGAGAATGCGTTCTTGACACCTGTCAGTTTCATACAAACGAATACGTGTTTTGCGAATTTGATCTTTATTAACTACTAGAACTGTCAATGTCAAAACGGGCCTTTTATTTTTTGACAACTTTATCAATCTCGATCTGAATCATTTTGAAGGATATTGCTAATCCATTGCTTCATATGTTCGAAAAAATTGTCAACCCAACAACGTGGTAATGAATGTTGTTGAACTGTCAAAATTAAAGCCATTGTTAATATACTTCACAGACGTGATGGGTATCGATATCTGAATTTTGTTGCTAGAAATGTTGGGTATTATCAAGTCAACCGCACGTCCTAGTTAGGCCCTATGTTCACACACGTTTTTCTTGTCGTGAAGGTGTTTGTATATCCCGTGTATATCCACGGTCGTCAGTGTTGTATGGATCACTATGGAAGCTTGTTGACAGACACGTTTTTTCTATGGCGCGGTTTATATGCCGTACCGTATCGTGAAGCTTACAAAGCCCCTTTTGATTTCGTCTTCCAACTGTATGGTATGGGTGGTTTTCGTAGTTCAAGTGTTTCTCACTTGCAGTTGATCGTACTTGTCAAGTCTGACTCACAAAAACATTAGCAATGGTTGACATTGCAAATGTTTGTGAGTCGAGACTTTTTTTTTAAACGGTTTCGTGGTCCGTGAAGAAATGTAATCTAATTACAAGTTCGACCCTTCACGTGTCCAAAGAACCTGACCTGACCTGACCTGACGTAACCTGGTCTATTTGTTGACCAAAGAATCAGCATAGCCATACAACGTCGCAATGCTGTCAGCCTTTTGGGCACTTTTCCTGCTTACAGTGGACATGCGGACGAATTTTTTATGCCCTATGATTCTTTGCCCTCCTTTTTCATATACATTACTAGTAACCCGCGGTTTCACATGCATAAGTGTCGATCCCACGGGAACATCGGGATAAAAAGTATTCTATGTGTTAATTGTTTAATCCTGGTTATACGAGGGCGACACTGCAAGTTTTTAGAACTGGCCACTTGTAAACGGTATAATAAAAATGTAAGTTCAAATTTTGAAAATGGAACTCTTTGCCAATATCATTGTGTGTGTATTTTATTCATTTGTCATTTATTTGCGATTTGGCGGCAAATTGAAAGTTATCTGCGACAAGTCAGCATGAATTTAACGCGAGAAAATTTTCGAACAATGAATTTTTATGACTTTCGATGTCATTTAAGTCAACAAGAAAGTTATGATAGACTTCGATTGGCCTTTCTCGATGAAGCCCCACCTCGTGCCACTGCCGGTCTATTCTGTAAACATCTCACCGTGAAACCGTAGGTGAAGTGAGCTGGCAATAATGTCAACCCCTATCATCAGAGATTTTTACAGAAAAGCCCGGCAGCCGATCTATTCTGTAAAAATCTCGGTGAAGTGAGCTTAGAGTGAGCTGTCAATAGTGTCAATCCCTAGCAGTAGTTGGAGTGACAGCTCACTCCACGCTCACTTCACCTAAGTTTTCACGGTGAGATGGTTACAGAATCGATCGGCTGTTTACAACTGGTTTAATGAGTTTAAACGTGGTCGCACTTATCTCACCTATGATCTGCGTGAGGGATGGCCTTCTACGGCGACGACTGAAGATAACATCAGTGTTGTGCGGCGTATGATAGATACTGACAAAAGAGTGACTTATCAGCAGATTTGGACAAGCTTAGGCATCGGTATGAGTCAAGTGCACAAAATCCTCCATGAAAATTTAGCGTTCAAGAAGCTTTGTGCCCGGTGGATACCTCATAATTTGACAGAGGCCCAAAAGCTCCGTCGTGTTGATTGGTGTCGTGAAATGGTTCAAAGATTTAACGGAGGTGACTCAAAAACTGTGTTCGACATACTTACGGGTGCCGAAAGCTGGATTTATTATGATCCTGAAACTAAGAGACAGTCTGCTGTCTGGGTGTTTCCTTCCGCGGAGTTGCCAACTAAAGCGAAGAGAGGTCAAAGCGTGGGAAAAAAGATGGTGGCCTCGTTCTTCGGAAGGACAAGTCATTACGCAACAATTGTTTTAGAGGATCGAAAAACAGTTACTGCAGAGTGGTACACTAACAATTGTTTGCCACTTGTCTTGGAAAAAGTTCGCGAGAAACGACCTCGTAGTAGGATCCTCCTTCACCACGACAACGCCTCGTCGCACACCGCCAAGCAAACAATCGACTACTTGGCGACGTCAGACATTTAGTTATTGGGTCACCCGCACTATAGCCCCGAACTCGCATCGCTGCGATTTTTATTTATTTCCGAAAATAAAAGAAACCTTCGAGGTAAACGTTTTATGGACGCCGAGGAAGCAGTGGCTGCGTTTCAAAATGGCGTCGAAGAGACCCCTAAGGACGAGTGGGCAAAGTGCTTTTCTCAGTGGTTCCATCGGATGCAGCGATGTATTGATCTAAATGGACACTATTTTGAAAAGATATAATAAAACGAATAACTTGCTAGTTTGTTCAGTTTTTGATTTTCTAAGAACTTTCAGTGTCACTCTCGTAAACTATCTGTGTGCCAAATTTTATCCAAATCCGTTCAGTAGTTTTGGCGTGAAAGAGTAACAAACATCTATCCATACAAACTTTCGCGTTTATATTATTAGTAGGATTATTTAAAGTCTATTAGCTTATACACTGTTAAAATAAATTAGCTTGCTAAAATTCCACAGGTGCGATGGGTATCGCTGTTTATACAAAATCATCAAATTAACTTCTTTTTTGTTTTACCATGTTTATACATGGTAAAACAAAAAAGAAGTTAATTTGATGATTTTTTGTAGGGTCATCGACCGCAGTTGTTGTACCTAGTTACTTGAAAAATCTGTTTTTATTTTTTAAACTTCACAAACGTGATGAGTATCGATATCTAAACACGATATAACTTATGTTAATAAGAAAAAAAAAAAAAAAAACAAAAAAAGGGAAAACAAAAATTAAAAAAAAAGAAAACAAAAATCTGAAAAAAAAGAAAAAATTCTTTCTAATGAAATAATTATTTTTTCAACTCATACATCAAATAACAACACTAATAGCGGTTGTGTGTTCTCAAAAAAACATTAAATCTTCTTATTTTTTTTATCGTGTTTAAATATCGATAACTATCGCGTCTGTGGAGTTTAGCTAGCCAATTCAAAATAACCTTGTATATTATGTAAATATTATCTTGTCTGATGACAATAAAATGCATCTAGTTACCTCTAATAGGTACCTACCTCGTTTACGCAGTTACATTTTCACAATTTTTTTTATTTGCTCACTCATTTCTCAGTACTTCCTGAACTCTACAACTCGAAATATTTCCTTGCAGCATTCCCAGTGTCGGACTACAGATCCATTGTAGCAGCATCCCAGTCCAGCGCTCCAATACCGATGGAGGCCAACAGTCTGGGCATGTTACGTTGTTACAAGGACCCGACCCACTTCACCGAAAACCCTCCCACTGTCAGACCGACTATCCAACCTCCAGGTACCATCGCCTTTGTTACGAAAACGTTGATCGCCTTTGGACTTTGTCACATTAAACTTGTTACTAATCAACGTTGCATTTTTGACGTCGCCATTTCCATCGTTTAATATGACAAGGTTAAGGTTTTCAGTAATCCGTACCTACATATAAAATGTGTAAATTGATGTCTTTTGTGTGGGCTGTCGAATCGTTGAGCCCCCTAAAATTGCTACGCAAATGTTTTGCTCGTTGGTAGAGTGCTGTGTCGAGATGTGGAGCTGTCTAAGCTAGGGTTGAGCTCCACACTGACTTGCTGAGAGTTCGGACAGGATAACTTAAAGCTCAAACTCAAAACATTATTGTATGATCATTTACCAGGTGTAATCCATACGGGGCTGGCTCCAAAGTCTATACAGATTTGGTTTACGGAGTTCCCAGGTAGAACAGAGTACATGGACACCTACAGTGCTTCTGCCAAGGCGTGCTGGAGGTCCATGCAGCGGTTCAAGGAACCCATGCCGTCCACTAGGAGAAGGGCTGATGATACTTGCAGCTAGGAGATATTCATCATGTTGGATATTTGTTTGGTGTTTGTATGTATTTCCGTTTCATGTACAGATCAAGAATAAAATAAGGGAAGATATTTGGTGTTTCATTTAAATATATATCTATGTACAGACGCCAGCACATCAAGCTACTACAATCTGTCAAATTTCTTCAATAGACATTCAACTTTATCGCTAAAGCATTAGGTTTAAGGTTGATTGGGAAAATTTGACTGTTTCGGGTAGCTTGATGTGCTGGCGTCTGTACCTATAGATATATTAAAATAGTAACGAAGTCAAAACTGTACACTGAATATTTTTGTAGTAGAATTTTGTCCGTTTGTCTGATCCAATTTCGATGAAATTTGGCACACATAAAGTTGGACCTGGATTAACACATAATTTTAATCCCAGTGGTACGTCCTCGTGGAATATTTTCTGACATCCACGTGGGTGTAGCCATCAACCAACAATAATACCTAACTTGTTACTTTTCGTTTGTATATACCTAGAGGATTAGTGTTTTACCGGAAACAATGTTCTGATAATTCAAAAATTTGTCATGCTGATTCAAATATGGTTGATAACCAGGAGTGAGTACCGTCAAACAAGCCAACTTTGCCAATCAAGGTATCTTTGCCCTAAAAGCAATTTATAAGCAAATCCGCTAACATAAGAAACAATTTTAGTTTTATGGCAACATTTATTATTTGGGTGGAAAGTTGATTATATTTGTGGCATTACTATCTAACGCATTCGTTCCAAAGTTCATTTAGTAACTTGTCAGAACTTGTCGAGTGCGGTGTATGTTTTTGCGGGTAAATTTCCTAAGGAAAGTGTTTGTGGATTTTACCTCATGGCGAAAACACAGGTAAGTATATTTTGCTGTATGTTATAGAATATTAGTTGTCGATTATTTTAAATATAGTTTCATTATTCAGGACTTTATAAATCAAAACTTCTAATGATGGGCAAAGTTACCCTAAACTATTCAGACCCATCCATGCCAACATTGCCCGTTATCAAAAAGCGCTCAGGGTTGTCACTTTTAGTTATTTTGTAACAGGTTGAATTAACGCAAAACCACAGAAACAAAACATCAAACACCTATATTACATATTTCTTAAGTAACGACTTTAAAATAAAGTACTTAATTTCTTATGTTATAATAGTAGATTATGCACCGAGGGGCTAAAGTTGTGTCTTATGTCACGGGCGTCATATTGAATCTAGAGCGCAATGAAGGATTCGGGATTTAACTCCCGAGCGCAGCGAGGGAGTTAAGAGTTTAACTCACGAGCGAAGCGAGGAAGTTAATACAAGAATCCTGAATGCAGCGAGGGATTCAAGCTAGCCCAAGGCAAAGACACCTTTAGCCCAGAGGAGGATACTCTACTTTTTACACCTACTGTGAGAAAATAATAGCCATAGTACGAAAAACAAAGTATTTATGATATTCTCGATTTCCTACAAAATCATAACGACTGCTTCTTCATATCGTTGCCATGTTTTCGAAGATATAATATTGTAAGAATAATTAGATAACTACGAACCATTTTTTAAAAGGAATGGAATAACATATTAACTGCCCAGAACTGGTATCTGATATATTTTACATAGTGCCAAGAACTGTAATAAGGCGGGAGTCACGTGCGTATCCTCTTTTTGCCACCAATATCTGTCGTACAAATGCAGGTCAGCGGGCGCCCCTGCATAGAATTGTCAAAACTTATAACAAGTACTTTATAAAAGTTGATATATTTGCCTCAACTCGTTCTGGTTTTTCAAGGGAGTCAAGATCCATTTTGCAAATTAATGAGCCAACTTCAACTAACAATTGTTAAGTTTAGCTGTTACGAATTTATGTATTATTTTGTTGATAAGTTAATATAAGTTTACATAATATTTAACGAACTATAGAACACAATAAATACGTGTCACTGTACATCATTCTGTAATACGTGAAAACGCAGTTGACTGTACATTAATATATTTGTTAAGTTTATATAATTAGGTTAAGATGAAATGTATAGTTGTTTGTTTTCCAAATAAATAAATAAATAAACATTTAAACTGGAATTAATAATAACAAATACCGTACCGCGCCGTAATACCGTAATAGTAATTGGCTGTAACATTAGTTAATTTATTTTAAGTAAACTGCGCAAAGATTGCTGTGGATTTTGTGAATAAATAAATAAATAATAAAACCATATTACAGTCGATTTATCACATTTTATCAAAAATACTCTATTTTCACGAGCGTCTCCAATGACGTTCTAAATTCAAAATGCATACAGCCAATCATCCAAAACCATTCTACCAGCCCTGTATTCTTACAATATTATGTCTTCGAAAACATGGCAACGATATGAAGAAGCAGTCGTTATGATTTTGTAGGAAATCGAGAATATCATCCACGCGTAGTAAGGGTATCGAGAATAGCTTTCCTCTTTCTGGCACCAAAGGGTGTTTGTTAGTACTATACTGCCAATTTAGCTGAGCATGTGAGATTCCAAATTCAAATCACATTATTGACCAGCGGGTCATAATGAAATCCAGTACAACATTATTGACCGGCTGTGCCCCCGGCCACTAATGACTCACTTTAGGTTAAGGTTGCTTGACATATAATTTGACATTTTCGAGCAGGTGGTGTGAAAAATATATTAGGACCTAGTACAGTTGATGTATATTTATACAAGATGAAATTTTAATCACCGTTTTCCTCTTAAGGGGTAAACAAAATCAGCTGTTCCCTACATTTTGACGAGTTATGCGAACATAAATGTAGGGAACAGCTGATTTAATTTTCACGATTTCAGATTTGGCTCCATAGTAAAAGTTGTTCATAATGATGAGTACAATGACCCCGTAAGAGGAAAACAGTGATTAAAATTTCACCCTGTATATATATAGAGGTGAAGTTTGTGATTGTATGTTTGTTTATGTATAGGGATAGGATATAGGGTAGGTATATTTCATTAGAGTAGATGTCAGCTTTTATTATACATCTGCAGATCCACTTAGCTTTAATTTTATTGTTAATTTTAATTTCAGAAAAACAAACACAAGTCTAGAATTAGACCAAGAAAGCCAAGACGTGAAATTGGGTCCCGAGCATATAAAAATTACTCCGACGTGATGTTAAAGCTTGCCTGCGAAGCAGTTGCATCTAAACAAATATCGTCAAGAGATGCTGACCGACAGTTTGGTATCCCACGACGTACCATAGTTAATCAAATAAAAAAAATTACATTCAAATTCTGTTGGGCATCCTACGACACTGACAAGTGAGGAAGAAAATAAAATTGTGAGAGTCTTGCAGGCTTCTAGTGATTTTGGATCTCCCCTAACTAAACTCGATCTAAAGTTATTGGTGCATGAATATTTAAGAAAAAATTCTCGAGAACTTGTGTTCAAGAATAAAATTCCGGGAGATGCGTGGGTGCAGGGTTTTTTGGCTAGACACGCAGATGAATTGAGTGTAAGAACTACTCAAAATATTACATATATTGATCTCATTTTTGGATATAGCATTTACAGCAGAAATCTGACGTTATTGAAATGTTCAAAATAGAACAACGGTATTATATCGAATTGTCGACGAAATTGGAATAAACATTTAATTTTGAACACAATGTTTCATTTAATTACCATTTTAACGTCTATTCATATGCACCCAACACCCACAAAAGAAAAGTGAAAATAACATTTATTTGATCATTTTACTGGAATGTGACAACCCTTAAAATCTTAAACCGTTTGTTGGGCCTTGTATGGAAAAGGGCACTAACCGCTAGGTAACATTGCCCACTGTTTTTATCACGAAAATATTTAAGCTACAAACAGTATTTTAAAACTTAGGTTAAGATTGCCTTAAATTGTAGTCGTGGTGCTTTCTACGTATTTATAAGAGCTTGATTTGCGTCAAAAATCGAAGTGGGCAATGTTGGCTAAAAGTCCGGATTATTTTGCCCACCATCAAAATCGAACAAATCTTGGTTTAAATTTTATTTTTTTAAATGTTTTACATAGCAAATGCGTGCATATGGTTATATAGTTGTAGTAAATGCAAAAATATACTTAAGTCCTATAGAAAAAACTTGTAATATATTCGATTTTCTTAAAAAAACGGGCAAAGTTGGCTTGTTTGACGGTATGGAGTTTGTATGTAGGGGATATTATCTTCGGAATATTGATCCGATCCAGAAAATTCTTTTACTAGTGGGAAGCTACAGTATTGCCGAGTGTCATATGATATATTATATTATGTTAAAATAAGAAATTAACAATAAAATTGAAGCTATGTTGCTGGCAACGGCGTCCAAATATTCTATTTATATTTTCTAATTAAACAAGCATTTTGAAAACAGAATTGAAATCGAAACGTTCGCACTTTTAAATATAAAATCCCGTAGGCCTGACAAATTTTAATAGTTTGATGTATTTTATTCAGTGCAAAGTTCTATAGCAGCATGGATCATGGATGGATCGACTATGAAAGTAAGTAGGTTTTAGCCAGAACAGTAACAAAAAATTTCACGCGGGCAGAAGCCAGTGATGTTATATTCTACCTACCGGATTCCCGTATCGAAGCAGGAATTCATCAATATCTAAATTATATGTTAAACCTACAAATGATATGAAGTACCCGTTAACGTGCTTAGCAACATTTATTAAGATAACCCGTGGCTACCGGGTTCAACAGACCAAAACCAGAACAACTAATAAATAATGAGTGATCCTTGGACTCGGAAAATATCGCATATTATTAAATTACCAGCATTTTAAAGGCATTGTGACATTGGACCTATCGATATTGCATAAGATTTTGCGGACATGTGGAATAAAGTGTTGAACATTTAATCAGTAAATAGGTAGGTAGTTTGATAGCGAAGAGTTTCGACCAACAGCTTGAGAAGTTAAAGCTGAATAATTAGGTCAAGAGTGTTGAACAGAAGGCAGCTGTCTGGACGCGAGACCCGTTGTGAGGAGGTTCCTCAGTCCGGCAGCCTAATTGCGTAACACACTTTCAATCTCAATCTGAATCATTTTGAAGGATATTGCTAATCCATTGCTTCATATGTTCGAAAAAATTGTATGCTCAACAACGTAAATAACGCAATGAATGTTGTCGAACTGTCAAAATGAAACCCATTGTGCTACTGATAGTGTGTTACCCAATTACTCCGTGGATCTTGAACCACGGTTTAAGACACGCACGCCATCTCTCTGCGGGATACTAGGTACTCGGCCCATTCATGCAAAGTGCCTACTTACCTGTTTTAAAATTATTCTTTATTGTTTTTAGGGTGCCGTACCTCAAAAGGAAAAACGAAATCCTTATAAGATCACTTCGTTCTCAGTCTGTCAAGACCCTTTTTTTCTCAGGAACGCGTGGAGTTATCTGGTGGAACTAATATCAAATACTCAGGGCTGCAATCCCGTGAAGCAGTGAAAAAATCAAACTTCTAAGTCAACGCAATCAAAAGATACGGGCATTTATGTTCCGTTCATACCGCACATATTTTGACACTCGCAAGTGTATCAAAACTTATAGGAAGAACCCTATAGGTTTTGCCAAATTTCATGATTCTAGGTCAACATGAAGTATCCCGTTGACCTAGAATCATGAAATTTGGCAAGAAGCAATGTTAGATAGCACAAGTAAAGGACAAAATCCGAAAACCGTAAAGTAGTTGCATACCTAAAAATTTGTACGGAACCCTCGGTGCGCGAGTCCGACTCGCACTTGACCGTTTTTTTTAAATATGCAAATAATAATGTAACTGGTAAATAATAATAAGGCCCAGGCCCAGGCCCAGGCCCTCTAATACTCAGTAGTCTGATAGCATATCAACTTCAATTGAAATGAACAAAGGGAGACTATGTAAATACTTATGTTTACATGTTATGTTTATATGTTTACATTCGACACAAAGTGGGTAACTATGTAGGCTATTGTTTGTATGAGAATGGTCTTGTTGTTCTTGTTCCCAACTTCGCATTTGGCGTTCTGAAGAAATCAGAGGGGCAATTCTCGTAATTTTAGGAACGCTCACAATCTGATCTCAGTCCCTACATTTTGACAAGTTTTTGACATTTGTTTGTCGCCGAGATAAGACTGCGACTAGATTTTGAACGTTTTAAATTACGAGAATTGGCCTTCTGATGCCAGTACATCAAGCTACTACAATCTTTTTTCTTTAATAAATTTTCAACTTTATCGCTAAAGCATTAAGGTTCAAGGTTGATTTGAAAGTTTTGGGTAGCTTGACCTACAATCATCAAATGACCGCTCCCGCTCTGGGTGGAGCGGAAGGGAGTGTCAGACTCTTACTGACTAAAACCCACCCATGTTCCTTCCTTCGCCCTTTATGTTCCGGGGTAGCGGTAACCCTTTCGGACAATCCCGCTGAAGCTTGACCTACTGGCGTCTGTACCTTTGATTACGTTCCCAAGGATGGTGGAGGAGGAGGAGGACCAAGAAGGTTGTTGACCAAGGATGCTGGTTACGGAAAACATCCTAAATTACAAGAAAGTGTTTAAAAAGTTATCGACATAGCTCGCAGAATAAGCGAGCTGAAGTGGTAATGGGCCGGCCATATTGACCATAGAACCGATGACCGTTGGGGTAGACGGGATCGTCAGGGGAGATCGCAAATCGGCAAACGTAAGGTAGGACGCCCTCAGGCTAGGTGGAGCGACGATCTTCGCGGGGTGGCTGGTAGCACAGTTGGATGAGAGTTGCCGAGAACCGAACTAATACCGAACCGAACTAATTGGAGAGGCCTATGTCCAGCAGTGGACTGCTGAAGTCTGATGATGATGTATAAAATAAAAGGACAATATTACAAATAAAAAAGTCTACTTCTTGAATTTCTTGATTGACAAACATACGGAATAAATGCGTCAGTTTGGCTGATTTAATATGGCAAACGTGACGTGTCATCATAATAATTGCAGAGATTATTTATTTTAACCGTATAACCGCTAAGTTCAATGAATCATAAATTAGGTATGTTCATTTACCTTAGGTGTATATATTGTGGTATTTGTCACGACGGGGTTAAAAAAATATATTTATGACGTTTTCACTGACATTTAGTAACTTTATGACTTAGGCAACTTCTAGAACACACGCTCTTTCCGCAAGCTTCATTAGGCTTCCTTGCGCAGACAGGCGTGACGCGACAACGCGACTATGGAAATTGTTCTACCAGAATCGCGTTTTAATTTGAACGGAAAATTCCCAGCATGATCTATAAAAGTGGAAGCTCTCAAATGAAACAGCGGGGTAATTGCCTAACACTAACAGTAGAAATGGCTTTCATTTTGACATTTCAACAACACTCGTTGAGTTATTGACGTTGTTGAGCAGGCAGATTTTTCGAACAATCATATAAAGCAATGGATTAGCAATATCTTTCAAAATGGGTTGGATTGTGATAGATAGCGTTTTACGCAATTAGTGTGCAGGCCTAATGATAAGTAGTAGTAATGTAATGTAAAAATTCTACAGCCGGTCTATTATGTCAAAATCTGCCGTGAAAATTTAGGTGTAAGAAGAGAAGAGAAGTAAACTGTCATTCTACCTGATGCTAGGGATTGACACTATACACAGCCGTTCTATTCTGTGAAATCACGCCGTGAAAACTTAGGTGAAGTGAGCTTGATGTGAACTGTCAATAGTGTCAATTTTTATTAAAGCATCGTGGAATGACAGCTCACTTCACCTTAGTAAGATTACCTTTCACCCTTCACCATAGTGAGATTTTTAGATAAGAGATCGGCAAGAATTGTTCCTATTATTATTTTTCTATGGCGAACAAACTTTTTTTTTTTTTCGGATGGGAAATCATCAAGTGTCCCCTCCCGCTCTGGGTGGAGCGGAAGGGAGTGTCAGACTCTTACTGACTAAAACCCACCCATGTTCCTTCCTTTGCCCTTTATGTTCCGGGGTAGCGGTAACCCTTTCGGACAATCCCGCTGATGGCGAACATACTTTACACACACTTTTCGGTTTTGAGCATTTTTTGTGAAACATTGATGAACTCTCGTTAGTGTGTGACACACTTGTTTCCGGCATGGAAACTTGATAAGCCTGTAAATTATTAAAATATGTCACTAACCTATGACTGCTATACATAAAGAAGAGTCTACTTGATAGTTATTAATTTATTATATTATTTTATGAGAAAATTATACATTTTATAATGCAATATATTTGCAAATAAACGCAATGCAATGGAATGTTTTTTTTTTGTATTTTATTAGGATTTTTTTTTTTTAGTCTTTACACATCTGTCGTTACGGGTTGTCAGTAGCCCGAAAGTCTGATAACAAGTCTTACCAAGGGGTATCGTATTACCCAGTAACTGGGTTGTTTAGGTCAGATAGGCAGTCGCTCCATGTAAAATACTGCATCCGGTTGTCTACCTGTGCGTCTGTCTCTGGCATCGTAGCTCCCAAACGGCTGAACCGATTTTGTTTCTTTTGGTTTTATATGAATATGACATAGTTGGTCTAGTCTTACCAAGGGGTATCGTATTACCCAGTAACTGGGTTGTGTAGGTCAGATAGGTGTCGCTCCATGTAAAATATAAGTATTCAGCTGCATCCGGTTAGACTGGAAGCCGACCCCAACATAGTTGGGAAAAGGCTAGGCTGATGATGATGACCTTTACACGTAGCAGTGGTGGCCCAGTGGTATCGGCGCCCTGTAACGAGTTTGTAGGTCGTGAGTTAGAACCCAAGCAGGCATTTTACTTTGTGCCACACGCTCACACCGTGAAGGTGTGGGCGTGTGGCACAAAGTAAAGTGCCTGCACTGCTCTCAAAACGGTGAAGGAAAACATCGTGAGGAAACCTACATGTCTTAGTACCTAAAATTGAAAAGAGGCGGCATGTGTCCCAGCATTAGGAACATTATAGGCTGATTATGCTTTATGCTTTAAAGATTTGGTCCGAGGTCGATTTGAAGCTGATACAAGTTAAATTATTTATTCTTTGGTGTAGGTGACTTTTGAACAAAAATAAATGCTAAATAAACTCAGGTTTATTACCGCTGATTTTTACAACATAAACTATGAATATAAAATATCACATGTCACAGGAATAGTCATTTATTGTATTACCCGAAGAAAAGTATTCTACTTAAATTTATTATTCATAAACATATTTAAGTGGTACAAAAATATGGCTCAAAATTCGGTATTCCTGAATTAATATATTCAAATTAAATGTTAAAAGTGTTTTAGCAAAATAGTTAATCATCACGTTGTAGAGAATAAAAAAAGTGTAGATCTTTAAAAACATATAATATACGGGATAATTAAGGGAGAAGAAATAAGATAATTATGAATAAATTCTTAAAAAAATACTTGAGATTTATAATAAAAAAATACAAGATATTATTTTTATAATACTAATATTCTACTAATACTATAAGTAGGTAGTTATGATATAGCTGTATTTGTTATAATCTTCCGACTTCCCGTTTTTCGTTGTGACGTTTTTCCCTGCACCCACTTCGAGGGCATTTTGGAAAGTTTTGCTTAATGAAGGTAGTATTACATAACTAGCGACTTCATTTACTAGGAAAGCAGCACACAGCACCAGAATTAGTACCTGAAATCAAAAGTTTACTGTTAATTGTTTGGATACAACAACATTCTATGTTACGGGTCTGTTTTCCGCACTTAGTCCTTTAAGTGGACCATTGTGCGTGGTACAACAACGTTACAACAACGTTTCGACGTATCGGTTCAGAATTGATCTCTTTTCTCATACTGATTGTAAAATTATTTATTAAATACTCAATCTCAAAGCATTTATTTCAAACTTGCTTGTGTCCGCGGCTTCGCCCGCGTGGATGTTGGAAAATATAACTACATATTATAATTAAGGCGAAAGCGCCAGTGTAGCCCGACAAATCCAAATTTTCTTACTCTTTTTGAAATTTGCAGGTCAATGTCAGGTTGCGTGTTGATCCAAATATGATTCACGACAGCGAAAAATGTGTATTTACAGAATTATAATAACTAAAATCACCAATACAACTCTTTATGATCTTTATTTCATGAAATCATTACATTCCAGGTCAATTCTAGCTTGGAGAGTTGTACTGCCGATGTATTCTGTCATGATCTCACCGTGAGAACTTAGTTGATGTGAGCGAACATTCTACCTAAACCTAGTGATTGACACTGTTGATAAATCACTTCACCGCAGTTTTCACGGTGAGACTTTTACAGAATAGCACTACTGATGGTTCAAGTACTTATAATTCTGTTTTATATTTGTTACGGTCGCAAATCATATTTCAGTCTTAATTAAGTGGGCAAAATTTATTTTATTTATTACTGTGATTGCCCGTGATATCACAGCCCTATCAGAATACCAGCGCTGCGACATTTATTTTTAAATGTCGAAGCATCATGCTGAGATAGGAGCCTTTTGGCCTCGTATAGGACTTTCTGTTTCATTTTACCTTTTATTACTTTTTTTAAATATAATTTGTTCTATTTTTATTTTTAACTGTTTTTAGTTTAGTTTATAATCCTGTACGAGTCGCAATAAATACTTTTTCTTTCTTTTCTTTCTTTCTTTCTAAATTGCAACGGTGTTCGTCTTTTTATTTTACATTTTGTTATTAATCTGAAGTTTAAGAAGTATTTTGCCATAATTTTTAATTTCTAGCCTTTATGTTTGTTATTATTATGTGTGATCACTTAATTCTGAGATTGCTGGTAAACCTATAATTGACGACTGTGTAAGACAGAGACTATTGTGATCTATATTACTTAAGATATATTATGACATAGAAGCTGTTGATGTACCTTAATTAATAAATCAACATACTCGTACAACCTAACATTGACCTGCAAACAAAAAAACGTATGGAAAAAATTACCAGACAACCTCGGTGCATCCGCCTTAAGTAACAATGTGTTTATTGGACCCCCAGTAGGCCTCAGATCCCCATGGGCTCATTGCTCTTTATCTAATTGACACACGTCATGTCAGAAATGATACACATGGGGCATATACCTAGGCATTGTACACGGTTCACGGTCATGGTACACGGTCGGACATTGGTGATGAAATTGGTATAATTGTGGACTATTCACGATGACTTATCGATTTCTTAGCCAATGATTTAGCGTAAATCAGGTTTAGGTACAGACGCCAGCACATCAAGCTACTACAATCTGTCAAATTTCTTTAATAGATTTTCAACCTTATCGCTAAAGTATTAGGTTTGAGGTTGATTGGAAAAAAATGACAGTTTCGGATAGCTTGATGTGCTGGCGTCTGTACTATATTTATTGTCATTTTGCGGCCTGTTTTAATAAACATCTCATTTGGAGCAAGTAAGATGTTGTTTTGAAATTGCTACTCTCGTGATATTTATTTCAGACTAGCTTCTATCCGTGAATTCGTCCGCGTGAAATTTCTTCTTTCCCTGATACACCCCGTCGCGTCGCATTGCATCGCCTACCCGCGCTACTTCGTTTTCGCTTAGCGTTCTTTCTGTCTTTTTGCTCGGTTCCTAAGGGCCCTATCCTTATGATAAATAACCTAGAAACTTCCTCAAGGATTGGGCTATCACTTGCAAAAATATTTTTTCAAATCAGACTGGGACTTCCAGAGATTAGCGCGTTCAAACAAACAAACAAACTCTTTAGTGTAGATAGATGATGGGTCATCTATTTATAGTCCTTACTTCATACCAAAGAAAGAATTCCAAAGAATAGATGGATGGATTGTGTGAGGAATTACATAAAAGAAAAGAGAGTGAGTAGGTAATAGCGTGACGGTTGTCAGGAGAGAATCATCATCTGCCTAGCCTTTTCCCAAATATGTTGGGGTCGGCTTCCAGTCTAACCGGATGCAGCTGAATACCAGCATTTTACATGGAGCGACTGCCTATCTGACCTCCACAACCCAGTTACTGGGTAATAAGATAACCCTTGCCAAGACTGGTTGTCAGGAGAGAATGCAGGAAGAAAAAAACGTTGCGCCGACCCCAAGTAACATGGGAGAAAGGCAGGATGATGGTGATGATGACTTCATACCTTCTTTAACAGGTCCTGATTATGCTTACTTTGTTAATTTTCTCGTTATTTGAGATCATTGACAGACAAATAATAGATATAGAGTGCTAGAAACCATTAATTACCCTGTGTTTATTATTTTATTTATTTATTTTATTTTTTTACAAAAAAAAAAAAACGTTGCCCCACACTAGGAATTTCTCCTGTATCGTGGGTGCGTTTACAAACATAGTATATGTGAGTTTAAACTCACATACACAAACAGCCAGACCCGGAACAACTACTTATAGGTCATACAAATAATTGTTCCGTGCGGGAATCGAACCCGCGACATTCAGCGCAGCAGCATTTGTGGTGCTATGTATATACATAGCACCACAAATGCTGATGGGGAGCTACATTTAAGTATGTATATATATATATACATACTTAAATGTAGCTCCCCATTCATTTCAATTAGAGCTTGATTAGCCTTGTAAATTGTCAGGAGGATGTTAGTCGTCACAATCCAAAGTTCAAACTCTGAGCTTTGGATTGTTCAGAACTGGCAAAAAATCTCAATGGTTGGGTATGTTTAGGGTTCCCTACCGCACTCTTATAGTAACTCTATTTCGCGTTAGCATACTTTATAATCTACAAAAGCAATAGAGTATGCTAAAATAATCTATTGACCCTAATAAGACCCTGACTTTAAATAGAATTGAATGAATTCCTGACATTTCAGCATTCACTGACAGTCTTTTGGTCAGTGGGTCGTCTGAGGGGTTTCAGTCCAGCACTCTAATTGCGTAACACACTATCAATCTCAATCTGAATCATTTTCAAGGATATTGCTAATCCATTGCTTCATATGTTCGAAAAAATTGTATGCTCAACAACGTAAATAACGCAATGAATGTTGTTGAACTGCCAAAAGGAAACCCATTGCTACTGATAGTGTGGTACGCAATTACCCCACTGGGCGTCTTTTCCATGAGCCACTCGGGGCAAGTGTCCCGAGCCCCACGATTCATGGGGCCTCGTAGTTCCGACCGTGCCTGCGGCGTAGCTCGGGGCTGTCAAAAGAAAACCTAAGAGATACCAGAATTTACGAGCTCACCCATACATTTTCTAATTCTCAGGCTTTTCTGCATAATTCGACAAAGTACTTATACCTATTTCTTTATGTATTATCAAGACAAAACCTCACATATCCCAACCTAGGATCAAGAAATACAAAAGTAAAGAAAATATTACAATAATATCCCATTATTGGTATCATACACATTGTGTATGAACATAATATTATTGTCTACTTCTATACACAAGCGAGGAAAAAGCAGTGACAATTACTAATGTGTTAATTATAATTATTGAATGGGTGACTAACATACGATGGTCTACATTATTTTTCCTTTCATAATAATTATGCATTTAATTTTATCTGCCCTGAAATGTAATCAATCTCTCGCTCTGAAACTGCCATTACAATCAATCGGCATAACCGTTTCCCAGCTATTTTGGGGTCGGCTTCCAGTCTAACCCGATTCAGCTGAATACCAGTATTTTACATGAAGCAACTGCCTATCTGACCTCCACAACCCAGGTACTGGGTATTGCGATACCCCTTGGTAAGACTGGTTGTCAGACTTTACAAATCCTTTAAAAAATGTTGACCAAGACTTGCTCTTTCCCAACACTACGAGTTGAATTTAGCATAATAATTTCATAGTAAACCTTTCTAATGGAGTCTACATTTTCTTCAAAAGGGGATTGATGATTTTTATATACACTTTATACATTCAGAGTGATTATTTCAAACATTTTATGCAACAAGATGTAAGCAACTTCAAAAAATATGGTTGTGACGTGATTAATTTTGAACGTTAATATTCCGAAAACGTGACGCTTTGCGGGGTTTGGTCTTATTATGTTTTCTGTTTACATTGATGTCAGCTATCGATTTATATAGGTTTCATGCGTGGTCGCCATTTTATAAAAAATCAAAATGGCGAACAGTCCTTACCACGGACCTTTAAAGCCCATTCTTGTGTCTATCTTCGTTGGGTGCACTGATAAGCATATGTGGGGTGTTTGTTGTTGTCAGTAGGTACCTATCTTAACCGGTCAGTAAGTTACGGAACTGTTTTCTATACATAGCGGATAATTATGCACTATTGTGTTAAGACGTCAAGGTGGCTCGCAACACGACAGACGATACGATAATTATACCCATGACTTCAGGAACCCTTATCAAGGTCAAATGTATTAGCAACTGGTTCATAATGAGTTGACATCTTTGTGACAGAGAACTTAACTATCGATAAACATTATATTTATCTATATACACATACACACACACTCTACACACATAAACACACCCTAACACACCCACACACAGACCTAATTTTTTTTTTTTTTTGCCTAAATTTTTTGCCGACTTTGCCTGTATTCATAGTGATGAATACAGGCAAAGTCGGCAAAAAATTTAGGCACATACTAATTAGTTTGACAATCTGCACTTGGCGATTAATAACTAATTTTTTTTTATATCATATCTCATTATAAGTATGTCGGTGCACCTCTGCCGAACCCATCCGGGAATAGAGGCGTGATGTTATGTTCAGTAGTTTAGGAGGATAAGGAAGGGCCATTAATAAATTTATGTCGTCATGGAAAACTCTATAACATTTCCGGTTCAGGGATCGAATCCGGACAAACCAACAGACGCACTTGTGACCGCTAGACCGACGGGGCAGTTAATCAAATATTTTTCACAATTCTATGTTTAATTTTGTGGTTTATGGGTTATTGTTTTTAGTAACAATAGCTTAATACATAATTTTATTATGCAATTTTATCCGTCTTCACATACCAATACCAAGTGCCTCGGAAAGCACGCTAAGTCGTTGGTCCCGGCTGTCATTCGTGGATCTTTGACAGTCGTTACTGCTCGTTAGTAGCCCGAAAGTCTGACAACCAGTCTTACCAATAGGTATCGTATTACCCAGTAACTGGGTTGTGGATGTCAGATAGGCAGTCGCTCCATGTAAAATACTGGTATTCAACTGCATCAAGTTAGTATACTATCCCGCAGCGAGATGGCGCGTGGTCGAATTTTATTCGTCCCACACATATTGAGATGAAAAATTCCTTAACATGATTTGTTATGCCTATTAGCGATAACACTTATAATATCATCACGTCTTATCGATTTCCCGTATTGTTATAATACGGGAAATCGATAAGACGTGATCATTATTTAGTAATTAGCAGCGCCCCGCGGTTTACCCGCACAAGTTTCGATCATCGGAATAGAAATCCTGATATAAACTATCTATGTGCCAAATTTGATCCAAATCCGTTCAGTAGTTTTTGCGTGAAAGAGTAACAAACATCCATCCATCCACACAAACTTTCTCGTTTATAATATTATAGTAGGACATAATGTAACATCACGCTTGTCATCCCCGAAGGGCTAGGCACAGGTGTACCTACAGTTCACTGAAATTTGGCCAGCCATGTTTAAGTCTCACGTAAGAGGGGGCGAGGCTATTGCCATCAACCGGGCGCAAATCCAGACTCCTTTCTTTAGTAAGTAGGTATTTATTTATAAACCTAGAGCATAAAGTGTAGTAACAAGAACACTGATTTTAAACTTTATTAAAACAGACAGCAAAACAAATAAGTTAACTAACGACTTGTCAAATTCGCGATTCAGTATATATTAAATATAATTAATTAATAAATCGGAATTATTATCCGATCCAGCCTGTCCCTTGCTGCCCTCTCCCAGCGACGCCCTAAGCCGAGATCCGTACTCCACAGGGGATGCTCTTAGCGATTAGTTTATACCTAAGGTTTATGTCCAGTCTTCAGGCAGTTTAACCGGGCTATCCTGTGGCATCCACAGGATAGCCCGGTTAAACAGCCAACCAACTGCTAGGTTGACCTACGAGATGTCATCCAAAAAAAAAAACTTAATTTTAAAACGTTTTTATTTATTATTAATACACAGACATCAAAACGTCTTCTTAAACATGTTAAATAATCTATTAATAAGATGTGGAAATAATCAGAATTACCAACGGGAAGTTCAAAAATCTTAAACCATATAGATAGTTTTATGATCACACGAAGGCCTATCTAAATAAATCGGTAAAAAAGTATTTTGAAATTCTTGAATGCGTCGTTACATGAGGTTCTGGGTTCTATTTCCAGGTCGGGCAAAGTGTTATGAGGTATTCCCGTTAGGAATTCTCAATAAAAACCCGGTCTCTGATTTGTTGATGACCATAGGCTCGACCCCTATTACATGGGACTAAAACATAACTGGTGAAATCTAGGTTTACCTATTATGAGTACACCTCTGCCTAACCCTTCGGGGAAACAAAGCGTGATGCTACAATATGTTCAATTAAAATTACACTATAATCATAGCTGTACCATGATTCATGAACGCACTCTATAACATCACTTTAAACAAAAAATTTAAACAAATCACACTCACCGTTGCCCGACTCATATTGTATTTAGCCGCAGCATCCAATCATCCAAATGATTACAGATCTTCGATTACACTATAACACATTTGTTATTGTTTATCAAACGTCACAACAATAATATGGCGTGTTTATATTCACTATGTACTACACACGTCTGTCGCCAATGCTCGTTGATACGGGAATGAGCAATGAGGATTCTCTGTGCCCTAAATACAGATGTCAATCGTACTTTTCATAAACATTTTTAGGACGCGGACGGGTTATATCTTTGTGGTTATTATTACTTATTATAGACGTCTGCGCATGCTCTTTCTTTCTCTTTCTAACTCTATTCAATAGTTTCAATGGTATTATTAAAATAGATTATTGAATGTATGTTCATTCATGTAAGACTGAAGGATAAAACGGTAAAGGAAAATATCGTGAGGAAACCAGAAGGCCAATTATCGTAATTTAAAACGTTCAAAATCTAGGCGCAGTCTCATCTCGGCGACAAACAAATGTCAAAAACTTGTCAAAATGTAGGGAAATTAGAAGTTGTATTTGACAGATTGAGACTGAGATCAGACTGTGAACGTTCTTAAAGTTACGAGAATTGCCCCTCAGGACTTATAGTTAACTAATTAATTTTAACTAATACATATTATTTGATATTATAAATGCGAAAGTTTGTGAGGATGGATGGATCGTTGTTAAACTTCTTTCACGCAAAAACCACTGAACGGATTTTGATGAAACTTTACAGTAATATAGCTTATACATCAGAATAACATGATACTTTTTATCCCGATATTCCGACGGGATCGGATGCGGGGGAAACCACGGGGCTCTGCTAGTAGTTAATATAAGTCTGAAATTACCAACCCGTCTTGAGCACTGGGCCCGCGTGGTATCCACCACGCGGACCCAGTACTCACGGCCCACTCCCTCTTATCGAGAAGAGGCCTGTGTCCCAGCAGTGGGAACATTATAGGATCATTATGCTTATGCTTGAGCAAGCGCGGTGATCAATGTTCGTGTCTTCTCTGTATGAGAAGAGACGTAAGTACGTCCTGCAGTGGGATAATAACAGGCTGGTATTATAATTAATAACTAGCTGTGCCCCGCGGTTTCACCCGCATAAGTTTCGATCCCGTGGGAATATCGGAATAAACAGTGTTAATCCTGGTTATAAACCATCTGTGTGCCAAATTTTATCCAAATCCGTTCAGTAGTTTTTGCGTGAATGAGTAACAGACATCCATCCATCCATCCATACAAATTTTCACGTTTATAATATTCATATAGTAGGAAGCAGGATACATACCCTCTGTAGTAAGTACAGATAGACAATCCACCCAGTGCTTTGGTAAACACCCGATGGACACCCGATAAACACCCATAAACAATGATGGTGGAAAAATGGGTGTTTACTTTTTTTTTTGGTTTGTATTTACCAAAAGTACCGGGTTTAAACCCGGTGGATTGCCTATCTATAGTAGTAAGTATTTACTAAACTAAACCTGCTTACTTTGATAGTCAATCCATCCATGATCCATGCTTCTATAGAACTTTGCAGTATATTAATTACATCAAACGAATAAAATGGCGATATACAGTATTTGTAATTCATCAGGCCTACGGGATTTTATATTTAAAAGTGCGACCATTTTGATTTTAATTCGGTTTTCAAATGCTTGTGCAATTAAAAAATATAATTAGAATATTTGTACGCCATCGACGGCAAGACATAGCGTTAATATTGTTATTAATTTCTTGTTTAAACATAAAATAATATATTATGACACTCGGCAATACTAGAGCTTCCCATTAGTGAAATAATTATCGGAATCGGTTCCCAAGATTAGCCCCTACATACAAACCCAAAAAATTTACGTCTATATAATATTTTAAATAACATCTGTATTTTTCGTTTACTTATGTTCTACAAATAAAACATACGTATTCGATTTGATTTAGATATTTCAGTAAGCTGGAAATGACTTTCATTTTGATAGTTCAACAATATTCATTGCGTTATCTACGTTGTTGAGCATACAGATTTTTCGAACATATGAAGCAACGGATTAGCAATATCCTTCAAAATTAGTCAGATTGAGATCGATAGTTTGTTAAGCAATAAGGGTGCAATAATCAAGGTTTTGGGGATATATATGTTTTCTGTTCTTGTTGCATTATTTCTGCGTAATTTACTCATAGTCTCCGTAGTTTGATAAATTTTAATTACTTATCTAATTGTTATAATAACGTACTATTGCGTGTGGTTTTATTTTTAAATAAGTAGATACTAATGCAGATAACCTCATACATATCTACATGATAATAATAATTTAGGCCGTGAGACTGCGTCGATCCTTAAAAATTGATTCAAAGATTTTACAAGTCGTGAATTCATTTCATGGTTTCATCATAATTTCATCACAACACTAGTATAAGAGCTCGATGCTCTATCTAAGTGCCTAGTTTTATATCTGTAGGTACATCAAAGTCATCAGTCTCCTGCCCTTATCCCAATTTATTTAGGGTTGGCGCAACATGTCTTTTTCTTCCACACTTCTCTATTAATCGTCACCTCGGTAGTCACCCCCTTTTGAACCATATCATCATTCACACATTCCATCCATCGTTTCTTTGGTCTTCCCCTACTAGCCATCGACATTCATAGGAACATTACAAAGTATTAGAGAAAATCGTCTGTAACAGACAGGTAGATACAGTAGTGCATGATTATATAGGTTGACTGGTTTTCTGAGACACCTGTACTTTTGAGGACCTAAACACCAATGGCCACCTTCTGGGCTCAACTAATTCAACAATTTACCATCGATACGAAAGAAAGAGAAGGCCAAAAGTATATAGGGTGACTGGTATTGTACAGGTAGTGACCGACACTTAAGTAGGGTCAAAGAAACAATTTTTTTTACATTTACCAAGCGACCCCAATCAGACTCAATAGAACCGCACGCGCAGTACGTACTGTTGTTAAATTAATGAAAAAGACTAATGCATGGTAAAAGTGGAATAGTATTGTTTGTAAATCTTGTTACTAACACTAGTTATTAAGTTATTTTGTTGTTACTAACACTATGGATCCAGGTCTGAAATAAAGAATTTAAATTTGTAATAAGGGATTAAGTAGTAACTAAATTAAATTACAGCTGATGGTGTATTATACTTGTTAGATACTGAATTCAATATTCTATTGGGGTGACTGGGATCATGCGCTTGGTAAATAAAAAAAAATTTTTTTTGGGAAAGTTTTTTGTTATGATGAGTACAATCATGACGGTATCCTATTAAGTATCATAGTCACCCTACTTAAGTCCCAGTCACTAATTACCAGTCACCCTATATATTATTTTGGCCTTCTTTTGCTTTCGTGTCGATGGTAAACTGTTGAATAAGTTGAGCTCATTAGGTAGCCATTGGCACTTAGGTCCTCGGAAGTGCATGTATCTTTGAAAAGAAAAAAGAAAAGTGCAGGTATATGGACACTTTGCACGCGCCAACATAAGGGGCATGGTTTGGTCAGGAGCACCGCATTCGCACTGGGTGTCGGTTGGGTCAATAATCCCCCATTTCGCTAGATTACACTTTTTGTCATTCTCCTTTTTGCCAATAAATAAGGAACGACACTAACCAGGAGGAACTAATTTGTACGCATGGACTCTTAAACAATTTTTCAGATATTCGTTCCAAAATTGTTCACTCTTAATGAAAGTAATAGGCATAACCTATTAAAAGATTAAAACGTGATGATTAATGCAAACGTACGTAAGTAGAAAGATTAACAGATTCGAGACGTGGAAATATGGAAGGAAGTTTATCAAGCACGCCGAATCTAAAACAAAATCGAAATAACTGATGTAATAATTAAACGGTTTTTTTTTACTTTTTTTATTAGCATTTAATGTTTCACTGCTGGGCAAAGGTCTCCCTACTTTCTTTCCACCTCTGTTTGTCCAGAGCTGCCAAGGACCAATCTTTAGAGAGAGACCCATCTCCGTCCGGGCCTGCCGCGATGTCGTTTGACATTGGGCGGTTAAAAGTTTTTTTTATCGTTATTGTTTGACTTTACCTACGTTTGAATGATGGGCCACTTTATCATCATCAGTCCATGTCCTATGTCCAGTCTGCTGGACATAGGCATTTCCAAGGCTCGCCATTCAGCTCTATTCTCGACAACTCTCATCATGTTGCTACAAACCTGCGAAAATAGTAGCTTCACCTAGCCTGAGGGCTACGTATGCCGATTTACGGTCTCCACTTAAGAACACGTGTACCCCAACGGTCATCGGTTCTACGGCGAATATGGCCGGCCCATTACTACTTCAGCCTGCTTTTTGCTGGTCCACTTGATATAAAGTGGCTACTGTCGCCTCATACACACTAGCATGACCAAGGAGCAACATAACATTGCTACATGCATATTCGTTCGCCAGTACCTATGTACCATGGCTTGATCCAAAGTAAATTAATCAAAAGGCCAACTAATAAAAGCATAGTTCTGTTGATGAAAACCAGAAAGAGAGGACTCGATAAGTTATCTCCATCCAGTTTACAACATGATTAGAATCGCGTGAAAGAGAAGCGACGTAAAATACTTTGACATAGACCACGAGGTTGTCGACATGTGGGCGTGTGGACTGATTCGGCTAACATTGCGCCGATTGTCGTAGCGGCCAATGGCCTGATGGTCAAGAGCCTCGACAAACAACTCTTACAAGGCTCTCCTTATACAGCTTGACCGAGGGCCTGATAAGTAATACAGTTCTTCTCGACGCGCATTTTGAGGAGTTTTCTATCTCTGTATCCCGAACCACCCGGTAGCTATAGGACCTTTTTCCCATACTAGTCGATGCCTCATATTCTTAAAAGTGTGGTAGTAGGTAATGGAGAATCTACCCACGAGGTGCGCTAAGGAACTTTGAAACTCAGTCTCAATTAAGAAATCCTGTTTTTGGAACTAACTGTTTATTAAAGTTGGTATGCGAACAGAGTCGCAGGCAGCTACTACTGGGTACATAGCGGAACATGTCACGTGCGAACTACGTGCAGAGTTCAACTCGCACGCGTGTGCGCAAGTCGTCACGCCTCAGACGAATCAAACGAGCCAATTGATAGATGTAAAACGTTTAGTACACTAGTATTATGTAATTAAACTTAATGACGTATTTGCTTGGGGATTCATAGATCATAGTTGACATATAGACTTTTTATGTTTTTATTTTGGTCACTGACTGCTTGGAAAAAAAGAATAAGTTATTGTTGCACTTTCTTATCTTAGATAACTGCTGTGATTTTCGTAGAAGCGCAAAATATTAGGAGGAAACCAGGAGGTGTACTCCCAAAGCACAAAATCCGTAGTTTCGTACGAAGTTAAGGGCTTTTCTTAATCCGTATCACCTACGGATATAAGATTAGTTTAGGGCCCGAACTAAGAATGAACGACAACTCGATTTGACGGGTGTCCTTACTCCTAATATGTATTTTCCCGACCGAAAAAGACAATTAGTCGGGCGTAGGGTTCACTCCATAGCATCGATCTACTTTCGAACGATCCCGTATCTTCGTTGCCGGACTTAGAGAGCAGGCCTGGGCCCGAGCATCAACTGTCCTACCTTACATTTCAACTGCCCTGCAAATGATTATGGACAATAATGCTCGGAAATTGAATTCACAATGATCGATTATATCAATGAAATCGTATTTTTTATCCTTTTCACTGTATTAGAAAGGGCAGTGACGTAGAATTTGAACTATACTAGATTTTACTCGCCGATTCGCCCATATGGTCGAAAAAGAGGTCGGTAAAAACTCTTTAAAAACCTTCTCCGTGCAAAATACATATTTGTGCCAACTTTTATGGTGATCGGTCAAACGGTGTTCGAGTTTATCAATCTCATATATACCAACATACATTTTTATATATAGGAGATTGATTTTATGTGATGTTGTATACATAAGTAGGTATAAATACATAGTAGATGTATGTTAAGTGATGTATGATTTCGTAGCCGGATTGTAAGGCAGGTTATCAACCTTCGATAGATTTTTTGCGAAGACGTCTAAGTAGTAGGTACATACATAAGAATTAAATAGATATAGTTTTTATCCACTTGTAGTCTCTTAGAGGGTGTTGACTTTTCTACAATTTTATGTAGGATATATGTATTATGCATAGGTATTTTGTCTGTTTGTTTTTGAGAGAACTAAAGCCATTTGAAAGCTGTTTATTTAATACATTTGTTGGTGTAAGTACTTTACAGTTATCAAGTTTGCCTTCGGTATCATTATATTAAATTCTACGAGGTGGTATTTACGAAAATCAAAAAAAAATGAGTGAAGGAGTATGAAAACATCCAGAGATCGAATCTCCCGAGAACTGAAGGCATGAGTTGATTTATGTATCTATGTATTATATTACATTGCAATATTCATAATAAAGACAAAGTGAGGAAACCGGCATGTCCTAGACCCAAAAATTCGAAGACACGTGACATCTACCAAACCGCATTGGGCCCGCGTGGTGGTTTACGGCCCACTCCCTCTCACCGAGAGGAGGCCTATGTCCCAGCAGTGGGCACATTATAGGCGGATTATGTTATGTAATGCAGACAAAAGGTCTAATATCCCTAAAGAAAGCAATAATGGGATCTATAAAGTAGTAAAATGAACTGGAAGTTTATTTTCCGAATTTAGATAAGGAGGCCATTTTCTGCATCGAAGTTTAGATAAATTAAGTAATCAGGATTATTCGAACGGTTTCGATTATTTTTGTAAGTAGTTTTTTTGTCCAATAATAATAAATGAATGGTACAGTTATTTACAGCAATTAGCTGACCCACCTTTGCATAAATGGTTGAGATTTTTAAGAATACGAATCGATAGAATTTTATAAGTCTGTTATATTTTATTTACTTGAGCAAAGTAAATTACTACTACATACAACCTATGCTAAAATACGTGTTAAAATAAAGTTACAACATTGATCACGCGTGTCAGCACATGACTAAACACGTAGTTATTGGTCATTTAAATAATTAGCATATTTATACATAACATGTCTTGTGAGTTTATTTTTCTAGTTCAATACATTAACAGCAATATTCTTCTTCTTCTTCCTGCTATTATTTATTTATTAGGTTCACCAATAATTGATCATACTGATACAAACACGCCTGACCGAGTCAAATGCCACTCTACAAGCTGTTGTTTTGCATCCTCGTCAAATTTCAGGAGGCTGTTATGAAAGACATAAATAATCAAATAAAATTACCATACCTGGCAAATAATAATATGAATACAATACTTGTTTTTTTAGTTATTTAAGTTTGACAGTATTTCAGAATACACCATTTTCAAAGAACAGAATCGCGTTATGGTATCGTATAAGCGGTCGCTTTTTTATGTGTGTGTAAAAGGGCAGTTACAGTGCGGTCTCACACAGGCCGCGTTTTAAAATATGTGTCGTCCCACACTTGCTGATTTCCGAAAGTTAGAAAAAAAAACCTACTTATTTTATTATTGATTCGTGTCGAGAATCAGTAGCATATTTACCTCCTTGGATTTGACGACGATGCAAAACGACGCCTTGTATAATTCACTGAAGATTATGATGATATCATAATCAGCTCTTCGAGAGGGAGTGGCCTATAATATACCACGCGGGCCCAGTGCGGGTTGGTAGATGTCACATGTCTCAAATTTTTTGGGTCTAGGACATGCCGGTTTCCTCACTTTGTCTGCATTACGAATATTGCAATGTAATATAATACAAAACTCATGCCTTCTGTTCTCGGGAGTAAGCAGAAACTACAGAATACCACCTGCTACCACGTTTACATACTCCTTCACTCCTTTTCAGCTCTTCAAGAGGGAGTGGCCTATAATCTATCAAGCGGGCCCAGTGCGGGTTGGTAGATGTCACATGTCTTAAAAATTTTGGGTCTAGGACATGCCGGTTTCCTTACGAGGTTTTCCTTCACCATTTTGAGAGCAGCGGTGATGAAATAATTTACACAAAGTAAAGCGCCTGCCTGAGTTCGAACCTACGACCTACAACTCTTAAGTCGCGGCCGTTATCACTGGGCAACCACTGCTCTCATGCACTCACTATCATTCCTCCATCAATCTGTTCTTTGGTCTCCCTCTGAGTCTGGGTCTGTGCCCGGTTGATGGCAATAGGCTCGACCCTTAATAAAAGGGACTTTAATATAACTGGCAAAATGTCTGTGTACCTACTACACATATAGGTACAACACCTCTGCCTAATCTTTCGGGAAATTCAGGCCTGATGTTATATTATATTATGTGCGAGGTTTATAAATGAAGGAGGCGATCGTTTCCCAGTTATTCGGGAGCACCCTATACTATGTCTGTTTTCCAAACATGACACGGAAGGTTAAGTTCGGATTTTCCCATAATATTATGACTTCCTTACTATTATTTCATTGTGTTAGGGTTTCTGCGCCAGGTCGTCGTCGTGTCGGTGTCGTGGATTGAAAATCAGACACAAGGCTGGTTATGATAACGTGTAATATCGTTTTTACAGTATGTGGATGGCTTTTTCACAATATAGTAATAGAGCGGTTTGAATCTGCGTAAGAATGTTGGCGTGGCACCAAGACTGAAAATCCGTAGCGCATCGCTAGAGTCGAGAGTTGCTCCTACGCCGGCGCCGCCTTCGTCATCGATTGGTATTCATTTGTCGCCAGTAGATGGCTCTGTGGTTCGTCAACACATTGTGTACATATTTATCCTGTATTTTGTTATCTATAATTGTTTTGACGTTCAATCGAGCGTCAGTTCTAAGTCTAAATCATAGAGTAAAGTAATATATCGGTCTAAATTATCCGGTGTTTATATTTTTACACAGTTTACACTAAAATTATTAAAAATCAGAACAAGATCCCATTTGTTCTTAAATGAATCTGATACAGCGAGCTTTCTTGTTAATCCTATGCGCTGTGAATTTACAACAAGGTCAGAAATGTAGACTCAATACTCGGATACACTTCGGTGAGCCTTTACCAGTTATTGTAAGAAATGGAAGACTTTTGGAGCCGACGGACAACCTCGGTAACATCGAAATGAATTATGGTGATACTCTTACCTTGAGTTGCGATGGAACAGGGAGTATACAACATCCTAACGCGCAGCGTGGACTACCTGTTGCTGATATAAGATGTGAAGGGGGAGACATGTTCAAAAACGAGGAATGGCTGAACGAACCAGGTCGATTTTCGGAATTTAAATGTAATTTCCCGCCAGAACATAAAAGCCAACGAACAGAACGCACTTGTTATGATAATAACCCTATCATCGAAGTTGGCTACAGCATCAAATCCCAATTTTATCCTGTTTATGAGTCTTGTTTTAACGAAGCTGGTCTGACCCCTATCTACTCAAAGTACACCCAGAAACCTTATAACTCTTTATTCCAAACTAGAGTAACTCGGCCATATTTCATAGCGGATAATCATTTTGGGCACATTCCGGTTAATTCCTTATTTTCACCAGGTGGCCTGAGAGCGGCAGTCCAGCAGTTGGTAGGGACTGTTATTGATGAATATTTTACAAAGATAGAGCTCCTATCTAGAGGACACTTGGCTGCTAAAACTGACTTTCCTTTTGCCTTTGGAGAGCGCGCAACGTTCCACTACGTCAACTGCGCTCCACAATGGACTGGTTTCAATGGCGGAAATTGGAATACTCTAGAAGTTGATCTGAGGAACCATATTCACGCTGCTGACTACGACACAGTCATTTATACTGGAACGTTTGGATTAACGCAGCTTAACAATGATATGGGTCGTCGAGTAGACATTTACTTACACACTGACAGGAATAATAATCCGGTGATGCCAGTCCCTCAGTTTTTCTACAAGGTTGTTTATGAACCCTCAGGTAAATTTGGTGTGGCCTTTGTTGGTATCAACAATCCATACTATACGGCAGCAGAAGCCCGCGAGATGTTCTTTTGTCAAGACGTGTGTAGAGGCAACAGTGATTTCTCGTGGTTATCTTGGCATCCTGATAACCCTAATGAAGGCTACACGTTCTGTTGCACTGTAGAAGACTTCAGGAGGACTGTCCCACATTTACCATCGTTTCAAGTTGATGGTCTTTTAACATGAACGAATAATATTTCTAGTTTGCTCTGTATGTATAAGTAAATAAATCATTTTAACAAAGAAATGTTTTCGCATTCTTAGGCTAAGCTACTATTCATCATCAGCCTATAGCAGTCCTGCTAGACAAAGGTCACTCCTCTCCTCTCCACGCCATTCAACTCGATTTTCGGCAACTCTCATCCAACTGCTGCGGCTGCTACCAACCTATTATTAAAATACGAATATTTCTAAACAGGAGAAAATATGATATTAGACATTATTACTTTTCGAGAAACATTATTTTTCACGTATGAATAATATATTGTACGGGGTTATTGGCCTGACATAAATATATGAATACGGTTACATGTTATCAGCATTGCCGATGGAGTGACAGTGTGTGACCTCAGGGTCTCACATGTACCTATATAAATATATAAGTAATATGTAATATAATAATAGTATAATATAATACAAGGTGGGCCAAAAGAAGTCATCCGATATTGTTTGGCTCTCATTTTTTTTCTAAATGAAAAACTTCGATTCTGTTTTTTGATTATGTTTATTTGAACCTTTAGAATTTTATTGGCCAAGTCGAGAAGATGATATCGGCCAAATGGGCGCCGTCACAATTGGTTGCCATACGGGCTTGTTTTATGGCATGTTTCATCACTTCGGCGAGAACTTCGGGCGACAGATTCTCGCACTCGTGTCGAATGTTGTCCTTGAGGGCTTCCAGGGTCTCGGGCTTGTTCACGTAAACACGGGACTTCAAAAAACCCCACAAAAAAAAGTCTGCAACGGTTAAATCGGGCGATCTTGCGGGCCAGTGTAAATCGCCAAAACGAGAGATGAGGCAACCCAGGAACGCCGCCTTCAGAATATCGGTTGTGGCTCGCGCAGTGTGTGCGGTTTCTCCGTCCTGTTGGAACCATATGTCCTCCAGTCCTAATTCGTCCAATTGCGGCAGAAAAAACTCGGTTAACATGGCCCTATAGCGCGCACCATCCACTGTTGTCGTTTGACCAGCGGCGTTCTCGAAAAAAAATGGCCGGATGACTCCTCCAGCGTGAACAGCGCACCATGCAGTCACTTTGAGCGGGTGTAATGGCTCCTCGTGCATTACTCGTGGATTTTCAGTGCCCCAGAAGCGATATTTTTGCTTGTTAACGAACCCGCTGAGGTGGAAATGAGCCTCATCGCTCATTATGATTTTGGTCGAAAAATCGTCCACTTCGTCCTCGAGATTGAGGATGGCTTGGGCGTAGGTTACACGCGTTCGGCGATCGACAGGCAGCAGCTGATGGACTGGACTTTATACGGGAACATGCATAGGTCTTTTACCAAAATTGGCCTTAGGGACGACCAGCTGATGGCTAATTGCGAGGCACGGCGTCTGGTCGATGTTTCCGGCGACAGCTCGACATCCTCGGCAACAGCGGCGATATTCTCGGCAGAACGGGTGCTCCGGGGCCGGCCTCTTGGCAACGTCTCGTGTGGTCCCATACTCTTCAAGGTTGGTGGCCAAACGGCGCAATGTTTGCGCAGTCGGTGTCGGACGACCGGGGAATCGGCGACGGAATTCGCGCTGCGCCAACACCACAGACGAATTGTTACGCAAAAAAATAGACACGATTATACCGCGTTCTTGGGGAGTGTATCGCTCCATGGCTTGTTCACTTGTATTCTACATCTGTCTAGTCCACAAATGTCAAAACAGATTTGACATTGGCCACCATTTGCAAAAATAAGAGCATAGAGTAATAGGGTGATTTCTTTTGGCCCACCTTGTATAATATTCTTAGTAGTAATATAATATTCTTTGTCGCTTAGCGTTCTTACAGAGCTTTTTTGCTCGTCTCCAAAGGGTCCAAGCGTGATGTTAAGTGGCCTTGAGGAAGGCTATTGCTGTCCTCAAGAATTGGGCTATCAAATCCGACTGGTAGTTCCAGAGATTAGCGCGTTCAAAGAAACAAACTCTTCAGCTTTATTATACTAATAATATCTATAGATTATTGTTTACCAGTCTGCTACTAGCTCATGCTCCTTTAGAATTCGATTAAAGGTGCTTTTTTTATTTTTTAAAGCTGGTTACTGACAAAACCACTAGTCTTTTTTAATTTCAGGGGAGTCGTAAAATGCGAGAATTAAGTCAGGAGATCAATTGAACGGTTATCCTTTTTGGCATCGCACGTCTTTTTTTGGTTTATTTACTTTTTTTTTTTTGTTGTTTTTAATGTAAGTTTGTTAGTTTTAAATGCTTATTTTTTACTATTTGTATTTCTTGTTTTTATTCTTAACACTGTTATAATAAGGGTACCTACTTAAGATATCACCGAAATTAATTATCCAGATTTCCTTATCGTGAATCTCACCTGCACCTCGTTGCAGACAGAGAATGATAGAGGACCTTGTCAATCACATGAATAAGCATAGTCAGTATAAAATGTTCCCACTGCTGGGACACAGGTCTTCCCTCTTCGAGAGGGAGTGGGCTCGTTCTTTCTAGGACATTCCGGTTTCCTCGCGATGTTTTCCTTCACCGTTTTGAACGCAGTACCCACAACCTACAACTCGTAAGTCGGGGCCGTTTCCACTGGGCACTATGCATATAATATTACCACTGCTGGGCTACAGGCACAGGCCTTTTCTCTAAGAGGGAACCTCATTAATAAATTAAGCGTAATTGCATAATACTTGTAGAAAAAGATGAATCAAAGGTTACTCAACGTCAAGTCGTATGTCCATCGTTAAGGTAAAGATAATGACCGATATAATAATAGCTAGTAATTAACTAATGTGATGCGTAGCTTTCTCCTTGCGTACCTATTTAAAGTTGAATTATAGGAGCACTTGACCAGTACCTTGTAGACCATTGGAAGGGCCAGTTTGATAATATTGTAACTGTGAATACAATCATTGTTCGGATAAAATGCAGGTTACACCGGTAAGTTTATAAAACATCTTGTTATCTATACAGGGTGGCAGGGACATCGAAGCGCAACCTTTTACCATGGATTGTACATGATAACGCCGCTTAGTTGAAATTATTGTGTGTTATTAAAAAAAAAAATTGCTGTTCCATACATTTTGACTGCGTAGGTATTGCACTTTTCTATGAAACAGCCGGTTTTTTTTTGAGAACCGACGAAACATTTCTACCCTAGTCGAATTTTTGAATCAGATAGAACTTTAGAATCATGAATGAATTCATGGGTTTCAGTTTGCACGTCGATGTCCCTGCCACCCTGTATTATTTAAGTATTTTTACATAATTAGATTTGTAGGTATCCTGTATTAAAATTTTAGCAATACTTATGTCCTGACGATTTCGTTTCGAATTTAAAACAATAACAATTTAATTATTGTAGAATTAAATACTGATAAACGGTAACATCTAAGTGCATACCTATTTGACCTTACTTATAAGGCAGGGACATATCCATAGTGATATTGTTATCAATGATATTGTTCTCGTTTGTAACAAAGCTCTTAACAACATCCTATGTCTTTCTTTTCAGATTTTAATTTGTTTGATAGTAATATCGGCAGTCCAAGCAACCTTGGTTAAAATGCCTAAACCGAAGTTTAACTTGAGGCATTCACAGCATTTAAAAAGTCCAGAAATACTAAAACATAAATCACCAGAAGAAAGACGTAAGTTCTTTTTATTTCCAAAGAGCTACATGAAGTACGTGATTTCATCAGAACCGATTTATAAAATTGCAACTCAGAAACGAAAGGTACATGGAACGAGGAAACCATTGATGAAGAAACTCAACCTGCATGATAACAAGAATTTTGTGGAAAATGAAACTGAACAGCCAATTTTTTTTTGTACAGAACCAATGTATGAAAAAGAAATTGCTATAACTCCTGAGATGGACACTGTTCTGGTCGGTGAAGAAATAAGCATAGAAGTCGTCGTTGTAGAAGACAAATCCGAAGAAAGTAATGAAAAACAAGATGATAATAGCGAAGAAGAGGATAAACTACAAAATGATTCTAATGAAATTAGAACGGCAACCGCCGATACTGAAAATAAGGAATATCCTAATTTAAAAGATCTTATATTCCCACCTACATTAAAGCCTATTGAAGTTAGCGCAGAAAACAAAAACATAGAAGCTTTCTCAGATGTTTCGAATATAACGAAAAATTATAAAGAAAACGAATCGCTAGATTGGATGGAATACATCTTTGTAGATCCAGCACATAAAGTTACGGAGAGTGACAAGATTAGCAGTGAAAAATCAGAAGAATACTTTACCACAGAATTTTATGAAGAGCCAGAAATCGTTCGGCAGAAAAGGTAATAGTTCTGTTTTAAAAATTTAAGCTTAATTTATGCTTTGTTTAGTGAGGAAGTCACGTACAGAGGTTCTTATTTCGTCACTCTTTTTACCATTGAAACGGTGTTTATCTTTGTGGAATTCGAACTTGTGAAAATAGTTTCCCTACCTATTAAATAAAGATGTCTGTAATTATGGTTTCGAATGTAAGTCAGAAATGAGACATGTAATAGAAAATACTATTTCAGAAAATAATATGGTGATCTCATTCTTCTTCTTAGCGTGTCGTGGGCAAAAAAGGCACGAAAAATTTAATATCATTTTTTAAATTTCTTTGGGCTAAAATTCAGCAACGTGGATACCATTATTTTATCCCATTTATGAGATGGAAAAGGTGTTAATTTGGTTTTATTTAATGATCTTTATGTTATTTTCAGGGGCAGCAACGTGATTGAAGAGGAAAATATTGCTTCCACAGTAGCAGGATATAAATACACCTGGAAAGATACGAGACTGAACAACGATGTGGCTTACAAAAATATTCATTCGTGAATAAAATATGAACTGGATTATTTAGGTCATTGGAATATTATTTGTCTTACCGGATATGAATATGATTTCACGTTGTCAATATGGCAAAAAATCCGTTAGATTTTGCATTAAAATGATGATAGTAGGTATTTTAGATAACAGCCACAGTAAACGAAATTGCGGCTTATTTCCGATCACATTTATATGATTGTTTGTATTACCTACCAGTTGTTTTATCATATTGCTCTTCTGCCATGAGCACTTGATGTTCATCATGACGACTGTATATTCTAAATAAAATAAAACTATTAATTAAAAAGTATAATTATTTATTAACGTTCACTACGAAAAAACTTACATTTATAGGCACCTAAAATGTACATACTTATCCTAGGTACAACGTAATGGCAAATAATCAATTCTCCACGTGTTTTTGTCACTTAATAATATCTCAATGATCACACTAGTGAGAACGAAATATAAATAAAATGTAACCTAAGGGCAAGACAGAAACATACCGGCTGGTAACTATCTTTCACACCAAAGCTAATGTACACATACAGATACAAATCGCTTACACGCTACGATTCTAATTGCACTCGCTTATGCTAACAGTTTTAAGGCAATACACGCAAACAGTCAAGAGACCTACGAATTACTTGAATATTTAACAAATACATGTAACGAAACAGAGTCAGAATCAGAACAAACACAACCACACAACAAAATTAGAATACAATCTATTATAATACCTACCTAATTTTAGCAAAGCGAGCATTCAGAACTAAATCCAAAATCCGTAGCGAGTAAACGACGTAGAATTACAAAGAATAGACGAAATCATTTATTTATTGTACTTGTAGATTGTGTCGAGACTGACTTCTAGTTCGGGTACACTGTCAATAGATGGCGCTATTTCTTGCTGAGTCTAAAGACATCATTTAGTGGCGCGTACGGTGTCCGCGTCGATATTGCGTTAAACGCATATGAGGCTTGTGCGTCTGCGCGGAGGATCACGACACCTGCACAGAAAATATTAGTTTAGTATTTTGCTTTAGAAGCAACAGTTTAGAAATGTACACGGTGTTGTATAAGTAACAATGAAATCGTTAGTAACAAAGAAGTAAAGAATGGAAGAAGAAAACGTATTGCGCCGACATCGAGTAACATGGGACAAGAACAGAATAGAATACTCTGTATTATGTACGGCTACAAATCAAGCTAGACATAACCAGTATAAACTGACTTCTGATTGTACGAAAAACCTATACAATGCGAGGTCAGCTAAAACTGGATATGCTTGATGTGTAGCCGTGTGTACACCATATGCATTACAGATATAAACGTAGCATTTTTAATATGTATGTACATAATGTAAAAGGGCAGAAAGAGCAAGAAGAAGGAGAGGAGGAGAGGAGGAGAGGTGATAGAAGTAATAAAGTAAGAAGCAAGAATTTCAACGGTGTAGAAGGGAGTTGGTTTTTTTCAAAGCCACAAAATACCAAAAATTATAATTAACTTTCCCAACTACGTTAAGAGGTAAGAAACTCTATATAAAATTAGGTAAAAAGTTAAGGCAAGGCTAAACAGTGCAAATTCAGTAGACTACATAATACTCATAAAGGATAAAACTGTAACAAATTATCCTTAACTACAATATGACGATGTAATACATAGAAAAAATAATGTTACAAAATAGAGATATGAATCAATGGTAAAGCAATTAGTTGTAATTGTGACTACTAATGATAATAATCACCAATTAAGTAATGATGAAAGTTTAAATGAACATGCAGAAACAAAAGCATGATTAGGTAATGGACGCACTTACAAATGGAACTTCTATATGACTTAAAATTAAACTAATCAAGATCATTAGCAATAGTTAACTGTTATACTAACGACTGAGTAAGGAATCTCAGGCATCAGGAAAATAGTAATCAGAAAGACGAATTTGTAAATGAAGTCAGTGTTTTAGCTCAGCCTGGGAGAAGCCCATGTCCAGCAGTGGACTGCGATAGGCTGAGTTGTTTGATGTCTTTTTCCCATCTAAAACACTAGGAAGTGGTGAAGGGCAATCAATTTCACGTTCGAAAAGTACTGATTCTCAGCCTTATTTTAGTAAATGGCTTTTGATTTTCATTTTGTAAATGTTACCCCTTACCAGAGCTATCCGTACCATCAACGAGCTTCTAACTCAGATCGATGTGTTTACATGTTGTTTGAGTGAATTCGCAAGGGTTACAATTACTACAAGCAAAATAATTCTTCATTTTTTATTTAATGTAAGTAAAATATATTTGTGTTTATGTTTGTACTATGTGATGTAAGTAAATATGTTAAGCTATGTTTTGTTGGTGCAAAAATTTAATAATGTTATTAGTTTTAATTTTTCTAATTTGTTTATATGTAAGTTTTGGTTGGGTTTGGTTTGGTTTGGTTGGGTTTGGTATAGGTTATTAGTTTAAGTTCTTAACTGTCGCATTGGGTTAAAACCTGTAATGATAGTTTAAGCTGTTATAAAAAATAAATAAATACTTTCGTAAACGTTTAGTGAAGATGCATTGTCCAGTAATTTTTTTCAATTAAAAAATGACTTGACAATGCAATACTTACATTAAGGTGCTCGTCTCTTCGGTATGTGTTAGGTGACTATGATTGATATGGTGCTAAGAACTAAGGTGACTGCTGTAGAATTCCAGAAAACGTCAAACATTTCTGTCCAATGAATTCTCCACTTCGTATCATCCGACCGAATCCTGAATCTACTGAGTCTACTGGTATGTTATTTTCATTGAACATTAAATCATAAATCTTAAAATAACATCGATTTTTTACATTTTTTTTTTTTTAACTAATACGTGAACAGTGTGTTAATCTGGCAACATTTAAAGAGTCAATCAAAAATACAATAAAATCTGTCTATTCTCAAAAAACAATAGTATATCTTTGGTTTTGTTTGACTGAATTTGTGACTTGTTTGGTTTAGTTTTTTTTTTTTTGAATTAATTTTTTATAATTATAATTTATAGTAAACAAATATTATACTAGGTACTTGTGCAAAGATTTATACCGAGTATAAATTATATATTTTTCGACTCATATACCAATACTATAGCCGCTGCCATAACAGAAGAATCAACCAGTCTATCAGATTCGGCCGGACCTCATGCATACTTTACCAAAGGCAGCGTGAAGCGACAGCGTGATACCGAGCCCTTGCAAAGCGAACAAGTGAGACACTTTCTACCTGAGGGGTTCACTTTCACTTTGATCTTGGTCTGCGGAGATAGCACGCCATAGTCGACGTCTTCGTACAAATCCTGTTTGAGGAGATTTTATGGCGTTAATAAAATAACAAGAAAGTAAGAGTGGATGGATGTTTATAGATGCACTCTCGTTTTTAATTGTGGTGGAAGCTACATACGTATTTTCTTTGATATTCAACTTTAAGGAATGTTGTAAGATTATTTAGAATTTTTGTAGAGGCATCAAATCGTTTTGTTAAGTTTTTTTCATCTGCCTAGCCTTTTCCCAACTATGTTGGAGTCGGCTTCTAGTCTAACTGGATGCAGCTAGATACAAAAATACCAGTATTTTACATGGAGCGACTGCCTATCTGACCTCCACAACCCAGTTACTGGGTAATACGAAACCCCTTGGTAGGACTGGTTGTCAGACTTTCGGGCTTCTGACTACCCGTAGCGACAGTCAAAGATCACGAATGGTAGCCGGGACCAACGGCTTAACGTGCTTTCCGAGGCACGGAATTTTTTTAAGTCTATTTGCTCATATAATTTAAATATTCCACACACTAACAAACTATATATTATTCAAAAATTTATTTTTTTCTTCTTTCTTTAACTTTTAATCGACTATTCCACGGAACAACTCATCTTAATACTTTTATTTATTTTTTTCTTCTTTCTTTAACTTTTAATCGACTATTCCACGGAACAACTCATCTTAATACTTTTAGCACCACTAACCAGTCAGTTCAGTGCAATAAAGTCAGTTCCACTAACTTTAAAGGGACGTTGAGCTTTAAATCTACCGTTACATACCTCAACCGTGTATCCAGCAGGGTTGTTAAGGCCGAGCTCTCTCAACGTGACGGCGACGTCCGAGGGCGTGCCGTCCGTGCGGCGGTTGACGAACGCCACCGCATATGAGTAGTACTGGCCCTGGATCGGCAGGATCGGACGTGACCAGATCTCGATACCTCGGTGCTGTGAATGCATAATAAGTCGGAGTTAATATGATGGAGGGTTGACAGCAGAAATTTCAATAAGTCATCATAATCCGAATCCAAACTCGGTGAGACTATGATTAGTAAAGCCGAATTCTTGTGATCACGTTCCCGCTCCATTATCAGGTTATGTTTTCTAATTTTGGCGGTTTCGTTAATTATTTTTGTAGCGTTTTAGACAACAATTGGGGCACCCCAACGTTAAATGTGTGTCTTGCCAAAAAAAAGTGTGCCTTGTTGTGAAAGTCAAAGCATCATGTGCCTAGCCTTTTCCCAACTATGATGGGGTCGGCTTCCAGTCTAACCGGATGCAGCTGAATACCAGCATTTTGTGAAAGTCAAAGCATTTATTTCAAATAGCACATAAAAGACACTTTTGAACGACACAATTTACAATATTGTAGTGATTCTAGTCACCCCTTCCAAAATTTAGTTTTTTTATGGAGAAGAATGGGCAAAAAACTCCACAGTTACTCTTTTAAAATGTTTAACAATATTTTGTACACATTAATTATATGGGAAGACGATGTCATCTAGATTAAAGTTATTATACCACAATAGGTAAACGATTTAAAAATTATTGTTGTGCACAAAGACGAATCCAGTAATGTAGTCACATGAAGAAACCTAGCAACAACTTCTCTGTTGCCTTGAGTACTTCAAAAATCTTACACATTTTGATTATCTTAGCCTAATTTACCTTGTATATCCTTCTGCCTTGAATTCCCAGTGGGTCTTGGTCGACTTCGATAATCTTCCTGTTCTGCAGGATCGCCTTATACTCTGGCCGTATGGTCCTCAAGTCCACGCTCATGAGTAGCGGTGCTGCCAGGATCGCCCAGATCGCGAACTGCGTCTTACTCTGCTCGTATGATAGGCCGAAGTTGCCAATAATCAACTGGAAATGGTAAAATTGCTAAGTTATACGAGTACTGGCGTAAAATGTGTAGGTACCTAAGTACAAGTTTGACCATCATTAAAGTGATATATCTAACAATATGGTGTAGCTTTTAAATATTGCTGTGTAAAAAATAGCTAGGGCTTCTTCTTTTTCTTATGATTGTACATATGCATTTATTGCAGCGTCAGAGGCGTTATTCAAATCCAAATCTGGGGCTATCATAACAGCTTGTATGTTACTGTAGTTTAATGCTTTCGAACTTTAATTAAGGTGAATTCAGAACATGGAACTGATTAGCAGGGATAGTAACATCTCCAGCAATTTATTGAATTACGAATGCCGCTGAATGCCGCCGAATGTATCTCTTGATAGTATGTACAAATTATTGGCGTTGGAAGCAAAGATGCAGTGTTTGATAAGTATTCTCACCATGTCAGGGTCATTCCAATGTCCAGGTCCGGCGTTGGGTACGATGACGTCCTGATGGTTTCCGTAGTAGTCTATGATAGACTCGACGGACGCCCACGAGTCTTGTATGTCGTCGAAGTTACGCCACAGGTTGCAATGGTCGATGATCGACGAGAAGTTCGGCTGGAAAAGTTAATTTGAAAGTGAAATTACATGGTGTCCATAAAATGTCTGGGGCACAGGTCTACGTAGTCTTAATTTACAAAGTAAAACAGGCCTGTCCTAGTATGAGAAAAAAGAGCAAGTTGGGGGAAAATATGAGTCACATTCACGAAAAATAACCGTCGCTGAGCATTTTGCTCGATCCTATGCGAGACAGAGCCCCAGCGCTAGTTTTCAACGACAGCCAGCGTAAAAACTACAGCTGCAACAACTTTAGATAGTCGTATCTAAAGTATTTAAATAAAATGTTTCTTAATAAATGCTCTTACTACACTTCTTCAAAATAGGGGCACCTAAAGTAGCTTGTATAATTTTTAGAATGTAGTTTAAGAATGTTCAGTTCGTTTGCATAATTTATTTCGCTACTGCTAACTGAATCGCATGAATGGGTAGAATGAACGCATTGTTACATCCTTCACACATATTAACGTTGTATATCTTTTTGCCTTGAGTCAGTTGCCACAGCAAGCGCCTTCATATTCAAAAGAGGCAATTTTGCGCTCGGGCAGAACAATTCTCTATTTACATTAGCGGCGTGCATGTTTACTTGTGTAGTGGATTGGAAGCGGAACTAACAGATAAAAGATGGCCTTGCTTATTGGGAGACGTTGACATTATAATGTGGTAAACTGAGACATAATTTCCATAGCCGTTACCAAATTATGCAAAATTTGTGAAGTTTGAAGAAGGCATGTGACTGATGAAGAGTGTGAAGTTATGAGTTTTATTTTTTTTCTACAAAAATACAAAAATAGATTAGCTAATGCATTGTACTGTCATAGCATAATTTCTAATAAACCTTTCAATTGTAAAGACGAAATCTTTCACTTCTTAAAAATCTAACTCAGCACGATCGCAGGCCCAAGAATTATAGGAGCTAAATAGATCCTCACCTGGATACCAGCATATATTTGGTAGACGGGCCAACTGCAAGAGTAGACCATCTGTCTGCCGGTGAGATTGAGCTGTCTTCCGAACTCAGGGTATCCGTAGTCCATGTCTGCAGGCAGGGCGTAGCATCCATCCAGTTTTACGTAGTCCACGCCCCACGCAGAAAAGGTTGCCGCATCTGGAGTAAAACATATTGTTCATTAGTGATGAAAAGGGTCAGGGTACGAAGAACATTGTTAAGGGTAAAACCCCTATCTGGATAGTGTCCTGCATCGTTGAATATTGTATGGAGTCCATTGTCTTCTTTCAATATAGCTACGCTTTTACTGCTGGAATTTGCAGGTTTATTTGCGTTGCAGCTCTATTAATTCTGTTTCCTTAAACTCTTTCAAGCTCTTAATCTCATTGTCTCATACCTACTGGCATTTCATTGGTTCAGAAAACATCAATTTTGTAGGAATAAACCGAACTGGTTTCATTCCGCTGTTTGTTTAATTACTTATGTTTTGAGTTCATAAAATGTTCGGCTCCTGTTTAATTTCGATATTTGCTTTTAAAAACATGCATAACCTGAACAATAAAATCAGTGAAAGGCTTCACGTTATAAGGACATATTTTTAAGTATTTTGGCTGCCGTATTATAGTGTTATTTACCAGAAGTTATGCGTTCGATAAAAATAATATTGTAATATTGTTGTTGTTATTATGATTGTTTTGTTATGTGCCGAAACCGAAATTCAAATCTCAAATTAATTGCAAATTCTGTAGAGAATTACTTCATTTAGCAATTCCCTACAGAATTTGCAAGAGAATTTATTGTTGTAACTGGCAATATTTAAGCAACTGTTGTCTTGCAACTATTACTTGGTTTCAAGGATAGTTTGTTAATTTATAATGATATGTTAAATCCTGTAATATTTGGGAGTGTCTCTTATATTGTATTACACAATAGGAATACTATTTAAAACACAAAATAGATTTTGATTTTGGATGCCCGATCACCGATCGTCCTGTGGAAAACAGAACTATTTTTTACTTAAAATAATATTCCCGAAGCAGTGTAATATATTGTTTTCTTTGCTTCAATGATGAATGAATGATATACGATTCATTGTTCTAACAATGAAGCAAAAATCCTAAAAGAAGAATTGCCAAGAATATTTATCAATCCACCGACAGATGGCGTTATAATATAATGTTACATATTTACATGCTCTCACGCAGGTTACTGCATGCTTTTATAATTCCCATTATGTACAGCTAGTTACGAAGTTAGAAACACAACTGACAGTAAAATAACGTAACTTATGCGTCATTTTGGATTTGTTCATGCGTGACTTACGCATGCGTGTGCGCATTTCAATCATACAGCTCTTTAGTTTGACAGTTAGAGTTAGGTGAACTGTAGATGATGTAAGTTTGATTGAGTGTTTTCGGTGGTGTTTTTGGTTGGATTGAAGTGTTACCGATGTACACATTAGTCTGTTTTGGGGTATTTTCCAGATTGTTTGGTTTGCTGGAAAATATACGCTTCATAGTATCTCTCTGTAGGCATGAATGTGACCCTGATTTATCGATATGTCCACGGACTCTTCTACTGAGATAAATCAGGGCACAAAAGTAAGAGCAGTGGTCCAGTGGTAACGGCCGCGATTTACGAGTTATAGATCGTTGGTTCGAACCCAGTCAGGCGCTTTACTTAGTGTAAATTATTTCATTACCACTGCTCTCAAAACGGCGAAGAAAAACATCATAAGGAAACCGGCATGTCCTCGAACCAACAATTCTAAGAAATGTGACATCTACTAACCCGCACTGAGCCCGCGTGGTGGATTACAGTCCACTCCCTCTCGAAGAGAGGAGGCCTGTATCCCAGTAGTGGGAACGTTAAAGGCTGATTTTGTAATCTACATTTTTGATGAAAGTTGCTGGCTTTTGTATAGCGGAAAGCCGAACTTGCATATTTTTCAACAACGTCCGTCTACAATATCCTTATCCGTAGGAACACTAGTGTGAATATACCGTACAAATTACTAATTAACCTTACATTTATTCATGGTTAGCCTATTAACGGTGTTCCTAGCCTAATTACTTCCAACCAATAAGCACGCGACATGTGCACGCAATACTCAACTTAATAGTGCAGTACAATTTAAATACACTGTCATAGGAAGTCGCGTGTACTTACTAGGAGAACTATAGAATCGGGATAATTCGGGCAGAAAGAAAAACGCGATGAAACCTTTGTAAATCTTGAATTGATGAAAGTTAAAATTAATGGATCAACGGTGAGCAGTGGTGGCCCGGTATCGGTGGTGGTATCGACCCCGACTTACGAGTTGTAGTTCGTGAGTTCGGACCCAGGCAGGCACTTTATTTTGTGGATTTCATTTCATCACCACTGCTCTCAAAACGTCACCGTTTTCAGGTAAACATCGTGAGGAAACCGACATGTCCTAGAACCAAAAAATTCAAAGACATTTGACATCCGCCAACCCGAGTGGTGGATTATGACCTACTGGAAACAATGTCTTAGAACCAGAAATTCGAAGACATGTGACATCTACCAACCCGCACTGGGGCCTCGTAGTTGATTACCTACAGCCCACTCCCTCACGAAGAGAGGAGGCCTGTGTCCCAGTAGTGGGAACATTATAGGCTGATTGTGCTATATTACCGAAGAATAATTAATTTGACTTGTGAGTTCTATCCTTATAGGAGCAGGAATTCAATCGAACGGTTTGAAAAATCTATACAGTATTACTAATAATAAAGCTGAAGAATTTCGTTTGTTTGAACACGCTAATCTTGGCATTTTATAGCCCAATTTTTGAGGAACGGTATAGGCTATTTAACATCACGCTAGGACACTTAGAAGCCGAGCAAACATAAAAAAGCAAGAAACGCGAAAACGACGTAATAGCGGGCGGGCGGGCGATGCGACGGGTGTGCGAACAAGGGTCGGGGAACATCACGCGGACGAGGTCTCTAGTCTCTCTCTCTCATTCATATTTTTGCATTTTGCTACATGCCTCTTTAGTGTTAGCATAATTATAAGTTACATAATTACATAACTAAAACAAAAATTAAAAAAAAAAAAATAATAATAATAATAAGTGATAAAGTATCTTGACTTGGCTCGCGAGGTTGTTGACATGTGGGATGTGGACTCGGCGATCATTGTGCCGATAGTCGTGACAGCCAATGGCTTGCACTCGTTGGGCAGCTGGATCAAGGGCTTGATTCAGAAAGCGGTACTTCTGGACACGGCTCGCATTGTCAGGAGGTTCCTCTCTCTGGAGCCCTGACCGCCGGTAGCTTGGACCCTGTTCCCGATACCGGTGGGCTACTATTTTTTATATTTTTAAATGTTTTTTTATTTTTTTGTTTATAAAAATATTTAAAAATATAATCTGTAAGTAAGTAAACGAATTAAAGAAATAATAGGTAAGTGATAAAAATTTTAATCTTCTTTTACCTTCTTATATTCAAAAGCAGTCACTACCCGCAGTTCCATTGTTCACATCATTTCACAAAGATGACTTTAATAACTGCACGAACAACAATTATCTTCATCTAAGGTATACTTTCTTTTTTCTTAATAACGCTTATACAACTATGTTTAAGTATTGCAATAAGAGCATTTCTTCAAAGTCTAAAATCTAAGTAGGTACCTACTGATAACTTACTTGAAGCATGTTTGATGCTTGTTCAAACTCAAACTCAAAGCATTTACCTAGTCAGCCTATAACGTTCCCACTGCTGGGACACAGACCTCCTCTCAGTGAGAGGGAGTGGGCGGGTTGGCTCAAACTCAAAGCCTTTAAGCATTTATTTCAAATAAAACAATTACTTTTGAACTGTCAAAGGGTCGGTCAGTCAGAAAGATGAAGCTAGGTGTTAAAAGCTAGTTCATAAAATAATATACAGGATCAAATTAAATTAGCTGGGGAAACTCGTGTTGTTACTAAAATTAAAAAAATTAAAACCAATCTGTTTTCTTTTGTTTTGCCGTGTTGAGATCGACACCCATCACGTCTGTGAAGTTTACACAATGAAAAACTGATTTTTAAACTGATATTTCAAGTAACTACACTAACTACGGTCGATGACCTCACAAAAAAAAATAGCCCATCACGTCCGCGGAGTTTCACTACCTAATTTAATGTAACCCCCTAGTTTCCATTATTTCGCCTGTTCTTACATAGGTATCCCGCATTTTCCGCGGACATAACCCATTTGCGCCATATACGGCGACCCTAACAAAGAGCTACAACACATAGTCGATCAGGAAGTCTCAAGAACTGTTGCAACACGCTATGTTGCGCAACACTTTTTTTTTGGCTGGTAAATCATCAGACTTTTACTGACTAAAACCCACCCGTGTTCCTTCAGTTGCCTGTGCCAGGAGCCACGGTATCTCTTTCGAACAACCCGCGGCCCTGGCAGATGTTGCGCAAACCTTATGATAGATACGAATGTTCAAAAGTTATACGACGTTCAAATACTTTTCCTAACATCCTATGAATTTATATCGGTATTATAAGTTGTATTAAGTCATTCGCGTTGGTACATCGAATACCTAATTTCGATATGTAGGCTAGTTGGGACATGGTATATTGTTGTGTCGTAAGTTATCGTATACCTATGTATTTTTAAGTAGTAAGATTACAAATGCGGTGTTAGTTTCTAGACTTGAAACTTTCAAGTCGTAAAAACTTTAGAATATATTCCTACTACATTTGAATGACATATAAATAGAGCTGTGTCGCAATAAGTTTCATGAGTGTCTCTCCGAAGCAATCTCCTGGCATTGACGAAGGAGTTATGGTCGGACTGTGAAATTTCTCATCTACTAATACACGGTTTGATTAGATTTTATTAAATTAAAGACCGCTTTGGCGATTGTTGCGAACATTTTACTCTAGGATAATTTAATTTAATTATCACTAGAACATTATACTCTCGGTAATTAATATTTCATTACTAGGTAAACCTATTCCTCTGATTATTAATATTAGTCTAGTAAATCCCATAATTTCGTAATAGCTGCTAGACGTCATTAAAACATACAAACGACTGACTGCGAGTGGTGGGCAATGGAAGAAACAGCATGGCAGCTTAGGGCAAATTTCACCAAACTTTTTTATCTTGAATATGTCTTATGCTGCTCATGGGTGTATGGAATCCCATACCGTGCTTCATCAAAGTCTAACTTTGTATTTTATATGCTACACTTATCATTAACTCCTACAAAATTTCTTTTTGTAAAGAAAACCCGGGTTCAGGAGATTTTCAAAAAAATCAAAATAACATACCTTACTTACTTTTTTACTATAAATTAAATTCCCTGTTCGACGCGTAATGTCGTAAAAAAAATTGAAAATAATTACTATAATATTTTGATCTTCATGCATGAGGATTTATGATACGACTTTTGATCATTCTCTTTTGAATTTTGACTGTTATTCCATACTAGAACTGTCAGACGTCAATTTTATTCCTTTCCTTTCCTTTTCCTTTCCTTCCTTTTTTTATTCCTTTTATTTTTTTCCATTTTTTTTTCCTCCGATTTTGTTCCGTATGAGCTCAATTGTCACTAATAAGACACAATTACTTTTACTATTGTCCACACTTAATAAACTTGCCTAACAGACGAGGCGTTAAACAGATAGGAAACACGGTGAACATCTACTTTTAAAAAAAAACTTTATTTTTGACGTGTACTAGTTTTTAAAACAGAAATAAATATCAATTACTATTTTAATTCTCACCATTGAATGAAGATGGCGGATGAAAAAGTTAAAAAAATATATATTAAAGGATATTTACCTCCGGCAAGATGGCCGACGACTCCAGGGTATCCCGCACAGGTGAAGTTGCCGTAGTCCTCGTAGATGCCGAATTTAAGACCCTTGCTGTGTACCTGGGAACAAAACAATAGCATCAATTAATATTACACATTCAAAGTCGCATATGACACGTTCAAAAAGTCGTGTAGAGAGCATATTAAACGCTGTCGCAGATATGCTAGAGGAGATTTCTTTAGAAATAAGCATCACCTTTGTACTTATTTTTCTGATCCTTTCTTCTTGTCTGTTTATATGAGTATACTGTAGATATTATAGCCTATTAGGTGCTTACTTACAATCTCCGGGTCCATTCAAAGTTATTGGCAATTTGGCTGACAAGCCAGGAGACAAGGCTAAAAATGTAGAACCATCTTCTAAGAATAAATAATTATTGAAGTAATAAGATAGACAGTGGTTTTATTTACGCATTCCGGTACTGAGAGCTCGCGAAGCTCTCACAGTAAACGGTTAAATAAATTAACTATTATATTATTATATAGACCATATCTTTTATCCTATGAAATAAAGATAAATACTTATACCGAAGCTAAGAAATAAATCATATGTCTGTATTACAATGCTAAATATCTATTACTCGTAGATCTATGGTCCTAGTTATATGATAGTGTAATAATAGTGTAATAGAGGATAGTAATCTGATTGAAGATATGTCAACGCTACAATGTGCATTAGGCACATTGTAGCGTGCGTCTTTGCGTGTGAACAAATATATTCCTTTTACTGTGATCTCTGATATACTATAGGTTCTCTATTTACAAGTCATGCATGAGGTTGAGAGTTCACAGTGTAGCAGGTCACAACAAACCTACAGCTTGTTAGAGTGCACAATTTTCCCAAGTTGACCTTAACAAAATCACGGGATGGTACCTAAGCCAATGGCCTTCTGCATATCTTTTTGTCCACAAAAAAGCACGGAACTTGAATCATTGAATCACCTAAACTTTTTACGAAATGTCCTCTTAAATCGACTGTAACATTCCTTTGTTTCTTATGTCTTCACATCACTGGTCTCAAACAGCTATAAAACAAATGACTGTAAAAAGATGCAATAAAACCTTAACTTTTTGCTTGAAGCAAAAAACTTTAGCAGTGCGAGCATGCCTTAATTCTTACATTGTTTGATAATTTGTTTTATTGTTACGAAATCACTTGCAAAAACTTTAATCATTATGTAGATTGTAGGAGATCACGGGTCGTTATTATGAACGAGTCATTCACTCCTAGACCACAAGGCTAAGTAACTATAACATTTTATTCGATATACCTACTCGTAGTTAACGATTATTTTCGTGGGAGATTGATCGATTCTATAGAACGTTGTGGCGGTTCAAGGGCAAAATATAAAGATATTATGATACGTAAAGCCTTTATTCTACGTGCATTCTTTTGTGTTGGTTGTGCCTATTGTGTAACAGAGCCTTATGCTTTGACAAATACTACAGCATAGATCACTTGCTTTGTACTACCACTAGCTGTTATAATACATTTTTGTTAATAATTAAAGTAAGTCTGTAACTTTTTGGAAATAAATAAATTATTATTTATTATTATTATTAATACTTGTAAGGCAAGCTTTCGGAATTCTTGATAGCTTTGTAAAAGCCATTCTTTGTTAACAACTATTAAAGAATCAAACCGAATTAACCGGCACCCTAATTACGGAACACACTATCAATCTCAATCTGAATCATTTGAAGGCTATTGCTAATCCATTGCTTCATATGTTCGAAAAATGTGTCTGCTCAACAACGTAAATAACGCAATGTATGTTGTTGAACTGTCAAAATTGAAAGCCGTTCCTACTGTTAGTGTGTTACGCAATTACCCCGCGGGTCGCTTCAAAAATACTATGTTTGGCCAATAGTGACATAATTGTTGAAGATTATGCCAAATACGTCTATCACTATTTTGAATAATAATTATTTAATTAATTAATAGGTACGGTCGTCAAATGAGATAAGTAACCAGGGTCGTCGGATACAGTTGAAGTTTATTAAGAAACCGATGGATGTTTTCGAATAAAATTTAATTTTGTTAATAGAACAAAAACAGTTCATCTATTTAAGCTTTAAGCCATTGTAAGATCTTTACACATTATGGAATGCAAATAAAGATATCAATATAAGGACAGTTCCAGCAACGAAATGCTCCTTCAAAAAGTTTGTCACTTCTAACCGACAACGTTAAAATATCTAACTACGTATGTTCTTTAAGAACTGCCTATTTGCTCTTGTTGAGAGCTCACTCTGAGATACCAAAGATCTTATGTGTGTTGTAAAACGTAAATGGCAACTATAGTATTTATAGTAACATTGTTCACAAATCTATAAACAAGTTACTTGCGACATTCGTCAGACTACTACATTAAATGCAGAAGTACTCAGATAATGTATCACCATTTCAAAAGCCGGTTAGTTTCAATAGTTTGTAAACTGCCAGTTCAAGGGTCAGCAACGTTTCCATTTAACTGTGAATGCATTTACAAAGTTAAATGTTCTCTAATAACTATGTATCAAACAAAAACAAAAGAAGGGACCTTGAACTTTTTACAAAAGAAGTGTTATTACGTTCTGTCCTCCAAAATATATATTATAGTAATTAGATAAATGCTTCATAATTATAAATGACATTTGCGGCATGCCAGTTACATTGTTAATTACATAAAACACAAAACACATACAGACGGTTTGAATATACTTTTGAAAAGAATACGTTTTTAAATCATGGGCACACATACTCTCTGAGTAGTAGTACTATGTATGTATACAAACATAGGTACACATAGGTAACATAACAGAGGGCATCTCAGTCTCAATCTTTCAAAAATACCTCTAATTTCCCTACATTTATGACAAGTTTTTGACGCTGATTGTCGCTGAGATGAGATTGCGACTAGATTTTGAACGTTTTTAATTACGGGTATTACCTTCTGGTAGGTAACATACGTGCTGGCAATAAGTTGTTCAACTTATAGTAATTTTCTTGCATAATTATCAGAAGCCCGAAAGTCTGACAACCAGTCTTATCAAATATGCTTCTAATGGGGAAAAAGGTGTGTAAGGATTTGGTTAAGTGGCGATCTATTCTCTCTGCTATTTGATAGATAACTTTTGTTTAGCAAGGAAAAATACTTTATTATTAGGGTGAAACATTTTTCTCATTTACTGTACTAAGTGAAAAAGCACAAAAAAAAAGATATTAAATTAATCGTATCGGGGGCGTCGGCCACAGGTGCGTCAACCACTGGGGGCCTAAGCCACGGACCCGTAAATTACTGGCATTCAGCTGCATCCGGTTAGACTAGAAGCCGACCCCAACATAGTTGGGAAAAAAAGGCTAGGCAGATGATGATGGTCCGTAAACTTTTTCGATTTTACAAAGCTACAAGTTAACTTAGTTCAATATTACAGGAATTTAAATCTATGGTAGGAAGGTATAAAGGACTACGTGACAGAAAGTAGTTGTACATAGGCAATGTCAAAAGAAAGTAAACAATACAAACATACAATTACAAACATAAACATTACAATACTCTATCATAAAGAAAATCTACGCACAACAACTTTCTAGCGAAACTGCCTCTCTGCTACAATATTCACTTTCCTTATATGCATAACGTACATACTTCATGTAAATTCAAGTTTCTTCTCACAAAATATATAACTACCAATTACTATGGTCGTTAAAAAGATACGGGATTCTAAATATGATCTTGTTTTCAAAGATGTAGGGCAAAGTTCAGGCTATATACTTCAGAGCTTTATTTTAGATTTGACAGATTACTCAGCGATCTAGCCAGGAGAGCAGCGATTGTAAGTCCCTCATGTACCACTAAACCATTGTGTCTAAATAAATTATATTAATATTCATATTAGCTTTGTAATGCTTGCTTAAAATAAAGGGTGGCAGAGACGCCGCAACTGGTTACCATTGATTCAGTACATGATTCTGAACCACCATGCGTTGAAATTTTTCGTCGGTTAAAAAAAATTAGCTCTTCCATACATTTTGACTGCGTAGGAACGTATTGCACATATGAAACGACAGATTCTTTTTATATTCCACTAAATATTTCTACGCTATGGGGGTCAACAATCATGTGCTGAATTCATGGTTGCAGTTTGGGCGTCGATGTTCCTGCCACCCTGTATACTTACAGCATCTATGTACACACGGCTACACATCAAGCTATACATAACCAGTATAAGCTGACTTCTAATTGTACGAAAAACCTATACAATGCGAGGTCAGCTAAAACTGGAAATGTATAGCTTGATGTGTAGACGTATATACCAACATAATGTTAGGCTAGAACTAATGCCAAAGTTGAATAATATTGTAAAACTTTTACTTTCAAGTTGTTACAAAAACTATAAATAATCTATACTTTTACCATGAACTCGTCACATTAAATGAACATTTAGTGCTAATGAGGTAAATATTTCATAAGAAACTATAAATTTTAATGACTTTTTTAAGGTTGTCTTTAAAAGATCGCTTTTAGCGTTAAGACCGCCCATTGTGTCACCCTTTGCAAATTTTCTACATTTACTCGTATATTTGTAATTTATATGATGTATATAATAAAGTGTATTCTATTCTATGACTACATAATTTATATAAATTACCAATGATTAAGAATTAATTATTATAGGTGTAGCGGTATCTACAACGCCACATGCGAACAACGCGTCATACTGACGTCACGCAAATCCTGCATCTCGCAAGCAAAGTTTACCGCGTAATTAGCATAGATACAATTTCCCAACATCAGTCGTTGGGCAATTCCCCGCCAGACACAACACCCGTCTGGTCGGAGGATCCTCACGTTTCTATAGAGTATAAGTGAACTTTACACCCTGTTCCTCATACCTCTATATAGGAATTATTATTATTATGAATATAGAATATTAATTATATAGAAATATAGAAATTTACCTGCAGAGGTATAGTTTGAAAACCTATTAAAACGCATGCTTTCCTAGATTGTAAAACCGCAACTAAAATATAATTCAGACTACAAAGTACACACTGTCTCATCATAAATCACATGTTTTTATACACGATGATGCTTCACAAAGAACGGCTATGTGATCACAGCTGAACATTTGTACTTGTTACAAAGATGACATGTATGGTAGTTAGTTGAGTATGTCGCGTCGTGCTTGCAGGCCTATTACGCAAACCCGTGGGAAAGCCTCCGGTGACTCCGTTTCGAAACATACGATGTGCCACTGTACAGAACCTATAATAGCTTCCTTTATCTTCCCCGCCTAGATTTCGTAGAATACCTCTACTATTGATTCTAGGAAAGAAAATCTACAGAATTCTTTTGATAATGATAAGATGAGAACGTTTTTATTCTTATAGCGGTTATTGGAGGAGGCTTATGTCAAGCAGTGTCGTCATTCAGCTTATTAATGATGTTGAATTATTATTTCCTTTATTATATAAATTATATTTTTAAATATTAGCATATAAAAGATATAAAAACATTTAAAAATATAAAAAATAAATAAAATATAAATTATTATTTCCTTTATTTCATTTAAATACCTACAAATTACATTTTTAAATATTTTTATAAACAAAAAGATAAAAAAACATTTAAAAATATAAAAAATAGTAGCCCACCGGTATCGGGAACAGGGTCCAAGCTACCGGCGGTCAGGGCTCCAGAGAGAGGAACCTTCTGACAATGCGAGCCGTGTCCAGAAGTACCGCTTTCTGAATCAAGCCCTTGATCCAGCTGCCCAACGAGAGCCTCCTCAGGTGTTGGTCGAGGCTCTTGGCTATTAAGCCATTGGCTGTCACGACTATCGGCACAATGATCGCTGAGTCCACATCCCACATGTCGACAACCTCGCGAGCCAAGTCAAGATACGTCAATAAATTATTATTTATTATTATCGTATCGAACATACTCGTAGCAAACCTACGATGGTAAGCCTATGACTGATGATTTTATTAAACCTCTATTCCGTGTCAAATTTTAATGAATGTAAATGCGACTATAAACTATACTATGTCCACTAGGTTAACCGTTTTTTGACAGGTCTAACTAGTGAACAACTATATTTATTTTGTCAAAACTGATACAGGTACGGTATTATAAAGTCTGTAAGAAGTCATAAACAAGATAATTCAATAAGATAAGGCAGTTTATTTTTTATTTTATTACGCATTTTAAAGTTAACTTTTACGTAATCCAGAATGTGTACGTTCTAAGACAGCTGTCAAAAAACGGTTAATCTTATGAACAGGGTATAGTCGGTATACATAATGACTGCTTTAAAAACTGCATTTATTTGATGTTAAAAATATCTGTAAGACCTAAGATAATGTCGTGCACACATGTTTTTGTCGTGAAAATCTACGGTTTATTCGCCGAGTGCACGGTCGTCAGTGTTATATGGATCACTATGGAAGTTTGTTTACAGACACGTTTTTTCTACGGCGCGGTTTATACCGTAATGAAACCGTGCCGTGAACAAGGAGCGTAACTCAATAACGAAGATAATATTAAAGGCTAAATAAATTTATGGCGAGAGATAACGTCAACATCTCGATACTCACAACTCGATTGAACAGCCGAATCGAGTTCTCATAGTGACAATATAAAGTCGAGTGGGGGATTGGGACAGGTCGGTAGGCCGCTAGACTCGTTAGGCGGTTAGGCCTCGGCCGATAATCGCTAACATTATTTATTGCTTCCTCTGAGCAAACAACCTGTATATTTGCAATACATCTCGATCTGCTTGGAGTTAGGCAAAAGTTTGATCTAATTTGCATGCAACAAATTTAGCTGCGAGTATACAAGTATTTTTGCTGATATACATCTTCCTAATATCATCATCGTCATTATTTCAGCCGAAAGACGTCCACTGCTGGACATAGGCCACTCCGAACCATCGCTTCTTTGACCAATTCTGTGTTAATATAGGTTCTTCCTAATATAGGTAGTTCGAAATGAGCTGGTCTGGTGATTCACAAAAGTAGTCTGTAGAATAATTATTTTATTTAACGACCAAAAAATAAAGTGTATCGCACAAAATTATCAATGTCAGTAAAAAAGTCATAAAGCTTTTTGTAAGCTCTAATTTTAGTCATAGACAATGAGTCAAAATATTGCTCTGTATAGTACCTATAAATATAAGGTATTGCAGTTTTTTGCCGGCCCCAGCAACATTGGGGTATAAAAATTACAAAATAAACAATGATTAGATTTGAATAAAAAAACGGCGACTACTGTCGACCATTTCCAACATCCGGTCATTATACATACAAAACTAATGTATTCCCATTCCAAAGGAATCTATCTCGAAAACTTTTAATCCAATTTAAAAAGGTCACAGTATTGTCTTGTTGCGAACTCTTTTGTTTTAGATCTGACACGCAGCGAAGGCGTGGGAACCATCTGATCCTACGACGAAGGTCTTAAGATAAGTCGCGAGATAATACAGGTATGTGTACCTAACGTATCAGTTATTCTATGTCTGTATTGTTGGCCGGTTCACATAAATGTAAGGGCTTTTCTTACAACACTATTGTAATAACGAGATTGCAAATGCAGTAAAAAGTTGCAGGCAAATGTTTGGGATACCTCAGTTTTATTGTTATGATTGACCTTATATTTCCCTTGTTTGTGAGTACTCTGGTTTCTTCTGCCCAAATTCGTATGACCTGTTCGTTGACGAAACCCGAAATGACGAAAATACGTTGCCGTAAAAGGGATTCCATTTTTGGTGTGTGGTGATAAAGTTGTGTGACGTATGTGGGGCAGTAATATGTATATTTCTGACTGATAATGGTCGCTCCATTTCAACATGTAGATGTTGTAAGGAGACTGAAGAGTAACATCAGCCTGTTATATACTATTTATATCTGTTATATTCCTTTTTACCATGTGGAAGTTTTCAAACAGTTTTATGCTGCCAGGTTTCGTAAAACTGAGCTTTCACGGATTGCTCGTAGGTACAGTAAAATTTAGGATCTATGCAGTGTTTATAGTATATTTTTTGAAGTATATTATCACGTCACGTAAGCCCTAAAAGGGCAGAGTAGTAAGTACTAAACCAACCGGTCTATTCTGTAATCAAATCCCACCGTGAACATTTAGGTGAAGTGAGCTCTTGAAGTTGTTGAATAGCAATATCATCCCACTTGACGTTTAAAAATTAACAGCTCACTTGAAAGTTCGAACTCACTTCACCTAAGTTCACGGTGATATTTTTACAGATCAATAGCATAACTGATCGTGGCCATCTTCTTTTTTGGGTTGCGGACATGACGGACCAAAAGAACACGAAAGAAAGAAAGAGTTTGGCATGAGGAAAGGCCTGCGCCTGATGACGGAGACCATCACGGGACACTGCTCACTAAACAAACACTTCCATACGATACGCATAATGGACAGCCCCCTATGCAGAGCCTGATGGAACCGGCGCGCATGTGCTCGTTGAGTGCACAGGCGTCACCCAGATTAGGTCGGAAACCCTCGGGACACCCAGATATTACACAGATGTTCTCAACAGAGCAGGAGACGTAATAAGCTTCTGGAGGGAGGTGGGCTGGTTGGAATAACCACCGACGGCCGCCATGGCCCACGTACAATGGTCCACTTGAAGGACTAAGTGCGGAAACCAAACCCGTAACATAGAAGAGTTTGGCATGAAAGAGAAAACTCAAGAAGCATGCAAAATCTTTTATGTATTACTAATAATAAAGCTGAAGAGTTTATTTGTTTTTTTTTTTGTTTGTTTGAATGTGCTAATCTCTAGAACTAAAAAAATCTTTTTGTATTTGATAGCCCAATTCTTGAATAAAGCTATAGGCTATATAACATCACGATAGGACCCTTAAGGCCGAGCAAAAATTAAGAGAAGTCAGAAAGAACGTTAAACGAAAACGAAGATGACTTCGTTTGTTGAACCGGGACAGGCGATGCGATGCGACGGGGTGGGTCGGGAAAACTGTTTGTGAACACGGAATTCAGAACAAAAGATCAAAGTCATTAGTCAATTGATAGTATTCGGTAATACCTACAGCATTCAGCATACATTATGTACGTAGAAACTGCACGTTATGTATTGTCATAACAATTGGTGTTATGACAAGAAAATTACCGTGACCTCTCTATGTATACTATTAAAAAGTAATTGACTCAGTTTGAAAAGGTTAAACTATTACGATGTGGGTACCTTGGTAGCTACAAAAAGTGTGGGTAGGTAGTTAATATAGTTGAGTAAGCTTTTGTACCTCGACAAGCTTTTATGAGATCATTAACTAATTATGATTTTGAAGGGTTTTATAAAGAGTCCACTGCTCAAAGCTCGCTCGAGTGCGCAAACTGGCTTTGACTTAATTGATTGGTGAACATTTTGGAAGTCATGACGCATTATATGCTTGACATACTTTACTACAATTTGGAGCTAGTAATAGAACAAAACTAACGAGCAATAGAGTAGAATGTCTGCTGTGGCCACAAGATAATTGGACCATTTACTGTAGTGAATGAACGAATAAATCTATGTTTACGAATAAATCGAATTCGTACTTTTACATACTTAAAGCACATAATATTATGCACAAACTTTTAAAAACAATATAATATATGTATACGAAACTTCATAAAGAATATTTTTATGTGTAAGTATTTCTGATGATTTTTTTTTTTGTGTATTCTGTGGAAAATGTTGTTGGTTACACATTTGGCTGTATGTTTTTGTGTTATCATCCTACAAAATATAATCTGTCTCTTTTTGTTATCCCTATTAAATAACATAATAATAAAAACAAAATAAAACGCGGAAATGTAAAAGAGGTAACAATACTCACACAAAATGACATCTGTCAGTCAAGACCGTGTGTCGGATGCGCCTGCGCTTGCGGCAGTGTCAAGGTCACGAGTACATCACCCGCAAAACGTTGACGCATGAGCGACAGTACAATGTTATGTATTGTGTTATGATATGACACTAACTACTCTGCAATTTATCTGGGCTTCAGGAATATTTAATAGACTGAACCATTTTTCTCCAAAATGGATGACTACGTATTTATGTTTCGGTGAATTTCATATCTATGAAGAATTGGCTAGTTGACAATTTTTTTTTTATTATTTAAATTGAAGCTTTTTTACCTCACCAATAGCACCAAGCTATTGGTGAGGTAAAAAAGCTTCAATTATAACCAGTTTTTTAATATCTTCGGAAATTAAAAAGATATAAGCGTTCAAAACTCTCAATTAGACAGAGCGGGAAATACTGAATTGTGACATCATAGTTCAGTATCGCCATATAAATTACATACAAAACTTCGTTTTGCGAGAAAGAGATAGAGAAAAAGCTTTTATAAGGTATAAGTTTTTTATTTTTCGACCGATTTAAAATTTGATTTCGAATTCTGTTATCGTATCACGCATGTGAATATATTATCTACTAGAATATATAGTAGGTATTCAATATCATACAACTACCCAATTGATATGACCTATTGCCGGGCATAATACCCATTACATTTTTTATAGTTTTTTTTTCATCCTATATTGCCTTGTAACATAAGCGTAATTAGACTATAACGTTCCCACTGCTGGGACACAGGCCTCCTCTCTGTGAGAGGGAGTGGGCCGTAATCCACCACACGGGCCCAGTGCTGGTAATATGTCACATGTCTTCGAACTATTGGTTCTAGGACATGAGTGTTTCCTCACGACTTCCTTCACTGTTTTGAGAGCAGTGGTGATGAAATAATTTACACAAAGTCAAGCGCCTGTCAGGGTTCAAACCTACGACCTACAACTGATAAGTAGCGGTCGTTACCACCCGACTACCACCACTCCCAACACTGCTGCTGTTGCTGCTTGTAACATATATCTCAATATTTGAATTTAGTAAATGACGACTGCTTAATGGGGTTACCGTAAACAAGAGTAAAGCAGATCCATCTAGATTGGATTATAATATGGAGTGAATCCCTGGAGCTAGACTAAGCGCTAATCCTTACAAAGTTGGTAAAAGACGAATCTGGCGATGATACCTCCATGACGCCGAATGGCCGTAACTAACGAGTGATCCATGACACGATTTCGTATAAAATGACAGTGTGGTGAACAAATTCGTTTCGCCAAAGGGTAATGTGTTCTCAACGAGGTGAAGCTTTGTTCGTCAATGTAGAACATAATTCATTTGGACATTAATTGATTATGAACTGGTACGCATTATAAAAGTGTTGAAGTGTATTTATGACAAAATTACAGATGCGTGCACGCTTTTTCTTGTATGCATAATATAGTGAATAATTGAACAAGAATTTGGAGTGTTAGTTATAATTCTTAGGGGGCTTGTGGCTAAGTAATAACAGCCGCACGATTCGATCGATCAGGTTAAGCTACGCTTGCCGCAGTTGGTCCGTGGATGGATGACCATCTTTACATACCAAGACCCCTCCGTGCCTCGGAAAGCACGTTAAGCCGTTGGTCCCGGCTGTCATTCGAGGATCTATGACAGTCGTTACGGGTCGTCAGAAGCCCGAAAGTCTGATAACCAATCTTGCCAAGGGGTATCGTATTACCCAGTAACTGGTTTGTGGAGGTCAGATAGGCAGTCGCTCCATGTAAAATGCTGGTATTCAGCTGCATCCGGTTAGACTGGAAGCCGACCCCAACATAATTGGGAAAAGGCCAGGCAGATGATGAGTTATAATTCTTAGAAACTGAATGAATACAAGGAACGAGAAATACAATTACAATTACCTAAATTAAAAAATAAAAAACCTTTGCCGTCAGTTTTAATTTGAGTTTAAAACAAAGATATCAAGAAATGCCGCCAAAGAATAAAAAAAACTTATTCAATCTCACAGAGATCGTCTTTCATCCAAATCGAACAATTTCCTATCCAATGAAAGCGTGAAGATTCCGCAATGGAAAAAACGATTGAAAAGCGAGTCTGTTTCCGTGTTTACGCACACCGTGCAATTGCCTGTTAATTGGCGTGCACTTGGCCCAGATATTGGCGAGTTGGGCGTTGGCCGTTTTTTACACTTTTACCGCGACCTTCAGGGCAGACATTCGGTGGTTTTTCTCACGGTGAGCGATGCGACGACATTGAACCGAATCTGTAACGCGCTCTCATACAAAATTATCTGATTTATGTATGAACTTTAGTTTTACGTGAAGTGATTTTTTTAGGTGAGTATCATTTTTAGCTGGACAAAATAAAATGTTATGTTCTTTCTTTGTGCCACTTTTGTTTTATTTTTGCCAATGTCAATAGGTAAGTAGCGCATACAACCACATACAATTTGTATAGACAACTCATTACACTCAAAATGTACACCCACCGTAAAATCGAACATTAAATCTTTGTATACCGTGTACAGCGCCTATTCTGAACAGCTCATGGGCAATCAGAGGTTATTTTGGCAACTCAAGGCAGTCTATTTTTGCCCACTAACCAAGATCAATGTGATCAGCGCTCAAATCGGGTAAACTGGAGCAAGGCCATGAGAATTACTTGTGGTTTTACTGATCATCAGTTGTTTGTAAATTGTTGTGAACGTTCACAACTTTTGGAGTAAACTGTAGCTAAAAGTCAGGGTGAATTCAATAAACATTGTTTATGTTGATAATAATGTAGCGTTAACGGTCCATTATTGCAACATACCACAAAGACTAGGTTGCAGAAGAGATTTTAGTCCGAAGACAAGCAATGACCACAATGATCAGTGATAATGAAAATACAGCAAACATAAGCCCGAAACATGTAGAAGACGGGCCTACGCTCATATAGAATATACCCACTTTATTGGATTGACTTTGATAAAAATAAACATTCTACATTTAGACAGAGTGTTATGCTTGGTGAGGCAGATCTTGGTAAAATCCTGCCAAGACATGTTAGATTGTGTAAACGTTTGAAATTAATATTTGAAATTAATCTTAAATGTAAACATCTCTTGCAAATAACAACTGATATAATCGTATCAACATAAAGAAGAAAGCCAGAAGTGGAATAGAATGCATAATTTGAAGTAAAAAATATTATTATTGTTATGAACATCATTTACGTCAAGATTAAGTATAAGAATAAAACGTAACGTAGCAAAAACGACCATATACTTATAGTTTTAAAGCGATTAATAATAATTACAGCAGTTAAATAAAATTACAGAGCTTGTAACGAAAACTGAATTTTCATCAAAACAAATATTTATTTTGACGTTATAATTAAAAAACTATGGAGCAGGATCATTGGATTATGATTAAAACTAACGAGATGCTGCTGTAGATTTGAAGTAGAGCATTCTTTAAAAGTATCTCATTGAGAAGCCGCAAAACATTGTAAAGATTACTACTACCACGAAAGTCCATTACCCCATCAATTTCAGGAAGCTGGCAGCCCAATTAGGTTATTAAATTTCCAGACCTAACCTAACCTAGTTTGTCAGAATCACAAAGAAAGTTGAAGCCACAACGCAATTTGCAGCCTACCATCCGTAACTTTGTAAGTCTCGTCTAGAAAACGATTCGATGGCATCACGGACGATTTGGTTGAAGGAAAGCAGGTTAAGAGGCCTAGATCTTACTCTTGGATACAATCTTCATGGCGTTTTGTAGGCAGAATCCGTGATATGACGATTGTAATAATAGTGCGTGGCATTTTATTCTGTACCGTCTCCACATAAGAGGGTTAATAGCGTAAAATTATGGATGATAGGAACCTATCAAGGAAGAGATGACTGATGCAGGGGAAGTGCAAGCAAATGTTAAATGCTAAGAGAAAGCTCAGTTTTGTTACATCTGTGTTGCACATGTGATGTTTAAAACAATAATTAAATTTTATGCAACGAAAGTCTTAAATAAGTTGATATATTATAGTATTATGTAAAATACTGATCGTATCTACTAGAGATAGGTATGAGTTTGTCTAAGGAAACGCCAACTATGGTCATTTTGGGCACGCCACAATTGCGGCGATAAGTCCCCTATTTGAGGAGTGGCTGGAGAGGCGCCACGGCGCCCTCACCTTCCGCCTGACGCAGGTTCTCACCGGACACGTTTGTTTCGGGAGGTTCCAGTTCAGGATAAGGCAGAAGGAAACGCCAGGGTGTCACCACTGTATGGATCGCCCGGAGGACACGGTGGAGCATACGGTGGAGGTCTGCCTGGCTTGGGCGGAGCACCGCCGTGTCCTCGAGGCGGCGATCGGCGGCGGCGATCTCTCGCGTCCGGCCCTGGTCCAGGCCATGGTATGAAGCGAGAGTGCATGGGAAGACGTCACCTCCTTCTGCAAAGCAGTAATGCTCGCAAAGGAGGAGGCGGAGCGCGTGAGGGAGAGGCAATATCTGCGCCCTCACGCCCCTAGTCACCGCAGAAGACGCCCTGGACGTCGGGAGTCACCAGCCGACTCCCGGCCACCGTAGGCGTGGGCTTGCGGGCGGCGAGCAATGGGCAGCTCGCCGCCCGGCAAGGACCCGGCCCGGGTCGACGGCGCGTTGTGTTCCATGCGTGCCTCAAAGAGATGGCAGTACGAACTGACGGGCTCCACTAGGGCTGATGCCTGCCAGGGCCGTGGGTTGTTCGAAAGAGATACCGTGGCCCCTGGCATAGGCAACTGAAGGAACACGGGTGGGTTTTAGTAAGAAAAAGTCTGACACGCCCTCCCGCTCCGCCCAGAGCGGGAGAAGTCATATGATGATTTCCCACCCAGAAAAAAAAAACTCTGGTCATTTGAATATCGGTAAAAGATAAAAATTTGTTGAAGACAAGACTGCGTATAAAGTATTTATGTTTTTTAATTACGTATTTGCCAACCAACCAATGTGAAAATTATTTTTTTTACAACACTGCTCTCAAAAATGGTACAGGAAAACATCGTGAGGAAACCGGCATGTCCAAGAACCAAAAAATTGAAGACTTGTGACATCTGCCAATCCGCACTGGGCCCGCATCGTGGATTATGGCCCACTCCTACTCACCGAGGAGGCCTGTATCCCAGCAGTGGGAACATTATAGGCTGATTATGCCAACCAATCTCCAGAGAGGATAAGAAGCACCCAAAAAGCAGCATCAAGATTAAAGAGATTTTTGATACCTAATAAACGACGATGAAAACTTAACACTTCACAGAACGGCACCATTTCCTATAAAACTAGGTACCAAATTGTATGGCTCAAACTATGGGAACCGATTCGACAGAAACCAATGAATTCGCACATATTTTAGCGTTAAATGCTATTGTGTACCGAACGTCAACCTGTGACGAGGAAGTCGTGGAATAGATATGTACCGAAACGAGGAAATTGTTAAAAAACGATAAACCGTTTATAACCGCGGGAAACGATGAGCTCTTAAAACGTTTAACGTCTTTTAACTTTAAAACGAAAAAGTAATCAGACTAAATGTTACAATTAGAACCCACATAACGAAAGTAATCGTGTGAATGTAATGACGTGAGTTATTAAAGTGAGTGTTACAATTATTTAATGAAGATAATAATTGTGATTACTTTAAGATATTGAAACTGGTAACAAAATGCAGTACCTGTAACTCTTTCTTGTAATTACTTACTGGCAAAGAGACATCGATCCCCAAAACATGGAACAGTTATTTGACTGTCATGATGTCATTTGGAATTCCGTGTAAGTTTATATTCTTATGTGTTTTATTACTTGGTCAATGCACTGTAGGTAAAAATGTGTTAAAAGCTCGTTTAAATAAAACAACATTTGCCGACATGTCGTCATTAATAGACCAAGTTTATTCACCTTTGTTTTTAGGTGAAGTTTAAGGTGACTGATACTTGCTTTAGAAATGAAGAGGACTTTGTTTTTCGATATTTTTGTTTGGGTTCATCGATATTTACTTTGTTTTTTTTTTAATAAAAGATTGAAACTTGAGAAAGTGGCGTAATAAAATGTCGTATTGATTTCAATGTTTTAGATTATGATGAAGAGGAAGAAGATATTGCTATAATAAAATCGTAAGACAAAGCTGTGATCATTACATTTAATAATGATGAAAATTAATACGGAATGAGAGTAAATTAAGGAAGCTAACAAAATTACATCAAGCTTTAATTGCAACATGGAGAACCAGGTGGCAATAAATGAATTACTTCAGTAACAGGTGCAATATTATTAACGTGACTCGTTAATAATATTGCGACGCCCATTAGGGAGTCAACAAAGACATCCATTCATCTTCAGATTGCGATGAAAAGCATCACTTAAGAGAGATCACAACGCAATTAGCAGACTACAATCTAAACACATTTATCAAACGCATCTAAATTAATACAATTGCTAATAACTTGTCTATTTATTGCACATTAGAGCCAATAAATACATTAGGAGAGCTATGAATAGTCGATGCAATATCAAATGTGGAAAAGAATATGTTCGGAATGGTTATTTTATACGATATCGTAAATAAACCGTTAGATGATAAATATTGATGTGAAAGCTTAGCAAACTGGAAAACTCAAAATTATTAAGTACCCTATACGATTCATAGTAATTGTATCCTGTTCGGATAGTGGTCTCTCTCTTTATTTTTTAATGGAATATATCACAATATATGACAAAATCCAAATTTTTACTACCTGTCTGCAATGCTAAAAAAGGCTCTCCTGAAAGGTGTCCAATGCCCATAGCATAGCATGATGCATGAAGTAAGTCTAGGCCTAACTTTTCATCTTTGTTGAGGCGGAACAGACAAGGGAAAAATTGCAAATACATACATACATAAACTCACGCCTTCTTCCCATGGCGGTAGACATAAACTATAGAACGCCACCTGCGGCGTAGATCCTTACATACTTCTTTGACTTCACTTACGTTCATACATCTGCGGGGTTATTGCGTAACACACTAACAATAGCAATGGTTTTCATTTTGAAAGTACAACAACATTAATTGCGTTATTCACGTTGTTGAGCAGACAAAGGAGAATGGGCAAAATGGTCTATGAGCGGCCAACAACGAAATAGGTATTAAATGAAAGTACTATTACTAAGGACTAACTTTTACTATGAACGTAACATTGCAGCTTATTTAGAAAAAAAAATACAAATAGGTAAAATACTGAGATAATAAATGTAAGTAAATGTGCAAACTCGTTTATATTATACATTAATATGTATTTCAAAACGTTGTCAGCTTATCGGTTACAACCCAAAAACGGGTTTACTACATGGACTACCTGAGTTCGAACGGACCAATCAGCTTTGAGTGCAAACAAAAGAGCCGAGGCGTGGGGTGCGGGTGCGCGTCACTCCGCGCAGTCCTTCGCTTACCCTTGTGACGTTGTGTACTGTGCGATCATCTACGGATTCTTTTTCAAACATTTTGACCTTGGCTACCCTCTGGACACTGTTTCTTCCTAACCTGATAACCTGGCTATTAACTCTGGACTTCTGTACGTTTGTGCTTGTGTACTTGGACTCTGGACTTGTGTACGCCAACGGAACATTTTATTGAAAAATGGCAGAAAATCGACCTGTATGTGTTTTGTGCAATCGATCAGTGGTTAACAGAAGAAGATTAGAAATAACCCATGCTCTTTTTGAGGAAAATGCTGCCAGTGCTCAATATATTATTGAAGCTATAGCTCCACAGCAAGTAAGTATTTTTAGACTTTTTTTTTTGGTTGTTTTTACCCGTGTGTACCCACGCTATAGCGGCGATGGCCTCATCATCTGTCACGATGGGCACATGGGTTCTTTTCTAAGAATAGTTAAGTTATAGTCAAAACAGATCTTCTCTCTCTTTCTCACACGTGGCGCTTATGAAAACAAAGCCAGCGTTATCTAGTTTCGAGACATAATAGAGGCCAAACTCACTAACAATGCGTATGAGCATCACTTTATTTTTAGAATTTTTTTTGGTTGTTTTTACCCGTTTGTACCCACGCTATAGCGGCGATGGCCTCATCATCTGTCACGATGGGCACATGGGTTCTTTTCTAAGAATAGTTAAGTTATAGTCAAAACAGATCTTCTCTCTCTTTCTCACACGTGGCGCTTATGAAAACAAAGCCAGCGTTATCTAGCTTCGAGACATAATAGAGGCCAAACTCACTAACAATGCGTATGAGCATGACTCATTCATCACGTGGAAAAAGAGCTCGGCATGTTCTTCACTATACAAAACATGATTAGACCGAAACTGCTGCGAGTTTAAAATACTATGTTATAAACTATTTTCCTTTTCAGGTTGAATACAACGGCCGAGAATACATTTGTCGACCATGTTGGCAACGAGCTCAACGGGCTGTGCAGCCAAACAATAACCCCACCCCGCACGAATGTGTTCTTCAAGTGGAAGAATATTCACGAGTTCCTAGCACCTCAGCCAATTGTATGTTTGACAGATGCCGTAGTGTGTCACGTCGTCGAATGCCTGAGAATGTAAGGATTACTCTTCTGTTACATTCTAACTTATTCCAAATCTCAGACATGATTTTAACAACACTCATTTTGTGCAAATGTTAGAGCTTTTCAAAAAAGCTGTTTGATCTGGCATGGGCTAGACATCAGGACGAGGATATTTTATTACCGGCATCAGAACTCAGTGCTATTATTGTACATTAAATGTATTAATGTAGCACTGTAGTAATAATTGTACATTAAATGTATTAATGACTGAGTTCTGATGACGTTATCATTATTATTATTATTGGCGATGTTTTGTCATAGTAATAAATGTATTTTTAATGAACTCTACAACTCATTTTATTTTATTTCCTTATTTTTAAGGCTAAACCTTAGTTATAATACGCTAAATCACAAGCTGACATATTTAAAATAAAAATGTATTTAATTCTATTAATAATTACACCACAGATATAAAACATCTTGAGGGTGATTGTAGGGTGACAGTATACCAAAAAAAATTAAAATTGTTCCTGGCCGCTGATAGACCAAGCGCCATACAATTTTGCCCATTCTCCTTTCTCAAACTTAAAAAGCAATGGATTAGCAATATTCTTTAAAATTATTCGGATTGTTACTGATAGTGTTGTGCGCATTAATTCGCTGGTCATACACGCACGCCGGTTGCGAGTACTACGCACCTGACCTTTCTGAAGAACATCACCGGTCACTATATATCATCCTAAAGCATCTCCTCCCGGATTACAAATCATGTAAGGAATTTTCACGAAGATAAGATTAGCAACACTAACGCAACCATATAGAAGTAAGGAATGTCAACTTTTTTTCTGTTATTTCCAAAGTCTGCGTGCGTAACTTTCTCTAAATTCTATAATGTACCGGATTACGATTCGATTAAAACTACAATGGACGAATAGACGAAAGTTCTGCGAGTGAAATAGAGTAAATGTGAGAAGAATAAAGTAAAAATAAAGTAAATGATTGACAGTAGTTGAAAAAAGAGTGTCTAAGCTTAATATTTTTACTATATAAACTATGATAGATACTTTCACTTGTTCAAGTTTGGATAAGTGTCAAATTAAGTTCATGAATCAGAGCAACGTTATTGACAGTAATCTTTAATAATATACCAACAGTATACATCCGGTAAGATAGCTAATATAAATTTTTGAAGTTCGACTTTATAGAGGTTCTGACACATAGGTATGTGACAGTGTCTATTTTAAAACTCAATGTGCCTTATTAATGCCAAGGTACTGTACAAGTATGTTAACATATTTGTGTATATGCCGTCGATGAATTTGCTGTACTGTTCAACTCCACGTGAAATGGAAAAAAACATCAACTTAACCCAAAATATGCGAATCAATCGGCCCATAACTCATAGACGCGTGATGCCAGCAGACATAATACTAGATGAGAGTGATTTATATACTCGTGCCGACAATTAGTTTTATGAAGTCTCGACATCTGCTGAATTACACGGTGATGTGGTCTTACAGAACATTCAGCGGATAAAGGACAATGACTTGATAGTTTCCACGGCTATTACCGACTTGGTAGATGAAGTTAGGGAAGATAATGTTACTAGTTTTAAAAATAAATATGGCATTAGTTGGGGTCTGTTGGAAGATATTACTTTGCTAGCTAGGGATAGAGAGCCACTGCTCGTAAAGCAGCAGAAAAAGGAAAAAGATATCAAAAACTTTATATAGAGTAACAAACACATACACTGAAGAAGTTCTCTTTAAGAAAATAAAAATATTGGAGTTCTTTGACGACTCTGTTTAAAAGAAGTTTAATATTAATATTGAGTAATGACATTATTCCTGCACAATGATGTATGTTAACAGAGTATGCAAACTATTTACAGCTGTTAAAGACTCCGTTAATTTGCGGTTTTATTTTACAGTTCAAATAAGATCGTGTGTCACATAGAGCTAACATATTAGCACTAGTAAGTGCAAATGTTTAAAGTAAATACATCTTAATCTTAGCATTTATCCTCAGACATATATTTGATTAACTGGATACAGACACACGAAGTGCTGATTACATTGAATTAACGGTGATGCTGCTGGCAATCCATCATGGGCTTTTATGAAAATAAATATACCTACTTTCTAGCATCACTTCTATTAATTGGCATTGTTTTGTGTGAGTGTATTGTTTTGTGTAGTGTGTTTATGTGAGTGTGTGTAGTGTGAGTGTATACATATCTGCGTAATGATTGAGTTGTTGGGAATTTAGGATAAACATGAACCTGTAAATGAAGAAGAGGATACATTTTATAGGAAAGCGTATTCTTAGTCCGTGATTCATCTTTTGGGGCAAACGTCGAGAATTATTCAAATGATTTATATACAAGTCTTATATAAAGTTTCTTTTATTAAATCTCTAGTAAATATTTGACTCGCTAGACTCAACTAAGCAGCAAAAAGTATCCACAAAAACACTTTCATTCAAAATTCAACTTAACTATTATCCCTATTCAATACGTAATACAGTCATAAAAACCGTCTATACACATAAGTAAAATAAAATCTCACGAATGTCTATTATGTCATGTAATTGATCTGCCACCACTTTCTAGGCACGCGCGCCAACCGCGGGCAAACTGCGGTAAGAATCAATTTACCAAAACACTTTACTGCGGCAATAGTTGAAGACGAGTTAATCTCTCAGAATCATGATTTCCTGGTAGCGTGATATGATAGGTGACGATTGTGACATTAGATTTGTCGAATAATAGTTGTTACTTCATCATAATTACTGTTTTACGTGTCAACAGTTTTATTGGAAAAGAATTGTGTAACGAGCGTGCAAATTAACTATTAACTAACTAACTAAAAATAACTATTACTACACTTCAGTACATCTACTTCCTAGGATACCACATGGAATGATACTAGGAATAATAGCGCCGGTTACATCGCCTAATTGGACTGTTTGAAAGACGCTATTTAAATCACAAAGTCTGAAGGATGCTGCCACAAGGGGCGCTCCTAAGACCAAAAGTCCCAGTTACCAAGTAAGATGATTTGACTATCACAGAGCCATAGATTTTACTTGCTTTCGAAGTGTTGTCGCTTAGTCATCTCTTACGACGTCCACGGGAAGTGATCAGGTGTCCTCATCGTAGAAACACGGTAAAGTCTGTAAACTAATTGTTTTACGACAACCGGTAAAAAGCTGTGAGCGGTCAGACAATAGTGTGTTGCGCAATTCGTGAAACGACTGTGGGTCATTTTAGTAGGCATAAGGTCTAATCTACTCTGTTTCAACACCGACAGTGTAATGGATTAGTTGGAAGGTGGTCCATGTTTGGTAGTCGACGTTGCTAATGAGGATGATTAAGCTAACTTAACTCTATAAGACTATCCTTAATAACATTACAAAATAATATGTGAAAGTTTGTTTCGTTGTTATGCTGTAACCCACAGCATATCAATTGATAGAATCCAAAGATTCATTAAGTTTCTTCACATAAATAAAATTATCGTTGAAACAAACAATAACAAGCTTTGACGGAAATTATTGTTAACGAATCAACTTAATATTATAAAAACATATAATTTAGCCGCTAGTCAGAAAGTAAATAAGTCATCATTTGAAGAAGGACCTCTAAATCCACTTTGTCAAATAATAAACAAGTAATCAAGTAGCACTTTTACACATGTTATATAAGTTGTCATGGGTCTTAAGTAGGTGAGTATGATATTAAGTTCATCATGACACATAACATGACACTTGGTAAAAAATTGTTAAACCCGTGAGTCAAGGAGAAGGGAAACTACATATCAGTTAAAATCTGAAAGTATGACTAGATCAAAAGCACGAAGGTCATAATATGTCTAAATCAAACATAACTACATGATTTTTGACTCTATATATGTTACTATAAGAAATATGAATGTAGTTGAGCCTAGAAAACAAGAACTTTTAAGGACATATGATAATGTACCTAGGTCTAATTGCTGCACAGGCTCATATTGCAAAATACATCGTTCGTGCATAATTTAATAATAGCAATACATTAATCTATTTCAATATGTACAATCACGAATGAGGATATGAAGAAGTGGGTGTGGATCAAGGACTTGAGAACGATTATAGTTCCCATGAGAACCTATCGACGCCTACTACACCACATCATTTATAAACGGAGATATTATCAGTAACTATGTTTGTACATCCAGCTTGTAAATTGGCCGACAGACAACGAATTTATGAATATATATTTATTTTATTAATACCTTCCCACAATTTGGCAAAGATCTCTTTCGTTGTACTTTTGTATATCTGAGTATCTACTGCTATCTGACTGTGGACTGTATTGTCTTCTGAAAGAGTCTATTTCCATTTCGATCTGGGCCTAGAAGTCGTTTTCTGCTGCTCGGCACTCAATGTAGGTATGGTGGATCTTTTTTTATATATGTATATAGCATCTTGCAGGTCTAGGAGGTTGTCGGCTGCTTAACCGGGCTTGCCTGTGGGTGCATGAAGACTGACTCCGGACAAATTATGATGCACGTGTGTTAATAAACGAATTTTATTGTTAAGTCATTTTACTGCTTGCTGTCAGTTTCATTCAACAAAAATTTAAAATTATTAAGTAGAAGTCACAAGATTTATACCCATTTAAGTGTGAGATATAATGCCCCAATTATTCATTTGACAGCGATTACTTACTTTTAAATTGGATATGTCAAATTAAAAATAACATGAAGAAATAACGCTGAATATTTAAAAAATGACTTTGGTAGGATTTCCAAATAGTTGTTGCCAAGGTTAAAATTAATAGACTGCGTTTTTTTTGGCCGTAGGCAGAACTTTTTGGCGATCATTGTTTCTTGTACAAACATACCAATTAAAACTGAATAGTAGGCGTAATGTATAATAGCTACCATAAGTAAATTGAAACAATGGTATGTTTTGAAATAGAATTTTGATTTATTATCTTTGCGCTTATTATCGCGAAGAATTAAAACCGTTTCCACTGATCGAACGTATTAATAATCATCATCTGCCTAGCCTTTTCCCAATCATATTGGCGTCGGCTTCTAGTCTAACCGCATGTAGCTGAATATTAGTATTTTACATAGAGCCAATGACTATTACAACATACAACCCAGTTACTGTGTAAGACGATACCCATTCGCAAGACTGGTTGTCAGACTTTCGGACTTTTGACTACCCGAAACGACTTTCAAAGATCTGCGAATGACAGCCGGGGCCAACTGCTTATCGTGCTGTCCTGGGCACGGAGGGGTCTTGGTATGTAATGAATGGACACTCTTCCAATCATACTAATATTATCTGAAAAATAGAAAGACGATGATGGATATTGCAAGACTTATCTTGACTTTCAAATATATCGACGAAACGAAATCCCAGCATGTCGCAGGTTGCCCAGTGCATCCGAGATTTATTCTAGGACATGTTCCAAGCTATTATCATAATAATAATTCATATGCTTCTAGTGTTTCACGTGGCTTTGACAAAAGCCCCTGATCTAGCATGCATGCATCAGTAATACCTACTACACCTTGCCTCGAGGCTTTAATGACTGACATAGAACAGATGAAGAATTTATAATAGCATGTTCTATTGTGTTAAGTGGCACCTATTTGTATTATCATGTCGTGCATGATACCTATGGGAGCTAAGTGGGTTTGGTGTAACAAATGCAGGTCATGGTAGGAACTTGATTAGACTTATGTATAAGGAAAATTCAGTTAATTATGTAAGTCACCACTGCTCTCAAAACGGTGAAGGAAAACATCGTGAGGAAACCGGCATGTCTTAGAACCAAAAATTCGAAGACGTGACATCTAACCCGCACTGGGCCCGCGTGGATTACAGCCCACTCCCTCTCGAAGAGAAGAGGTTTGTGTCCCAGCAGTATTATGTATTTTATGTATGTAAGTCAAAGTTATACAGAGTAGTTATCGACGCGCAAAGTGTAACCTTGAATTTAGCACTTAGTTCTAGACCCCCTAGCCTAGAAATTATTCGTCGGTTACCAAACGTCGGGTAACAGTTTGCGTGTGGATGGTCCTGTCAAACTGTATATGAAATAGGACAAAACGGTATAAGTATTGTATGTACCATTATTTACTCGGTCCAAGTTTGCTCGCCAGTTGCATTAAATTGTCCAAACAAGAAAACAAAACACAAACTGATGATTCATATCTTCTAATTGAATGATATGTCATAATATTAATATGAAATGTCAATTACGATGATGATATTTTGACTCCTGACATGACATTGAGGTCTCTTCGGACGAGTAGCAGTCAATGACACGATAAAAACGTTTGCAAATTATATTTGTAAACGTTTTTACAAGTTTGAATTATTTTGTGGTCACAGGTTTTTACACTGAAATAAAAAGCAGGTATTTTAAATTGATTCAAAGAAGTATGATTAGTTTTCAATTAGTTGCTAGCAAAATCACCCTGTCTCTCATGTCTAAGGACTCCAAGAATTATGACGAATAATATTCTGTTTTAGCTTGCTAATGATATGACATGAAGTGAAGTATTTGACCGGAGAATACGCTAGTAAATCTCGTAGTTCCAGAGAAATATAGATGGAACACTGCAGGTAGGAACAGAAGAACGTAACGCCAACGTAATTTTTTACGTTATGGAATGGTAATTCAAAATCCCATTTCCATATTGACCTACAGACTCATGAAAAGCAACGACACTTTATTCCTGCTTTTAACCATCACACTTAGTATACCCACATTTTCAAACACGATTACACAATAGCTGGTCTATTCTGTAAAAAACACGATGATAACTTAAGTGAAGAGAGTTGTCAATAGTGTCAATCCCTAGCATCAGTTGGAATGACAACCCCACTTCACTTTTCAAGTCGAGATTTTTACAGAATAGATCGACAAGTTTTCCAATAACTATTTAGACTCGGTCAATACCTTGTTAATCGTGCATCTTAAGAGTTTCTATTACGATCGCTGTGAGAGTGCCCGAACAATAAACAAACACTTGAAATTTCGCAGCCACAGAGTAGCTAACAACACAATGGTTGCTTGTCTATACAGCCAGTATAAAAACTGAGCGAGTACTATTTGAAGTTGTTAGGTAACCGTGTAGTAACGCTTTTGTGTTCCTGACGAAATTCAGAGCGCGTGTTTTGTTTTACGAGTAATGACGGGACTGACTGGTAATGTGGCGTTAGCATTGTACTATAGGCCGACCGCTTAACTGAGACGTTGCCTGAGGTAACTGCGCGGAGCGGGAGGGATAATAGTTGTCACGAGTTGACGAATCACTGAGCTCTCGCATCACGTCACCACACCCCTCCCGCACCGCGCTGCTACCTCAGGCAACGTCTCAGTTAAGCGGTAGGCCTATAAACGCTTTCGATTGTTGTTGTTTTACGTGTGTGTAAAGCTTCGTCCACGACATAGGAATAGCTGGAAAACTCGGTGATATTTCGTCTAGTTTCAATTCGTACACGTAATGCCCTAGCTAGAGAGATCTCATAGTTTTTTGCGTTCATTGTTGAGAAAGTTGGTACCCTATGTCAGTTTGACGTATTACAGC